>JBANSL010000003.1:95967792-96670292 GCA_037127255.1 Persicaria tinctoria | reverse complement strand
CTAAACCCTAAACCCTAAACCCTAAACCCTAAACCCTAAACCCTAAACCCTAAACCCTAAACCCTAAACCCTAAACCCTAAACCCTAAACCCTAAACCCTAAACCCTAAACCCTAAACCCTAAACCCTAAACCCTAAACCCTAAACCCTAAACCCTAAACCCTAAACCCTAAACCCTAAACCCTAAACCCTAAACCCTAAACCCTAAACCCTAAACCCTAAACCCTAAACCCTAAACCCTAAACCCTAAACCCTAAACCCTAAACCCTAAACCCTAAACCCTAAACCCTAAACCCTAAACCCTAAACCCTAAACCCTAAACCCTAAACCCTAAACCCTAAACCCTAAACCCTAAACCCTAAACCCTAAACCCTAAACCCTAAACCCTAAACCCTAAACCCTAAACCCTAAACCCTAAACCCTAAACCCTAAACCCTAAACCCTAAACCCTAAACCCTAAACCCTAAACCCTAAACCCTAAACCCTAAACCCTAAACCCTAAACCCTAAACCCTAAACCCTAAACCCTAAACCCTAAACCCTAAACCCTAAACCCTAAACCCTAAACCCTAAACCCTAAACCCTAAACCCTAAACCCTAAACCCTAAACCCTAAACCCTAAACCCTAAACCCTAAACCCTAAACCCTAAACCCTAAACCCTAAACCCTAAACCCTAAACCCTAAACCCTAAACCCTAAACCCTAAACCCTAAACCCTAAACCCTAAACCCTAAACCCTAAACCCTAAACCCTAAACCCTAAACCCTAAACCCTAAACCCTAAACCCTAAACCCTAAACCCTAAACCCTAAACCCTAAACCCTAAACCCTAAACCCTAAACCCTAAACCCTAAACCCTAAACCCTAAACCCTAAACCCTAAACCCTAAACCCTAAACCCTAAACCCTAAACCCTAAACCCTAAACCCTAAACCCTAAACCCTAAACCCTAAACCCTAAACCCTAAACCCTAAACCCTAAACCCTAAACCCTAAACCCTAAACCCTAAACCCTAAACCCTAAACCCTAAACCCTAAACCCTAAACCCTAAACCCTAAACCCTAAACCCTAAACCCTAAACCCTAAACCCTAAACCCTAAACCCTAAACCCTAAACCCTAAACCCTAAACCCTAAACCCTAAACCCTAAACCCTAAACCCTAAACCCTAAACCCTAAACCCTAAACCCTAAACCCTAAACCCTAAACCCTAAACCCTAAACCCTAAACCCTAAACCCTAAACCCTAAACCCTAAACCCTAAACCCTAAACCCTAAACCCTAAACCCTAAACCCTAAACCCTAAACCCTAAACCCTAAACCCTAAACCCTAAACCCTAAACCCTAAACCCTAAACCCTAAACCCTAAACCCTAAACCCTAAACCCTAAACCCTAAACCCTAAACCCTAAACCCTAAACCCTAAACCCTAAACCCTAAACCCTAAACCCTAAACCCTAAACCCTAAACCCTAAACCCTAAACCCTAAACCCTAAACCCTAAACCCTAAACCCTAAACCCTAAACCCTAAACCCTAAACCCTAAACCCTAAACCCTAAACCCTAAACCCTAAACCCTAAACCCTAAACCCTAAACCCTAAACCCTAAACCCTAAACCCTAAACCCTAAACCCTAAACCCTAAACCCTAAACCCTAAACCCTAAACCCTAAACCCTAAACCCTAAACCCTAAACCCTAAACCCTAAACCCTAAACCCTAAACCCTAAACCCTAAACCCTAAACCCTAAACCCTAAACCCTAAACCCTAAACCCTAAACCCTAAACCCTAAACCCTAAACCCTAAACCCTAAACCCTAAACCCTAAACCCTAAACCCTAAACCCTAAACCCTAAACCCTAAACCCTAAACCCTAAACCCTAAACCCTAAACCCTAAACCCTAAACCCTAAACCCTAAACCCTAAACCCTAAACCCTAAACCCTAAACCCTAAACCCTAAACCCTAAACCCTAAACCCTAAACCCTAAACCCTAAACCCTAAACCCTAAACCCTAAACCCTAAACCCTAAACCCTAAACCCTAAACCCTAAACCCTAAACCCTAAACCCTAAACCCTAAACCCTAAACCCTAAACCCTAAACCCTAAACCCTAAACCCTAAACCCTAAACCCTAAACCCTAAACCCTAAACCCTAAACCCTAAACCCTAAACCCTAAACCCTAAACCCTAAACCCTAAACCCTAAACCCTAAACCCTAAACCCTAAACCCTAAACCCTAAACCCTAAACCCTAAACCCTAAACCCTAAACCCTAAACCCTAAACCCTAAACCCTAAACCCTAAACCCTAAACCCTAAACCCTAAACCCTAAACCCTAAACCCTAAACCCTAAACCCTAAACCCTAAACCCTAAACCCTAAACCCTAAACCCTAAACCCTAAACCCTAAACCCTAAACCCTAAACCCTAAACCCTAAACCCTAAACCCTAAACCCTAAACCCTAAACCCTAAACCCTAAACCCTAAACCCTAAACCTCCCAGCCACAACCCTAAACCCTAAACCCTAAACCCTAAACCCTAAACCCTAAACCCTAAACCCTAAACCCTAAACCCTAAACCCTAAACCCTAAACCCTAAACCCTAAACCCTAAACCCTAAACCCTAAACCCTAAACCCTAAACCCTAAACCCTAAACCCTAAACCCTAAACCCTAAACCCTAAACCCTAAACCCTAAACCCTAAACCCTAAACCCTAAACCCTAAACCCTAAACCCTAAACCCTAAACCCTAAACCCTAAACCCTAAACCCTAAACCCTAAACCCTAAACCCTAAACCCTAAACCCTAAACCCTAAACCCTAAACCCTAAACCCTAAACCCTAAACCCTAAACCCTAAACCCTAAACCCTAAACCCTAAACCCTAAACCCTAAACCCTAAACCCTAAACCCTAAACCCTAAACCCTAAACCCTAAACCCTAAACCCTAAAAAATGGGAATTTGGAGGCTAATACGATCAGCTTACCCCGTGAGATTTGCAACACGACTTGTATTTTTGTGGGAGATTTCGGGTTAATGAAGGAGGTACCATCTCTAGTGCTCCAAAAGGGCTAGAACTTTGTGGGTAGCTTTAATATAACCAATAAGGTGGGGAAACACTAAAAAATGGGAATTTAGAGGCTAATACGATCAGCTTACCCCGTGAGATTTGCAACACGACTTGTATTTTTGTGGGAGATTTCGGGTTAATGAAGGAGGTACCATCTCTAGTGCTCCAAAAGGGCTAGAACTTTGTGGGTAGCTTTAATATAACCAATAAGGTGGGGAAACACTAAAAAATGGGAATTTAGAGGCTAATACGATCAGCTTACCCCGTGAGATTTGCAACACGGCTTGTATTTTTGTGGGAGATTTCGGGTTAATGAAGGAGATACCATCTCTAGTGCTCCAAAAGGGTTAGAACTTTGTGGGTAGATTTAATATAACCAATAAGGTGGGGAAACACTAAAAAATGGGAATTTGGAGGCTAATACGATCATCTTACAATGTGAGATTTGCAACACGGCTTGTATTTTTGTGGGAGATTTCGGGTTAATGAAGGAGGTACCATCTCTAGTGCTCCAAAAGGGCTAGAAGTTTGTGGGTAGCTTTAATATAACCAATAAGGTAGGGAAACGCTAAAAAATGGGAATTTAGAGGCTAATACGATCAGCTTACCCCGTGAGATTTGCAACACGGCTTTTATTTTTGTGGGAGATTTCGGGTTAATGAAGGAGGTACCATCTCTAGTGCTCCAAAAGGGCTAGAACTTTGTGGGTAGCTTTAATATAAACAATAAGGTGGGGAAACACTAAAAAATGGGAATTTAGAGGCTAATACGATCAACTTACCGCGTGAGATTTGCAACACGGCTTGTATTTTTGTGGGAGATTTCGGGTTAATGAAGAAGGTACCATCTTTAGTGCTCCAAAAGGACTGAAACTTTGTGGGTAGCTTTAAAATAACCAATAAGGTGGGGAAACGCTAAAAATTGGAATTTGGAGGCTAATACGATTAGCTTACCGCGTGAGATTTGCAACACGACTTGTATTTCTGTGGGGAGATTTCAGGTTAATGAAGGAGGTACCAACTCTAGTGCTCCCAAAGAACTAAAACTTTGTGGGTAGCTTTAATATAACCAATAAGGTGGGGAAACACTAAAAAATGAGAATTTGGAGGCTAATACGATCAGCTTACCGCGTGAGATTTGCAACACGACTTGTATTTCTATGGGGAGATTTCGGGTTAATGAAGGAGGTACCATCTCTAGTACTCCAAAAGGGCTAGAACTTTGTGGGTAGCTTTAATATAACCAATAAGGTGGGGAAACACTAAAAATGGGAATTTAGAGGCTAATACGATCAGCTTACCCCGTGAGATTTGCAACACGACTTGTATTTTTGTGGGAGATTTCGGGTTAATGAAGGAGGTACCATCTCTAGTGCTCCAAAAGGGCTAGAACTTTGTGGGTAGCTTTAATATAACCAATAAGGTGGGGAAACACTAAAAAATGGGAATTTAGAGGCTAATACGATCAGCTTACCCCGTGAGATTTGCAACACGGCTTGTATTTTTGTGGGAGATTTCGGGTTAATGAAGGAGGTACCATCTCTAGTGCTCCAAAAGGGTTAGAACTTTGTGGGTAGCTTTAATATAACCAATAAGGTGGGGAAACACTAAAAAATGGGAATTTGGAGGCTAATACGATCAGCTTACCGCGTGAGATTTGCAACACGACTTGTATTTCTGTGGGGAGATTTCGGGTTAATGAAGGATGTATCATCTCTAGTGCTCCAAAAGGGCTAGAACTTTGTGGGTAGCTTTAATATAACCAATAAGGAGGGAAAACACTAAAAATGGGAATTTGGAGGCTAATACGATCAGCTTACCGCGGGAGATTTGCAACACAACTTGTATTTCTGTGGGGAGATTTCGGGTTAATGAAGGAGGTACCATCTCTAGTGCTCCAAAAGGGCTAGAACTTTGTGAGTAGCTTTAATATAACCAATAAGGTAGGGAAACACTAAAAAATGGGAATTTAGAGGCTAATACGACCAGCTTACCCCGTGAGATTTGCAACACGGCTTGTATTTTTGTGGGAGATATCGGTTTAATGAAGGAGGTACCATCTCTAGTGCTCCAAAAGGGCTAGAACTTTGTGGGTAGCTTTAATATAACCAATAAGGTGGGGAAACACTAAAAAATGGGAATTTGGAGGCTAATACGATCAGCTTACCGCGTGAGATTTGTAACACGACTTGTATTTTCGTTGGAGATTTTGGGTTAATGAAGGAGGTATAATCTCTAGTGCTCCAAAAGGGCTGAAACTTTGTGGGAAGCTTTAATATAACCAATAAGGTGGGGAAACGCTAAAAAATTGGAATTTTGAGGCTAATACGATCAGCTGACCCCGTGGGATTTGCAACACGACTTGTATTTCTGTGGGAGATTTCGGTTTAATGAAGGAGGTACCATCTCTAGTGCTCCAAAAGGGCTAGAACTTTGTGGGTAGCTTTAATATAACCAATAAGGAGGGGAAACACTAAAAAATGGGAATTTGGAGGCTAATACGATCAGCTTACCGCGTGAGATTTGTAACACGACTTGTATTTTCGTGGGAGATTTTGGGTTAATGGAGGAGGTATCATCTCTAGTGCTCCAAAAGGGCTGAAATTTTGTGTGTAGCTTTAATATAACCAATAAGGTGGGGAAACACTAAAAAATGGGAATTTAGAGGCTAATACGATCAGCTTACCCCGTGAGATTTGCAACACGGCTTGTATTTTTATGGGAGATTTCGGGTTAATGAATGAGGTACCATCTCTAGTGCTCCAAAAGGGTTAGAACTTTGTGTGTAGCTTTAATATAACCAATAAGGTGGGGAAACACTAAAAAATGGGAATTTGGAGGCTAATACGATCAGCTTACAATGTGAGATTTGCAACACGGCTTGTATTTTTGTGGGAGATTTCGGGTTAATGAAGGAGGTACCATCTCTAGTGCTCCAAAAGGGCTAGAACTTTGTGGGTAGCTTTAATATAACCAATAAGGTGGGGAAACGCTAAAAAATGTGAATTTAGAGGCTAATACGATCAGCTTACCCCGTGAGATTTGCAACACGGCTTGTATTTTTGTGTGAGATTTCGGGTTAATGAAGGAGGTACCATTTCTAGTGCTCCAAAAGGACTGAAACTTTGTGGGTAGCTTTAATATAAACAATAAGGTGGGGAAACACTAAAAAATGGGAATTTGGAGGCTAATACGATCAGCTTACCCCGTGAGATTTGCAACACGACTTGTATTTTTGTGGGAGATTTCGGGTTAATGAAGGAGGTACCATCTCTAGTGCTCCAAAAGGGCTAGAACTTTGTGGGTAGCTTTAATATAACCAATAAGGTGGGGAAACACTAAAAAATGGGAATTTAGAGGCTAATACGATCAGCTTACCCCGTGAGATTTGCAACACGGCTTGTATTTTTATGGGAGATTTCGGGTTAATGAAGGAGGTACCATCTCTAATGCTCCAAAAGGGTTAGAACTTTGTGTGTAGCTTTAATATAACCAATAAGGTGGGGAAACACTAAAAAAATGGGAATTTGGAGGCTAATACGATCAGCTTACAATGTGAGATTTGCAACACGGCTTGTATTTTTGTGGGAGATTTCGGGTTAATGAAGGAGGTACCATCTCTAGTGCTCCAAAAGGGCTAGAACTTTGTGGGTAGCTTTAATATAACCAATAAGGTGGGGAAACGCTAAAAAATGTGAATTTAGAGGCTAATACGATCAGCTTACCCCGTGAGATTTGCAACACGGCTTGTATTTTTGTGTGAGATTTCGGGTTAATGAAGGAGGTACCATCTCTAGTGCTCCAAAAGGGCTAGAACTTTGTGGGTAGCTTTAATATAAACAATAAGGTGGGGAAACACTAAAAAATGGGAATTTAGAGGTTAATACGATCAACTTACCGCGTGAGATTTGCAACACGGCTTGTATTTTTGTGGGAGATTTCGGGTTAATGAAGAAGGTACCATCTTTAGTGCTCCAAAAGGACTGAAACTTTGTGGGTAGCTTTAAAATAACCAATAAGGTGGGGAAACGCTAAAAAATTGGAATTTGGAGGCTAATACGATTAGCTTACCGCGTGAGATTTGCAACACGACTTGTATTTCTGTGGGGAGATTTCAGGTTAATGAAGGAGGTACCAACTCTAGTGCTCCCAAAGGACTGAAACTTTGTGGGTAGCTTTAATATAACCAATAAGGTGGGGAAACACTAAAAAATGAGAATTTGGAGGCTAATACGATCAGCTGACCCCGTGGGATTTGCAACACGACTTGTATTTCTGTGGGAGATTTCGGTTTAATGAAGGAGGTACCATCTCTAGTGCTCCAAAAGGGCTAGAACTTTGTGGGTAGCTTTAATATAACCAATAAGGAGGGGAAACACTAAAAAATGGGAATTTGGAGGCTAATACGATCAGCTTACCGCGTGAAATTTGTAACACGACTTGTATTTTCGTGGGAGATTTTGGGTTAATGGAGGAGGTATCATCTCTAGTGCTCCAAAAGGGCTGAAATTTTGTGTGTAGCTTTAATATAACCAATAAGGTGGGGAAACGCAAAAAAATTGGAATTTTGAGGCTAATACCATCAGCTTACCGCGTGAGATTTGCAACACGGCTTGTATTTTTGTGGGAGATTTCGGGTTAATGAAGGAGGTACCATTTCTAGTGCTCCAAAAGGACTGAAACTTTGTGGGTAGCTTTAATATAAACAATAAGGTGGGGAAACACTAAAAAATGGGAATTTGGAGGCTAATACGATCAGCTTACCCCGTGAGATTTGCAACACGACTTGCATTTTTGTGGGAGATTTCGGGTTAATGAAGGAGGTACCATCTCTAGTGCTCCAAAAGGGCTAGAACTTTGTGGGTAGCTTTAATATAACCAATAAGGTGGGGAAACACTAAAAAATGGGAATTTAGAGGCTAATACGATCAGCTTACCCCGTGAGATTTGCAACACGGCTTGTATTTTTATGGGAGATTTCGGGTTAATGAAGGAGGTACCATCTCTAGTGCTCCAAAAGGGTTAGAACTTTGTGTGTAGCTTTAATATAACCAATAAGGTGGGGAAACACTAAAAAATGGGAATTTGGAGGCTAATACGATCAGCTTACAATGTGAGATTTGCAACACGGCTTGTATTTTTGTGGGAGATTTCGGGTTAATGAAGGAGGTACCATCTCTAGTGCTCCAAAAGGGCTAGAACTTTGTGGGTAGCTTTAATATAACCAATAAGGTGGGGAAACGCTAAAAAATGTGAATTTAGAGGCTAATACGATCAGCTTACCCCGTGAGATTTGCAACACGGCTTGTATTTTTGTGTGAGATTTCGGGTTAATGAAGGAGGTACCATCTCTAGTGCTCCAAAAGGGCTAGAACTTTGTGGGTAGCTTTAATATAAACAATAAGGTGGGGAAACACTAAAAAATGGGAATTTAGAGGTTAATACGATCAACTTACCGCGTGAGATTTGCAACACGGCTTGTATTTTTGTGGGAGATTTCGGGTTAATGAAGAAGGTACCATCTTTAGTGCTCCAAAAGGACTGAAACTTTGTGGGTAGCTTTAAAATAACCAATAAGGTGGGGAAACGCTAAAAAATTGGAATTTGGAGGCTAATACGATTAGCTTACCGCGTGAGATTTGCAACACGACTTGTATTTCTGTGGGGAGATTTCAGGTTAATGAAGGAGGTACCAACTCTAGTGCTCCCAAAGGACTGAAACTTTGTGGGTAGCTTTAATATAACCAATAAGGTGGGGAAACACTAAAAAATGAGAATTTGGAGGCTAATACGATCAGCTGACCCCGTGGGATTTGCAACACGACTTGTATTTCTGTGGGAGATTTCGGTTTAATGAAGGAGGTACCATCTCTAGTGCTCCAAAAGGGCTAGAACTTTGTGGGTAGCTTTAATATAACCAATAAGGAGGGGAAACACTAAAAAATGGGAATTTGGAGGCTAATACGATCAGCTTACCGCGTGAAATTTGTAACACGACTTGTATTTTCGTGGGAGATTTTGGGTTAATGGAGGAGGTATCATCTCTAGTACTCCAAAAGGGCTGAAATTTTGTGTGTAGCTTTAATATAACCAATAAGGTGGGGAAACGCAAAAAAATTGGAATTTTGAGGCTAATACCATCAGCTTACCGCGTGAGATTTGCAACACGGCTTGTATTTTTGTGGGAGATTTCGGGTTAATGAAGGAGGTACCATTTCTAGTGCTCCAAAAGGACTGAAACTTTGTGGGTAGCTTTAATATAAACAATAAGGTGGGGAAACACTAAAAAATGGGAATTTGGAGGCTAATACGATCAGCTTACCCCGTGAGATTTGCAACACGACTTGCATTTTTGTGGGAGATTCCGGGTTAATGAAGGAGGTACCATCTCTAGTGCTCCAAAAGGGCTAGAACTTTGTGGGTAGCTTTAATATAACCAATAAGGTGGGGAAACACTAAAAAATGGGAATTTAGAGGCTAATACGATCAGCTTACCCCGTGAGATTTGCAACACGGCTTGTATTTTTATGGGAGATTTCGGGTTAATGAAGGAGGTACCATCTCTAGTGCTCCAAAAGGGTTAGAACTTTGTGTGTAGCTTTAATATAACCAATAAGGTGGGGAAACACTAAAAAATGGGAATTTGGAGGCTAATACGATCAGCTTACAATGTGAGATTTGCAACACGGCTTGTATTTTTGTGGGAGATTTCGGGTTAATGAAGGAGGTACCATCTCTAGTGCTCCAAAAGGGCTAGAACTTTGTGGGTAGCTTTAATATAACCAATAAGGTGGGGAAACGCTAAAAAATGTGAATTTAGAGGCTAATACGATCAGCTTACCCCGTGAGATTTGCAACACGGCTTGTATTTTTGTGTGAGATTTCGGGTTAATGAAGGAGGTACCATCTCTAGTGCTCCAAAAGGGCTAGAACTTTGTGGGTAGCTTTAATATAAACAATAAGGTGGGGAAACACTAAAAAATGGGAATTTAGAAGCTAATACGATCAACTTACCGCGTGAGATTTGCAACACGGGTTGTATTTTTGTGGGAGATTTCGGGTTAATGAAGAAGGTACCATCTTTAGTGCTCCAAAAGGACTGAAACTTTGTGGGTAGCTTTAAAATAACCAATAGAGTGGGGAAACGCTAAAAAATTGGAATTTGGAGGCTAATACGATTAGCTTACCGCGTGAGATTTGCAACACGACTTGTATTTCTGTGGGGAGATTTCAGGTTAATGAAGGAGGTACCAACTCTAGTGCTCCCAAAGGACTGAAACTTTGTGGGTAGCTTTAATATAACCAATAAGGTGGGGAAACACTAAAAAATGAGAATTTGGAGGCTAATACGATCAGCTGACCCCGTGGGATTTGCAACACGACTTGTATTTCTGTGGGAGATTTCGGTTTAATGAAGGAGGTACCATCTCTAGTCCTCCAAAAGGGCTAGAACTTTGTGGGTAGCTTTAATATAACCAATAAGGAGGGGAAACACTAAAAAATGGGAATTTGGAGGCTAATACGATCAGCTTACCGCGTGAAATTTGTAACACGACTTGTATTTTCGTGGGAGATTTTGGGTTAATGGAGGAGGTATCATCTCTAGTGCTCCAAAAGGGCTGAAATTTTGTGTGTAGCTTTAATATAACCAATAAGGTGGGGAAACGCAAAAAAATTGGAATTTTGAGGCTAATACCATCAGCTTACCGCGTGAGATTTGCAACACGGCTTGTATTTTTGTGGGAGATTTCGGGTTAATGAAGGAGGTACCATTTCTAGTGCTCCAAAAGGACTGAAACTTTGTGGGTAGCTTTAATATAAACAATAAGGTGGGGAAACACTAAAAAATGGGAATTTGGAGGCTAATACGATCAGCTTACCCCGTGAGATTTGCAACACGACTTGCATTTTTGTGGGAGATTTCGGGTTAATGAAGGAGGTACCATCTCTAGTGCTCCAAAAGGGCTAGAACTTTGTGGGTAGCTTTAATATAACCAATAAGGTGGGGAAACACTAAAAAATGGGAATTTAGAGGCTAATACGATCAGCTTACCCCGTGAGATTTGCAACACGGCTTGTATTTTTATGGGAGATTTCGGGTTAATGAAGGAGGTACCATCTCTAGTGCTCCAAAAGGGTTAGAACTTTGTGTGTAGCTTTAATATAACCAATAAGGTGGGGAAACACTAAAAAATGGGAATTTGGAGGCTAATACGATCAGCTTACAATGTGAGATTTGCAACACGGCTTGTATTTTTGTGGGAGATTTCGGGTTAATGAAGGAGGTACCATCTCTAGTGCTCCAAAAGGGCTAGAACTTTGTGGGTAGCTTTAATATAACCAATAAGGTGGGGAAACGCTAAAAAATGTGAATTTAGAGGCTAATACGATCAGCTTACCCCGTGAGATTTGCAACACGGCTTGTATTTTTGTGTGAGATTTCGGGTTAATGAAGGAGGTACCATCTCTAGTGCTCCAAAAGGGCTAGAACTTTGTGGGTAGCTTTAATATAAACAATAAGGTGGGGAAACACTAAAAAATGGGAATTTAGAGGTTAATACGATCAACTTACCGCGTGAGATTTGCAACACGGCTTGTATTTTTGTGGGAGATTTCGGGTTAATGAAGAAGGTACCATCTTTAGTGCTCCAAAAGGACTGAAACTTTGTGGGTAGCTTTAAAATAACCAATAAGGTGGGGAAACGCTAAAAAATTGGAATTTGGAGGCTAATACGATTAGCTTACCGCGTGAGATTTGCAACACGACTTGTATTTCTGTGGGGAGATTTCAGGTTAATGAAGGAGGTACCAACTCTAGTGCTCCCAAAGGACTGAAACTTTGTGGGTAGCTTTAATATAACCAATAAGGTGGGGAAACACTAAAAAATGAGAATTTGGAGGCTAATACGATCAGCTGACCCCGTGGGATTTGCAACACGACTTGTATTTCTGTGGGAGATTTCGGTTTAATGAAGGAGGTACCATCTCTAGTGCTCCAAAAGGGCTAGAACTTTGTGGGTAGCTTTAATATAACCAATAAGGAGGGGAAACACTAAAAAATGGGAATTTGGAGGCTAATACGATCAGCTTACCGCGTGAAATTTGTAACACGACTTGTATTTTCGTGGGAGATTTTGGGTTAATGGAGGAGGTATCATCTCTAGTACTCCAAAAGGGCTGAAATTTTGTGTGTAGCTTTAATATAACCAATAAGGTGGGGAAACGCAAAAAAATTGGAATTTTGAGGCTAATACCATCAGCTTACCGCGTGAGATTTGCAACACGGCTTGTATTTTTGTGGGAGATTTCGGGTTAATGAAGGAGGTACCATTTCTAGTGCTCCAAAAGGACTGAAACTTTGTGGGTAGCTTTAATATAAACAATAAGGTGGGGAAACACTAAAAAATGGGAATTTGGAGGCTAATACGATCAGCTTACCCCGTGAGATTTGCAACACGACTTGCATTTTTGTGGGAGATTCCGGGTTAATGAAGGAGGTACCATCTCTAGTGCTCCAAAAGGGCTAGAACTTTGTGGGTAGCTTTAATATAACCAATAAGGTGGGGAAACACTAAAAATGGGAATTTAGAGGCTAATACGATCAGCTTACCCCGTGAGATTTGCAACACGGCTTGTATTTTTATGGGAGATTTCGGGTTAATGAAGGAGGTACCATCTCTAGTGCTCCAAAAGGGTTAGAACTTTGTGTGTAGCTTTAATATAACCAATAAGGTGGGGAAACACTAAAAAATGGGAATTTGGAGGCTAATACGATCAGCTTACAATGTGAGATTTGCAACACGGCTTGTATTTTTGTGGGAGATTTCGGGTTAATGAAGGAGGTACCATCTCTAGTGCTCCAAAAGGGCTAGAACTTTGTGGGTAGCTTTAATATAACCAATAAGGTGGGGAAACGCTAAAAAATGTGAATTTAGAGGCTAATACGATCAGCTTACCCCGTGAGATTTGCAACACGGCTTGTATTTTTGTGTGAGATTTCGGGTTAATGAAGGAGGTACCATCTCTAGTGCTCCAAAAGGGCTGGAACTTTGTGGGTAGCTTTAATATAAACAATAAGGTGGGGAAACACTAAAAAATGGGAATTTAGAGGCTAATACGATCAACTTACCGCGTGAGATTTGCAACACGGGTTGTATTTTTGTGGGAGATTTCGGGTTAATGAAGAAGGTACCATCTTTAGTGCTCCAAAAGGACTGAAACTTTGTGGGTAGCTTTAAAATAACCAATAGAGTGGGGAAACGCTAAAAAATTGGAATTTGGAGGCTAATACGATTAGCTTACCGCGTGAGATTTGCAACACGACTTGTATTTCTGTGGGGAGATTTCAGGTTAATGAAGGAGGTACCAACTCTAGTGCTCCCAAAGGACTGAAACTTTGTGGGTAGCTTTAATATAACCAATAAGGTGGGGAAACACTAAAAAATGAGAATTTGGAGGCTAATACGATCAGCTGACCCCGTGGGATTTGCAACACGACTTGTATTTCTGTGGGAGATTTCGGTTTAATGAAGGAGGTACCATCTCTAGTCCTCCAAAAGGGCTAGAACTTTGTGGGTAGCTTTAATATAACCAATAAGGAGGGGAAACACTAAAAAATGGGAATTTGGAGGCTAATACGATCAGCTTACCGCGTGAAATTTGTAACACGACTTGTATTTTCGTGGGAGATTTTGGGTTAATGGAGGAGGTATCATCTCTAGTGCTCCAAAAGGGCTGAAATTTTGTGTGTAGCTTTAATATAACCAATAAGGTGGGGAAACGCAAAAAAATTGGAATTTTGAGGCTAATACCATCAGCTTACCGCGTGAGATTTGCAACACGGCTTGTATTTTTGTGGGAGATTTCGGGTTAATGAAGGAGGTACCATTTCTAGTGCTCCAAAAGGACTGAAACTTTGTGGGTAGCTTTAATATAAACAATAAGGTGGGGAAACACTAAAAAATGGGAATTTGGAGGCTAATACGATCAGCTTACCCCGTGAGATTTGCAACACGACTTGCATTTTTGTGGGAGATTTCGGGTTAATGAAGGAGGTACCATCTCTAGTGCTCCAAAAGGGCTAGAACTTTGTGGGTAGCTTTAATATAACCAATAAGGTGGGGAAACACTAAAAAATGGGAATTTAGAGGCTAATACGATCAGCTTACCCCGTGAGATTTGCAACACGGCTTGTATTTTTATGGGAGATTTCGGGTTAATGAAGGAGGTACCATCTCTAGTGCTCCAAAAGGGTTAGAACTTTGTGTGTAGCTTTAATATAACCAATAAGGTGGGGAAACACTAAAAAATGGGAATTTGGAGGCTAATACGATCAGCTTACAATGTGAGATTTGCAACACGGCTTGTATTTTTGTGGGAGATTTCGGGTTAATGAAGGAGGTACCATCTCTAGTGCTCCAAAAGGGCTAGAACTTTGTGGGTAGCTTTAATATAACCAATAAGGTGGGGAAACGCTAAAAAATGTGAATTTAGAGGCTAATACGAACAGCTTACCCCGTGAGATTTGCAACACGGCTTGTATTTTTGTGTGAGATTTCGGGTTAATGAAGGAGGTACCATCTCTAGTGCTCCAAAAGGGCTAGAACTTTGTGGGTAGCTTTAATATAAACAATAAGGTGGGGAAACACTAAAAAATGGGAATTTAGATGTTAATACGATCAACTTACCGCGTGAGATTTGCAACACGGCTTGTATTTTTGTGGGAGATTTCGGGTTAATGAAGAAGGTACCATCTTTAGTGCTCCAAAAGGACTGAAACTTTGTGGGTAGCTTTAAAATAACCAATAAGGTGGGGAAACGCTAAAAAATTGGAATTTGGAGGCTAATACGATTAGCTTACCGCGTGAGATTTGCAACACGACTTGTATTTCTGTGGGGAGATTTCAGGTTAATGAAGGAGGTACCAACTCTAGTGCTCCCAAAGGACTGAAACTTTGTGGGTAGCTTTAATATAACCAATAAGGTGGGGAAACACTAAAAAATGAGAATTTGGAGGCTAATACGATCAGCTGACCCCGTGGGATTTGCAACACGACTTGTATTTCGGTGGGAGATTTCGGTTTAATGAAGGAGGTACCATCTCTAGTGCTCCAAAAGGGCTAGAACTTTGTGGGTAGCTTTAATATAACCAATAAGGAGGGGAAACACTAAAAAATGGGAATTTGGAGGCTAATACGATCAGCTTACCGCGTGAAATTTGTAACACGACTTGTATTTTCGTGGGAGATTTTGGGTTAATGGAGGAGGTATCATCTCTAGTGCTCCAAAAGGGCTGAAATTTTGTGTGTAGCTTTAATATAACCAATAAGGTGGGGAAACGCAAAAAAATTGGAATTTTGAGGCTAATACCATCAGCTTACCGCGTGAGATTTGCAACACGGCTTGTATTTTTGTGGGAGATTTCGGGTTAATGAAGGAGGTACCATTTCTAGTGCTCCAAAAGGACTGAAACTTTGTGGGTAGCTTTAATATAAACAATAAGGTGGGGAAACACTAAAAAATGGGAATTTGGAGGCTAATACGATCAGCTTACCCCGTGAGATTTGCAACACGACTTGCATTTTTGTGGGAGATTTCGGGTTAATGAAGGAGGTACCATCTCTAGTGCTCCAAAAGGGCTAGAACTGTTTGGGTAGCTTTAATATAACCAATAAGGTGGGGAAACACTAAAAAATGGGAATTTAGAGGCTAATACGATCAGCTTACCCCGTGAGATTTGCAACACGGCTTGTATTTTTATGGGAGATTTCGGGTTAATGAAGGAGGTACCATCTCTAGTGCTCCAAAAGGGTTAGAACTTTGTGTGTAGCTTTAATATAACCAATAAGGTGGGGAAACACTAAAAAATGGGAATTTGGAGGCTAATACGATCAGCTTACAATGTGAGATTTGCAACACGGCTTGTATTTTTGTGGGAGATTTCGGGTTAATGAAGGAGGTACCATCTCTAGTGCTCCAAAAGGGCTAGAACTTTGTGGGTAGCTTTAATATAACCAATAAGGTGGGGAAACGCTAAAAAATGTGAATTTAGAGGCTAATACGATCAGCTTACCCCGTGAGATTTGCAACACGGCTTGTATTTTTGTGTGAGATTTCGGGTTAATGAAGGAGGTACCATCTCTAGTGCTCCAAAAGGGCTAGAACTTTGTGGGTAGCTTTAATATAAACAATAAGGTGGGGAAACACTAAAAAATGGGAATTTAGAGGTTAATACGATCAACTTACCGCGTGAGATTTGCAACACGGGTTGTATTTTTGTGGGAGATTTCGGGTTAATGAAGAAGGTACCATCTTTAGTGCTCCAAAAGGACTGAAACTTTGTGGGTAGCTTTAAAATAACCAATAAGGTGGGGAAACGCTAAAAAATTGTAATTTGGAGGCTAATACGATTAGCTTACCGCGTGAGATTTGCAACACGACTTGTATTTCTGTGGGGAGATTTCAGGTTAATTAAGGAGGTACCAACTCTAGTGCTCCCAAAGGACTGAAACTTTGTGGGTAGCTTTAATATAACCAATAAGGTGGGGAAACACTAAAAAATGAGAATTTGGAGGCTAATACGATCAGCTTACCGCGTGAGATTTGCAACACGACTTGTATTTCTGTGGGGAGATTTCGGGTTAATGAAGGAGGTACCATCTCTAGTGCTCCAAAAGGGCTAGAACTTTGTGGGTAGCTTTAAAATAACCAATAAGGTGGGGAAACGCTAAAAAATTGGAATTTGGAGGCTAATACGATCAGCTTACCCCGTGAGATTTGCAACACGACTTGTATTTTTGTGGGAGATTTCGGGTTAATGAAGGAGGTACCATCTCTAGTGCTCCAAAAGGGCTAGAACTTTGTGGGTAGCTTTAATATAACCAATAAGGTGGGGAAACAATAAAAAATGGGAATTTAGAGGCTAATACGATCAGCTTACCCCGTGAGATTTGCAACACGGCTTGTATTTTTGTGGGAGATTTCGGGTTAATGAAGGAGGTACCATATCTAATGCTCCAAAAGGGTTAGAACTTTGTGGGTAGATTTAATATAACCAATAAGGTGGGGAAACACTAAAAAATGGGAATTTAGAGGCTAATACGATCAGCTTACCCCGTGAGATTTGCAACACGGCTTGTATTTTTGTGGGAGATTTCGGGTTAATGAAGGAGGTACCATCTCTAGTGCTCCAAAAGGGCTAGAACTTTGTGGGTAGCTTTAATATAACCAATAAGGTGGGGAAACGCTAAAAAATGGGGATTTAGAGGCTAATACGATCAGCTTACCCCGTGAGATTTGCAACACGGCTTGTATTTTTGTGAGAGATTTCGGGTTAATGAAGGAGGTACCATCTCTAGTGCTCCAAAAGGGCTAGAACTTTGTGGGTAGCTTTAATATAAACAATAAGGTGGGGAAACACTAAAAAATGGGAATTTAGAGGCTAATACGATCAACTTACCGCGTGAGATTTGCAACACGGCTTGTATTTTTGTGGGAGATTTCGGGTTAATGAAGAAGGTACCATCTCTAGTGCTCCAAAAGGGCTAGAACTTTGTGGGTAGCTTTAATATAACCAATAAGGAGGGGAAACACTAAAAAATGGGAATTTGGAGGCTAATACGATCAGCTTACCGCGTGAAATTTGTAACACGACTTGTATTTTCGTGGGAGATTTTGGGTTAATGGAGGAGGTATCATCTCTAGTGCTCCAAAAGGGCTGAAATTTTGTGTGTAGCTTTAATATAACCAATAAGGTGGGGAAACGCTAAAAAATGTGAATTTAGAGGCTAATACGATCAGCTTACCCCGTGAGATTTGCAACACGGCTTGTATTTTTGTGTGAGATTTCGGGTTAATGAAGGAGGTACCATCTGTAGTGCTCCAAAAGGGCTAGAACTTTGTGGGTAGCTTTAATATAAACAATAAGGTGGGGAAACACTAAAAAATGGGAATTTAGAGGCTAATACGATCAGCTTACCCCGTGAGATTTGCAACACGGCTTGTATTTTTTTGGGAGATTTCGGGTTAATGAAGGAGGTACCATCTCTAGTGCTCCAAAAGGGCTAGAACTTTGTGAGTAGCTTTAATATAACCAATAAGGTAGGGAAACACTAAAAAATGGGAATTTAGAGGCTAATACGATCAGCTTACCCCGTGAGATTTGCAACACGGCTTGTATTTTTGTGGGAGATATCGGTTTAATGAAGGAGGTACCATCTCTAGTGCTCCAAAAGGGCTAGAACTTTGTGGGTAGCTTTAATATAACCAATAAGGTGGGGAAACACTAAAAAATGGGAATTTGGAGGCTAATACGATCAGCTTACCGCGTGAGATTTGTAACACGACTTGTATTTTCGTTGGAGATTTTGGGTTAATGAAGGAGGTATAATCTCTAGTGCTCCAAAAGGGCTGAAACTTTGTGGGAAGCTTTAATATAACCAATAAGGTGGGGAAACGCTAAAAAATTGGAATTTTGAGGCTAATACGATCAGCTGACCCCGTGAGATTTGCAACACGACTTGTATTTCTATGGGAGATTTCGGTTTAATGAAGGAGTTACCATCTCTAGTGCTCCAAAAGGGCTAGAACTTTGTGGGTAGATTTAATATAACCATTAAGGAGGGGAAACACTAAAAAATGGGAATTTGGAGGCTAATACGATCAGCTTACCGCGTGAGATTTGTAACACGACTTGTATTTTCGTGGGAGATTTTGGGTTAATGGAGGAGGTATCATCTCTAGTGCTCCAAAAGGGCTGAAATTTTGTGTGTAGCTTTAATATAACCAATAAGGTGGGGAAACGCAAAAAAATTGGAATTTTGAGGCTAATACCATCAGCTTACCGCGTGAGATTTGCAACACGGCTTGTATTTTTGTGGGAGATTTCGGGTTAATGAAGGAGGTACCATTTCTAGTGCTCCAAAAGGACTGAAACTTTGTGGGTAGCTTTAATATAAACAATAAGGTGGGGAAACACTAAAAAATAGGAATTTGGAGGCTAATACGATCACCTTACCCCGTGAGATTTGCAACACGACTTGTATTTTTGTGGGAGATTTCGGGTTAATGAAGGAGGTACCATCTCTAGTGCTCCATAAGGGCTAGAACTTTGTGGGTAGCTTTAATATAAACAATAAGGTGGGGAAACACTAAAAAATGGGAATTTAGAGGCTAATACGATCAGCTTACCCCGTGAGATTTGCAACACGGCTTGTATTTTTATGGGAGATTTCGGGTTAATGAAGGAGGTACCATCTCTAGTGCTCCAAAAGGGTTAGAACTTTGTGGGTAGCTTTAATATAACCAATAAGGTGGGGAAACACTAAAAAATGGGAATTTGGAGGCTAATACGATCAGCTTACAATGTGAGATTTGCAACACGGCTTGTATTTTTGTGGGAGATTTCGGGTTAATGAAGGAGGTACCATCTCTAGTGCTCCAAAAGGGCTAGAACTTTGTGGGTAGATTTAATATAACCAATAAGGTGGGGAAACGCTAAAAAATGTGAATTTAGAGGCTAATACGATCAGCTTACCCCGTGAGATTTGCAACACGGCTTGTATTTTTGTGTGAGATTTCGGGTTAATGAAGGAGGTACCATCTCTAGTGCTCCAAAAGGGCTAGAACTTTGTGGGTAGCTTTAATATAAACAATAAGGTGGGGAAACACTAAAAAATGGGAATTTAGAGGTTAATACGATCAGCTTACCGCGTGAGATTTGCAACACGACTTGTATTTCTGTGGGGGGATTTCGGGTTAATGAAGGAGGTACCATCTCTAGTGCTCCAAAAGGGCTAGAACTTTGTGGGTAGCTTTAATATAACCAATAAGGTGGGGAAACACTTAAAAATGGGAATTTAGAGGCTAATACGATCAGCTTACCCCGTGAGATTTGCAACACGACTTGTATTTTTGTGGGAGATTTCGGGTTAATGAAGGAGGTACCATCTCTAGTGCTCCATAAGGGCTAGAACTTTGTGGGTAGCTTTAATATAACCAATAAGGTGGGGAAACAATAAAAAATGGGAATTTAGAGGCTAATACGATCAGCTTACCCCGTGAGATTTGCAACACGGCTTGTATTTTTGTGGGAGATATCGGTTTAATGAAGGAGGTACCATCTCTAGTGCTCCAAAAGGGCTAGAACTTTGTGAGTAGCTTTAATATAACCAATAAGGTAGGGAAACACTAAAAAATGGGAATTTAGAGGCTAATACGATCAGCTTACCCCGTGAGATTTGCAACACGGCTTGTATTTTTGTGGGAGATATCGGTTTAATGAATGAGGTACCATCTCTAGTGCTCCAAAAGGGCTAGAACTTTGTGGGTAGCTTTAATATAACCAATAAGGTGGGGAAACACTAAAAAATGGGAATTTGGAGGCTAATACGATCAGCTTACCGCGTGAGATTTGTAACACGACTTGTATTTTCGTTGGAGATTTTGGGTTAATGAAGGAGGTATAATCTCTAGTGCTCCAAAAGGGCTGAAACTTTGTGGGAAGCTTTAATATAACCAATAAGGTGGGGAAACGCTAAAAAATTGGAATTTTGAGGCTAATACGATCAGCTGACCCCGTGAGATTTGCAACACGACTTGTATTTCTATGGGAGATTTCGGTTTAATGAAGGAGTTACCATCTCTAGTGCTCCAAAAGGGCTAGAACTTTGTGGGTAGTTTTAATATAACCATTAAGGAGGGGAAACACTAAAAAATGGGAATTTGGAGGCTAATACGATCAGCTTACCGCGTGAGATTTGTAACACGACTTGTATTTTCGTGGGAGATTTTGGGTTAATGGAGGAGGTATCATCTCTAGTGCTCCAAAAGGGCTGAAATTTTGTGTGTAGCTTTAATATAACCAATAAGGTGGGGAAACGCAAAAAAATTGGAATTTTGAGGCTAATACCATCAGCTTACCGCGTGAGATTTGCAACACGGCTTGTATTTTTGTGGGAGATTTCGGGTTAATGAAGGAAGTACCATTTCTAGTGCTCCAAAAGGACTGAAACTTTGTGGGTAGCTTTAATATAAACAATAAGGTGGGGAAACACTAAAAAATAGGAATTTGGAGGCTAATACGATCACCTTACCCCGTGAGATTTGCAACACGACTTGTATTTTTGTGGGAGATTTCGGGTTAATGAAGGAGGTACCATCTCTAGTGCTCCATAAGGGCTAGAACTTTGTGGGTAGCTTTAATATAAACAATAAGGTGGGGAAACACTAAAAAATGGGAATTTAGAGGCTAATACGATCAGCTTACCCCGTGAGATTTGCAACACGGCTTGTATTTTTATGGGAGATTTCGGGTTAATGAAGGAGGTACCATCTCTAGTGCTCCAAAAGGGTTAGAACTTTGTGGGTAGCTTTAATATAACCAATAAGGTGGGGAAACACTAAAAAATGGGAATTTGGAGGCTAATACGATCAGCTTACAATGTGAGATTTGCAACACGGCTTGTATTTTTGTGGGAGATTTCGGGTTAATGAAGGAGGTACCATCTCTAGTGCTCCAAAAGGGCTAGAACTTTGTGGGTAGATTTAATATAACCAATAAGGTGGGGAAACGCTAAAAAATGTGAATTTAGAGGCTAATACGATCAGCTTACCCCGTGAGATTTGCAACACGGCTTGTATTTTTGTGTGAGATTTCGGGTTAATGAAGGAGGTACCATCTCTAGTGCTCCAAAAGGGCTAGAACTTTGTGGGTAGCTTTAATATAAACAATAAGGTGGGGAAACACTAAAAAATGGGAATTTAGAGGTTAATACGATCAGCTTACCGCGTGAGATTTGCAACACGACTTGTATTTCTGTGGGGGGATTTCGGGTTAATGAAGGAGGTACCATCTCTAGTGCTCCAAAAGGGCTAGAACTTTGTGGGTAGCTTTAATATAACCAATAAGGTGGGGAAACACTAAAAAATGGGAATTTAGAGGCTAATACGATCAGCTTACCCCGTGAGATTTGCAACACGACTTGTATTTTTGTGGGAGATTTCGGGTTAATGAAGGAGGTACCATCTCTAGTGCTCCAAAAGGGCTAGAACTTTGTGGGTAGCTTTAATATAACCAATAAGGTGGGGAAACAATAAAAAATGGGAATTTAGAGGCTAATACGATCAGCTTACCCCGTGAGATTTGCAACACGGCTTGTATTTTTGTGGGAGATTTCGGGTTAATGAAGGAGGTACCATCTCTAATGCTCCAAAAGGGTTAGAACTTTGTGGGTAGCTTTAATATAACCAATAAGGTGGGGAAACACTAAAAAATGGGAATTTAGAGGCTAATACGATCAGCTTACCCCGTGAGATTTGCAACACGGCTTGTATTTTTGTGGGAGATTTCGGGTTAATGAAGGAGGTACCATCTCTAGTGCTCCAAAAGGGTTAGAACTTTGTGGGTAGCTTTAATATAACCAATAAGGTGGGGAAACACTAAAAAATGGGAATTTGGAGGCTAATACGATCAACTTACAATGTGAGATTTGCAACACGGCTTGTATTTTTGTGGGAGATTTCGGGTTAATGAAGGAGGTACCATCTCTAGTGCTCCAAAAGGGCTAGAACTTTGTGGGTAGCTTTAATATAACCAATAAGGTCGGGAAACGCTAAAAAATGGGGATTTAGAGGCTAATACGATCAGCTTACCCCGTGAGATTTGCAACACGGCTTGTATTTTTGTGAGAGATTTCGGGTTAATGAAGGAGGTACCATCTCTAGTGCTCCAAAAGGGCTAGAACTTTGTGGGTAGCTTAAATATAAACAATAAGGTGGGGAAACACTAAAAAATGGGAATTTAGAGGCTAATACGATCAACTTACCGCGTGAGATTTGCAACACGGCTTGTATTTTTGTGGGAGATTTCGGGTTAATGAAGAAGGTACCATCTTTAGTGCTCCAAAAGGACTGAAACTTTGTGGGTAGCTTTAAAATAACCAATAAGGTGGGGAAACGCTAAAAAATTGGAATTTGGAGGCTAATACGATTAGCTTACCGCGTGAGATTTGCAACACGACTTGTATTTCTGTGGGGAGATTTCAGGTTAATGAAGGAGGTACCAACTCTAGTGCTCCCAAAGGACTGAAACTTTGTGGGTAGCTTTAATATAACCAATAAGGTGGGGAAACACTAAAAAATGAGAATTTGGAGGCTAATACGATCAGCTTACCGCGTGAGATTTGCAACACGACTTGTATTTCTGTGGGGAGATTTCGGGTTAATGAAGGAGGTACCATCTCTAGTGCTCCAAAAGGGCTAGAACTTTGTGGGTAGCTTTAATATAAACAATAAGGTGGGGAAACACTAAAAAATGGGAATTTAGAGGCTAATACGATCAGCTTACCCCGTGAGATTTGCAACACGGCTTGTATTTTTGTGGGAGATTTCGGGTTAATGAAGGAGGTACCATCTCTAGTGCTCAGAAAGGGCTAGAACTTTGTGGGTAGCTTTAATATAACCAATAAGGTGGGGAAACACTAAAAAATGGGAATTTAGAGGCTAATACGATCAGCTTACCCCGTGAGATTTGCAACACGGCTTGTATTTTTGTGGGAGATTTCGGGTTAATGAAGGAGGTACCATCTCTAGTGCTCCAAAAGGGCTAGAACTTTGTGGGTAGCTTTAATATAACCAATAAGGTGGGGAAACACTAAAAAATGGGAATTTAGAGGCTAATACGATCAGCTTACCCCGTGAGATTTGCAACACGGCTTGTATTTTTGTGGGAGATTTCGGGTTAATGAAGAAGGTACCATCTCTAGTGCTCCAAAAGGGCTAGAACTTTGTGGGTAGCTTTAATATAACCAATAAGGTGGGGAAACACTAAAAAATGGGAATTTAGAGGCTAATACGATCAGCTTACCCCGTGAGATTTGCAACACGGCTTGTATTTTTGTGGGAGATTTCGGGTTAATGAAGGAGGTACCATCTCTAGTGCTCCAAAAGGGTTAGAACTTTGTGGGTAGATTTAATATAACCAATAAGGTGGGGAAACACTAAAAAATGGGAATTTGGAGGCTAATACGATCAGCTTACAATGTGAGATTTGCAACACGGCTTGTATTTTTGTGGGAGATTTCGGGTTAATGAAGGAGGTACCATCTTTAGTGCTCCAAAAGGGCTAGAACTTTGTGGGTAGCTTTAATATAACCAATAAGGTATGGAAACGCTAAAAAATGGGAATTTAGAGGCTAATACGATCAGCTTACCCCGTGAGATTTGCAACACGGCTTTTATTTTTGTGGGAGATTTCGGGTTAATGAAGGAGGTACCATCTCTAGTGCTCCAAAAGGGCTAGAACTTTGTGGGTAGCTTTAATATAAACAATAAGGTGGGGAAACACTAAAAAATGGGAATTTAGAGGCTAATACGATCAACTTACCGCGTGAGATTTGCAACACGGCTTGTATTTTTGTGGGAGATTTCGGGTTAATGAAGAAGGTACCATCTTTAGTGCTCCAAAAGGACTGAAACTTTGTGGGTAGCTTTAAAATAACCAATAAGGTGGGGAAACGCTAAAAAATTGGAATTTGGAGGCTAATACGATTAGCTTACCGCGTGAGATTTGCAACACGACTTGTATTTCTGTGGGGAGATTTCAGGTTAATGAAGGAGGTACCAACTCTAGTGCTCCCAAAGGACTAAAACTTTGTGGGTAGCTTTAATATAACCAATAAGGTGGGGAAACACTAAAAAATGAGAATTTGGAGGCTAATACGATCAGCTTACCGCGTGAGATTTGCAACACGACTTGTATTTCTATGGGGAGATTTCGGGTTAATGAAGGATGTACCATCTCTAGTGCTCCAAAAGGGCTAGAACTTTGTGGGTAGCTTTAATATAACCAATAAGGTGGGGAAACACTAAAAATGGGAATTTAGAGGCTAATACGATCAGCTTACCCCGTGAGATTTGCAACACGACTTGTATTTTTGTGGGAGATTTCGGGTTAATGAAGGAGGTACCATCTCTAGTGCTCCAAAAGGGCTAGAACTTTGTGGGTAGCTTTAATATAACCAATAAGGTGGGGAAACACTAAAAAATGGGAATTTAGAGGCTAATACGATCAGCTTACCCCGTGAGATTTGCAACACGGCTTGTATTTTTGTGGGAGATTTCGGGTTAATGAAGGAGGTACCATCTCTAGTGCTCCAAAAGGGTTAGAACTTTGTGGGTAGCTTTAATATAACCAATAAGGTGGGGAAACACTAAAAAATGGGAATTTGGAGGCTAATACGATCAGCTTACCGCGTGAGATTTGCAACACGACTTGTATTTCTGTGGGGAGATTTCGGGTTAATGAAGGAGGTACCAACTCTAGTGCTCCCAAAGGACTGAAACTTTGTGGGTAGCTTTAATATAACCAATAAGGTGGGGAAACACTAAAAAATGAGAATTTGGAGGCTAATACGATCAGCTTACCGCGTGAGATTTGCAACACGACTTGTATTTCTGTGGGGAGATTTCGGGTTAATGAAGGAGGTACCATCTCTAGTGCTCCAAAAGGGCTAGAACTTTGTGGGTAGCTTTAATATAAACAATAAGGTGGGGAAACACTAAAAAATGGGAATTTAGAGGCTAAGACGATCAGCTTACCCCGTGAGATTTGCAACACGGCTTGTATTTTTGTGGGAGATTTCGGGTTAATGAAGGAGGTACCATCTCTAGTGCTCAGAAAGGGCTAGAACTTTGTGGGTAGCTTTAATATAACCAATAAGGTGGGGAAACACTAAAAAATGGGAATTTAGAGGCTAATACGATCAGCTTACCCCGTGAGATTTGCAACACGGCTTGTATTTTTGTGGGAGATTTCGGGTTAATGAAGGAGGTACCATCTCTAGTGCTCCAAAAGGGCTAGAACTTTGTGGGTAGCTTTAATATAACCAATAAGGTGGGGAAACACTAAAAAATGGGAATTTAGAGGCTAATACGATCAGCTTACCCCGTGAGATTTGCAACACGGCTTGTATTTTTGTGGGAGATTTCGGGTTAATGAAGAAGGTACCATCTCTAGTGCTCCAAAAGGGCTAGAACTTTGTGGGTAGCTTTAATATAACCAATAAGGTGGGGAAACACTAAAAAATGGGAATTTAGAGGCTAATACGATAAGCTTACCCCGTGAGATTTGCAACACGGCTTGTATTTTTGTGGGAGATTTCGGGTTAATGAAGGAGGTACCATCTCTAGTGCTCCAAAAGGGTTAGAACTTTGTGGGTAGATTTAATATAACCAATAAGGTGGGGAAACACTAAAAAATGGGAATTTGGAGGCTAATACGATCAGCTTACAATGTGAGATTTGCAACACGGCTTGTATTTTTGTGGGAGATTTCGGGTTAATGAAGGAGGTACCATCTTTAGTGCTCCAAAAGGGCTAGAACGTTGTGGGTAGCTTTAATATAACCAATAAGGTATGGAAACGCTAAAAAATGGGAATTTAGAGGCTAATACGATCAGTTTACCCCGTGAGATTTGCAACACGGCTTTTATTTTTGTGGGAGATTTCGGGTTAATGAAGGAGGTACCATCTCTAGTGCTCCAAAAGGGCTAGAACTTTGTGGGTAGCTTTAATATAAACAATAAGGTGGGGAAACACTAAAAAATGGGAATTTAGAGGCTAATACGATCAACTTACCGCGTGAGATTTGCAACACGGCTTGTATTTTTGTGGGAGATTTCGGGTTAATGAAGAAGGTACCATCTTTAGTGCTCCAAAAGGACTGAAACTTTGTGGGTAGCTTTAAAATAACCAATAAGGTGGGGAAACGCTAAAAAATTGGAATTTGGAGGCTAATACGATTAGCTTACCGCGTGAGATTTGCAACACGACTTGTATTTCTGTGGGGAGATTTCAGGTTAATGAAGGAGGTACCAACTCTAGTGCTCCCAAAGGACTAAAACTTTGTGGGTAGCTTTAATATAACCAATAAGGTGGGGAAACACTAAAAAATGAGAATTTGGAGGCTAATACGATCAGCTTACCGTGTGAGATTTGCAACACGACTTGTATTTCTATGGGGAGATTTCGGGTTAATGAAGGAGGTACCATCTCTAGTGCTCCAAAAGGGCTAGAACTTTGTGGGTAGCTTTAATATAACCAATAAGGTGGGGAAACACTAGAAAATGGGAATTTAGAGGCTAATACGATCAGCTTACCCCGTGAGATTTGCAACACGGCTTGTATTTTTGTGGGAGATTTCGGGTTAATGAAGGAGGTACCATCTCTAGTGCTCCAAAAGGGTTAGAACTTTGTGGGTAGCTTTAATATAACCAATAAGGTGGGGAAACACTAAAAAATGGGAATTTGGAGGCTAATACGATCAGCTTACCGCGTGAGATTTGCAACACGACTTGTATTTCTGTGGGGAGATTTCGGGTTAATGAAGGATGTATCATCTCCAGTGCTCCAAAAGGGCTAGAACTTTGTGGGTAGCTTTAATATAACCAATAAGGAGGGAAAACACTAAAAATGGGAATTTGGAGGCTAATACGATCAGCTTACCGCGTGAGATTTGCAACACAACTTGTATTTCTGTGGGGAGATTTCGGGTTAATGAAGGAGGTACCATCTCTAATGCTCTAAAAGGGCTAGAACTTTGTGAGTAGCTTTAATATAACCAATAAGGTAGGGAAACACTAAAAAATGGGAATTTAGAGGCTAATACGATCAGCTTACCCCGTGAGATTTGCAACACGGCTTGTATTTTTGTGGGAGATATCGGTTTAATGAAGGAGGTACCATCTCTAGTGCTCCAAAAGGGCTAGAACTTTGTGGGTAGCTTTAATATAACCAATAAGGTGGGGAAACACTAAAAAATGGGAATTTGGAGGCTAATACGATCAGCTTACCGTGTGAGATTTGTAACACGACTTGTATTTTCGTGGGAGATTTTGGGTTAATGAAGGAGGTATAATCTCTAGTGCTCCAAAAGGGCTGAAACTTTGTGGGAAGCTTTAATATAACCAATAAGGTGGGGAAACGCTAAAAAATTGGAATTTTGAGGCTAATACGATCAGCTGACCCCGTGAGATTTGCAACACGACTTGTATTTCTGTTGGAGATTTCGGTTTAATGAAGGAGGTACCATCTCTAGTGCTCCAAAAGGGCTAGAACTTTGTGGGTAGCTTTAATATAACCAATAAGGAGGGGAAACACTAAAAAATGGGAATTTGGAGGCTAATACGATCAGCTTACCGCGTGAGATTTGTAACACGACTTGTATTTTCGTGGGAGATTTTGGGTTAATGGAGGAGGTATCAACTCTAGTGCTCCAAAAGGGCTGAAATTTTGTGTGTAGCTTTAATATAACCAATAAGGTGGGGAAACGCAAAAAAATTGGAATTTTGAGGCTAATACCATCAGCTTACCGCGTGAGATTTGCAACACGGCTTGTATTTTTGTGGGAGATTTCGGGTTAATGAAGGAGGTACCATTTCTAGTGCTCCAAAAGGACTGAAACTTTGTGGGTAGCTTTAATATAAACAATAAGGTGGGGAAACACTAAAAAATGGGAATTTAGAGGCTAATACGATCAGCTTACCCCGTGAGATTTGCAACACGGCTTGTATTTTTGTGGGAGATTTCGGGTTAATGAAGGAGGTACCATCTCTAGTGCTCCAAAAGGGTTAGAACTTTGTGGGTAGCTTTAATATAACCAATAAGGTGGGGAAACACTAAAAAATGGGAATTTGGAGGCTAATACGATCGGATTACAATGTGAGATTTGCAACACGGCTTGTATTTTTGTGGGAGATTTCGGGTTAATGAAGGAGGTACCATCTCTAGTGCTCCAAAAGGGCTAGAACTTTGTGGGTAGCTTTAATATAACCAATAAGGTGGGGAAACACTAAAAAATGGGAATTTAGAGGCTAATACGATCAGCTTACCCCGTGAGATTTGCAACACGACTTGTATTTTTGTGGGAGATTTCGGGTTAATGAAGGAGGTACCATCTCTAGTGCTCCAAAAGGGCTAGAACTTTGTGGGTAGCTTTAATATAACCAATAAGGTGGGGAAACACTAAAAAATGGGAATTTAGAGGCTAATACGATCAGCTTACCCCGTGAGATTTGCAACACGGCTTGTATTTTTGTGGGAGATTTCGGGTTAATGAAGGAGGTACCATCTCTAGTGCTCCAAAAGGGTTAGAACTTTGTGGGTAGCTTTAATATAACCAATAAGGTGGGGAAACACTAAAAAATGGGAATTTGGAGGCTAATACGATCGGATTACAATGTGAGATTTGCAACACGGCTTGTATTTCTGTGGGGAGATTTCGGGTTAATGAAGGAGGTACCATCTCTAGTGCTCCAAAAGGGCTAGAACTTTGTGGGTAGCTTTAATATAACCAATAAGGTGGGGAAACACTAAAAAATGGGAATTTAGAGGCTAATACGATCAGCTTACCCCGTGAGATTTGCAACACGACTTGTATTTTTGTGGGAGATTTCGGGTTAATGAAGGTGGTACCATCTCTAGTGCTCCAAAAGGGCTAGAACTTTGTGGGTAGCTTTAATACAACCAATAAGGTGGGGAAACACTAAAAAATGGGAATTTAGAGGCTAATACGATCAGCTTACCCCGTGAGATTTGCAACACGGCTTGTATTTTTGTGTGAGATTTCGGGTTAATGAAGGAGGTACCATCTCTATTGCTCCAAAAGGGTTAGAACTTTGTGGGTAACTTTAATATAACCAATAAGGTGGGGAAACACTAAAAAATGGGAATTTAGAGGCTAATACGATCAGCTTACCCCGTGAGATTTGCAACACGGCTTGTATTTTTGTGGGAGATTTCGGGTTAATGAAGGAGGTACCATCTCTAGTGCTCCAAAAGGGCTAGAACTTTGTGGGTAGCTTTAATATAAACAATAAGGTGGGGAAACACTAAAAAATGGGAATTTAGAGGCTAATACGATCAACTTACCGCGTGAGATTTGCAACACGGCTTGTATTTTTGTGGGAGATTTCGGGTTAATGAAGGAGGTACCATCTCTAGTGCTCCAAAAGAGCTAGAACTTTGTGGGTAGCTTTAATATAACCAATAAGGTGGGGAAACACTAAAAAATGGGAATTTAGAGGCTAATACGATCAGCTTACCCCGTGAGATTTGCAACACGACTTGTATTTTTTTGGGAGATTTCGGGTTAATGAAGGAGGTACCATCTCTAGTGCTCCAAAAGGGCTAGAACTTTGTGGGTAGCTTTAATATAACCAATAAGGTGGGGAAACAATAAAAAATGGGAATTTAGAGGCTAATACGATCAGCTTACCCCGTGAGATTTGCAACACGGCTTGTATTTTTGTGGGAGATTTCGGGTTAATGAAGGAGGTACCATCTCTAATGCTCCAAAAGGGTTAGAACTTTGTGGGTAGCTTTAATATAACCAATAAGGTGGGGAAACACTAAAAAATGGGAATTTAGAGGCTAATACGATCAGCTTACCCCGTGAGATTTGCAACATGGCTTGTATTTTTGTGGGAGATTTCGGGTTAATGAAGGAGGTACCATCTCTAGTGCTCCAAAAGGGTTAGAACTTTGTGGGTAGCTTTAATATAACCAATAAGGTGGGGAAACACTAAAAAATGGGAATTTGGAGGCTAATACGATCAGCTTACAATGTGAGATTTGCAACACGGCTTGTATTTTTGTGGGAGATTTCGGGTTAATGAAGGAGGTACCATCTCTAGTGCTCCAAAAGGGCTAGAACTTTGTGGGTAGCTTTAATATAACCAATAAGGTGGGGAAACGCTAAAAAATGGGGATTTAGAGGCTAATACGATCAGCTTACCCCGTGAGATTTGCAACACGGCTTGTATTTTTGTGAGAGATTTCGGGTTAATGAAGGAGGTACCATCTCTAGTGCTCTAAAAGGGCTAGAACTTTGTGGGTAGCTTTAATATAAACAATAAGGTGGGGAAACACTAAAAAATGGGAATTTAGAGGCTAATACGATCAACTTACCGCGTGAGATTTGCAACACGGCTTGTATTTTTGTGGGAGATTTCGGGGTAATGAAGAAGGTACCATCTTTAGTGCTCCAAAAGGACTGAAACTTTGTGGGTAGCTTTAAAATAACCAATAAGGTGGGGAAACGCTAAAAAATTGGAATTTGGAGGCTAATACGATTAGCTTACCGCGTGAGATTTGCAACACGACTTGTATTTCTGTGGGGAGATTTCAGGTTAATGAAGGAGGTACCAACTCTAGTGCTCCAAAAGGACTGAAACTTTGTGGGTAGCTTTAATATAACCAATAAGGTGGGGAAATACTAAAAAATGAGAATTTGGAGGCTAATACGATCAGCTTACCGCGTGAGATTTGCAACACGACTTGTATTTCTGTGGGGAGATTTCGGGTTAATGAAGGAGGTACCATCTCTAGTGCTCCAAAAGGGCTAGAACTTTGTGGGTAGCTTTAATATAACCAATAAGGTGGGGAAACACTAAAAAATGGGAATTTAGAGGCTAATACGATTAGCTTACCCCGTGAGATTTGCAACACGACTTGTATTTTTGTGGGAGATTTCGGGTTAATGAAGGTGGTACCATCTCTAGTGCTCCAAAAGGGCTAGAACTTTGTGGGTAGCTTTAATATAACCAATAAGGTGGGGAAACACTAAAAAATGGGAATTTAGAGGCTAATACGATCAGCTTACCTCGTGAGATTTGCAACACGGCTTGTATTTTTGTGGGAGATTTCGGGTTAATGAAGGAGGTACCATCTCTAGTGCTCCAAAAGGGTTAGAACTTTGTGGGTAACTTTAATATAACCAATAAGGTGGGGAAACACTAAAAAATGGGAATTTAGAGGCTAATACGATCAGCTTACCCCATGAGATTTGCAACACGGCTTGTATTTTTGTGGGAGATTTCGGGTTAATGAAGGAGGTACCATCTCTAGTGCTCCAAAAGGGTTAGAACTTTGTGGGTAGCTTTAATATAACCAATAAGGTGGGGAAACACTAAAAAATGGGAATTTGGAGGCTAATACGATCAGCTTACAATGTGAGATTTGCAACACGGCTTGTATTTTTGTGGGAGATTTCGGGTTAATGAAGGAGGTACCATCTCTAGTGCTCCAAAAGGGCTAGAACTTTGTGGGTAGCTTTAATATAACCAATAAGGTGGGGAAACGCTAAAAAATGGGAATTTAGAGGCTAATACGATCAGCTTACCCCGTGAGATTTGCAACACGGCTTGTATTTTTGTGGGAGATTTCGGGTTAATGAAGGAGGTACCATCTCTAGTGCTCCAAAAGGTCTAGAACTTTGTGGGTAGCTTTAATATAAACAATAAGGTGGGGAAACACTAAAAAATGGGAATTTAGAGGTTAATACGATCAGCTTACCCCGTGAGATTTGCAACACGACTTGTATTTTTGTGGGAGATTTCGGGTTAATGAAGGAGGTACCATCTCTAGTGCTCCAAAAGGGCTAGAACTTTGTGGGTAGCTTTAATATAACCAATAAGGTGGGGAAACACTAAAAAATGGGAATTTAGAGGCTAATACGATCAGCTTACCCCGTGAGATTTGCAACACGACTTGTATTTTTGTGGGAGATTTCGGGTTAATGAAGGAGGTACCATCTCTAGTGCTCCAAAAGGGCTAGAACTTTGTGGGTAGCTTTAATATAACCAATAAGGTGGGGAAACACTAAAAAATGGGAATTTAGAGGCTAATACGATCAGCTTACCCCGTGAGATTTGCAACACGGCTTGTATTTTTGTGGGAGATTTCGGGTTAATGAAGGAGGTACCATCTCTAGTGCTCCAAAAGGGTTAGAACTTTGTGGGTAGCTTTAATATAACCAATAAGGTGGGGAAACACTAAAAAATGGGAATTTGGAGGCTAATACGATCAGCTTACCGCGTGAGATTTGCAACACGACTTGTATTTCTGTGGGGAGATTTCGGGTTAATGAAGGAGGTACCAACTCTAGTGCTCCCAAAGGACTGAAACTTTGTGGGTAGCTTTAATATAACCAATAAGGTGGGGAAACACTAAAAAATGAGAATTTGGAGGCTAATACGATCAGCTTACCGCGTGAGATTTGCAACACGACTTGTATTTTTGTGGGAGATTTCGGGTTAATGAAGGAGGTACCATCTCTAGTGCTCCAAAAGGGCTAGAACTTTGTGGGTAGCTTTAATATAAACAATAAGGTGGGGAAACACTAAAAAATGGGAATTTAGAGGCTAATACGATCAGCTTACCCCGTGAGATTTGCAACACGGCTTGTATTTTTGTGGGAGATTTCGGGTTAATGAAGGAGGTACCATCTCTAGTGCTCAGAAAGGGCTAGAACTTTGTGGGTAGCTTTAATATAACCAATAAGGTGGGGAAACACTAAAAAATGGGAATTTAGAGGCTAATACGATCAGCTTACCCCGTGAGATTTGCAACACGGCTTGTATTTTTGTGGGAGATTTCGGGTTAATGAAGGAGGTACCATCTCTAGTGCTCCAAAAGGGCTAGAACTTTGTGGGTAGCTTTAATATAACCAATAAGGTGGGGAAACACTAAAAAATGGGAATTTAGAGGCTAATACGATCAGCTTACCCCGTGAGATTTGCAACACGGCTTGTATTTTTGTGGGAGATTTCGGGTTAATGAAGAAGGTATCATCTCTAGTGCTCCAAAAGGGCTAGAACTTTGTGGGTAGCTTTAATATAACCAATAAGGTGGGGAAACACTAAAAAATGGGAATTTAGAGGCTAATACGATCAGCTTACCCCGTGAGATTTGCAACACGGCTTGTATTTTTGTGGGAGATTTCGGGTTAATGAAGGAGGTACCATCTCTAGTGCTCCAAAAGGGTTAGAACTTTGTGGGTAGATTTAATATAACCAATAAGGTGGGGAAACACTAAAAAATGGGAATTTGGAGGCTAATACGATCAGCTTACAATGTGAGATTTGCAACACGGCTTGTATTTTTGTGGGAGATTTCGGGTTAATGAAGGAGGTACCATCTTTAGTGCTCCAAAAGGGCTAGAACGTTGTGGGTAGCTTTAATATAACCAATAAGGTATGGAAACGCTAAAAAATGGGAATTTAGAGGCTAATACGATCAGCTTACCCCGTGAGATTTGCAACACGGCTTTTATTTTTGTGGGAGATTTCGGGTTAATGAAGGAGGTACCATCTCTAGTGCTCCAAAAGGGCTAGAACTTTGTGGGTAGCTTTAATATAAACAATAAGGTGGGGAAACACTAAAAAATGGGAATTTAGAGGCTAATACGATCAACTTACCGCGTGAGATTTGCAACACGGCTTGTATTTTTGTGGGAGATTTCGGGTTAATGAAGAAGGTACCATCTTTAGTGCTCCAAAAGGACTGAAACTTTGTGGGTAGCTTTAAAATAACCAATAAGGTGGGGAAACGCTAAAAAATTGGAATTTGGAGGCTAATACGATTAGCTTACCGCGTGAGATTTGCAACACGACTTGTATTTCTGTGGGGAGATTTCAGGTTAATGAAGGAGGTACCAACTCTAGTGCTCCCAAAGGACTAAAACTTTGTGGGTAGCTTTAATATAACCAATAAGGTGGGGAAACACTAAAAAATGGGAATTTAGAGGCTAATACGATCAGCTTACCCCGTGAGATTTGCAACACGGCTTGTATTTTTGTGGGAGATTTCGGGTTAATGAAGGAGGTACCATCTCTAGTGCTCCAAAAGGGTTAGAACTTTGTGGGTAGCTTTAATATAACCAATAAGGTGGGGAAACACTAAAAAATGGGAATTTGGAGGCTAATACGATCAGCTTACCGCGTGAGATTTGCAACACGACTTGTATTTCTGTGGGGAGATTTCGGGTTAATGAAGGATGTATCATCTCCAGTGCTCCAAAAGGGCTAGAACTTTGTGGGTAGCTTTAATATAACCAATAAGGAGGGAAAACACTAAAAATGGGAATTTGGAGGCTAATACGATCAGCTTACCGCGTGAGATTTGCAACACAACTTGTATTTCTGTGGGGAGATTTCGGGTTAATGAAGGAGGTACCATCTCTAATGCTCTAAAAGGGCTAGAACTTTGTGAGTAGCTTTAATATAACCAATAAGGTAGGGAAACACTAAAAAATGGGAATTTAGAGGCTAATACGATCAGCTTACCCCGTGAGATTTGCAACACGGCTTGTATTTTTGTGGGAGATATCGGTTTAATGAAGGAGGTACCATCTCTAGTGCTCCAAAAGGGCTAGAACTTTGTGGGTAGCTTTAATATAACCAATAAGGTGGGGAAACACTAAAAATGGGAATTTGGAGGCTAATACGATCAGCTTACCGTGTGAGATTTGTAACACGACTTGTATTTTCGTGGGAGATTTTGGGTTAATGAAGGAGGTATAATCTCTAGTGCTCCAAAAGGGCTGAAACTTTGTGGGAAGCTTTAATATAACCAATAAGGTGGGGAAACGCTAAAAAATTGGAATTTTGAGGCTAATACGATCAGCTGACCCCGTGAGATTTGCAACACGACTTGTATTTCTGTTGGAGATTTCGGTTTAATGAAGGAGGTACCATCTCTAGTGCTCCAAAAGGGCTAGAACTTTGTGGGTAGCTTTAATATAACCAATAAGGAGGGGAAACACTAAAAAATGGGAATTTGGAGGCTAATACGATCAGCTTACCGCGTGAGATTTGTAACACGACTTGTATTTTCGTGGGAGATTTTGGGTTAATGGAGGAGGTATCAACTCTAGTGCTCCAAAAGGGCTGAAATTTTGTGTGTAGCTTTAATATAACCAATAAGGTGGGGAAACGCAAAAAAATTGGAATTTTGAGGCTAATACCATCAGCTTACCGCGTGAGATTTGCAACACGGCTTGTATTTTTGTGGGAGATTTCGGGTTAATGAAGGAGGTACCATTTCTAGTGCTCCAAAAGGACTGAAACTTTGTGGGTAGCTTTAATATAAACAATAAGGTGGGGAAACACTAAAAAATGGGAATTTAGAGGCTAATACGATCAGCTTACCCCGTGAGATTTGCAACACGGCTTGTATTTTTGTGGGAGATTTCGGGTTAATGAAGGAGGTACCATCTCTAGTGCTCCAAAAGGGTTAGAACTTTGTGGGTAGCTTTAATATAACCAATAAGGTGGGGAAACACTAAAAAATGGGAATTTGGAGGCTAATACGATCGGATTACAATGTGAGATTTGCAACACGGCTTGTATTTTTGTGGGAGATTTCGGGTTAATGAAGGAGGTACCATCTCTAGTGCTCCAAAAGGGCTAGAACTTTGTGGGTAGCTTTAATATAACCAATAAGGTGGGGAAACACTAAAAAATGGGAATTTAGAGGCTAATACGATCAGCTTACCCCGTGAGATTTGCAACACGACTTGTATTTTTGTGGGAGATTTCGGGTTAATGAAGGAGGTACCATCTCTAGTGCTCCAAAAGGGCTAGAACTTTGTGGGTAGCTTTAATATAACCAATAAGGTGGGGAAACACTAAAAAATGTGAATTTAGAGGCTAATACGATCAGCTTACCCCGTGAGATTTGCAACACGGCTTGTATTTTTGTGGGAGATTTCGGGTTAATGAAGGAGGTACCATCTCTAGTGCTCCAAAAGGGTTAGAACTTTGTGGGTAGCTTTAATATAACCAATAAGGTGGGGAAACACTAAAAAATGGGAATTTGGAGGCTAATACGATCGGATTACAATGTGAGATTTGCAACACGGCTTGTATTTTTGTGGGAGATTTCGGGTTAATGAAGGAGGTACCATCTCTAGTGCTCCAAAAGGGCTAGAACTTTGTGGGTAGCTTTAATATAACCAATAAGGTGGGGAAACACTAAAAAATGGGAATTTAGAGGCTAATACGATCAGCTTACCCCGTGAGATTTGCAACACGACTTTTATTTTTGTGGGAGATTTCGGGTTAATGAAGGAGGTACCATCTCTAGTGCTCCAAAAGGGCTAGAACTTTGTGGGTAGCTTTAATATAACCAATAAGGTGGGGAAACACTAAAAAATGGGAATTTAGAGGCTAATACGATCAGCTTACCCCGTGAGATTTGCAACACGGCTTGTATTTTTGTGGGAGATTTCGGGTTAATGAAGGAGGTACCATCTCTAGTGCTCCAAAAGGGTTAGAACTTTGTGGGTAGCTTTAATATAACCAATAAGGTGGGGAAACACTAAAAAATGGGAATTTGGAGGCTAATACGATCGGATTACAATGTGAGATTTGCAACACGGCTTGTATTTTTGTGGGAGATTTCGGGTTAATGAAGGAGGTACCATCTCTAGTGCTCCAAAAGGGCTAGAACTTTGTGGGTAGCTTTAATATAACCAATAAGGTGGGGAAACACTAAAAAATGGGAATTTAGAGGCTAATACGATCAGCTTACCCCGTGAGATTTGCAACACGGCTTGTATTTTTGTGGGAGATTTCGGGTTAATGAAGGAGGTACCATCTCTAGTGCTCCAAAAGGGCTAGAACTTTGTGGGTAGCTTTAATATAACCAATAAGGTGGGGAAACACTAAAAAATGGGAATTTAGAGGCTAATACGATCAGCTTACCCCGTGAGATTTGCAACACGGCTTGTATTTTTGTGGGAGATTTCGGGTTAATGAAGAAGGTACCATCTCTAGTGCTCCAAAAGGGCTAGAACTTTGTGGGTAGCTTTAATATAACCAATAAGGTGGGGAAACACTAAAAAATGGGAATTTAGAGGCTAATACGATCAGCTTACCCCGTGAGATTTGCAACACGGCTTGTATTTTTGTGGGAGATTTCGGGTTAATGAAGGAGGTACCATCTCTAGTGCTCCAAAAGGGTTAGAACTTTGTGGGTAGATTTAATATAACCAATAAGGTGGGGAAACACTAAAAAATGGGAATTTGGAGGCTAATACGATCAGCTTACAATGTGAGATTTGCAACACGGCTTGTATTTTTGTGGGAGATTTCGGGTTAATGAAGGAGGTACCATCTTTAGTGCTCCAAAAGGGCTAGAACGTTGTGGGTAGCTTTAATATAACCAATAAGGTATGGAAACGCTAAAAAATGGGAATTTAGAGGCTAATACGATCAGCTTACCCCGTGAGATTTGCAACACGGCTTTTATTTTTGTGGGAGATTTCGGGTTAATGAAGGAGGTACCATCTCTAGTGCTCCAAAAGGGCTAGAACTTTGTGGGTAGCTTTAATATAAACAATAAGGTGGGGAAACACTAAAAAATGGGAATTTAGAGGCTAATACGATCAACTTACCGCGTGAGATTTGCAACACGGCTTGTATTTTTGTGGGAGATTTCGGGTTAATGAAGAAGGTACCATCTTTAGTGCTCCAAAAGGACTGAAACTTTGTGGGTAGCTTTAAAATAACCAATAAGGTGGGGAAACGCTAAAAAATTGGAATTTGGAGGCTAATACGATTAGCTTACCGCGTGAGATTTGCAACACGACTTGTATTTCTGTGGGGAGATTTCAGGTTAATGAAGGAGGTACCAACTCTAGTGCTCCCAAAGGACTAAAACTTTGTGGGTAGCTTTAATATAACCAATAAGGTGGGGAAACACTAAAAAATGAGAATTTGGAGGCTAATACGATCAGCTTACCGTGTGAGATTTGCAACACGACTTGTATTTCTATGGGGAGATTTCGGGTTAATGAAGGAGGTACCATCTCTAGTGCTCCAAAAGGGTTAGAACTTTGTGGGTAGCTTTAATATAACCAATAAGGTGGGGAAACACTATAAAATGGGAATTTAGAGGCTAATACGATCAGCTTACCCCGTGAGATTTGCAACACGGCTTGTGTTTTTGTGGGAGATTTCGGGTTAATGAAGGAGGTACCATCTCTAGTGCTCCAAAAGGGTTAGAACTTTGTGGGTAGCTTTAATATAACCAATAAGGTGGGGAAACACTAAAAAATGGGAATTTGGAGGCTAATACGATCAGCTTACCGCGTGAGATTTGCAACACGACTTGTATTTCTGTGGGGAGATTTCGGGTTAATGAAGGATGTATCATCTCCAGTGCTCCAAAAGGGCTAGAACTTTGTGGGTAGCTTTAATATAACCAATAAGGAGGGAAAACACTAAAAATGGGAATTTGGAGGCTAATACGATCAGCTTACCGCGTGAGATTTGCAACACAACTTGTATTTCTGTGGGGAGATTTCGGGTTAATGAAGGAGGTACCATCTCTAATGCTCTAAAAGGGCTAGAACTTTGTGAGTAGCTTTAATATAACCAATAAGGTAGGGAAACACTAAAAAATGGGAATTTAGAGGCTAATACGATCAGCTTACCCCGTGAGATTTGCAACACGGCTTGTATTTTTGTGGGAGATATCGGTTTAATGAAGGAGGTACCATCTCTAGTGCTCCAAAAGGGCTAGAACTTTGTGGGTAGCTTTAATATAACCAATAAGGTGGGGAAACACTAAAAAATGGGAATTTGGAGGCTAATACGATCAGCTTACCGTGTGAGATTTGTAACACGACTTGTATTTTCGTGGGAGATTTTGGGTTAATGAAGGAGGTATAATCTCTAGTGCTCCAAAAGGGCTGAAACTTTGTGGGAAGCTTTAATATAACCAATAAGGTGGGGAAACGCTAAAAAATTGGAATTTTGAGGCTAATACGATCAGCTGACCCCGTGAGATTTGCAACACGACTTGTATTTCTGTTGGAGATTTCGGTTTAATGAAGGAGGTACCATCTCTAGTGCTCCAAAAGGGCTAGAACTTTGTGAGTAGCTTTAATATAACCAATAAGGAGGGGAAACACTAAAAAATGGGAATTTGGAGGCTAATACGATCAGCTTACCGCGTGAGATTTGTAACACGACTTGTATTTTCGTGGGAGATTTTGGGTTAATGGAGGAGGTATCAACTCTAGTGCTCCAAAAGGGCTGAAATTTTGTGTGTAGCTTTAATATAACCAATAAGGTGGGGAAACGCAAAAAAATTGGAATTTTGAGGCTAATACCATCAGCTTACCGCGTGAGATTTGCAACACGGCTTGTATTTTTGTGGGAGATTTCGGGTTAATGAAGGAGGTACCATTTCTAGTGCTCCAAAAGGACTGAAACTTTGTGGGTAGCTTTAATATAAACAATAAGGTGGGGAAACACTAAAAAATGGGAATTTAGAGGCTAATACGATCAGCTTACCCCGTGAGATTTGCAACACGGCTTGTATTTTTGTGGGAGATTTCGGGTTAATGAAGGAGGTACCATCTCTAGTGCTCCAAAAGGGTTAGAACTTTGTGGGTAGCTTTAATATAACCAATAAGGTGGGGAAACACTAAAAAATGGGAATTTGGAGGCTAATACGATCGGATTACAATGTGAGGTTTGCAACACGGCTTGTATTTTTGTGGGAGATTTCGGGTTAATGAAGGAGGTACCATCTCTAGTGCTCCAAAAGGGCTAGAACTTTGTGGGTAGCTTTAATATAACCAATAAGGTGGGGAAACACTAAAAAATGGGAATTTAGAGGCTAATACGATCAGCTTACCCCGTGAGATTTGCAACACGACTTGTATTTTTGTGGGAGATTTCGGGTTAATGAAGGAGGTACCATCTCTAGTGCTCCAAAAGGGCTAGAACTTTGTGGGTAGCTTTAATATAACCAATAAGGTGGGGAAACACTAAAAAATGGGAATTTAGAGGCTAATACGATCAGCTTACCCCGTGAGATTTGCAACACGGCTTGTATTTTTGTGGGAGATTTCGGGTTAATGAAGGAGGTACCATCTCTAGTGCTCCAAAAGGGTTAGAACTTTGTGGGTAGCTTTAATATAACCAATAAGGTGGGGAAACACTAAAAAATGGGAATTTGGAGGCTAATACGATCGGATTACAATGTGAGATTTGCAACACGGCTTGTATTTTTGTGGGAGATTTCGGGTTAATGAAGGAGGTACCATCTCTAGTGCTCCAAAAGGGCTAGAACTTTGTGGGTAGCTTTAATATAACCAATAAGGTGGGGAAACACTAAAAAATGGGAATTTAGAGGCTAATACGATCAGCTTACCCCGTGAGATTTGCAACACGACTTGTATTTTTGTGGGAGATTTCGGGTTAATGAAGGAGGTACCATCTCTAGTGCTCCAAAAGGGCTAGAACTTTGTGGGTAGCTTTAATATAACCAATAAGGTGGGGAAACACTAAAAAATGGGAATTTAGAGGCTAATACGATCAGCTTACCCCGTGAGATTTGCAACACGGCTTGTATTTTTGTGGGAGATTTCGGGTTAATGAAGGAGGTACCATCTCTAGTGCTCCAAAAGGGTTAGAACTTTGTGGGTAGCTTTAATATAACCAATAAGGTGGGGAAACACTAAAAAATGGGAATTTGGAGGCTAATACGATCGGATTACAATGTGAGATTTGCAACACGGCTTGTATTTTTGTGGGAGATTTCGGGTTAATGAAGGAGGTACCATCTCTAGTGCTCCAAAAGGGCTAGAACTTTGTGGGTAGCTTTAATATAACCAATAAGGTGGGGAAACACTAAAAAATGGGAATTTAGAGGCTAATACGATCAGCTTACCCCGTGAGATTTGCAACACGACTTGTATTTTTGTGGGAGATTTCGGGTTAATGAAGGAGGTACCATCTCTAGTGCTCCAAAAGGGCTAGAACTTTGTGGGTAGCTTTAATATAACCAATAAGGTGGGGAAACAATAAAAAATGGGAATTTAGAGGCTAATACGATCAGCTTACCCCGTGAGATTTGCAACACGGCTTGTATTTTTGTGGGAGATTTCGGGTTAATGAAGGAGGTACCATCTCTAATGCTCCAAAAGGGTTAGAACTTTGTGGGTAGCTTTAATATAACCAATAAGGTGGGGAAACACTAAAAAATGGGAATTTAGAGGCTAATACGATCAGCTTACCCCGTGAGATTTGCAACATGGCTTGTATTTTTGTGGGAGATTTCGGGTTAATGAAGGAGGTACCATCTCTAGTGCTCCAAAAGGGTTAGAACTTTGTGGGTAGCTTTAATATAACCAATAAGGTGGGGAAACACTAAAAAATGGGAATTTGGAGGCTAATACGATCAGCTTACAATGTGAGATTTGCAACACGGCTTGTATTTTTGTGGGAGATTTCGGGTTAATGAAGGAGGTACCATCTCTAGTGCTCCAAAAGGGTTAGAACTTTGTGGGTAGCTTTAATATAACCAATAAGGTGGGGAAACGCTAAAAAATGGGGATTTAGAGGCTAATACGATCAGCTTACCCCGTGAGATTTGCAACACGGCTTGTATTTTTGTGGGAGATTTCGGGGTAATGAAGAAGGTACCATCTTTAGTGCTCTAAAAGGACTGAAACTTTGTGGGTAGCTTTAAAATAACCAATAAGGTGGGGAAACGCTAAAAAATTGGAATTTGGAGGCTAATACGATTAGCTTACCGCGTGAGATTTGCAACACGGCTTGTATTTCTGTGGGGAGATTTCAGGTTAATGAAGGAGGTACCAACTCTAGTTCTCCAAAAGGACTGAAACTTTGTGGGTAGCTTTAATATAACCAATAAGGTGGGGAAATACTAAAAAATGAGAATTTGGAGGCTAATACGATCAGCTTACCGCGTGAGATTTGCAACACGACTTGTATTTCTGTGGGGAGATTTCGGGTTAATGAAGGAGGTACCATCTCTAGTGCTCCAAAAGGGCTAGAACTTTGTGGGTAGCTTTAATATAACCAATAAGGTGGGTAAACACTAAAAAATGGGAATTTAGAGGCTAATACGATCAGCTTACCCCGTGAGATTTGCAACACGACTTGTATTTTTGTGGGAGATTTCGGGTTAATGAAGGTGGTACCATCTCTAGTGCTCCAAAAGGGCTAGAACTTTGTGGGTAGCTTTAATATAACCAATAAGGTGGGGAAACACTAAAAAATGGGAATTTGGAGGCTAATACGATCAGCTTACCGCGTGAGATTTGCAACACGACTTGTATTTCTGTGGGGAGATTTCAGGTTAATGAAGGAGGTACCAACTCTAGTGCTCCCAAAGGACTAAAACTTTGTGGGTAGCTTTAATATAACCAATAAGGTGGGGAAACACTAAAAAATGAGAATTTGGAGGCTAATACGATCAGCTTACCGTGTGAGATTTGCAACACGACTTGTATTTCTATGGGGAGATTTCGGGTTAATGAAGGAGGTACCATCTCTAGTGCTCCAAAAGGGTTAGAACTTTGTGGGTAGCTTTAATATAACCAATAAGGTGGGGAAACACTAAAAAATGGGAATTTAGAGGCTAATACGATCAGCTTACCCCGTGAGATTTGCAACACGGCTTGTGTTTTTGTGGGAGATTTCGGGTTAATGAAGGAGGTACCATCTCTAGTGCTCCAAAAGGGTTAGAACTTTGTGGGTAGCTTTAATATAACCAATAAGGTGGGGAAACACTAAAAAATGGGAATTTGGAGGCTAATACGATCAGCTTACCGCGTGAGATTTGCAACACGACTTGTATTTCTGTGGGGAGATTTCGGGTTAATGAAGGATGTATCATCTCCAGTGCTCCAAAAGGGCTAGAACTTTGTGGGTAGCTTTAATATAACCAATAAGGAGGGAAAACACTAAAAATGGGAATTTGGAGGCTAATACGATCAGCTTACCGCGTGAGATTTGCAACACAACTTGTATTTCTGTGGGGAGATTTCGGGTTAATGAAGGAGGTACCATCTCTAATGCTCTAAAAGGGCTAGAACTTTGTGAGTAGCTTTAATATAACCAATAAGGTAGGGAAACACTAAAAAATGGGAATTTAGAGGCTAATACGATCAGCTTACCCCGTGAGATTTGCAACACGGCTTGTATTTTTGTGGGAGATATCGGTTTAATGAAGGAGGTACCATCTCTAGTGCTCCAAAAGGGCTAGAACTTTGTGGGTAGCTTTAATATAACCAATAAGGTGGGGAAACACTAAAAAATGGGAATTTGGAGGCTAATACGATCAGCTTACCGTGTGAGATTTGTAACACGACTTGTATTTTCGTGGGAGATTTTGGGTTAATGAAGGAGGTATAATCTCTAGTGCTCCAAAAGGGCTGAAACTTTGTGGGAAGCTTTAATATAACCAATAAGGTGGGGAAACGCTAAAAAATGGGGAATTTTGAGGCTAATACGATCAGCTGACCCCGTGAGATTTGCAACACGACTTGTATTTCTGTTGGAGATTTCGGTTTAATGAAGGAGGTACCATCTCTAGTGCTCCAAAAGGGCTAGAACTTTGTGAGTAGCTTTAATATAACCAATAAGGAGGGGAAACACTAAAAAATGGGAATTTGGAGGCTAATACGATCAGCTTACCGCGTGAGATTTGTAACACGACTTGTATTTTCGTGGGAGATTTTGGGTTAATGGAGGAGGTATCAACTCTAGTGCTCCAAAAGGGCTGAAATTTTGTGTGTAGCTTTAATATAACCAATAAGGTGGGGAAACGCAAAAAAATTGGAATTTTGAGGCTAATACCATCAGCTTACCGCGTGAGATTTGCAACACGGCTTGTATTTTTGTGGGAGATTTCGGGTTAATGAAGGAGGTACCATTTCTAGTGCTCCAAAAGGACTGAAACTTTGTGGGTAGCTTTAATATAAACAATAAGGTGGGGAAACACTAAAAAATGGGAATTTAGAGGCTAATACGATCAGCTTACCCCGTGAGATTTGCAACACGGCTTGTATTTTTGTGGGAGATTTCGGGTTAATGAAGGAGGTACCATCTCTAGTGCTCCAAAAGGGTTAGAACTTTGTGGGTAGCTTTAATATAACCAATAAGGTGGGGAAACACTAAAAAATGGGAATTTGGAGGCTAATACGATCGGATTACAATGTGAGATTTGCAACACGGCTTGTATTTTTGTGGGAGATTTCGGGTTAATGAAGGAGGTACCATCTCTAGTGCTCCAAAAGGGCTAGAACTTTGTGGGTAGCTTTAATATAACCAATAAGGTGGGGAAACACTAAAAAATGGGAATTTAGAGGCTAATACGATCAGCTTACCCCGTGAGATTTGCAACACGACTTGTATTTTTGTGGGAGATTTCGGGTTAATGAAGGAGGTACCATCTCTAGTGCTCCAAAAGGGCTAGAACTTTGTGGGTAGCTTTAATATAACCAATAAGGTGGGGAAACACTAAAAAATGGGAATTTAGAGGCTAATACGATCAGCTTACCCCGTGAGATTTGCAACACGGCTTGTATTTTTGTGGGAGATTTCGGGTTAATGAAGGAGGTACCATCTCTAGTGCTCCAAAAGGGTTAGAACTTTGTGGGTAGCTTTAATATAACCAATAAGGTGGGGAAACACTAAAAAATGGGAATTTGGAGGCTAATACGATCGGATTACAATGTGAGATTTGCAACACGGCTTGTATTTTTGTGGGAGATTTCGGGTTAATGAAGGAGGTACCATCTCTAGTGCTCCAAAAGGGCTAGAACTTTGTGGGTAGCTTTAATATAACCAATAAGGTGGGGAAACACTAAAAAATGGGAATTTAGAGGCTAATACGATCAGCTTACCCCGTGAGATTTGCAACACGACTTGTATTTTTGTGGGAGATTTCGGGTTAATGAAGGAGGTACCATCTCTAGTGCTCCAAAAGGGCTAGAACTTTGTGGGTAGCTTTAATATAACCAATAAGGTGGGGAAACACTAAAAAATGGGAATTTAGAGGCTAATACGATCAGCTTACCCCGTGAGATTTGCAACACGGCTTGTATTTTTGTGGGAGATTTCGGGTTAATGAAGGAGGTACCATCTCTAGTGCTCCAAAAGGGTTAGAACTTTGTGGGTAGCTTTAATATAACCAATAAGGTGGGGAAACACTAAAAAATGGGAATTTGGAGGCTAATACGATCGGATTACAATGTGAGATTTGCAACACGGCTTGTATTTTTGTGGGAGATTTCGGGTTAATGAAGGAGGTACCATCTCTAGTGCTCCAAAAGGGCTAGAACTTTGTGGGTAGCTTTAATATAACCAATAAGGTGGGGAAACACTAAAAAATGGGAATTTAGAGGCTAATACGATCAGCTTACCCCGTGAGATTTGCAACACGACTTGTATTTTTGTGGGAGATTTCGGGTTAATGAAGGAGGTACCATCTCTAGTGCTCCAAAAGGGCTAGAACTTTGTGGGTAGCTTTAATATAACCAATAAGGTGGGGAAACAATAAAAAATGGGAATTTAGAGGCTAATACGATCAGCTTACCCCGTGAGATTTGCAACACGGCTTGTATTTTTGTGGGAGATTTCGGGTTAATGAAGGAGGTACCATCTCTAATGCTCCAAAAGGGTTAGAACTTTGTGGGTAGCTTTAATATAACCAATAAGGTGGGGAAACACTAAAAAATGGGAATTTAGAGGCTAATACGATCAGCTTACCCCGTGAGATTTGCAACATGGCTTGTATTTTTGTGGGAGATTTCGGGTTAATGAAGGAGGTACCATCTCTAGTGCTCCAAAAGGGTTAGAACTTTGTGGGTAGCTTTAATATAACCAATAAGGTGGGGAAACACTAAAAAATGGGAATTTGGAGGCTAATACGATCAGCTTACAATGTGAGATTTGCAACACGGCTTGTATTTTTGTGGGAGATTTCGGGTTAATGAAGGAGGTACCATCTCTAGTGCTCCAAAAGGGTTAGAACTTTGTGGGTAGCTTTAATATAACCAATAAGGTGGGGAAACGCTAAAAAATGGGGATTTAGAGGCTAATACGATCAGCTTACCCCGTGAGATTTGCAACACGGCTTGTATTTTTGTGGGAGATTTCGGGGTAATGAAGAAGGTACCATCTTTAGTGCTCTAAAAGGACTGAAACTTTGTGGGTAGCTTTAAAATAACCAATAAGGTGGGGAAACGCTAAAAAATTGGAATTTGGAGGCTAATACGATTAGCTTACCGCGTGAGATTTGCAACACGGCTTGTATTTCTGTGGGGAGATTTCAGGTTAATGAAGGAGGTACCAACTCTAGTTCTCCAAAAGGACTGAAACTTTGTGGGTAGCTTTAATATAACCAATAAGGTGGGGAAATACTAAAAAATGAGAATTTGGAGGCTAATACGATCAGCTTACCGCGTGAGATTTGCAACACGACTTGTATTTCTGTGGGGAGATTTCGGGTTAATGAAGGAGGTACCATCTCTAGTGCTCCAAAAGGGCTAGAACTTTGTGGGTAGCTTTAATATAACCAATAAGGTGGGGAAACACTAAAAAATGGGAATTTAGAGGCTAAGACGATCAGCTTACCCCGTGAGATTTGCAACACGACTTGTATTTTTGTGGGAGATTTCGGGTTAATGAAGGTGGTACCATCTCTAGTGCTCCAAAAGGGCTAGAACTTTGTGGGTAGCTTTAATATAACCAATAAGGTGGGGAAACACTAAAAAATGGGAATTTAGAGGCTAATACGATCAGCTTACCCCGTGAGATTTGCAACACGGCTTGTATTTTTGTGGGAGATTTCGGGTTAATGAAGGAGGTACCATCTCTATTGCTCCAAAAGGGTTAGAACTTTGTGGGTAACTTTAATATAACCAATAAGGTGGGGAAACACTAAAAAATGGGAATTTAGAGGCTAATACGATCAGCTTACCCCGTGAGATTTGCAACACGGCTTGTATTTTTGTGGGAGATTTCGGGTTAATGAAGGAGGTACCATCTCTAGTGCTCCAAAAGGGCTAGAACTTTGTGGGTAGCTTTAATATAAACAATAAGGTGGGGAAACACTAAAAAATGGGAATTTAGAGGCTAATACGATCAACTTACCGCGTGAGATTTGCAACACGGCTTGTATTTTTGTGGGAGATTTCGGGTTAATGAAGGAGGTACCATCTCTAGTGCTCCAAAAGAGCTAGAACTTTGTGGGTAGCTTTAATATAACCAATAAGGTGGGGAAACACTAAAAAATGGGAATTTAGAGGCTAATACGATCAGCTTACCCCGTGAGATTTGCAACACGACTTGTATTTTTTTGGGAGATTTCGGGTTAATGAAGGAGGTACCATCTCTAGTGCTCCAAAAGGGCTAGAACTTTGTGGGTAGCTTTAATATAACCAATAAGGTGGGGAAACAATAAAAAATGGGAATTTAGAGGCTAATACGATCAGCTTACCCCGTGAGATTTGCAACACGGCTTGTATTTTTGTGGGAGATTTCGGGTTAATGAAGGAGGTACCATCTCTAATGCTCCAAAAGGGTTAGAACTTTGTGGGTAGCTTTAATATAACCAATAAGGTGGGGAAACACTAAAAAATGGGAATTTAGAGGCTAATACGATCAGCTTACCCCGTGAGATTTGCAACATGGCTTGTATTTTTGTGGGAGATTTCGGGTTAATGAAGGAGGTACCATCTCTAGTGCTCCAAAAGGGTTAGAACTTTGTGGGTAGCTTTAATATAACCAATAAGGTGGGGAAACACTAAAAAATGGGAATTTGGAGGCTAATACGATCAGCTTACAATGTGAGATTTGCAACACGGCTTGTATTTTTGTGGGAGATTTCGGGTTAATGAAGGAGGTACCATCTCTAGTGCTCCAAAAGGGCTAGAACTTTGTGGGTAGCTTTAATATAACCAATAAGGTGGGGAAACGCTAAAAAATGGGGATTTAGAGGCTAATACGATCAGCTTACCCCGTGAGATTTGCAACACGGCTTGTATTTTTGTGAGAGATTTCGGGTTAATGAAGGAGGTACCATCTCTAGTGCTCTAAAAGGGCTAGAACTTTGTGGGTAGCTTTAATATAAACAATAAGGTGGGGAAACACTAAAAAATGGGAATTTAGAGGCTAATACGATCAACTTACCGCGTGAGATTTGCAACACGGCTTGTATTTTTGTGGGAGATTTCGGGGTAATGAAGAAGGTACCATCTTTAGTGCTCCAAAAGGACTGAAACTTTGTGGGTAGCTTTAAAATAACCAATAAGGTGGGGAAACGCTAAAAAATTGGAATTTGGAGGCTAATACGATTAGCTTACCGCGTGAGATTTGCAACACGACTTGTATTTCTGTGGGGAGATTTCAGGTTAATGAAGGAGGTACCAACTCTAGTGCTCCAAAAGGACTGAAACTTTGTGGGTAGCTTTAATATAACCAATAAGGTGGGGAAATACTAAAAAATGAGAATTTGGAGGCTAATACGATCAGCTTACCGCGTGAGATTTGCAACACGACTTGTATTTCTGTGGGGAGATTTCGGGTTAATGAAGGAGGTACCATCTCTAGTGCTCCAAAAGGGCTAGAACTTTGTGGGTAGCTTTAATATAACCAATAAGGTGGGGAAACACTAAAAAATGGGAATTTAGAGGCTAATACGATTAGCTTACCCCGTGAGATTTGCAACACGACTTGTATTTTTGTGGGAGATTTCGGGTTAATGAAGGTGGTACCATCTCTAGTGCTCCAAAAGGGCTAGAACTTTGTGGGTAGCTTTAATATAACCAATAAGGTGGGGAAACACTAAAAAATGGGAATTTAGAGGCTAATACGATCAGCTTACCTCGTGAGATTTGCAACACGGCTTGTATTTTTGTGGGAGATTTCGGGTTAATGAAGGAGGTACCATCTCTAGTGCTCCAAAAGGGTTAGAACTTTGTGGGTAACTTTAATATAACCAATAAGGTGGGGAAACACTAAAAAATGGGAATTTAGAGGCTAATACGATCAGCTTACCCCGTGAGATTTGCAACACGGCTTGTATTTTTGTGGGAGATTTCGGGTTAATGAAGGAGGTACCATCTCTAGTGCTCCAAAAGGGTTAGAACTTTGTGGGTAGCTTTAATATAACCAATAAGGTGGGGAAACACTAAAAAATGGGAATTTGGAGGCTAATACGATCAGCTTACAATGTGAGATTTGCAACACGGCTTGTATTTTTGTGGGAGATTTCGGGTTAATGAAGGAGGTACCATCTCTAGTGCTCCAAAAGGGCTAGAACTTTGTGGGTAGCTTTAATATAACCAATAAGGTGGGGAAACGCTAAAAAATGGGAATTTAGAGGCTAATACGATCAGCTTACCCCGTGAGATTTGCAACACGGCTTGTATTTTTGTGGGAGATTTCGGGTTAATGAAGGAGGTACCATCTCTAGTGCTCCAAAAGGTCTAGAACTTTGTGGGTAGCTTTAATATAAACAATAAGGTGGGGAAACACTAAAAAATGGGAATTTAGAGGTTAATACGATCAACTTACCGCGTGAGATTTGCAACACGGCTTGTATTTTTGTGGGAGATTTCGGGTTAATGAAGAAGGTACCATCTTTAGTGCTCCAAAAGGACTGAAACTTTGTGGGTAGCTTTAAAATAACCAATAAGGTGGGGAAACGCTAAAAAATTGGAATTTGGAGGCTAATACGATTAGCTTACCGCGTGAGATTTGCAACAGGACTTGTATTTCTGTGGGGAGATTTCAGGTTAATGAAGGAGGTATCAACTCTAGTGCTCCCAAAGGACTGAAACTTTGTGGGTAGCTTTAATATAACCAATAAGGTGGGGAAATACTAAAAAATGAGAATTTGGAGGCTAATACGATCAGCTTACCGCGTGAGATTTGCAACACGACTTGTATTTCTGTGGGGAGATTTCGGGTTAATGAAGGAGGTACCATCTCTAGTGCTCCAAAAGGGCTAGAACTTTGTGGGTAGCTTTAATATAACCAATAAGGTGGGGAAACACTAAAAAATGGGAATTTAGAGGCTAATACGATCAGCTTACCCCGTGAGATTTGCAACACGACTTGTATTTTTGTGGGAGATTTCGGGTTAATGAAGGTGGTACCATCTCTAGTGCTCCAAAAGGGCTAGAACTTTGTGGGTAGCTTTAATATAACCAATAAGGCGGGGAAACACTAAAAAATGGGAATTTAGAGGCTAATACGATCAGCTTACCCCGTGAGATTTGCAACACGGCTTGTATTTTTGTGGGAGATTTCGGGTTATTGAAGGAGGTACCATCTCTAGTGCTCCAAAAGGGTTAGAACTTTGTGGGTAGCTTTAATATAACCAATAAGGTGGGGAAACACTAAAAAATGGGAATTTAGAGGCTAATACGATCAGCTTACCCCGTGAGATTTGCAACACGGCTTGTATTTTTGTGGGAGATTTCGGGTTAATGAAGGAGGTACCATCTCTAGTGCTCCAAAAGGGCTAGAACTTTGTGGGTAGCTTTAATATAACCAATAAGGTTGGGAAACACTAAAAAATGGGAATTTGGAGGCTAATACGATCAGCTTACAATGTGAGATTTGCAACACGGCTTGTATTTTTGTGGGAGATTTCGGGTTAATGAAGGAGGTACCATCTCTAGTGCTCCAAAAGGGCTAGAACTTTGTGGGTAGCTTTAATATAACCAATAAGGTGGGGAAACGCTAAAAAATGGGAATTTAGAGGCTAATACGATCAGCTTACCCCGTGAGATTTGCAACACGGCTTGTATTTTTGTGGGAGATTTCGGGTTAATGAAGGAGGTACCATCTCTAGTGCTCCAAAAGGTCTAGAACTTTGTGGGTAGCTTTAATATAAACAATAAGGTGGGGAAACACTAAAAAATGGGAATTTAGAGGTTAATACGATCAACTTACCGCGTGAGATTTGCAACACGGCTTGTATTTTTGTGGGAGATTTCGGGTTAATGAAGAAGGTACCATCTTTAGTGCTCCAAAAGGACTGAAACTTTGTGGGTAGCTTTAAAATAACCAATAAGGTGGGGAAACGCTAAAAAATTGGAATTTGGAGGCTAATACGATTAGCTTACCGCGTGAGATTTGCAACACGACTTGTATTTCTGTGGGGAGATTTCAGGTTAATGAAGGAGGTACCAACTCTAGTGCTCCCAAAGGACTGAAACTTTGTGGGTAGCTTTAATATAACCAATAAGGTGGGGAAACACTAAAAAATGAGAATTTGGAGGCTAATACGATCAGCTTACCGCATGAGATTTGCAACACGACTTGTATTTCTGTGGGGAGATTTCGGGTTAATGAAGGAGGTACCATCTCTAGTGCTCCAAAAGGGCTAGAACTTTGTGGGTAGCTTTAATATAACCAATAAGGTGGGGAAACACTAAAAAATGGGAATTTGGAGGCTAATACGATCAGCTTACCCCGTGAGATTTGCAGCACGACTTGTATTTTTGTGGGAGATTTCGGGTTAATGAAGGAGGTACCATCTCTAGTGCTCCAAAAGGGCTAGAACTTTGTGGGTAGCTTTAATATAACCAATAAGGTGGGGAAACACTAAAAAATGGGAATTTAGAGGCTAATACGATCAGCTTACCCCGTGAGATTTGCAACACGGCTTGTATTTTTATGGGAGATTTCGGGTTAATGAAGGAGGTACCATCTCTAGTGCTCCAAAAGGGTTAGAACTTTGTGGGTAGCTTTAATATAACCAATAAGGTGGGGAAACACTAAAAAATGGGAACTTGGAGGCTAATACGATCAGCTTACCGCGTGAGATTTGCAACACGACTTGTATTTCTGTGGGGAGATTTCGGGTTAATGAAGGAGGTATCATCTCTAGTGCTCCAAAAGGGCTAGAACTTTGTGGGTAGCTTTAATATAACCAATAAGGAGGGAAAACACTAAAAATGGGAATTTGGAGGCTAATACGATCAGCTTACCGCGTGAGATTTGCAACACCACTTGTATTTCTGTGGGGAGATTTCGGGTTAATGAAGGAGGTACCATCTCTAGTGCTCCAAAAGGGCTAGAACTTTGTGAGTAGCTTTAATATAACCAATAAGGTAGGGAAACACTAAAAAATGGGAATTTAGAGGCTAATACGATCAGCTTACCCCGTGAGATTTGCAACACGGCTTGTATTTTTGTGGGAGATATCGGTTTAATAAAGGAGGTACCATCTCTAGTGCTCCAAAAGGGCTAGAACTTTGTGGGTAGCTTTAATATAACCAATAAGGAGGGGAAACACTAAAAAATGGGAATTTGGAGGCTAATACGATCAGCTTACCCCGTGAGATTTGTAACACGACTTGTATTTTCGTGGGACATTTTAGGTTAATGAAGGAGGTATAATCTCTAGTGCTCCAAAAGGGCTGAAACTCTGTGGGTAGCTTTAATATAACCAATAAGGTGGGGAAACGCTAAAAAATTGGAATTTTGTGGCTAATACGATCAGCTTACCCCGTGAGATTTGCAACATGACTTGTATTTCTGTGGGAGATTTCGGTTTAATAAAGGAGGTACCATCTCTAGTGCTCCAAAAGGGCTAGAACTTTGTGGGTAGCTTTAATATAACCAATAAGGTGGGGAAACACTAAAAAATGGGAATTTGGAGGCTAATACGATCAACTTACAATGTGAGATTTGCAACACGGCTTGTATTTTTGTGGGAGATTTCGGGTTAATGAAGGAGGTACCATCTCTAGTGCTCCAAAAGGGCTAGAACTTTGTGGGTAGCTTTAATATAACCAATAAGGTGGGGAAACGCTAAAAAATGGGAATTTAGAGGCTAATACGATCAGCTTACCCCGTGAGATTTGCAACACGGCTTGTATTTTTGTGGGAGATTTCGGGTTAATGAAGGAGGTACCATCTCTAGTGCTCCAAAAGGTCTAGAACTTTGTGGGTAGCTTTAATATAAACAATAAGGTGGGGAAACACTAAAAAATGGGAATTTAGAGGTTAATACGATCAACTTACCGCGTGAGATTTGCAACACGGCTTGTATTTTTGTGGGAGATTTCGGGTTAATGAAGAAGGTACCATCTTTAGTGCTCCAAAAGGACTGAAACTTTGTGGGTAGCTTTAAAATAACCAATAAGGTGGGGAAACGCTAAAAAATTGGAATTTGGAGGCTAATACGATTAGCTTACCGCGTGAGATTTGCAACAGGACTTGTATTTCTGTGGGGAGATTTCAGGTTAATGAAGGAGGTACCAACTCTAGTGCTCCCAAAGGACTGAAACTTTGTGGGTAGCTTTAATATAACCAATAAGGTGGGGAAATACTAAAAAATGAGAATTTGGAGGCTAATACGATCAGCTTACCGCGTGAGATTTGCAACACGACTTGTATTTCTATGGGGAGATTTCGGGTTAATGAAGGAGGTACCATCTCTAGTGCTCCAAAAGGGCTAGAACTTTGTGGGTAGCTTTAATATAACCAATAAGGTGGGGAAACACTAAAAAATGGGAATTTAGAGGCTAATACGATCAGCTTACCCCGTGAGATTTACAACACGACTTGTATTTTTGTGGGAGATTTCGGGTTAATGAAGGTGGTACCATCTCTAGTGCTCCAAAAGGGCTAGAACTTTGTGGGTAGCTTTAATATAACCAATAAGGTGGGGAAACACTAAAAAATGGGAATTTAGAGGCTAATACGATCAGCTTACCCCGTGAGATTTGCAACACGGCTTGTATTTTTGTGGGAGATTTCGGGTTAATGAAGGAGGTACCATCTCTAGTGCTCCAAAAGGGTTAGAACTTTGTGGGTAGCTTTAATATAACCAATAAGGTGGGGAAACACTAAAAAATGGGAATTTAGAGGCTAATACGATCAGCTTACCCCGTGAGATTTGCAACACGGCTTGTATTTTTGTGGGAGATTTCGGGTTAATGAAGGAGGTACCATCTCTAGTGCTCCAAAAGGGCTAGAACTTTGTGGGTAGCTTTAATATAACCAATAAGGTTGGGAAACACTAAAAAATGGGAATTTGGAGGCTAATACGATCAGCTTACAATGTGAGATTTGCAACACGGCTTGTATTTTTGTGGGAGATTTCGGGTTAATGAAGGAGGTACCATCTCTAGTGCTCCAAAAGGGCTAGAACTTTGTGGGTAGCTTTAATATAACCAATAAGGTGGGGAAACGCTAAAAAATGGGAATTTAGAGGCTAATACGATCAGCTTACCCCGTGAGATTTGCAACACGGCTTGTATTTTTGTGGGAGATTTCGGGTTAATGAAGGAGGTACCATCTCTAGTGCTCCAAAAGGTCTAGAACTTTGTGGGTAGCTTTAATATAAACAATAAGGTGGGGAAACACTAAAAAATGGGAATTTAGAGGTTAATACGATCAACTTACCGCGTGAGATTTGCAACACGGCTTGTATTTTTGTGGGAGATTTCGGGTTAATGAAGAAGGTACCATCTTTAGTGCTCCAAAAGGACTGAAACTTTGTGGGTAGCTTTAAAATAACCAATAAGGTGGGGAAACGCTAAAAAATTGGAATTTGGAGGCTAATACGATTAGCTTACCGCGTGAGATTTGCAACACGACTTGTATTTCTGTGGGGAGATTTCAGGTTAATGAAGGAGGTACCAACTCTAGTGCTCCCAAAGGACTGAAACTTTGTGGGTAGCTTTAATATAACCAATAAGGTGGGGAAACACTAAAAAATGAGAATTTGGAGGCTAATACGATCAGCTTACCGCATGAGATTTGCAACACGACTTGTATTTCTCTGGGGAGATTTCGGGTTAATGAAGGAGGTACCATCTCTAGTGCTCCAAAAGGGCTAGAACTTTGTGGGTAGCTTTAATATAACCAATAAGGTGGGGAAACACTAAAAAATGGGAATTTAGAGGCTAATACGATCAGCTTACCCCGTGAGATTTGCAGCACGACTTGTATTTTTGTGGGAGATTTCGGGTTAATGAAGGAGGTACCATCTCTAGTGCTCCAAAAGGGCTAGAACTTTGTGGGTAGCTTTAATATAACCAATAAGGTGGGGAAACACTAAAAAATGGGAATTTAGAGGCTAATACGATCAGCTTACCCCGTGAGATTTGCAACACGGCTTGTATTTTTATGGGAGATTTCGGGTTAATAAAGGAGGTACCATCTCTAGTGCTCCAAAAGGGTTAGAACTTTGTGGGTAGCTTTAATATAACCAATAAGGTGGGGAAACACTAAAAAATGGGAACTTGGAGGCTAATACGATCAGCTTACCGCGTGAGATTTGCAACACGACTTGTATTTCTGTGGGGAGATTTCGGGTTAATGAAGGAGGTATCATCTCTAGTGCTCCAAAAGGGCTAGAACTTTGTGGGTAGCTTTAATATAACCAATAAGGAGGGAAAACACTAAAAATGGGAATTTGGAGGCTAATACGATCAGCTTACCGCGTGAGATTTGCAACACCACTTGTATTTCTGTGGGGAGATTTCGGGTTAATGAAGGAGGTACCATCTCTAGTGCTCCAAAAGGGCTAGAACTTTGTGAGTAGCTTTAATATAACCAATAAGGTGGGGAAACACTAAAAAATGGGAATTTAGAGGCTAATACGATCAGCTTACCCCGTGAGATTTGCAACACGGCTTGTATTTTTGTGGGAGATATCGGTTTAATAAAGGAGGTACCATCTCTAGTGCTCCAAAAGGGCTAGAACTTTGTGGGTAGCTTTAATATAACCAATAAGGAGGGGAAACACTAAAAAATGGGAATTTGGAGGCTAATACGATCAGCTTACCGCGTGAGATTTGTAACACGACTTGTATTTTCGTGGGAGATTTTAGGTTAATGAAGGAGGTATAATCTCTAGTGCTCCAAAAGGGCTGAAACTTTGTGGGTAGCTTTAATATAACCAATAAGGTGGGGAAACGCTAAAAAATTGGAATTTTGTGGCTAATACGATCAGCTTACCCCGTGAGATTTGCAACACGACTTGTATTTCTGTGGGAGATTTCGGTTTAATAAAGGAGGTACCATCTCTAGTGCTCCAAAAGGGCTAGAACTTTGTGGGTAGCTTTAATATAACCAATAAAGTGGGGAAACACTAAAAAATGGGAATTTGGAGGCTAATACGATCAGCTTACAATGTGAGATTTGCAACACGGCTTGTATTTTTGTGGGAGATTTCGGGTTAATGAAGGAGGTACCATCTCTAGTGCTCCAAAAGGGTTAGAACTTTGTGGGTAGCTTTAATATAACCAATAAGGTGGGGAAACACTAAAAAATGGGAATTTAGAGGCTAATACGATCAGCTTACCCCGTGAGATTTGCAACACGGCTTGTATTTTTGTGGGAGATTTCGGGTTAATGAAGGAGGTACCATCTCTAGTGCTCCAAAAGGGCTAGAACTTTGTGGGTAGCTTTAATATAACCAATAAGGTTGGGAAACACTAAAAAATGGGAATTTGGAGGCTAATACGATCAGCTTACAATGTGAGATTTGCAACACGGCTTGTATTTTTGTGGGAGATTTCGGGTTAATGAAGGAGGTACCATCTCTAGTGCTCCAAAAGGGCTAGAACTTTGTGGGTAGCTTTAATATAACCAATAAGGTGGGGAAACGCTAAAAAATGGGAATTTAGAGGCTAATACGATCAGCTTACCCCGTGAGATTTGCAACACGGCTTGTATTTTTGTGGGAGATTTCGGGTTAATGAAGGAGGTACCATCTCTAGTGCTCCAAAAGGTCTAGAACTTTGTGGGTAGCTTTAATATAAACAATAAGGTGGGGAAACACTAAAAAATGGGAATTTAGAGGTTAATACGATCAACTTACCGCGTGAGATTTGCAACACGGCTTGTATTTTTGTGGGAGATTTCGGGTTAATGAAGAAGGTACCATCTTTAGTGCTCCAAAAGGACTGAAACTTTGTGGGTAGCTTTAAAATAACCAATAAGGTGGGGAAACGCTAAAAAATTGGAATTTGGAGGCTAATACGATTAGCTTACCGCGTGAGATTTGCAACACGACTTGTATTTCTGTGGGGAGATTTCAGGTTAATGAAGGAGGTACCAACTCTAGTGCTCCCAAAGGACTGAAACTTTGTGGGTAGCTTTAATATAACCAATAAGGTGGGGAAACACTAAAAAATGAGAATTTGGAGGCTAATACGATCAGCTTACCGCATGAGATTTGCAACACGACTTGTATTTCTCTGGGGAGATTTCGGGTTAATGAAGGAGGTACCATCTCTAGTGCTCCAAAAGGGCTAGAACTTTGTGGGTAGCTTTAATATAACCAATAAGGTGGGGAAACACTAAAAAATGGGAATTTAGAGGCTAATACGATCAGCTTACCCCGTGAGATTTGCAGCACGACTTGTATTTTTGTGGGAGATTTCGGGTTAATGAAGGAGGTACCATCTCTAGTGCTCCAAAAGGGCTAGAACTTTGTGGGTAGCTTTAATATAACCAATAAGGTGGGGAAACACTAAAAAATGGGAATTTAGAGGCTAATACGATCAGCTTACCCCGTGAGATTTGCAACACGGCTTGTATTTTTATGGGAGATTTCGGGTTAATGAAGGAGGTACCATCTCTAGTGCTCCAAAAGGGTTAGAACTTTGTGGGTAGCTTTAATATAACCAATAAGGTGGGGAAACACTAAAAAATGGGAACTTGGAGGCTAATACGATCAGCTTACCGCGTGAGATTTGCAACACGACTTGTATTTCTGTGGGGAGATTTCGGGTTAATGAAGGAGGTATCATCTCTAGTGCTCCAAAAGGGCTAGAACTTTGTGGGTAGCTTTAATATAACCAATAAGGAGGGAAAACACTAAAAATGGGAATTTGGAGGCTAATACGATCAGCTTACCGCGTGAGATTTGCAACACCACTTGTATTTCTGTGGGGAGATTTCGGGTTAATGAAGGAGGTACCATCTCTAGTGCTCCAAAAGGGCTAGAACTTTGTGAGTAGCTTTAATATAACCAATAAGGTAAGGAAACACTAAAAAATGGGAATTTAGAGGCTAATACGATCAGCTTACCCCGTGAGATTTGCAACACGGCTTGTATTTTTGTGGGAGATATCGGTTTAATAAAGGAGGTACCATCTCTAGTGCTCCAAAAGGGCTAGAACTTTGTGGGTAGCTTTAATATAACCAATAAGGAGGGGAAACACTAAAAAATGGGAATTTGGAGGCTAATACGATCAGCTTACCGCGTGAGATTTGTAACACGACTTGTATTTTCGTGGGAGATTTTAGGTTAATGAAGGAGGTATAATCTCTAGTGCTCCAAAAGGGCTGAAACTTTGTGGGTAGCTTTAATATAACCAATAAGGTGGGGAAACGCTAAAAAATTGGAATTTTGTGGCTAATACGATCAGCTTACCCCGTGAGATTTGCAACACGACTTGTATTTCTGTGGGAGATTTCGGTTTAATAAAGGAGGTACCATCTCTAGTGCTCCAAAAGGGCTAGAACTTTGTGGGTAGCTTTAATATAACCAATAAGGTGGGGAAACACTAAAAAATGGGAATTTGGAGGCTAATACGATCAGCTTACAATGTGAGATTTGCAACACGGCTTGTATTTTTGTGGGAGATTTCGGGTTAATGAAGGAGGTACCATCTCTAGTGCTCCAAAAGGGTTAGAACTTTGTGGGTAGCTTTAATATAACCAATAAGGTGGGGAAACACTAAAAAATGGGAATTTAGAGGCTAATACGATCAGCTTACCCCGTGAGATTTGCAACACGGCTTGTATTTTTGTGGGAGATTTCGGGTTAATGAAGGAGGTACCATCTCTAGTGCTCCAAAAGGGCTAGAACTTTGTGGGTAGCTTTAATATAACCAATAAGGTTGGGAAACACTAAAAAATGGGAATTTGGAGGCTAATACGATCAGCTTACAATGTGAGATTTGCAACACGGCTTGAATTTTTGTGGGAGATTTCGGGTTAATGAAGGAGGTACCATCTCTAGTGCTCCAAAAGGGCTAGAACTTTGTGGGTAGCTTTAATATAACCAATAAGGTGGGGAAACGCTAAAAAATGGGAATTTAGAGGCTAATACGATCAGCTTACCCCGTGAGATTTGCAACACGGCTTGTATTTTTGTGGGAGATTTCGGGTTAATGAAGGAGGTACCATCTCTAGTGCTCCAAAAGGTCTAGAACTTTGTGGGTAGCTTTAATATAAACAATAAGGTGGGGAAACACTAAAAAATGGGAATTTAGAGGTTAATACGATCAACTTACCGCGTGAGATTTGCAACACGGCTTGTATTTTTGTGGGAGATTTCGGGTTAATGAAGAAGGTACCATCTTTAGTGCTCCAAAAGGACTGAAACTTTGTGGGTAGCTTTAAAATAACCAATAAGGTGGGGAAACGCTAAAAAATTGGAATTTGGAGGCTAATACGATTAGCTTACCGCGTGAGATTTGCAACACGACTTGTATTTCTGTGGGGAGATTTCAGGTTAATGAAGGAGGTACCAACTCTAGTGCTCCCAAAGGACTGAAACTTTGTGGGTAGCTTTAATATAACCAATAAGGTGGGGAAACACTAAAAAATGAGAATTTGGAGGCTAATACGATCAGCTTACCGCATGAGATTTGCAACACGACTTGTATTTCTCTGGGGAGATTTCGGGTTAATGAAGGAGGTACCATCTCTAGTGCTCCAAAAGGGCTAGAACTTTGTGGGTAGCTTTAATATAACCAATAAGGTGGGGAAACACTAAAAAATGGGAATTTAGAGGCTAATACGATCAGCTTACCCCGTGAGATTTGCAGCACGACTTGTATTTTTGTGGGAGATTTCGGGTTAATGAAGGAGGTACCATCTCTAGTGCTCCAAAAGGGCTAGAACTTTGTGGGTAGCTTTAATATAACCAATAAGGTGGGGAAACACTAAAAAATGGGAATTTAGAGGCTAATACGATCAGCTTACCCCGTGAGATTTGCAACACGGCTTGTATTTTTATGGGAGATTTCGGGTTAATGAAGGAGGTACCATCTCTAGTGCTCCAAAAGGGTTAGAACTTTGTGGGTAGCTTTAATATAACCAATAAGGTGGGGAAACACTAAAAAATGGGAACTTGGAGGCTAATACGATCAGCTTACCGCGTGAGATTTGCAACACGACTTGTATTTCTGTGGGGAGATTTCGGGTTAATGAAGGAGGTATCATCTCTAGTGCTCCAAAAGGGCTAGAACTTTGTGGGTAGCTTTAATATAACCAATAAGGAGGGAAAACACTAAAAATGGGAATTTGGAGGCTAATACGATCAGCTTACCGCGTGAGATTTGCAACACCACTTGTATTTCTGTGGGGAGATTTCGGGTTAATGAAGGAGGTACCATCTCTAGTGCTCCAAAAGGGCTAGAACTTTGTGAGTAGCTTTAATATAACCAATAAGGTAAGGAAACACTAAAAAATGGGAATTTAGAGGCTAATACGATCAGCTTACCCCGTGAGATTTGCAACACGGCTTGTATTTTTGTGGGAGATATCGGTTTAATAAAGGAGGTACCATCTCTAGTGCTCCAAAAGGGCTAGAACTTTGTGGGTAGCTTTAATATAACCAATAAGGAGGGGAAACACTAAAAAATGGGAATTTGGAGGCTAATACGATCAGCTTACCGCGTGAGATTTGTAACACGACTTGTATTTTCGTGGGAGATTTTAGGTTAATGAAGGAGGTATAATCTCTAGTGCTCCAAAAGGGCTGAAACTTTGTGGGTAGCTTTAATATAACCAATAAGGTGGGGAAACGCTAAAAAATTGGAATTTTGTGGCTAATACGATCAGCTTACCCCGTGAGATTTGCAACACGACTTGTATTTCTGTGGGAGATTTCGGTTTAATAAAGGAGGTACCATCTCTAGTGCTCCAAAAGGGCTAGAACTTTGTGGGTAGCTTTAATATAACCAATAAGGTGGGGAAACACTAAAAAATGGGAATTTGGAGGCTAATACGATCAGCTTACAATGTGAGATTTGCAACACGGCTTGTATTTTTGTGGGAGATTTCGGGTTAATGAAGGAGGTACCATCTCTAGTGCTCCAAAAGGGTTAGAACTTTGTGGGTAGCTTTAATATAACCAATAAGGTGGGGAAACACTAAAAAATGGGAATTTAGAGGCTAATACGATCAGCTTACCCCGTGAGATTTGCAACACGGCTTGTATTTTTGTGGGAGATTTCGGGTTAATGAAGGAGGTACCATCTCTAGTGCTCCAAAAGGGCTAGAACTTTGTGGGTAGCTTTAATATAACCAATAAGGTTGGGAAACACTAAAAAATGGGAATTTGGAGGCTAATACGATCAGCTTACAATGTGAGATTTGCAACACGGCTTGTATTTTTGTGGGAGATTTCGGGTTAATGAAGGAGGTACCATCTCTAGTGCTCCAAAAGGGCTAGAACTTTGTGGGTAGCTTTAATATAACCAATAAGGTGGGGAAACGCTAAAAAATGGGAATTTAGAGGCTAATACGATCAGCTTACCCCGTGAGATTTGCAACACGGCTTGTATTTTTGTGGGAGATTTCGGGTTAATGAAGGAGGTACCATCTCTAGTGCTCCAAAAGGTCTAGAACTTTGTGGGTAGCTTTAATATAAACAATAAGGTGGGGAAACACTAAAAAATGGGAATTTAGAGGTTAATACGATCAACTTACCGCGTGAGATTTGCAACACGGCTTGTATTTTTGTGGGAGATTTCGGGTTAATGAAGAAGGTACCATCTTTAGTGCTCCAAAAGGACTGAAACTTTGTGGGTAGCTTTAAAATAACCAATAAGGTGGGGAAACGCTAAAAAATTGGAATTTGGAGGCTAATACGATTAGCTTACCGCGTGAGATTTGCAACACGACTTGTATTTCTGTGGGGAGATTTCAGGTTAATGAAGGAGGTACCAACTCTAGTGCTCCCAAAGGACTGAAACTTTGTGGGTAGCTTTAATATAACCAATAAGGTGGGGAAACACTAAAAAATGAGAATTTGGAGGCTAATACGATCAGCTTACCGCATGAGATTTGCAACACGACTTGTATTTCTCTGGGGAGATTTCGGGTTAATGAAGGAGGTACCATCTCTAGTGCTCCAAAAGGGCTAGAACTTTGTGGGTAGCTTTAATATAACCAATAAGGTGGGGAAACACTAAAAAATGGGAATTTAGAGGCTAATACGATCAGCTTACCCCGTGAGATTTGCAGCACGACTTGTATTTTTGTGGGAGATTTCGGGTTAATGAAGGAGGTACCATCTCTAGTGCTCCAAAAGGGCTAGAACTTTGTGGGTAGCTTTAATATAACCAATAAGGTGGGGAAACACTAAAAAATGGGAATTTAGAGGCTAATACGATCAGCTTACCCCGTGAGATTTGCAACACGGCTTGTATTTTTATGGGAGATTTCGGGTTAATGAAGGAGGTACCATCTCTAGTGCTCCAAAAGGGTTAGAACTTTGTGGGTAGCTTTAATATAACCAATAAGGTGGGGAAACACTAAAAAATGGGAACTTGGAGGCTAATACGATCAGCTTACCGCGTGAGATTTGCAACACGACTTGTATTTCTGTGGGGAGATTTCGGGTTAATGAAGGAGGTATCATCTCTAGTGCTCCAAAAGGGCTAGAACTTTGTGGGTAGCTTTAATATAACCAATAAGGAGGGAAAACACTAAAAATGGGAATTTGGAGGCTAATACGATCAGCTTACCGCGTGAGATTTGCAACACCACTTGTATTTCTGTGGGGAGATTTCGGGTTAATGAAGGAGGTACCATCTCTAGTGCTCCAAAAGGGCTAGAACTTTGTGAGTAGCTTTAATATAACCAATAAGGTAGGGAAACACTAAAAAATGGGAATTTAGAGGCTAATACGATCAGCTTACCCCGTGAGATTTGCAACACGGCTTTTATTTTTGTGGGAGATTTCGGGTTAATGAAGGAGGTACCATCTCTAGTGCTCCAAAAGGGCTAGAACTTTGTGGGTAGCTTTAATATAAACAATAAGGTGGGGAAACACTAAAAAATGGGAATTTAGAGGCTAATACGATCAGCTTACCGCGTGAGATTTGTAACACGACTTGTATTTTCGTGGGAGATTTTAGGTTAATGAAGGAGGTATAATCTCTAGTGCTCCAAAAGGGTTGAAACTTTGTGGGTAGCTTTAATATAACCAATAAGGTGGGGAAACGCTAAAAAATTGGAATTTTGTGGCTAATACGATCAGCTTACCCCGTGAGATTTGCAACACGACTTGTATTTCTGTGGTAGATTTCGGTTTAATGAAGGAGGTACCATCTCTAGTGCTCCAAAAGGGCTAGAACTTTGTGGGTAGCTTTAATATAACCAATAAGGAGGGGAAACACTAAAAAATGGGAATTTGGAGGCTAATACAATCAGCTTACCGCGTGAGACTTGTAACACGACTTGTATTTTCGTGGGAGATTTTGGGTTAATGAAGGAGGTATCATCTCTAGTGCTCCAAAAGGGCTGAAATTTAGTAGGTAGCTTTAATATAACCAATAAGGTGGGGAAACGCTAAAAAATTGGAATTTTGAGGCTAATACGATCAGCTTACCGCGTGAGATTTGCAACACGACTTTTATTTTTGTGTGAGATTTCGGGTTAATAAAGGAGGTACCATCTCTAGTGATCCAAAAGGGCTGAAACTTTGTAGATAGCTTTAATATAAACAATAAGGTGGGGAAACACTAAAAAATGGGAATTTAGAGGTTAATACGATCAACTTACCGCGTGAGATTTGCAACACGGCTTGTATTTTTGTGGGAGATTTCGGGTTAATGAAGAAGGTACCATCTTTAGTGCTCCAAAAGGACTGAAACTTTGTGGGTAGCTTTAAAATAACCAATAAGGTGGGGAAACGCTAAAAAATTGGAATTTGGAGGCTAATACGATTAGCTTACCGCGTGAGATTTGCAACACGACTTGTATTTCTGTGGGGAGATTTCAGGTTAATGAAGGAGGTACCAACTCTAGTGCTCCCAAAGGACTGAAACTTTGTGGGTAGCTTTAATATAACCAATAAGGTGGGGAAATACTAAAAAATGAGAATTTGGAGGCTAATACGATCAGCTTACCGCGTGAGATTTGCAACACGACTTGTATTTCTGTGGGGAGATTTCGGGTTAATAAAGGAGGTACCATCTCTAGTGCTCCAAAAGGGCTAGAACTTTGTGGGTAGCTTTAATATAACCAATAAGGTGGGGAAACACTAAAAAATGGGAATTTAGAGGTTAATACGATCAGCTTACCCCGTGAGATTTGCAGCACGACTTGTATTTTTGTGGGAGATTTCGGGTTAATGAAGGAGGTACCATCTCTAGTGCTCCAAAAGGGCTAGAACTTTGTGGGTAGCTTTAATATAACCAATAAGGTGGGGAAACACTAAAAAATGGGAATTTAGAGGCTAATACGATCAGCTTACCCCGTGAGATTTGCAACACGGCTTGTATTTTTATGGGAGATTTCGGGTTAATGAAGGAGGTACCATCTCTAGTGCTCCAAAAGGGTTAGAACTTTGTGGGTAGCTTTAATATAACCAATAAGGTGGGGAAACACTAAAAAATGGGAACTTGGAGGCTAATACGATCAGCTTACCGCGTGAGATTTGCAACACGACTTGTATTTCTGTGGGGAGATTTCGGGTTAATGAAGGAGGTATCATCTCTAGTGCTCCAAAAGGGCTAGAACTTTGTGGGTAGCTTTAATATAACCAATAAGGAGGGAAAACACTAAAAATGGGAATTTGGAGGCTAATACGATCAGCTTACCGCGTGAGATTTGCAACACCACTTGTATTTCTGTGGGGAGATTTCGGGTTAATGAAGGAGGTACCATCTCTAGTGCTCCAAAAGGGCTTGAACTTTGTGAGTAGCTTTAATATAACCAATAAGGTAGGGAAACACTAAAAAATGGGAATTTAGAGGCTAATACGATCAGCTTACCCCGTGAGATTTGCAACACGGCTTGTATTTTTGTGGGAGATATCGGTTTAATGAAGGAGGTACCATCTCTAGTGCTCCAAAAGGGCTAGAACTTTGTGGGTAGCTTTAATATAACCAATAAGGAGGGGAAACACTAAAAAATGGGAATTTGGAGGCTAATACGATCAGCTTACCGCGTGAGATTTGTAACACGACTTGCATTTTCGTGGGAGATTTTAGGTTAATGAAGGAGGTATAATCTCTAGTGCTCCAAAAGGGCTGAAACTCTGTGGGTAGCTTTAATATAACCAATAAGGTGGGGAAACGCTAAAAAATTGGAATTTTGTGGCTAATACGATCAGCTTACCCCGTGAGATTTGCAACACGACTTGTATTTCTGTGGGAGATTTCGGTTTAATAAAGGAGGTACCATCTCTAGTGCTCCAAAAGGGCTAGAACTTTGTGGGTAGCTTTAATATAACCAATAAGGTGGGGAAACACTAAAAAATGGGAATTTGGAGGCTAATACGATCAGCTTACAATGTGAGATTTGCAACACGGCTTGTATTTTTGTGGGAGATTTCGGGTTAATGAAGGAGGTACCATCTCTAGTGCTCCAAAAGGGCTAGAACTTTGTGGGTAGCTTTAATATAACCAATAAGGTGGGGAAACGCTAAAAAATGGGAATTTAGAGGCTAATACGATCAGCTTACCCCGTGAGATTTGCAACACGGCTTGTATTTTTGTGGGAGATTTCGGGTTAATGAAGGAGGTACCATCTCTAGTGCTCCAAAAGGTCTAGAACTTTGTGGGTAGCTTTAATATAAACAATAAGGTGGGGAAACACTAAAAAATGGGAATTTAGAGGTTAATACGATCAACTTACCGCGTGAGATTTGCAACACGGCTTGTATTTTTGTGGGAGATTTCGGGTTAATGAAGAAGGTACCATCTTTAGTGCTCCAAAAGGACTGAAACTTTGTGGGTAGCTTTAAAATAACCAATAAGGTGGGGAAACGCTAAAAAATTGGAATTTGGAGGCTAATACGATTAGCTTACCGCGTGAGATTTGCAACAGGACTTGTATTTCTGTGGGGAGATTTCAGGTTAATGAAGGAGGTACCAACTCTAGTGCTCCCAAAGGACTGAAACTTTGTGGGTAGCTTTAATATAACCAATAAGGTGGGGAAATACTAAAAAATGAGAATTTGGAGGCTAATACGATCAGCTTACCGCGTGAGATTTGCAACACGACTTGTATTTCTATGGGGAGATTTCGGGTTAATGAAGGAGGTACCATCTCTAGTGCTCCAAAAGGGCTAGAACTTTGTGGGTAGCTTTAATATAACCAATAAGGTGGGGAAACACTAAAAAATGGGAATTTAGAGGCTAATACGATCAGCTTACCCCGTGAGATTTGCAACACGACTTGTATTTTTGTGGGAGATTTCGGGTTAATGAAGGTGGTACCATCTCTAGTGCTCCAAAAGGGCTAGAACTTTGTGGGTAGCTTTAATATAACCAATAAGGTGGGGAAACACTAAAAAATGGGAATTTAGAGGCTAATACGATCAGCTTACCCCGTGAGATTTGCAACACGGCTTGTATTTTTGTGGGAGATTTCGGGTTAATGAAAGAGGTACCATCTCTAGTGCTCCAAAAGGGTTAGAACTTTGTGGGTAGCTTTAATATAACCAATAAGGTGGGGAAACACTAAAAAATGGGAATTTAGAGGCTAATACGATCAGCTTACCCCGTGAGATTTGCAACACGGCTTGTATTTTTGTGGGAGATTTCGGGTTAATGAAGGAGGTACCATCTCTAGTGCTCCAAAAGGGCTAGAACTTTGTGGGTAGCTTTAATATAACCAATAAGGTTGGGAAACACTAAAAAATGGGAATTTGGAGGCTAATACGATCAGCTTACAATGTGAGATTTGCAACACGGCTTGTATTTTTGTGGGAGATTTCGGGTTAATGAAGGAGGTACCATCTCTAGTGCTCCAAAAGGGCTAGAACTTTGTGGGTAGCTTTAATATAACCAATAAGGTGGGGAAACGCTAAAAAATGGGAATTTAGAGGCTAATACGATCAGCTTACCCCGTGAGATTTGCAACACGGCTTGTATTTTTGTGGGAGATTTCGGGTTAATGAAGGAGGTACCATCTCTAGTGCTCCAAAAGGTCTAGAACTTTGTGGGTAGCTTTAATATAAACAATAAGGTGGGGAAACACTAAAAAATGGGAATTTAGAGGTTAATACGATCAACTTACCGCGTGAGATTTGCAACACGGCTTGTATTTTTGTGGGAGATTTCGGGTTAATGAAGAAGGTACCATCTTTAGTGCTCCAAAAGGACTGAAACTTTGTGGGTAGCTTTAAAATAACCAATAAGGTGGGGAAACGCTAAAAAATTGGAATTTGGAGGCTAATACGATTAGCTTACCGCGTGAGATTTGCAACATGACTTGTATTTCTGTGGGGAGATTTCAGGTTAATGAAGGAGGTACCAACTCTAGTGCTCCCAAAGGACTGAAACTTTGTGGGTAGCTTTAATATAACCAATAAGGTGGGGAAACACTAAAAAATGAGAATTTGGAGGCTAATACGATAAGCTTACCGCATGAGATTTGCAACACGACTTGTATTTCTCTGGGGAGATTTCGGGTTAATGAAGGAGGTACCATCTCTAGTGCTCCAAAAGGGCTAGAACTTTGTGGGTAGCTTTAATATAACCAATAAGGTGGGGAAACACTAAAAAATGGGAATTTAGAGGCTAATACGATCAGCTTACCCCGTGAGATTTGCAGCACGACTTGTATTTTTGTGGGAGATTTCGGGTTAATGAAGGAGGTACCATCTCTAGTGCTCCAAAAGGGCTAGAACTTTGTGGGTAGCTTTAATATAACCAATAAGGTGGGGAAACACTAAAAAATGGGAATTTAGAGGCTAATACGATCAGCTTACCCCGTGAGATTTGCAACACGGCTTGTATTTTTATGGGAGATTTCGGGTTAATGAAGGAGGTACCATCTCTAGTGCTCCAAAAGGGTTAGAACTTTGTGGGTAGCTTTAATATAACCAATAAGGTGGGGAAACACTAAAAAATGGGAACTTGGAGGCTAATACGATCAGCTTACCGCGTGAGATTTGCAACACGACTTGTATTTCTGTGGGGAGATTTCGGGTTAATGAAGGAGGTATCATCTCTAGTGCTCCAAAAGGGCTAGAACTTTGTGGGTAGCTTTAATATAACCAATAAGGAGGGAAAACACTAAAAATGGGAATTTGGAGGCTAATACGATCAGCTTACCGCGTGAGATTTGCAACACCACTTGTATTTCTGTGGGGAGATTTCGGGTTAATGAAGGAGGTATCATCTCTAGTGCTCCAAAAGGGCTAGAACTTTGTGAGTAGCTTTAATATAACCAATAAGGTAGGGAAACACTAAAAAATGGGAATTTAGAGGCTAATACGATCAGCTTACCCCGTGAGATTTGCAACACGGCTTGTATTTTTGTGGGAGATATCGGTTTAATAAAGGAGGTACCATCTCTAGTGCTCCAAAAGGGCTAGAACTTTGTGGGTAGCTTTAATATAACCAATAAGGAGGGGAAACACTAAAAAATGGGAATTTGGAGGCTAATACGATCAGCTTACCGCGTGAGATTTGTAACACGACTTGTATTTTCGTGGGAGATTTTAGGTTAATGAAGGAGGTATAATCTCTAGTGCTCCAAAAGGGCTGAAACTTTGTGGGTAGCTTTAATATAACCAATAAGGTGGGGAAACGCTAAAAAATTGGAATTTTGTGGCTAATACGATCAGCTTACCCCGTGAGATTTGCAACACGACTTGTATTTCTGTGGGAGATTTCGGTTTAATAAAGGAGGTACCATCTCTAGTGCTCCAAAAGGGCTAGAACTTTGTGGGTAGCTTTAATATAACCAATAAGGAGGGGAAACACTAAAAAATGGGAATTTGGAGGCTAATACAATCAGCTTACCGCGTGAGACTTGTAACACGACTTGTATTTTCGTGGGAGATTTTGGGTTAATGAAGGAGGTATCATCTCTAGTGCTCCAAAAGGGCTGAAATTTTGTAGGTAGCTTTAATATAACCAATAAGGTGGGGAAACGCTAAAAATTGGAATTTTGAGGCTAATACGATCAGCTTACCGCGTGAGATTTGCAACACGACTTTTATTTTTGTGTGAGATTTCGGGTTAATAAAGGAGGTACCATCTCTAGTGATCCAAAAGGGCTGAAACTTTGTAGATAGCTTTAATATAAACAATAAGGTGGGGAAACACTAAAAAATGGGAATTTAGAGGTTAATACGATCAACTTACCGCGTGAGATTTGCAACACGGCTTGTATTTTTGTGGGAGATTTCGGGTTAATGAAGAAGGTACCATCTTTAGTGCTCCAAAAGGACTGAAACTTTGTGGGTAGCTTTAAAATAACCAATAAGGTGGGGAAACGCTAAAAAATTGGAATTTGGAGGCTAATACGATTAGCTTACCGCGTGAGATTTGCAACACGACTTGTATTTCTGTGGGGAGATTTCAGGTTAATGAAGGAGGTACCAACTCTAGTGCTCCCAAAGGACTGAAACTTTGTGGGTAGCTTTAATATAACCAATAAGGTGGGGAAATACTAAAAAATGAGAATTTGGAGGCTAATACGATCAGCTTACCGCGTGAGATTTGCAACACGACTTGTATTTCTGTGGGGAGATTTCGGGTTAATGAAGGAGGTACCATCTCTAGTGCTCCAAAAGGGCTAGAACTTTGTGGGTAGCTTTAATATAACCAATAAGGTGGGGAAACACTAAAAAATGGGAATTTAGAGGCTAATACGATCAGCTTACCCCGTGAGATTTGCAACACGACTTGTATTTTTGTGGGAGATTTCGGGTTAATGAAGGTGGTACCATCTCTAGTGCTCCAAAAGGGCTAGAACTTTGTGGGTAGCTTTAATATAACCAATAAGGTGGGGAAACACTAAAAAATGGGAATTTAGAGGCTAATACGATCAGCTTACCCCGTGAGATTTGCAACACGGCTTGTATTTTTGTGGGAGATTTCGGGTTAATGAAGGAGGTACCATCTCTAGTGCTCCAAAAGGGTTAGAACTTTGTGGGTAGCTTTAATATAACCAATAAGGTGGGGAAACACTAAAAAATGGGAATTTAGAGGCTAATACGATCAGCTTACCCCGTGAGATTTGCAACACGGGTTGTATTTTTGTGGGAGATTTCGGGTTAATGAAGGAGGTACCATCTCTAGTGCTCCAAAAGGGCTAGAACTTTGTGGGTAGATTTAATATAACCAATAAGGTTGGGAAACACTAAAAAATGGGAATTTGGAGGCTAATACGATCAGCTTAAAATGTGAGATTTGCAACACGGCTTGTATTTTTGTGGGAGATTTCGGGTTAATGAAGGAGGTACCATCTCTAGTGCTCCAAAAGGGCTAGAACTTTGTGGGTAGCTTTAATATAACCAATAAGGTGGGGAAACGCTAAAAAATGGGAATTTAGAGGCTAATACGATCAGCTTACCCCGTGAGATTTGCAACACGGCTTGTATTTTTGTGGGAGATTTCGGGTTAATGAAGGAGGTACCATCTCTAGTGCTCCAAAAGGTCTAGAACTTTGTGGGTAGCTTTAATATAAACAATAAGGTGGGGAAACACTAAAAAATGGGAATTTAGAGGTTAATACGATCAACTTACCGCGTGAGATTTGCAACACGGCTTGTATTTTTGTGGGGAGATTTCGGGTTAATGAAGAAGGTACCATCTTTAGTGCTCCAAAAGGACTGCAACTTTGTGGGTAGCTTTAAAATAACCAATAAGGTGGGGAAACGCTAAAAAATTGGAATTTGGAGGCTAATACGATTAGCTTACGTCGTGAGATTTGCAACACGACTTGTATTTCTGTGGGGAGATTTCAGGTTAATGAAGTAGGTACCAACTCTAGTGCTCCCAAAGGACTGAAACTTTGTGGGTAGCTTTAATATAACCAATAAGGTGGGGAAACACTAAAAAATGAGAATTTGGAGGCTAATACGATCAGCTTACCGCATGAGATTTGCAACACGACTTGTATTTCTGTGGGGAGATTTCGGGTTAATAAAGGAGGTACCATCTCTAGTGCTCCAAAAGGGCTAGAACTTTGTGGGTAGCTTTAATATAACCAATAAGGTGGGGAAACACTAAAAAATGGGAATTTAGAGGTTAATACGATCAGCTTACCCCGTGAGATTTGCAGCACGACTTGTATTTTTGTGGGAGATTTCGGGTTAATGAAGGAGGTACCATCTCTAGTGCTCCAAAAGGGCTAGAACTTTGTGGGTAGCTTTAATATAACCAATAAGGTGGGGAAACACTAAAAAATGGGAATTTAGAGGCTAATACGATCAGCTTACCCCGTGAGATTTGCAACACGGCTTGTATTTTTATGGGAGATTTCGGGTTAATGAAGGAGGTACTATCTCTAGTGCTCCAAAAGGGTTAGAACTTTGTGGGTAGCTTTAATATAACCAATAAGGTGGGGAAACACTAAAAAATGGGAACTTGGAGGCTAATACGATCAGCTTACCGCGTGAGATTTGCAACACGACTTGTATTTCTGTGGGGAGATTTCGGGTTAATGAAGGAGGTATCATCTCTAGTGCTCCAAAAGGGCTAGAACTTTGTGGGTAGCTTTAATATAACCAATAAGGAGGGAAAACACTAAAAATGGGAATTTGGAGGCTAATACGATCAGCTTACCGCGTGAGATTTGCAACACCACTTGTATTTCTGTGGGGAGATTTCGGGTTAATGAAGGAGGTACCATCTCTAGTGCTCCAAAAGGGCTTGAACTTTGTGAGTAGCTTTAATATAACCAATAAGGTAGGGAAACACTAAAAAATGGGAATTTAGAGGCTACTACGATCAGCTTACCCCGTGAGATTTGCAACACGGCTTGTATTTTTGTGGGAGATATCGGTTTAATGAAGGAGGTACCATCTCTAGTGCTCCAAAAGGGCTAGAACTTTGTGGGTAGCTTTAATATAACCAATAAGGAGGGGAAACACTAAAAAATGGGAATTTGGAGGCTAATACAATCAGCTTACCGCGTGAGACTTGTAACACGACTTGTATTTTCGTGGGAGATTTTGGGTTAATGAAGGAGGTATCATCTCTAGTGCTCCAAAAGGGCTGAAATTTTGTAGGTAGCTTTAATATAACCAATAAGGTGGGGAAACGCTAAAAAATTGGAATTTTGAGGCTAATACGATCAGCTTACCGCGTGAGATTTGCAACACGACTTTTATTTTTGTGTGAGATTTCGGGTTAATAAAGGAGGTACCATCTCTAGTGATCCAAAAGGGCTGAAACTTTGTCGATAGCTTTAATATAAACAATAAGGTGGGGAAACACTAAAAAATGGGAATTTAGAGGTTAATACGATCAACTTACCGCGTGAGATTTGCAACACGGCTTGTATTTTTGTGTGAGATTTCGGGTTAATGAAGAAGGTACCATCTTTAGTGCTCCAAAAGGACTGAAACTTTGTGGGTAGCTTTAAAATAACCAATAAGGTGGGGAAACGCTAAAAAATTGGAATTTGGAGGCTAATACGATTAGCTTACCGCGTGAGATTTGCAACACGACTTGTATTTCTGTGGGGAGATTTCAGGTTAATGAAGGAGGTACCAACTCTAGTGCTCCCAAAGGACTGAAACTTTGTGGGTAGCTTTAATATAACCAATAAGGTGGGGAAATACTAAAAAATGAGAATTTGGAGGCTAATACGATCAGCTTACCGCGTGAGATTTGCAACACGACTTGTATTTCTGTGGGGAGATTTCGGGTTAATAAAGGAGGTACCATCTCTAGTGCTCCAAAAGGGCTAGAACTTTGTGGGTAGCTTTAATATAACCAATAAGGTGGGGAAACACTAAAAAATGGGAATTTAGAGGTTAATACGATCAGCTTACCCCGTGAGATTTGCAGCACGACTTGTATTTTTGTGGGAGATTTCGGGTTAATGAAGGAGGTACCATCTCTAGTGCTCCAAAAGGGCTAGAACTTTGTGGGTAGCTTTAATATAACCAATAAGGTGGGGAAACACTAAAAAATGGGAATTTAGAGGCTAATACGATCAGCTTACCCCGTGAGATTTGCAACACGGCTTGTATTTTTATGGGAGATTTCGGGTTAATGAAGGAGGTACCATCTCTAGTGCTCCAAAAGGGTTAGAACTTTGTGGGTAGCTTTAATATAACCAATAAGGTGGGGAAACACTAAAAAATGGGAACTTGGAGGCTAATACGATCAGCTTACCGCGTGAGATTTGCAACACGACTTGTATTTCTGTGGGGAGATTTCGGGTTAATGAAGGAGGTATCATCTCTAGTGCTCCAAAAGGGCTAGAACTTTGTGGGTAGCTTTAATATAACCAATAAGGAGGGAAAACACTAAAAATGGGAATTTGGAGGCTAATACGATCAGCTTACCGCGTGAGATTTGCAACACCACTTGTATTTCTGTGGGGAGATTTCGGGTTAATGAAGGAGGTACCATCTCTAGTGCTCCAAAAGGGCTTGAACTTTGTGAGTAGCTTTAATATAACCAATAAGGTAGGGAAACACTAAAAAATGGGAATTTAGAGGCTAATACGATCAGCTTACCCTGTGAGATTTGCAACACGGCTTGTATTTTTGTGGGAGATATCGGTTTAATGAAGGAGGTACCATCTCTAGTGCTCCAAAAGGGCTAGAACTTTGTGGGTAGCTTTAATATAACCAATAAGGAGGGGAAACACTAAAAAATGGGAATTTGGAGGCTAATACAATCAGCTTACCGCGTGAGACTTGTAACACGACTTGTATTTTCGTGGGAGATTTTGGGTTAATGAAGGAGGTATCATCTCTAGTGCTCCAAAAGGGCTGAAATTTTGTAGGTAGCTTTAATATAACCAATAAGGTGGGGAAACGCTAAAAAATTGGAATTTTGAGGCTAATACGATCAGCTTACCGCGTGAGATTTGCAACACGACTTTTATTTTTGTGTGAGATTTCGGGTTAATAAAGGAGGTACCATCTCTAGTGATCCAAAAGGGCTGAAACTTTGTAGATAGCTTTAATATAAACAATAAGGTGGGGAAACACTAAAAAATGGGAATTTAGAGGTTAATACGATCAACTTACCGCGTGAGATTTGCAACACGGCTTGTATTTTTGTGGGAGATTTCGGGTTAATGAAGAAGGTACCATCTTTAGTGCTCCAAAAGGACTGAAACTTTGTGGGTAGCTTTAAAATAACCAATAAGGTGGGGAAACGCTAAAAAATTGGAATTTGGAGGCTAATACGATTAGCTTACCGCGTGAGATTTGCAACACGACTTGTATTTCTGTGGGGAGATTTCAGGTTAATTAAGGAGGTACCAACTCTAGTGCTCCCAAAGGACTGAAACTTTGTGGGTAGCTTTAATATAACCAATAAGGTGGGGAAATACTAAAAAATGAGAATTTGGAGGCTAATACGATCAGCTTACCGCGTGAGATTTGCAACACGACTTGTATTTCTGTGGGGAGATTTCGGGTTAATAAAGGAGGTACCATCTCTAGTGCTCCAAAAGGGCTAGAACTTTGTGGGTAGCTTTAATATAACCAATAAGGTGGGGAAACACTAAAAAATGGGAATTTAGAGGTTAATACGATCAGCTTACCCCGTGAGATTTGCAGCACGACTTGTATTTTTGTGGGAGATTTCGGGTTAATGAAGGAGGTACCATCTCTAGTGCTCCAAAAGGGCTAGAACTTTGTGGGTAGCTTTAATATAACCAATAAGGTGGGGAAACACTAAAAAATGGGAATTTAGAGGCTAATACGATCAGCTTACCCCGTGAGATTTGCAACACGGCTTGTATTTTTATGGGAGATTTCGGGTTAATGAAGGAGGTACCATCTCTAGTGCTCCAAAAGGGTTAGAACTTTGTGGGTAGCTTTAATATAACCAATAAGGTGGGGAAACACTAAAAAATGGGAACTTGGAGGCTAATACGATCAGCTTACCGCGTGAGATTTGCAACACGACTTGTATTTCTATGGGGAGATTTCGGGTTAATGAAGGAGGTATCATCTCTAGTGCTCCAAAAGGGCTAGAACTTTGTGGGTAGCTTTAATATAACCAATAAGGAGGGAAAACACTAAAAATGGGAATTTGGAGGCTAATACGATCAGCTTACCGCGTGAGATTTGCAACACCACTTGTATTTCTGTGGGGAGATTTCGGGTTAATGAAGGAGGTACCATCTCTAGTGCTCCAAAAGGGTTTGAACTTTGTGAGTAGCTTTAATATAACCAATAAGGTAGGGAAACACTAAAAAATGGGAATTTAGAGGCTAATACGATCAGCTTACCCCGTGAGATTTGCAACACGGCTTGTATTTTTGTGGGAGATATCGGTTTAATGAAGGAGGTACCATCTCTAGTGCTCCAAAAGGGCTAGAACTTTGTGGGTAGCTTTAATATAACCAATAAGGAGGGGAAACACTAAAAAATGGGAATTTGGAGGCTAATACAATCAGCTTACCGCGTGAGACTTGTAACACGACTTGTATTTTCGTGGGAGATTTTGGGTTAATGAAGGAGGTATCATCTCTAGTGCTCCAAAAGGGCTGAAATTTTGTAGGTAGCTTTAATATAACCAATAAGGTGGGGAAACGCTAAAAAATTGGAATTTTGAGGCTAATACGATCAGCTTACCGCGTGAGATTTGCAACACGACTTTTATTTTTGTGTGAGATTTCGGGTTAATAAAGGAGGTACCATCTCTAGTGATCCAAAAGGGCTGAAACTTTGTAGATAGCTTTAATATAAACAATAAGGTGGGGAAACACTAAAAAATGGGAATTTAGAGGTTAATACGATCAACTTACCGCGTGAGATTTGCAACACATCTTGTATTTTTGTGGGAGATTTCGGGTTAATGAAGAAGGTACCATCTTTAGTGCTCCAAAAGGACTGAAACTTTGTGGGTAGCTTTAAAATAACCAATAAGGTGGGGAAACGCTAAAAAATTGGAATTTGGAGGCTAATACGATTAGCTTACCGCGTGAGATTTGCAACACGACTTGTATTTCTGTGGGGAGATTTCAGGATAATGAAGGAGGTACCAACTCTAGTGCTCCCAAAGGACTTAAACTTTGTGGGTAGCTTTAATATAACCAATAAGGTGGGGAAATACTAAAAAATGAGAATTTGGAGGCTAATACGATCAGCTTACCGCGTGAGATTTGCAACACGACTTGTATTTCTGTGGGGAGATTTCGGGTTAATGAAGGAGGTACCATCTCTAGTGCTCCAAAAGGGCTAGAACTTTGTGGGTAGCTTTAATATAACCAATATGGTGGGGAAACACTAAAAAATGGGAATTTAGAGGCTAATACGATCAGCTTACCCCGTGAGATTTGCAACACGACTTGTATTTTTGTGTGAGATTTCGGGTTAATGAAGGTGGTACCATCTCTAGTGCTCCAAAAGGGCTAGAACTTTGTGGGTAGCTTTAATATAACCAATAAGGTGGGGAAACACTAAAAAATGGGAATTTAGAGGCTAATACGATCAGCTTACCCCGTGAGATTTGCAACACGGCTTGTATTTTTGTGGGAGATTTCGGGTTAATGAAGGAGGTACCATCTCTAGTGCTCCAAAAGGGTTAGAACTTTGTGGGTAGCTTTAATATAACCAATAAGGTGGGGAAACACTAAAAAATGGGAATTTAGAGGCTAATACGATCAGCTTACAATGTGAGATTTGCAACACGGCTTGTATTTTTGTGGGAGATTTCGGGTTAATGAAGGAGGTACCATCTCTAGTGCTCCAAAAGGGCTAGAACTTTGTGGGTAGCTTTAATATAACCAATAAGGTGGGGAAACACTAAAAAATGGGAATTTAGAGGCTAATACGATCAGCTTACCCCGTGAGATTTGCAACACGACTTGTATTTTTGTGTGAGATTTCGGGTTAATGAAGGTGGTACCATCTCTAGTGCTCCAAAAGGGCTAGAACTTTGTGGGTAGCTTTAATATAACCAATAAGGTGGGGAAACACTAAAAAATGGGAATTTAGAGGCTAATACGATCAGCTTACCCCGTGAGATTTGCAACACGGCTTGTATTTTTGTGGGAGATTTCTGGTTAATGAAGGAGGTACCATCTCTAGTGCTCCAAAAGGGTTAGAACTTTGTGGGTAGCTTTAATATAACCAATAAGGTGGGGAAACACTAAAAAATGGGAATTTAGAGGCTAATACGATCAGCTTACAATGTGAGATTTGCAACACGGCTTGTATTTTTGTGGGAGATTTCGGGTTAATGAAGGAGGTACCATCTCTAGTGCTCCAAAAGGGCTAGAACTTTGTGGGTAGCTTTAATATAACCAATAAGGTGGGGAAACACTAAAAAATGGGAACTTGGAGGCTAATACGATCAGCTTACCGCGTGAGATTTGCAACACGACTTGTATTTCTGTGGGGAGATTTCGGGTTAATGAAGGAGGTATCATCTCTAGTGCTCCAAAAGGGCTAGAACTTTGTGGGTAGCTTTAATATAACCAATAAGGAGGGAAAACACTAAAAATGGGAATTTGGAGGCTAATACGATCAGCTTACCGCGTGAGATTTGCAACACCACTTGTATTTCTGTGGGGAGATTTCGGGTTAATGAAGGAGGTACCATCTCTAGTGCTCCAAAAGGGCTAGAACTTTGTGAGTAGCTTTAATATAACCAATAAGGTAGGGAAACACTAAAAAATGGGAATTTAGAGGCTAATACGATCAGCTTACCCCGTGAGATTTGCAACACGGCTTGTATTTTTGTGGGAGATTTCGGGTTAATGAAGGAGGTACCATCTCTAGTGCTCCAAAAGGTCTAGAACTTTGTGGGTAGCTTTAATATAAACAATAAGGTGGGGAAACACTAAAAAATGGGAATTTAGAGGTTAATACGATCAACTTACCGCGTGAGATTTGCAACACGGCTTGTATTTTTGTGGGAGATTTCGGGTTAATGAAGAAGGTACCATCTTTAGTGCTCCAAAAGGACTGAAACTTTGTGGGTAGCTTTAAAATAACCAATAAGGTGGGGAAACGCTAAAAAATTGGAATTTGGAGGCTAATACGATTAGCTTACGTCGTGAGATTTGCAACACGACTTGTATTTCTGTGGGGAGATTTCAGGTTAATGAAGGAGGTACCAACTCTAGTGCTCCCAAAGGACTGAAACTTTGTGGGTAGCTTTAATATAACCAATAAGGTGGGGAAACACTAAAAAATGAGAATTTGGAGGCTAATACGATCAGCTTACCGCATGAGATTTGCAACACGACTTGTATTTCTGTGGGGAGATTTCGGGTTAATAAAGGAGGTACCATCTCTAGTGCTCCAAAAGGGCTAGAACTTTGTGGGTAGCTTTAATATAACCAATAAGGTGGGGAAACACTAAAAAATGGGAATTTAGAGGTTAATACGATCAGCTTACCCCGTGAGATTTGCAGCACGACTTGTATTTTTGTGGGAGATTTCGGGTTAATGAAGGAGGTACCATCTCTAGTGCTCCAAAAGGGCTAGAACTTTGTGGGTAGCTTTAATATAACCAATAAGGTGGGGAAACACTAAAAAATGGGAATTTAGAGGCTAATACGATCAGCTTACCCCGTGAGATTTGCAACACGGCTTGTATTTTTATGGGAGATTTCGGGTTAATGAAGGAGGTACCATCTCTAGTGCTCCAAAAGGGTTAGAACTTTGTGGGTAGCTTTAATATAACCAATAAGGTGGGGAAACACTAAAAAATGGGAACTTGGAGGCTAATACGATCAGCTTACCGCGTGAGATTTGCAACACGACTTGTATTTCTGTGGGGAGATTTCGGGTTAATGAAGGAGGTATCATCTCTAGTGCTCCAAAAGGGCTAGAACTTTGTGGGTAGCTTTAATATAACCAATAAGGAGGGAAAACACTAAAAATGGGAATTTGGAGGCTAATACGATCAGCTTACCGCGTGAGATTTGCAACACCACTTGTATTTCTGTGGGGAGATTTCGGGTTAATGAAGGAGGTACCATCTCTAGTGCTCCAAAAGGGCTAGAACTTTGTGAGTAGCTTTAATATAACCAATAAGGTAGGGAAACACTAAAAAATGGGAATTTAGAGGCTAATACGATCAGCTTACCCCGTGAGATTTGCAACACGGCTTGTATTTTTGTGGGAGATTTCGGGTTAATGAAAGAGGTACCATCTCTAGTGCTCCAAAAGGTCTAGAACTTTGTGGGTAGCTTTAATATAAACAATAAGGTGGGGAAACACTAAAAAATGGGAATTTAGAGGTTAATACGATCAACTTACCGCGTGAGATTTGCAACACGGCTTGTATTTTTGTGGGAGATTTCGGGTTAATGAAGAAGGTACCATCTTTAGTGCTCCAAAAGGACTGAAACTTTGTGGGTAGCTTTAAAATAACCAATAAGGTGGGGAAACGCTAAAAAATTGGAATTTGGAGGCTAATACGATTAGCTTACGTCGTGAGATTTGCAACACGACTTGTATTTCTGTGGGGAGATTTCAGGTTAATGAAGGAGGTACCAACTCTAGTGCTCCCAAAGGACTGAAACTTTGTGGGTAGCTTTAATATAACCAATAAGGTGGGGAAACACTAAAAAATGAGAATTTGGAGGCTAATACGATCAGCTCACCGCATGAGATTTGCAACACGACTTGTATTTCTGTGGGGAGATTTCGGGTTAATAAAGGAGGTACCATCTCTAGTGCTCCAAAAGGGCTAGAACATTGTGGGTAGCTTTAATATAACCAATAAGGTGGGGAAACACTAAAAAATGGGAATTTAGAGGCTAATACGATCAGCTTACCCCGTGAGATTTGCAACACGGCTTGTATTTTTATGGGAGATTTCGGGTTAATGAAGGAGGTACCATCTCTAGTGCTCCAAAAGGGTTAGAACTTTGTGGGTAGCTTTAATATAACCAATAAGGGGGGGAAACACTAAAAAATGGGAACTTGGAGGCTAATACGATCAGCTTACCGCGTGAGATTTGCAACACGACTTGTATTTCTGTGGGGAGATTTCGGGTTAATGAAGGAGGTATCATCTCTAGTGCTCCAAAAGGGCTAGAACTTTGTGGGTAGCTTTAATATAACCAATAAGGGGGGGAAACACTAAAAAATGGGAACTTGGAGGCTAATACGATCAGCTTACCGCGTGAGATTTGCAACACGACTTGTATTTCTGTGGGGAGATTTCGGGTTAATGAAGGAGGTATCATCTCTAGTGCTCCAAAAGGGCTAGAACTTTGTGGGTAGCTTTAATATAACCAATAAGGAGGGAAAACACTAAAAATGGGAATTTGGAGGCTAATACGATCAGCTTACCGCGTGAGATTTGCAACACCACTTGTATTTCTGTGGGGAGATTTCGGGTTAATGAAGGAGGTACCATCTCTAGTGCTCCAAAAGGGCTAGAACTTTGTGAGTAGCTTTAATATAACCAATAAGGTAGGGAAACACTAAAAAATGGGAATTTAGAGGCTAATACGATCAGCTTACCCCGTGAGATTTGCAACACGGCTTGTATTTTTGTGGGAGATATCGGTTTAATGAAGGAGGTACCATCTCTAGTGCTCCAAAAGGGCTAGAACTTTGTGGGTAGCTTTAATATAACCAATAAGGAGGGGAAACACTAAAAAATGGGAATTTGGAGGCTAATACGATCAGCTTACCGCGTGAGATTTGTAACACGACTTGTATTTTCGTGGGAGATTTTAGGTTAATGAAGGAGGTATAATCCCTAGTGCTCCAAAAGGGCTGAAACTTTGTGGGTAGCTTTAATATAACCAATAAGGTGGGGAAACGCTAAAAAATTGGAATTTTGTGGCTAATACGATCAGCTTACCCCGTGAGATTTGCAACACGACTTGTATTTCTGTGGGAGATTTCGGTTTAATAAAGGAGGTACCATCTCTAGTGCTCCAAAAGGGCTAGAACTTTGTGGGTAGCTTTAATATAACCAATAAGGAGGGGAAACACTAAAAAATGGGAATTTGGAGGCTAATACAATCAGCTTACCGCGTGAGACTTGTAACACGACTTGTATTTTCGTGGGAGATTTTGGGTTAATGAAGGAGGTATCATCTCTAGTGCTCCAAAAGGGCTGAAATTTTGTAGGTAGCTTTAATATAACCAATAAGGTGGGGAAACGCTAAAAAATTGGAATTTTGAGGCTAATACGATCAGCTTACCGCGTGAGATTTGCAACACGGCTTGTATTTTTGTGGGTGATTTCGGGTTAATTAAGGAGGTACCATTTCTAGTGCTACAAAAGGGTTAGAACTTTGTGGGTAGCTTTAATATAACCAATAAGGTGGGGAAACACTAAAAAATGGGAATTTGGAGGCTAATACGATCAGCTTACCGCGTGAGATTTGCAACACGACTTGTATTGCTGTGGGGAGATTCCGGGTTAATGAAGGAGGTACCATCTCTAGTGCTCCAAAAGGGCTAGAACTTTGTGGGTAGCTTTAATATAACCAATAAGGTGGGGAAACACTAAAAAATAGGAATTTCGAGGCTAATACGATCAGCTTACCCCGTGAGATTTGCAACACGGCTTGTATTTTTGTGGGAGATTTCGGTTTAATAAAGGAGGTACCATCTCTAGTGCTCCAAAAGGGCTAGAACTTTGTGGGTAGCTTTAATATAACCAATAAGGAGGGGAAACACTAAAAAATGGGAATTTGGAGGCTAATACGATCAGCTTACCGCGTGAGATTTGTAACACGACTTGTATTTTCGTGGGAGATTTTGGGTTAATGAAGGAGGTATCATCTCTAGTGCTCCAAAAGGGCTGAAATTTTTTGGGTAGCTTTAATATAACCAATAAGGTGGGGAAACGCTAAAAAATTGGAATTTTGAGGCTAATACGATCAGCTTACCGCGTGAGATTTGCAACACGGCTTGTATTTTTGTGGGAGATTTCGGGTTAATGAATGAGGTACCATCTCTAGTGCTCCAAAAGGGTTAGAACTTTGTGGGTAGCTTTAATATAACCAATAAGGTGGGGAAACACTAAAAAATGAGAATTTGGAGGTTAATACGATCAGCTTACCGCGTGAGATTTGCAACACGACTTGTATTTCTGTGGGGAGATTTCGGGTTAATGAAGGAGGTACCATCTCTAGTTCTCCAAAAGGGCTAGAACTTTGTGGGTAGCTTTAATATAACCAATAAGGTGGGGAAACACTAAAAAATGGGAATTTAGAGGCTAATACGATCAGCTTACCGCGTGAGATTTGCAACACGACTTGTATTTCTGTGGGCAGATTTCGGGTTAATGAAGGAGGTATCATCTCTAGTGCTCCAAAAGGGCTAGAACTTTGTGGGTAGCTTTAATATAACCAATAAGGTGGGGAAACACTAAAAAATGGGAATTTGGAGGCTAATACGATCAGCTTACCGCGTGAGATTTGTAACACGACTTGTATTTTCGTGAGAGATTTTGGGTTAATGAAGGAGGTATCATCTCTAGTGCTCCAAAAGGGCTGAAACTTTGTGGGGAGCTTTAATATAACCAATAAGGTGGGGAAACGCTAAAAAATTGGAATTTTGAGGCTAATACGATTAGCTTACCCCATGAGATTTGCAACACGGCTTGTATTTCTAGGGGAGATTTCGGGTTAATGAAGGAGGTACCATCTCTAGTGCTCCAAAAGGGCTAGAACTTTGTGGGTAGCTTTAATATAACCAATAAGGTGGGGAAACACTAAAAAATGGGAATTTTGAGGCTAATACGATCAGCTTACCCCGTGAGATTTGCAACACGGCTTGTATTTTTGTGGGAGATTTGGGTTTAATGAAGGAGGTACCATCTCTAGTGCTCCAAAAGGGCTAGAACTTTGTGGGTAGCTTTAATATAACCAATAAGGAGGGGAAACACTAAAAAATGGGAATTTGGAGGCTAATACGATCAGCTTACCGCGTGAGATTTGTAACACGACTTGTATTTGCGTGGGAGATTTTGGGTTAATGAAGGAGGTATCATCTCTAGTGCTCCAAAAGGGCTGAAACTTTGTGGGTAGCTTTAATATAACCTATAAGGTGGGGAAACGCTAAAAAATTGGAATTTTGAGGCTAATCCGATTAGCTTACCCCGTGAGATTTGCAACACGACTTGTATTTCTATGGGGAGATTTCGGGTTAATGAAGAAGGTACCATCTGTAGTGCTCCAAAAGGGCTGAATCTTTGTGGATATCTTTAATATGACTAATAAGGTGGGGAAACTCTAAAAAATTGGAATTTGGAGCTAATACGATTAGCTTACCGCGTGAGATTTGTAACACGACTTGTATTTTCGTGGGAGATTTTGGGTTAATGAAGGAGTTATCATCTCTAGTGCTCCAAAAGGGCTGAAACTTTGTGGGTAGCTATAATATAACCAATAAGGTGGGGAAACGCTAAAAACTTGGAATTTTGAGGCTAATACGATCAGCTTACCGCGTGAGATTTGCAACACGGCTTGTATTTTTGTGGGAGATTTCGGGTTAATGAAGGAGGTACCATTTCTAGTGCTCCAAAAGGGTTAGAACTTTGTGGGTAGCTTTAATATAACCAATAAGGTGGGGAAACACTAAAAAATGAGAATTTGGAGGCTAATACGATCAGCTTACCGCGTGAGATTTGCAACACGACTTGTATTTCTGTGGGGAGATTTCGGGTTAATGAAGGAGGTACCATCTCTAGTGCTCCAAAAGGGCTAGAACTTTGTGGGTGGCTTTAATATAACCAATAAGGTGGGGAAACACTAAAAAATGGGAATTTAGAGGCTAATACGATCAGTTTGCCCCGTGAGATTTGCAACACGGCTTGTATTTTTGTGGGAGATTTCGGGTTAATGAAGGATGTACCATCTCTAGTGCTCCAAAAGGGCTAGAACTTTGTGGGTAGCTTTAATATAACCAATAAGGTGGGGAAACACTAAAAAATGGGAATTTGGAGGCTAATACGATCAGCTTACCGCGTGAGATTTGTAACACGACTTGTATTTTCGTGGGAGATTTTGGGTTAATGAAGGAGGTATAATCTCTAGTGCTCCAAAAGGGCTGAAACTTTGTGGGTAGCTTTAATATAACCAATAAGGTGGGGAAACGCTAAAAAATTGGAATTTTTTGGCTAATACGATCAGCTTACCCCGTGAGATTTGCAACACGACTTGTATTTCTGTGGGAGATTTCGGTTTAATGAAGGAGGTACCATCTCTAGTGCTCCAAAAGGGCTAGAACTTTATGGGTAGCTTTAATATAACCAATAAGGAGGGGAAACACTAAAAAATGGGAATTTGGAGGCTAATACGATCAGCTTACCGCGTGAGACTTGTAACACGACTTGTATTTTCGTGGGAGATTTTGGGTTAATGAAGGAGGTATCATCTCTAGTGCTCCAAAAGGGCTGAAATTTTGTAGGTAGCTTTAATATAACCAATAAGGTGGGGAAACGCTAAAAAAATTGGAATTTTGAGGCTAATACGATCAGCTTACCGCGTGAGATTTGCAACACGACTTGTATTTTTGTGGGTGATTTCGGGCTAATGAAGGAGGTACCATTTCTAGTGCTACAAAAGGGTTAGAACTTTGTGGGTAGCTTTAATATAACCAATAAGGTGGGGAAACACTAAAAAATGGGAATTTGGAGGCTAATACGATCAGCTTACCGCGTGAGATTTGCAACACGACTTGTATTTCTGTGGGGAGATTCCGGGTTAATGAAGGAGGTACCATCTCTAGTGCTCCAAAAGGGCTAGAACTTTGTGGGTAGCTTTAATATAACCAATAAGGTGGGGAAACACTACAAAATAGGAATTTCGAGGCTAATACGATCAGCTTACCCCGTGAGATTTGCAACACGGCTTGTATTTTTGTGGGAGATTTCGGTTTAATGAAGGAGGTACCATCTCTAGTGCTCCAAAAGGGCTAGAACTTTGTGGGTAGCTTTAATATAACCAATAAGGAGGGGAAACACTAAAAAATGGGAATTTGGAGCCTAATACGATCAGCTTACCGCGTGAGATTTGTAACACGACTTGTATTTTCGTGGGAGATTTTGGGTTAATGAAGGAGGTATCATCTCTAGTGCTCCAAAAGGGCTGAAATTTTTTGGGTAGCTTTAATATAACCAATAAGGTGGGGAAACGCTAAAAAATTGGAATTTTGAGGCTAATACGATCAGCTTACCGCGTGAGATTTGCAACACGGCTTGTATTTTTGTGGGAGATTTCGGGTTAATGAAGGAGGTACCATCTCTAGTGCTCCAAAAGGGTTAGAACTTTGTGGGTAGCTTTAATATAACCAATAAGGTGGGGAAACACTAAAAAATGAGAATTTGGAGGTTAATACGATCAGCTTACCGCGTGAGATTTGCAACACGACTTGTATTTCTGTGGGGAGATTTCGGGTTAATGAAGGAGGTACCATCTCTAGTGCTCCAAAAGGGCTAGAACTTTGTGGGTAGCTTTAATATAACCAATAAGGTGGGGAAACACTAAAAAATGGGAATTTAGAGGCTAATACGATCAGCTTACCCCGTGAGATTTGCAACACGGCTTGTATTTTTGTGGGAGATTTCGGGTTAATGAAGGATGTACCATCTCTAGTGCTCCAAAAGGGCTAGAACTTTGTGGGTAGCTTTAATATAACCAATAAGGTGGAGAAACACTAAAAAATGGGAATTTGGAGGCTAATACGATCAGCTTACCGCGTGAGATTTGTAACACGACTTGTATTTTCGTGGGAGATTTTGGGTTAATGAAGGAGGTATAATCTCTAGTGCTCCAAAAGGGCTGAAACTTTGTGGGTAGCTTTAATATAACCAATAAGGTGGGGAAACGCTAAAAAATTGGAATTTTGTGGCTAATACGATCAGCTTACCCCGTGAGATTTGCAACACGACTTGTATTTCTGTGGGAGATTTCGGTTTAATGAAGGAGGTACCATCTCTAGTGCTCCAAAAGGGCAAGAACTTTGTGGGTAGCTTTAATATAACCAATAAGGAGGGGAAACACTAAAAAATGGGAATTTGGAGGCTAATACGATCAGCTTACCGCGTGAGACTTGTAACACGACTTGTATTTTCGTGGGAGATTTTGGGTTAATTAAGGAGGTATCATCTCTAGTGCTCCAAAAGGGCTGAAATTTTGTAGGTAGCTTTAATATAACCAATAAGGTGGGGAAACGTTAAAAAATTGGAATTTTGAGGCTAATACGATCAGCTTACCGCGTGAGATTTGCAACACGGCTTGTATTTTTGTGGGTGATTTCGGGTTAATGAAGGAGGTACCATTTCTAGTGCTACAAAAGGGTTAGAACTTTGTGGGTAGCTTTAATATAACCAATAAGGTGGGGAAACACTAAAAAATGGGAATTTGGAGGCTAATACGATCAGCTTACCGCGTGAGATTTGCAACACGACTTGTATTTCTGTGGGGAGATTTCGGGTTAATGAAGGAGGTACCATCTCTAGTGCTCCAAAAGGGCTAGAACTTTGTGGGTAGCTTTAATATAACCAATAAGGTGGGGAAACACTAAAAAATAGGAATTTCGAGGCTAATACGATCAGCTTACCCCGTGAGATTTGCAACACGGCTTGTATTTTTGTGGGAGATTTCGGTTTAATGAAGGAGGTACCATCTCTAGTGCTCCAAAAGGGCTAGAACTTTGTGGGTAGCTTTAATATAACCAATAAGGAGGGGAAACACTAAAAAATGGGAATTTGGAGGCTAATACGATCAGCTTACCGCGTGAGATTTGTAACACGACTTGTATTTTCGTGGGAGATTTTGGGTTAATGAAGGAGGTATCATCTCTAGTGCTCCAAAAGGGCTGAAATTTTTTGGGTAGCTTTAATATAACCAATAAGGTGGTGAAACGCTAAAAAATTGGAATTTTGAGGCTAATACGATCAGCTTACCGCGTGAGATTTGCAACACGGCTTGTATTTTTGTGGGAGATTTCGGGTTAATGAATGAGGTACCATCTCTAGTGCTCCAAAAGGGTTAGAACTTTGTGGGTAGCTTTAATATAACCAATAAGGTGGGGAAACACTAAAAAATGAGAATTTGAAGGTTAATACGATCAGCTTACCGCGTGAGATTTGCAACACGACTTGTATTTCTGTGGGGAGATTTCGGGTTAATGAAGGAGGTACCATCTCTAGTGCTCCAAAAGGGCTAGAACTTTGTGGGTAGCTTTAATATAACCAATAAGGTGGGGAAACACTAAAAAATGGGATTTTAGAGGCTAATACGATCAGCTTACCGCGTGAGATTTGCAACACGACTTGTATTTCTGTGGGCAGATTTCGGGTTAATGAAGGAGGTATCATCTCTAGTGCTCCAAAAGGGCTAGAACTTTGTGGGTAGCTTTAATATAACCAATAAGGTGGGGAAACACTAAAAAATGGGAATTTGGAGGCTAATACTATTAGCTTACCGCGTGAGATTTGTAACACGACTTGTATTTTCGTGAGAGATTTTGGGTTAATGAAGGAGGTATCATCTCTAGTGCTCCAAAAGGGCTGAAACTTTGTGGGGAGCTTTAATATAACCAATAAGGTGGGGAAACGCTAAAAAATTGAAATTTTGAGGTTAATACGATTAGCTTACCCCATGAGATTTGCAACACGAATTGTATTTCTGTGGGGAGATTTCGGGTTAATGAAGGAGGTACCATCTCTAGTGCTCCAAAAGAGTTAGAACTTTGTGGGTAGCTTTAATATAACCAATAAGGTGGGGAAACACTAAAAAATGGGAATTTGGAGGCTAATACGATCAGCTTACCGCGTGAGATTTGCAACACGACTTGTATTTCTTGGGGAGATTTCGGGTTAATGAAGGAGGTACCATCTCTAGTGCTCCAAAAGGGCTAGAACTTTGTGGGTAGCTTTAATATAACCAATAAGGTGGGGAAACACTAAAAAATGGGAATTTAGAGGCTAATACGATCAGCTTACCCCGTGAGATTTGCAACACGGCTTGTATTTTTGTGGGAGATTTGGGTTTAATGAAGGAGGTACCATCTCTAGTGCTCCAAAAGGGCTAGAACTTTGTGGGTATTTTTAATATAACCAATAAGGAGGGGAAACACTAAAAAATGGGAATTTGGAGGCTAATACGATCGGCTTACCGCGTGAGATTTGTAACACGACTTGTATTTTCGTGGGAGATTTTGGGTTAATGAAGGAGGTATCATCTCTAGTGCTCCAAAAGGGCTGAAACTTTGTGGGTAGCTTTAATATAACCAATAAGGTGGGGAAACGCTAAAAAATTGGAATTTTGAGGCTAATACGATTAGCTTAGCCCGTGAGATTTGCAACACACCTTGTATTTTTGTGGCGAGATTTCGGGTTAATGAAGGAGGTACCATATGTAGTGCTCCAAAATGGCTGAATCTTTGTGGGTATCTTTAATATGACTAATAAGGTGGGGAAACTCTAAAAATTGTGAATTTGGAGGCTAATACGATCAGCTTACCGCGTGAGATTTGCAACACGGCTTGTATTTTTGTGGGAGATTTCGAGGTTAATGAAGGAGGTACCATCTCTAGTGCTCCAAAAGAGTTAGAACTTTGTGGGTAGCTTTAATATAACCAATAAGGTGGGGAAACACTAAAAAATGGGAATTTGGAGGCTAATACGATCAGCTTACCGCGTGAGATTTGCAACACGACTTGTATTTCTAGGGGAGATTTCGGGTTAATGAAGGAGGTACCATATCTAGTGCTCCAAAAGGGCTAGAACTTTGTGGGTAGCTTTAATATAACCAATAAGGTGGGGAAACACTAAAAAAAGGGAATTTAGAGGCTAATACGATCAGCTTACCCCGTGAGATTTGCAACACGGCTTGTATTTTTGTGGGAGATTTCGATTTAATGAAGGAGGTACCATCTCTAGTGCTCCAAAAGGGCTAGAACTTTGTGGGCAGCTTTAATATAACCAATAAGGAGGGGAAACACTAAAAAATGGGAATTTGGAGGCTAATACGATCAGCTTACCGCGTGAGATTTGTAACACGACTTGTATTTTCGTGGGAGATTTCGGGTTAATGAAGGAGGTACCATCTGTAGTGCTCCAAAAGGGCTGAATCTTTGTGGGTAGCTTTAATATAACCAATAAGGTGGGGAAACACTAAAAAAAGGGAATTTAGAGGCTAATACGATCAGCTTACCCCGTGAGATTTGCAACACGGCTTGTATTTTTGTGGGAGATTTCGATTTAATGAAGGAGGTACCATCTCTAGTGCTCCAAAAGGGCTAGAACTTTTTGGGCAGCTTTAATATAACCAATAAGGAGGGGAAACACTAAAAAATGGGAATTTGGAGGCTAATACGATCAGCTTACCGCGTGAGATTTGTAACACGACTTGTATTTTCGTGGGAGATTTCGGGTTAATGAAGGAGGTACCATCTGTAGTGCTCCAAAAGGGCTGAATCTTTGTGGGTAGCTTTAATATAACCAATAAGGAGGGGAAACACTAAAAAATGGGAATTTTGAGGCTAATACGATCAGCTTACCGCGTGAGATTTGCAACACGACTTGTATTTCTATGGGGAGATTTCGGGTTAATGAAGGAGGTACCATCTCTAGTGCTCCAAAAGGGCTAGAACTTTGTGGGTAGCTTTAATATAACCAATAAGGTGGGAAAACACTAAAAAATGGGAATTTAGAGGCTAATACGATCAGCTTACCCCGTGAGATTTGCAACACGGCTTGTATTTGTGTGAGAGATTTCGGGTTAATGAAGGAGGTACCATCTCTAGTGCTCCAAAAGGGCTAGAACTTTGTGGGTAGCTTTAATATAACCAATAAGGTGGGGAAACACTAAAAAATGGGAATTTAGAGGCTAATACGATCAGCTTACCCCGTGAGATTTCTAACACGGCTTGTATTTTTGTGGGAGATTTCGGTTTAATGAAATACCATCTCTAGTGCTCCAAAAGGGCTAGAACTTTGTGGGTAGCTTTAATATAACCAATAAGGAGGGGAAATACTTAAAAATGGGAATTTGGAGGCTAATACGATCAGCTTACCGCGTGAGATTTGTAACACGACTTGTATTTTCGTGGGAGATTTTGGGTTAATTAAGGAGGTATCATCTCTAGTGCTCCAAAAGGGCTGAAACTTTGTGGGTAGCTTTAATATAACAAATAAGGTGGGAAAACGCTAAAAAATTGGAATTTTGAGGCTAATACGATTAGCTTAGCCCGTGAGATTTGCAACACGACTTGTATTTTTGTGGGGAGATTTCGGGTTAATGAAGGAGGTACCATCTGTAGTGCTCCAAAAGGGCTGAATCTTTGTGGGTATCTTTAATATGACTAATAAGGTGGGGAAACTCTAAAAAATGTGAATTTGGAGGCTAATACGATCAGCTTACCGCGTGAGATTTGCAACACGGCTTGTATTTTTGTGGGAGATTTCGAGGTTAATGAAGGAGGTACCATCTCTAGTGCTCCAAAAGAGTTAGAACTTTGTGGGTAGCTTTAATATAACCAATAAGGTGGGGAAACACTAAAAAATGGGAATTTGGAGGCTAATACGATCAGCTTACCGCGTGAGATTTGCAACACGACTTGTATTTCTAGGGGAGATTTCGGGTTAATGAAGGAGGTACCATATCTAGTGCTCCAAAAGGGCTAGAACTTTGTGGGTAGCTTTAATATAACCAATAAGGTGGGGAAACACTAAAAAATGGGAATTTAGAGGCTAATACGATCAGCTTACCCCGTGAGATTTGCAACACGGCTTGTATTTTTGTGGGAGATTTCGGTTTAATGAAGGAGGTACCATCTCTAGTGCTCCAAAAGGGCTAGAACTTTGTGGGCAGCTTTAATATAACCAATAAGGAGGGGAAACACTAAAAAATGGGAATTTGGAGGCTAATACGATCAGCTTACCGCGTGAGATTTGTAACACGACTTGTATTTTCGTGGGAGATTTCGGGTTAATTAAGGAGGTACCATCTGTAGTGCTCCAAAAGGGCTGAATCTTTGTGGGTAGCTTTAATATAACAAATAAGGTGGGGAAACGCTAAAAAATTAGAATTTTGAGGCTAATACGATCAGCTTACCGCGTGAGATTTGCAACACGACTTGTATTTCTATGGGGAGATTTCGGGTTAATGAAGGAGGTACCATCTCTAGTGCTCCAAAAGGGCTAGAACTTTGTGGGTAGCTTTAATATAACCAATAAGGTGGGAAAACACTAAAAAATGGGAATTTAGAGGCTAATACGATCAGCTTACCCCGTGAGATTTGCAACACGGCTTGTATTTGTGTGAGAGATTTCGGGTTAATGAAGGAGGTACCATCTCTAGTGCTCCAAAAGGGCTAGAACTTTGTGGGTAGCTTTAATATAACCAATAAGGTGGGGAAACACTAAAAAATGGGAATTTAGAGGCTAATACGATCAGCTTACCCCGTGAGATTTGCAACACGGCTTGTATTTTTGTGGGAGATTTCGGTTTAATGAATGAGGTACCATCTCTAGTGCTCCAAAAGGGCTAGAACTTTGTGGGTAGCTTTAATATAACCAATAAGGAGGGGAAACACTTAAAAATGGGAATTTGGAGGCTAATACGATCAGCTTACCGCGTGAGATTTGTAACACGACTTGTATTTTCGTGGGAGATTTTGGGTTAATTAAGGAGGTATCATCTCTAGTGCTCCAAAAGGGCTGAAACTTTGTGGGTAGCTTTAATATAACAAATAAGGTGGGGAAACGCTAAAAAATTGGAATTTTGAGGCTAATACGATCAGCTTACCGCGTGAGATTTGTAACACGACTTGTATTTCTATGGGGAGATTTCGGGTTAATGAATGAGGTACCATCTCTAGTGCTCCAAAAGGGCTAGAACTTTGTGGGTAGCTTTAATATAACCAATAAGGTGGGGAAACACTAAAAAATGGGAATTTGGAGGCTAATACGATCAGCTTACCGCGTGAGATTTGCAACACGGCTTATATTTTTGTGGGAGATTTCGAGGTTAATGAAGGAGGTACCATCTCTAGTGCTCCAAAAGAGTTAGAACTTTGTGGGTAGCTTTAATATAACCAATAAGGAGGGGAAACACTAAAAAATGGGAATTTGGAGGCTAATACGATCAGCTTACCGCGTGAGATTTGTAACACGACTTGTATTTTCGTGGGAGATTTTGGGTTAATGAAAGAGGTATCATCTCTAGTGCTCCAAAAGGGCTGAAATTTTGTGGGTAGCTTTAATATAACCAATAAGGTGGGGAAACGCTAAAAAATTGGAATTTTGAGGCTAATACGATCAGCTTACCGCGTGAGATTTGCAACACGGCTTGTATTTTTGTGGGAGATTTCGGGTTAATGAAGGAGGTACCATCTGTAGTGCTCCAAAAGGGCTGAATCTTTGTGGGTAGCTTTAATATAACAAATAAGGTGGGGAAACGCTAAAAAATTAGAATTTTGAGGCTAATACGATCAGCTTACCGCGTGAGATTTGCAACACGACTTGTATTTCTATGGGGAGATTTCGGGTTAATGAAGGAGGTACCATCTCTAGTGCTCCAAAAGGGCTAGAACTTTGTGGGTAGCTTTAATATAACCAATAAGGTGGGAAAACACTAAAAAATGGGAATTTAGAGGCTAATACGATCAGCTTACCCCGTGAGATTTGCAACACGGCTTGTATTTGTGTGAGAGATTTCGGGTTAATGAAGGAGGTACCATCTCTAGTGCTCCAAAAGGGCTAGAACTTTGTGGGTAGCTTTAATATAACCAATAAGGTGGGGAAACACTAAAAAATGGGAATTTAGAGGCTAATACGATCAGCTTACCCCGTGAGATTTGCAACACGGCTTGTATTTTTGTGGGAGATTTCGGTTTAATGAATGAGGTACCATCTCTAGTGCTCCAAAAGGGCTAGAACTTTGTGGGTAGCTTTAATATAACCAATAAGGAGGGGAAACACTTAAAAATGGGAATTTGGAGGCTAATACGATCAGCTTACCGCGTGAGATTTGTAACACGACTTGTATTTTCGTGGGAGATTTTGGGTTAATTAAGGAGGTATCATCTCTAGTGCTCCAAAAGGGCTGAAACTTTGTGGGTAGCTTTAATATAACAAATAAGGTGGGGAAACGCTAAAAAATTGGAATTTTGAGGCTAATACGATTAGCTTAGCCCGTGAGATTTGCAACACGACTTGTATTTTTGTAGGGAGATTTCGGGTTAATGAAGGAGGTACCATCTGTAGTGCTCCAAAAGGGCTGAATCTTTGTGGGTATCTTTAATATGACTAATAAGGTGGGGAAACTCTAAAAAATGTGAATTTGGAGGCTAATACGATCAGCTTACCGCGTGAGATTTGCAACACGGCTTGTATTTTTGTGGGAGATTTCGAGGTTAATGACAGAGGTACCATCTCTAGTGCTCCAAAAGAGTTAGAACTTTGTGGGTAGCTTTAATATAACCAATAAGGTGGGGAAACACTAAAAAATGGGAATTTGGAGGCTAATACGATCAGCTTACCGCGTGAGATTTGCAACACGACTTGTATTTCTAGGGGAGATTTCGGGTTAATGAAGGAGGTACCATATCTAGTGCTCCAAAAGGGCTAGAACTTTGTGGGTAGCTTTAATATAACCAATAAGGTGGGGAAACACTAAAAAATGGGAATTTAGAGGCTAATACGATCAGCTTACCCCGTGAGATTTGCAACACGGCTTGTATTTTTGTGGGAGATTTCGGTTTAATGAAGGAGGTACCATCTCTAGTGCTCCAAAAGGGCTAGAACTTTGTGGGCAGCTTTAATATAACCAATAAGGAGGGGAAACACTAAAAAATGGGAATTTGGAGGCTAATACGATCAGCTTACCGCGTGAGATTTGTAACACGACTTGTATTTTCGTGGGAGATTTCGGGTTAATGAAGGAGGTACCATCTGTAGTGCTCCAAAAGGGCTGAATCTTTGTGGGTAGCTTTAATATAACAAATAAGGTGGGGAAACGCTAAAAAATTAGAATTTTGAGGCTAATACGATCAGCTTACCGCGTGAGATTTGCAACACGACTTGTATTTCTATGGGGAGATTTCGGGTTAATGAAGGAGGTACCATCTCTAGTGCTCCAAAAGGGCTAGAACTTTGTGGGTAGCTTTAATATAACCAATAAGGAGGGGAAACACTTAAAAATGGGAATTTGGAGGCTAATACGATCAGCTTACCGCGTGAGATTTGTAACACGACTTGTATTTTCGTGGGAGATTTTGGGTTAATTAAGGAGGTATCATCTCTAGTGCTCCAAAAGGGCTGAAACTTTGTGGGTAGCTTTAATATAACAAATAAGGTGGGGAAACGCTAAAAAATTGGAATTTTGAAGCTAATACGATCGGCTTACCGCGTGAGATTTGTAACACGACTTGTATTTCTATGGGGAGATTTCGGGTTAATGAAGGAGGTACCATCTCTAGTGCTCCAAAAGGGCTAGAACTTTGTGGGTAGCTTTAATATAACCAATAAGGTGGGGAAACACTAAAAAATGGGAATTTGGAGGCTAATACGATCAGCTTACCGCGTGAGATTTGCAACACGGCTTATATTTTTGTGGGAGATTTCGAGGTTAATGAAGGAGGTACCATCTCTAGTGCTCCAAAAGAGTTAGAACTTTGTGGGTAGCTTTAATATAACCAATAAGGAGGGGAAACACTAAAAAATGGGAATTTGGAGGCTAATACGATCAGCTTACCGCGTGAGATTTGTAACACGACTTGTATTTTCGTGGGAGATTTTGGGTTAATGAAAGAGGTATCATCTCTAGTGCTCCAAAAGGGCTGAAATTTTGTGGGTAGCTTTAATATAACCAATAAGGTGGGGAAACGCTAAAAAATTGGAATTTTGAGGCTAATACGATCAGCTTACAGCGTGAGATTTGCAACACGGCTTGTATTTTTGTGGGAGATTTCGGGTTAATGAAGGAGGTACCATCTCTAGTGCTCCAAAAGGGTTAGAACTTTGTGGGTAGCTTTAATATAACCAATAAGGTGGGGAAACACTAAAAAATGGGAATTTGGAGGCTAATACGATCAGCTTACCGCGTGAGATTTGCAACACGACTTATATTTCTGTGGGGAGATTTCGGGTTAATGAATGAGGTACCAACTCTAGTGCTCCAAAAGGGCTAGAACTTTGTGGGTAGCTTTAATATAACTAATAAGGTGGGGAAACACTAAAAAATGGGAATTTAGAGGCTAATACGATCAGCTTACCCCGTGAGATTTGCAACACGGCTTGTATTTTTGTGGGAGATTTCGGGTTAATGAAGGAGGTACCATCTATAGTGCTCTAAAAGGGCTAGAACTTTGTGGGTAGCTTTAATATAACCAATAAGGTGGGGAAACACTAAAAAATAGGAATTTCGAGGCTAATACGATCAGCTTACCCCGTGAGATTTGCAACACGGCTTGTATTTTTGTGGGAGATTTCGGTTTAATGAAGGAGGTACCATCTCTAGTGCTCCAAAAGGGCTAGAACTTTGTGGGTAGCTTTAATATAACCAATAAGGAGGGGAAACACTAAAAAATGGGAATTTGGAGGCTAATACGATCAGCTTACCGCGTGAGATTTGTAACACGACTTGTATTTTCGTGGGAGATTTCGGGTTAATGAAGGAGGTACCATCTGTAGTGCTCCAAAAGGGCTGAATCTTTGTGGGTAGCTTTAATATAACCAATAAGGTGGGGAAACACTAAAAAAAGGGAATTTAGAGGCTAATACGATCAGCTTACCCCGTGAGATTTGCAACACGGCTTGTATTTTTGTGGGAGATTTCGATTTAATGAAGGAGGTACCATCTCTAGTGCTCCAAAAGGGCTAGAACTTTGTGGGCAGCTTTAATATAACCAATAAGGAGGGGAAACACTAAAAAATGGGAATTTGGAGGCTAATACGATCAGCTTACCGCGTGAGATTTGTAACACGACTTGTATTTTCGTGGGAGATTTCGGGTTAATGAAGGAGGTACCATCTGTAGTGCTCCAAAAGGGCTGAATCTTTGTGGGTAGCTTTAATATAACCAATAAGGTGGGGAAACACTAAAAAAAGGGAATTTAGAGGCTAATACGATCAGCTTACCCCGTGAGATTTGCAACACGGCTTGTATTTTTGTGGGAGATTTCGATTTAATGAAGGAGGTACCATCTCTAGTGCTCCAAAAGGGCTAGAACTTTGTGGGCAGCTTTAATATAACCAATAAGGAGGGGAAACACTAAAAAATGGGAATTTGGAGGCTAATACGATCAGCTTACCGCGTGAGATTTGTAACACGACTTGTATTTTCGTGGGAGATTTCGGGTTAATGAAGGAGGTACCATCTGTAGTGCTCCAAAAGGGCTGAATCTTTGTGGGTAGCTTTAATATAACCAATAAGGAGGGGAAACACTAAAAAATGGGAATTTTGAGGCTAATACGATCAGCTTACCGCGTGAGATTTGCAACACGACTTGTATTTCTATGGGGAGATTTCGGGTTAATGAAGGAGGTACCATCTCTAGTGCTCCAAAAGGGCTAGAACTTTGTGGGTAGCTTTAATATAACCAATAAGGTGGGAAAACACTAAAAAATGGGAATTTAGAGGCTAATACGATCAGCTTACCCCGTGAGATTTGCAACACGGCTTGTATTTGTGTGAGAGATTTCGGGTTAATGAAGGAGGTACCATCTCTAGTGCTCCAAAAGGGCTAGAACTTTGTGGGTAGCTTTAATATAACCAATAAGGTGGGGAAACACTAAAAAATGGGAATTTAGAGGCTAATACGATCAGCTTACCCCGTGAGATTTCTAACACGGCTTGTATTTTTGTGGGAGATTTCGGTTTAATGAATGAGGTACCATCTCTAGTGCTCCAAAAGGGCTAGAACTTTGTGGGTAGCTTTAATATAACCAATAAGGAGGGGAAACACTTAAAAATGGGAATTTGGAGGCTAATACGATCAGCTTACCGCGTGAGATTTGTAACACGACTTGTATTTTCGTGGGAGATTTTGGGTTAATTAAGGAGGTATCATCTCTAGTGCTCCAAAAGGGCTGAAACTTTGTGGGTAGCTTTAATATAACAAATAAGGTGGGGAAACGCTAAAAAATTGGAATTTTGAGGCTAATACGATTAGCTTAGCCCGTGAGATTTGCAACACGACTTGTATTTTTGTGGGGAGATTTCGGGTTAATGAAGGAGGTACCATCTGTAGTGCTCCAAAAGGGCTGAATCTTTGTGGGTATCTTTAATATGACTAATAAGGTGGGGAAACTCTAAAAAATGTGAATTTGGAGGCTAATACGATCAGCTTACCGCGTAAGATTTGCAACACGGCTTGTATTTTTGTGGGAGATTTCGAGGTTAATGAAGGAGGTACCATCTCTAGTGCTCCAAAAGAGTTAGAACTTTGTGGGTAGCTTTAATATAACCAATAAGGTGGGGAAACACTAAAAAATGGGAATTTGGAGGCTAATACGATCAGCTTACCGCGTGAGATTTGCAACACGACTTGTATTTGTAGGGGAGATTTCGGGTTAATGAAGGAGGTACCATATCTAGTGCTCCAAAAGGGCTAGAACTTTGTGGGTAGCTTTAATATAACCAATAAGGTGGGGAAACACTAAAAAATGGGAATTTAGAGGCTAATACGATCAGCTTACCCCGTGAGATTTGCAACACGGCTTGTATTTTTGTGGGAGATTTCGGTTTAATGAAGGAGGTACCATCTCTAGTGCTCCAAAAGGGCTAGAACTTTGTGGGCAGCTTTAATATAACCAATAAGGAGGGGAAACACTAAAAAATGGGAATTTGGAGGCTAATACGATCAGCTTACCGCGTGAGATTTGTAACACGACTTGTATTTTCGTGGGAGATTTCGGGTTAATGAAGGAGGTACCATCTGTAGTGCTCCAAAAGGGCTGAATCTTTGTGGGTAGCTTTAATATAACAAATAAGGTGGGGAAACGCTAAAAAATTAGAATTTTGAGGCTAATACGATCAGCTTACCGCGTGAGATTTGCAACACGACTTGTATTTCTATGGGGAGATTTCGGGTTAATGAAGGTGGTACTATCTCTAGTGCTCCAAAAGGGCTAGAACTTTGTGGGTAGCTTTAATATAACCAATAAGGTGGGAAAACACTAAAAAATGGGAATTTAGAGGCTAATACGATCAGCTTACCCCGTGAGATTTGCAACACGGCTTGTATTTGTGTGAGAGATTTCGGGTTAATGAAGGAGGTACCATCTCTAGTGCTCCAAAAGGGCTAGAACTTTGTGGGTAGCTTTAATATAACCAATAAGGTGGGGAAACACTAAAAAATGGGAATTTAGAGGCTAATACGATCAGCTTACCCCGTGAGATTTGCAACACGGCTTGTATTTTTGTGGGAGATTTCGGTTTAATGAATGAGGTACCATCTCTAGTGCTCCAAAAGGGCTAGAACTTTGTGGGTAGCTTTAATATAACCAATAAGGAGGGGAAACACTTAAAAATGGGAATTTGGAGGCTAATACGATCAGCTTACCGCGTGAGATTTGTAACACGACTTGTATTTTCGTGGGAGATTTTGGGTTAATTAAGGAGGTATCATCTCTAGTGCTCCAAAAGGGCTGAAACTTTGTGAGTAGCTTTAATATAACAAATAAGGTGGGGAAACGCTAAAAAATTGGAATTTTGAGGCTAATACGATCAGCTTACCGCGTGAGATTTGTAACACGACTTGTATTTCTATGGGGAGATTTCGGGTTAATGAAGGAGGTACCATCTCTAGTGCTCCAAAAGGGCTAGAACTTTGTGGGTAGCTTTAATATAACCAATAAGGTGGGGAAACACTAAAAAATGGGAATTTGGAGGCTAATACGATCAGCTTACCGCGTGAGATTTGCAACACGGCTTATATTTTTGTGGGAGATTTCGAGGTTAATGAAGGAGGTACCATCTCTAGTGCTCCAAAAGAGTTAGAACTTTGTGGGTAGCTTTAATATAACCAATAAGGAGGGGAAACACTAAAAAATGGGAATTTGGAGGCTAATACGATCAGCTTACCGCGTGAGATTTGTAACACGACTTGTATTTTCGTGGGAGATTTTGGGTTAATGAAAGAGGTATCATCTCTAGTGCTCCAAAAGGGCTGAAATTTTGTGGGTAGCTTTAATATAACCAATAAGGTGGGGAAACGCTAAAAAATTGGAATTTTGAGGCTAATACGATCAGCTTACCGCGTGAGATTTGCAACACGGCTTGTATTTTTGTGGGAGATTTCGGGTTAATGAAGGAGGTACCATCTCTAGTGCTCCAAAAGGGTTAGAACTTTGTGGGTAGCTTTAATATAACCAATAAGGTGGGGAAACACTAAAAAATGGGAATTTGGAGGCTAATACGATCAGCTTACCGCGTGAGATTTGCAACACGACTTATATTTCTGTGGGGAGATTTCGGGTTAATGAAGGAGGTACCATCTCTAGTGCTCCAAAAGGGCTAGAACTTTGTGGGTAGCTTTAATATAACTAATAAGGTGGGGAAACACTAAAAAATGGGAATTTAGAGGCTAATACGATCAGCTTACCCCGTGAGATTTGCAACACGGCTTGTATTTTTGTGGGAGATTTCGGGTTAATGAAGGAGGTACCATCTATAGTGCTCTAAAAGGGCTAGAACTTTGTGGGTAGCTTTAATATAACCAATAAGGTGGGGAAACACTAAAAAATAGGAATTTCGAGGCTAATACGATCAGCTTACCCCGTGAGATTTGCAACACGGCTTGTATTTTTGTGGGAGATTTCGGTTTAATGAAGGAGGTACCATCTCTAGTGCTCCAAAAGGGCTAGAACTTTGTGGGTAGCTTTAATATAACCAATAAGGAGGGGAAACACTAAAAAATGGGAATTTGGAGGCTAATACGATCAGCTTACCGCGTGAGATTTGTAACACGACTTGTATTTTCGTGTGAGATTTTGGGTTAATTAAGGAGGTATCATCTCTAGTGCTCCAAAAGGGCTGAAACTTTGTGGGTAGCTTTAATATAACCAATAAGGTGGGGAAGCGCTAAAAAATTTGAATTTTGAGGCTAATACGATCAGCTTACCGCGTGAGATTTGCAACACGGCTTGTATTTTTGTGGGAGATTTCGGGTTAATGAAGGAGGTACCATCTCTAGTGCTCCAAAAGGGTTAGAACTTTGTGGGTAGCTTTAATATAACCAATAAGGTGGGGAAACACTATAAAATGGGAATTTGGAGGCTAATACGATCAGCTTACCGCGTGAGATTTGCAACACGACTTGTATTTCTGTGGGGAGATTTCGGGTTAATGAAGGAGGTACCATCTCTAGTGCTCCAAAAGGGCTAGAACTTTTTGGGTAGCTTTAATATAACCAATAAGGTGGGGAAACACTAAAAAATGGGAATTTAGAGGCTAATACGATCAGCTTACCCCGTGAGATTTGCAACACGGCTTGTATTTTTGTGGGAGATTTCGGGTTAATGAAGGAGGTACCATCTCTAGTGCTCCAAAATGGTTAGAACTTTGTGGGTAGCTTTAATATAACCAATAAGGTGGGGAAACACTAAAAAATGGGAATTTGGAGGCTAATACGATCAGCTTACCGCGTGAGATTTGCAACACGACTTGTATTTCTATGGGGAGACACTAGTACAAAAAAGCTAATTAAGAGCGGTTTTTTATTGGGAAGGATAGCGGTTTTCAAAGTGCTGTTAACTGAAGCGCTGACAACACTATTGAAAGCGGTATTTAAAAAGCGCGGTTAAAAAATACAAGCATAGCGCTTTTTTGAAACAAACGCTGTCTAATTTAAATTTTATATATAAAAAAAAAAGAAAATAAAAATCAATCCTACGGATACAAGACCGATTCTCTTGCGGTAGTACAATCCACCACTTCTACCTTCAACAACCATATCTAATAACACTTTGATCCGGGTACTCATAAACTCAATTAAACCAAACATGATCTGGGTACTCATAAACTCAATTAAACCAAACATGATCTGTGTACTCATAAACTCAATTAAACCAAACATCAAACTAAAGAAAACATCAAAGCTTATATATCATTCAATGGAGATTATACAGTAGTACATTAATTATAAAAAAAAATTGAAACGGAAGAAATTGCACAACAAATAAGAATTGTAAAAAATCATCAGTTTACCAATTGAACAAACCCTAGAAAATAAAAAATAAGATGTGTTGAATGGAACTTCTAGATCTAGTGTTGTTGAAGGAGGAGAAGCCGAGGAGGATGGAAGGAGGAGCCGAGGCGGCGTTGTAGATCTGGCGGAGGAGAGTGTTGTTGACGTCAGAGGGGATGGAAAGAGGAGGAGGCACCGAGGAGGAGAGATCTGGCAGAGGAGGCGGCGGAATTGAAGGTGCTTGCACCGTTTCTGGCTCCGAGGAGGAGGAGGGGCCGAGGAATCTGGCGGAGGAGGCGTCGCAGACGGAATGAGGAGGAGGTGGCACAGACGAAATGAGGAGGAGGCGGAGGAAGGTGCTGGCGATCTGGCAGAGGAAGATGCCGTTGTTGGCTCCGACGCATATGGAAGGAAGAGCGAGGAGACTGTAGGCGGTGGTCGGTGCAGGTGGCGTCGGCGCGGCCGGAAGGAGTAGCCGAGGAGGAGACGACGGAAGGTATTGAAGGTGGATCTGCTGGGTGGCGTCGGAATTAGATTGGCTCGTTGGTACACCGGCCGGAGAACTGGAGAAAGGGTTGGAATCAGCCGATTAAGGAGGAGATATTGTAGTGGAGAAGGCGGCCTGTTAGGTTTTTATTTTCCAAACAAGTGTTTAGCTTTTAGGGTTTTTAAAAAAAATTGGCTTCAAGATTTTATTAGTATTGTTTTTTTAATAAATTTAATTATCAATGACAGCGCTTTATTTTGAAAAACGCTATGCTTCCCTTTAATTAAGAGCGCTTTTTAATAAAACCGATGTTATATCAATGGAAAAAATAGTAAAATAGCGGTTATTTCATAAAACTGTTGTGCTTCCCTTTAATTATCAGCGTTTTTAATAAAAGTGTTGTGCTTCCCTTTAATTAACAGCGCTTTTTAATAAACGCTTTTAAATTTCCGCTATTAATCTACACATTTGTACTAGTGAGATTTCGGGTTAATGAAGGAGGTACCATCTCTAGTGCTCTAAAAGGGCTAGAACTTTGTGGGAAGCTTTAATATAACCAATAAGGTGGGGAAACACTAAAAAATTGGAATTTTGAGGCTAATACGATTAGCTTAGCCCGTGAGATTTGCAACACGACTTGTATTTCTAGGGGAGATTTCGGGTTAATGAAGGAGGTACCATCTATAGTGCTCTAAAAGGGCTAGAACTTTGTGGGTAGCTTTAATATAACCAATAAGGTGGGGAAACACTAAAAAATAGGAATTTCGAGGCTAATACGATCAGCTTACCCCGTGAGATTTGCAACACGGCTTGTATTTTTGTGGGAGATTTCGGTTTAATGAAGGAGGTACCATCTCTAGTGCTCCAAAAGGGCTAGAACTTTGTGGGTAGCTTTAATATAACCAATAAGGAGGGGAAAGTCTAAAAAATAGGAATTTGGAGGCTAATACGATCAGCTTACCGCGTGAGATTTGTAACACGACTTGTATTTTCGTGGGAGATTTTGGGTTAATTAAGGAGGTATCATCTCTAGTGCTCCAAAAGGGCTGAAACTTTGTGTGGAGCTTTAATATAACCAATAAGGTGGGGAAGCGCTAAAAAATTGGAATTTTGAGGCTAATACGATCAGCTTACCGCGTGAGATTTGCAACACGGCTTGTATTTTTGTGGGAGATTTCGGGTTAATAAAGGAGGTACCATCTCTAGTGCTCCAAAAGGGTTAGAACTTTGTGGGTAGCTTTAATATAACCAATAAGGTGGGGAAACACTATAAAATGGGAATTTGGAGGCTAATACGATAAGCTTACCGCGTGAGATTTGCAACACGACTTGTATTTCTGTGGGGAGATTTCGGGTTAATGAAGGAGGTACCATCTCTAGTGCTCCAAAAGGGCTAGAACTTTGTGGGTAGCTTTAATATAACCAATAAGGTGGGGAAACACTAAAAAATGGGAATTTAGAGGCTAATACGATCAGCTTACCCCGTGAGATTTGCAACACGGCTTGTATTTTTGTGGGAGATTTCGGTTTAATGAAGGAGGTACCATCTCTAGTGCTCCAAAAGGGCTAGAACTTTGTGGGCAGCTTTAATATAACCAATAAGGAGGGGAAACACTAAAAAATGGGAATTTGGAGGCTAATACGATCAGCTTACCGCGTGAGATTTGTAACACGACTTGTATTTTCGTGGGAGATTTCGGGTTAATGAAGGAGGTACCATCTGTAGTGCTCCAAAAGGGCTGAATCTTTGTGGGTAGCTTTAATATAACAAATAAGGTGGGGAAACGCTAAAAAATTAGAATTTTGAGGCTAATACGATCAGCTTACCGCGTGAGATTTGCAACACGACTTGTATTTCTATGGGGAGATTTCGGGTTAATGAAGGAGGTACCATCTCTAGTGCTCCAAAAGGGCTAGAACTTTGTGGGTAGCTTTAATATAACCAATAAGGTGGGAAAACACTAAAAAATGGGAATTTAGAGGCTAATACGATCAGCTTACCCCGTGAGATTTGCAACACGGCTTGTATTTGTGTGAGAGATTTCGGGTTAATGAAGGAGGTACCATCTCTAGTGCTCCAAAAGGGCTAGAACTTTGTGGGTAGCTTTAATATAACCAATAAGGTGGGGAAACACTAAAAAATGGGAATTTAGAGGCTAATACGATCAGCTTACCCCGTGAGATTTGCAACACGGCTTGTATTTTTGTGGGAGATTTCGGTTTAATGAATGAGGTACCATCTCTAGTGCTCCAAAAGGGCTAGAACTTTGTGGGTAGCTTTAATATAACCAATAAGGAGGGGAAACACTTAAAAATGGGAATTTGGAGGCTAATACGATCAGCTTACCGCGTGAGATTTGTAACACGACTTGTATTTTCGTGGGAGATTTTGGGTTAATTAAGGAGGTATCATCTCTAGTGCTCCAAAAGGGCTGAAACTTTGTGAGTAGCTTTAATATAACAAATAAGGTGGGGAAACGCTAAAAAATTGGAATTTTGAGGCTAATACGATCAGCTTACCGCGTGAGATTTGTAACACGACTTGTATTTCTATGGGGAGATTTCGGGTTAATGAAGGAGGTACCATCTCTAGTGCTCCAAAAGGGCTAGAACTTTGTGGGTAGCTTTAATATAACCAATAAGGTGGGGAAACACTAAAAAATGGGAATTTGGAGGCTAATACGATCAGCTTACCGCGTGAGATTTGCAACACGGCTTATATTTTTGTGGGAGATTTCGAGGTTAATGAAGGAGGTACCATCTCTAGTGCTCCAAAAGAGTTAGAACTTTGTGGGTAGCTTTAATATAACCAATAAGGAGGGGAAACACTAAAAAATGGGAATTTGGAGGCTAATACGATCAGCTTACCGCGTGAGATTTGTAACACGACTTGTATTTTCGTGGGAGATTTTGGGTTAATGAAAGAGGTATCATCTCTAGTGCTCCAAAAGGGCTGAAATTTTGTGGGTAGCTTTAATATAACCAATAAGGTGGGGAAACGCTAAAAAATTGGAATTTTGAGGCTAATACGATCAGCTTACCGCGTGAGATTTGCAACACGGCTTGTATTTTTGTGGGAGATTTCGGGTTAATGAAGGAGGTACCATCTCTAGTGCTCCAAAAGGGTTAGAACTTTGTGGGTAGCTTTAATATAACCAATAAGGTGGGGAAACACTAAAAAATGGGAATTTGGAGGCTAATACGATCAGCTTACCGCGTGAGATTTGCAACACGACTTATATTTCTGTGGGGAGATTTCGGGTTAATGAAGGAGGTACCATCTCTAGTGCTCCAAAAGGGCTAGAACTTTGTGGGTAGCTTTAATATAACTAATAAGGTTGGGAAACACTAAAAAATGGGAATTTAGAGGCTAATACGATCAGCTTACCCCGTGAGATTTGCAACACGGCTTGTATTTTTGTGGGAGATTTCGGGTTAATGAAGGAGGTACCATCTATAGTGCTCTAAAAGGGCTAGAACTTTGTGGGTAGCTTTAATATAACCAATAAGGTGGGGAAACACTAAAAAATAGGAATTTCGAGGCTAATACGATCAGCTTACCCCGTGAGATTTGCAACACGGCTTGTATTTTTGTGGGAGATTTCGGTTTAATGAAGGAGGTACCATCTCTAGTGCTCCAAAAGGGCTAGAACTTTGTGGGTAGCTTTAATATAACCAATAAGGAGGGGAAACACTAAAAAATGGGAATTTGGAGGCTAATACGATCAGCTTACCGCGTGAGATTTGTAACACGACTTGTATTTTCGTGTGAGATTTTGGGTTAATTAAGGAGGTATCATCTCTAGTGCTCCAAAAGGGCTGAAACTTTGTGGGTAGCTTTAATATAACCAATAAGGTGGGGAAGCGCTAAAAAATTTGAATTTTGAGGCTAATACGATCAGCTTACCGCGTGAGATTTGCAACACGGCTTGTATTTTTGTGGGAGATTTCGGGTTAATGAAGGAGGTACCATCTCTAGTGCTCCAAAAGGGTTAGAACTTTGTGGGTAGCTTTAATATAACCAATAAGGTGGGGAAACACTATAAAATGGGAATTTGGAGGCTAATACGATCAGCTTACCGCGTGAGATTTGCAACACGACTTGTATTTCTGTGGGGAGATTTCGGGTTAATGAAGGAGGTACCATCTCTAGTGCTCCAAAAGGGCTAGAACTTTGTGGGTAGCTTTAATATAACCAATAAGGTGGGGAAACACTAAAAAATGGGAATTTAGAGGCTAATACGATCAGCTTACCCCGTGAGATTTGCAACACGGCTTGTATTTTTGTGGGAGATTTCGGGTTAATGAAGGAGGTACCATCTCTAGTGCTCCAAAATGGTTAGAACTTTGTGGGTAGCTTTAATATAACCAATAAGGTGGGGAAACACTAAAAAATGGGAATTTGGAGGCTAATACGATCAGCTTACCGCGTGAGATTTGCAACACGACTTGTATTTCTATGGGGAGACACTAGTACAAAAAAGCTAATTAAGAGCGGTTTTTTATTGGGAAGGATAGCGGTTTTCAAAGTGCTGTTAACTGAAGCGCTGACAACACTATTGAAAGCGGTATTTAAAAAGCGCGGTTAAAAAATACAAGCATAGCGCTTTTTTGAAACAAACGCTGTCTAATTTAAATTTTATATATAAAAAAAAAAAGAAAAGAAAAATCAATCCTACGGATACAAGACCGATTCTCTTGCGGTAGTACAATCCACCACTTCTACCTTCAACAACCATATCTAATAACACTTTGATCCGGGTACTCATAAACTCAATTAAACCAAACATGATCTGGGTACTCATAAACTCAATTAAACCAAACATGATCTGTGTACTCATAAACTCAATTAAACCAAACATCAAACTAAAGAAAACATCAAAGCTTATATATCATTCAATGGAGATTATACAGTAGTACATTAATTATAAAAAAAAATTGAAACGGAAGAAATTGCACAACAAATAAGAATTGTAAAAAATCATCAGTTTACCAATTGAACAAACCCTAGAAAATAAAAAATAAGATGTGTTGAATGGAACTTCTAGATCTAGTGTTGTTGAAGGAGGAGAAGCCGAGGAGGATGGAAGGAGGAGCCGAGGCGGCGTTGTAGATCTGGCGGAGGAGAGTGTTGTTGACGTCAGAGGGGATGGAAAGAGGAGGAGGCACCGAGGAGGAGAGATCTGGCAGAGGAGGCGGCGGAATTGAAGGTGCTTGCACCGTTTCTGGCTCCGAGGAGGAGGAGGGGCCGAGGAATCTGGCGGAGGAGGCGTCGCAGACGGAATGAGGAGGAGGTGGCACAGACGAAATGAGGAGGAGGCGGAGGAAGGTGCTGGCGATCTGGCAGAGGAAGATGCCGTTGTTGGCTCCGACGCATATGGAAGGAAGAGCGAGGAGACTGTAGGCGGTGGTCGGTGCAGGTGGCGTCGGCGCGGCCGGAAGGAGTAGCCGAGGAGGAGACGACGGAAGGTATTGAAGGTGGATCTGCTGGGTGGCGTCGGAATTAGATTGGCTCGTTGGTACACCGGCCGGAGAACTGGAGAAAGGGTTGGAATCAGCCGATTAAGGAGGAGATATTGTAGTGGAGAAGGCGGCCTGTTAGGTTTTTATTTTCCAAACAAGTGTTTAGCTTTTAGGGTTTTTAAAAAAAATTGGCTTCAAGATTTTATTAGTATTGTTTTTTTAATAAATTTAATTATCAATGATAGCGCTTTATTTTGAAAAACGCTATGCTTCCCTTTAATTAAGAGCGCTTTTTAATAAAACCGATGTTATATCAATGGAAAAAATAGTAAAATAGCGGTTATTTCATAAAACTGTTGTGCTTCCCTTTAATTATCAGCGTTTTTAATAAAAGTGTTGTGCTTCCCTTTAATTAACAGCGCTTTTTAATAAACGCTTTTAAATTTCCGCTATTAATCTACACATTTGTACTAGTGAGATTTCGGGTTAATGAAGGAGGTACCATCTCTAGTGCTCTAAAAGGGCTAGAACTTTGTGGGAAGCTTTAATATAACCAATAAGGTGGGGAAACACTAAAAAATTGGAATTTTGAGGCTAATACGATTAGCTTAGCCCGTGAGATTTGCAACACGACTTGTATTTCTAGGGGAGATTTCGGGTTAATGAAGGAGGTACCATCTATAGTGCTCTAAAAGGGCTAGAACTTTGTGGGTAGCTTTAATATAACCAATAAGGTGGGGAAACACTAAAAAATAGGAATTTCGAGGCTAATACGATCAGCTTACCCCGTGAGATTTGCAACACGGCTTGTATTTTTGTGGGAGATTTCGGTTTAATGAAGGAGGTACCATCTCTAGTGCTCCAAAAGGGCTAGAACTTTGTGGGTAGCTTTAATATAACCAATAAGGAGGGGAAACACTAAAAAATAGGAATTTGGAGGCTAATACGATCAGCTTACCGCGTGAGATTTGTAACACGACTTGTATTTTCGTGGGAGATTTTGGGTTAATTAAGGAGGTATCATCTCTAGTGCTCCAAAAGGGCTGAAACTTTGTGTGGAGCTTTAATATAACCAATAAGGTGGGGAAGCGCTAAAAAATTGGAATTTTGAGGCTAATACGATCAGCTTACCGCGTGAGATTTGCAACACGGCTTGTATTTTTGTGGGAGATTTCGGGTTAATAAAGGAGGTACCATCTCTAGTGCTCCAAAAGGGTTAGAACTTTGTGGGTAGCTTTAATATAACCAATAAGGTGGGGAAACACTATAAAATGGGAATTTGGAGGCTAATACGATAAGCTTACCGCGTGAGATTTGCAACACGACTTGTATTTCTGTGGGGAGATTTCGGGTTAATGAAGGAGGTACCATCTCTAGTGCTCCAAAAGGGCTAGAACTTTGTGGGTAGCTTTAATATAACCAATAAGGTGGGGAAACACTAAAAAATGGGAATTTAGAGGCTAATACGATCAGCTTACCCCGTGAGATTTGCAACACGGCTTGTATTTTTGTGGGAGATTTCGGTTTAATGAAGGAGGTACCATCTCTAGTGCTCCAAAAGGGCTAGAACTTTGTGGGTAGCTTTAATATAACCAATAAGGAGGGGAAACACTAAAAAATGGGAATTTGGAGGCTAATACGATCAGCTTACCGCGTGAGATTTGTAACACGACTTGTATTTTCGTGGGAGATTTTGGGTTAATGAAGGAGGTATCATCTCTAGTGCTCCAAAAGGGCTGAAATTTTTTGGGTAGCTTTAATATAACCAATAAGGTGGGGAAACGCTAAAAAATTGGAATTTTGAGGCTAATACGATCAGCTTACCTCGTGAGATTTGCAACACGGCTTGTATTTTTGTGGGAGATTTCGGGTTAATGAAGGATGTACCATCTCTAGTGCTCCAAAAGGGTTAGAACTTTGTGGGTAGCTTTAATATAACCAATAAGGTGGGGAAACACTAAAAAATGAGAATTTGGAGGCTAATACGATCAGCTTACCGCGTGAGATTTGCAACACGACTTGTATTTCTGTGGGGAGATTTCGGGTTAATGAAGGAGGTACCATCTCTAGTGCTCCAAAAGGGCTAGAACTTTGTGGGTAGCTTTAATATAACCAATAAGGTGGGGAAACACTAAAAAATGGGAATTTAGAGGCTAATACGATCAGCTTACCCCGTGAGATTTGCAACACGGCTTGTATTTTTGTGGGAGATTTCGGGTTAATGAAGGATGTACCATCTCTAGTGCTCCAAAAGGGTTAGAACTTTGTGGGTAGCTTTAATATAACCAATAAGGTGGGGAAACACTAAAAAATGGGAATTTGGTGGCTAATACGATCAGCTTACCGCGTGAGATTTGCAACACGACTTGTATTTCTGTGGGGAGATTTCGGGTTAATGAAGGAGGTACCATCTCTAGTGCTCCAAAAGGGCTAGAACTTTGTGGGTAGCTTTAATATAACCAATAAGGTGGGGAAACACTAAAAAATGGGAATTTAGAGGCTAATACGATCAGCTTACCCCGTGAGATTTGCAACACGGCTTGTATTTTTGTGGGAGATTTCGGTTTAATGAAGTAGGTACCATCTCTAGTGCTCCAAAAGGGCTAGAACTTTGTGGGTAGCTTTAATATAACCAATAAGGAGGGAAAACACTAAAAAATGGGAATTTGGAGGCTAATACGATCAGCTTACCGCGTGAGATTTGTAACACGACTTGTATTTTCGTGGGAGATTTTGGGTTAATGAAGGAGGTATCATCTCTAGTGCTCCAAAAGGGCTGAAACTTTGTTGGTAGCTTTAATATAACCAATAAGGTGGGGAAACGCTAAAAAATTGGAATTTTGAGGCTAATACGATCAGTTTACCGCGTGAGATTTGTAACACGACTTGTATTTTCGTGGGAGATTTCGGGTTAATGAAGGAGGTACCATCTGTAGTGCTCCAAAAGGGCTGAATCTTTGTGGGTAGCTTTAATATAACAAATAAGGTGGGAAAACACTAAAAAATGGGAATTTAGAGGCTAATACGATCAGCTTACCCCGTGAGATTTGCAACACGGCTTGTATTTTTGTGGGAGATTTCGGTTTAATGAATGAGGTACCATCTCTAGTGCTCCAAAAGGGCTAGAACTTTGTGGGCAGCTTTAATATAACCAATAAGGAGGGGAAACACTAAAAAATGGGAATTTGGAGGCTAATACGATCAGTTTACCGCGTGAGATTTGTAACACGACTTGTATTTTCGTGGGAGATTTCGGGTTAATGAAGGAGGTACCATCTGTAGTGCTCCAAAAGGGCTGAATCTTTGTGGGTAGCTTTAATATAACAAATAAGGTGGGGAAACGCTAAAATATTGGAATTTTGAGGCTAATACGATCAGCTTACCGCGTGAGATTTGCAACACGACTTGTATTTCTTTGGGGAGATTTCGGGTTAATGAAGGAGGTACCATCTCTAGTGCTCAAAAAGGGCTAGAACTTTGTGGGTAGCTTTAATATAACCAATAAGGTGGGGAAACACTAGAAAATGGGAATTTAGAGGCTAATACGATCAGCTTACCCCGTGAGATTTGCAACACGGCTTGTATTTTTGTGGGAGATTTCGGGTTAATGAAGGAGGTACCATCTCTAGTGCTCCAAAAGGGTTAGAACTTTGTGGGTAGCTTTAATATAACCAATAAGGTGGGGAAACACTATAAAATGGGAATTTGGAGGCTAATACGATCAGCTTACGGCGTGAGATTTGCAACACGACTTGTATTTCTAGGGGAGATTTCGGGTTAATGAAGGAGGTACCATCTCTAGTGCTCCAAAAGGGCTAGAACTTTGTGGGTAGCTTTAATATAACCAATAAGGTGGGGAAACACTAAAAAATGGGAATTTAGAGGCTAATACGATCAGCTTACCCCGTGAGATTTGCAACACGGCTTGTATTTTTGTGGGAGATTTCAGGTTAATGAAGGAGGTACCATCTCTAGTGCTCCAAAATGGTTAGAACTTTGTGGGTAGCTTTAATATAACCAATAAGGTGGGGAAACACTAAAAAATGGGAATTTGGAGGCCAATACGATCAGCTTACCGCGTGAGATTTGCAACACGACTTGTATTTCTGTGGGGAGATTTCGGGTTAATGAAGGAGGTACCATCTCTTGTGCTCTAAAAGGGCTAGAACTTTGTGGGAAGCTTTAATATAACCAATAAGGTGGGGAAACACTAAAAATTTGGAATTTTGAGGCTAATACGATTAGCTTAGCCCGTGAGATTTGCAACACGACTTGTATTTCTAGGGGAGATTTCGGGTTAATGAAGGAGGTACCATCTATAGTGCTCTAAAAGGGCTAGAACTTTGTGGGTAGCTTTAATATAACCAATAAGGTGGGGAAACACTAAAAAATAGGAATTTCGAGGCTAATACGATCAGCTTACCCCGTGAGATTTGCAACACGGCTTGTATTTTTGTGGGAGATTTCGGTTTAATGAAGGAGGTACCATCTCTAGTGCTCCAAAAGGGCTAGAACTTTGTGGGTAGCTTTAATATAACCAATAAGGAGGGGAAACACTAAAAAATGGGAATTTGGAGGCTAATACGATCAGCTTACCGCGTGAGATTTGTAACACGACTTGTATTTTCGTGGGAGATTTTGGGTTAATGAAGGAGGTATCATCTCTAGTGCTCCAAAAGGGCTGAAATTTTTTGGGTAGCTTTAATATAACCAATAAGGTGGGGAAACGCTAAAAAATTGGAATTTTGAGGCTAATACGATCAGCTTACCGCGTGAGATTTGCAACACGGCTTGTATTTTTGTGGGTGATTTCGGGTTAATGAAGGAGGTACCATCTCTAGTGCTCCAAAAGGGTTAGAACTTTGTGGGTAGCTTTAATATAACCAATAAGGTGGGGAAACACTAAAAAATGAGAATTTGGAGGCTAATACGATCAGCTTACCGCGTGAGATTTGCAACACGACTTGTATTTCTGTGGTGAGATTTCGGGTTAATGAAGGAGGTACCATCTCTAGTGCTCCAAAAGGGCTAGAACTTTGTGGGTAGCTTTAATATAACCAATAAGGCGGGGAAACACTAAAAAATGGGAATTTAGAGGCTAATACGATCAGCTTACCCCGTGAGATTTGCAACACGGCTTGTATTTTTGTGGGAGATTTCGGGTTAATGAAGGATGTACCATCTCTAGTGCTCCAAAAGGGTTAGAACTTTGTGGGTAGCTTTAATATAACCAATAAGGTGGGGAAACACTAAAAAATGGGAATTTGGTGGCTAATACGATCAGCTTACCGCGTGAGATTTGCAACACAACTTGTATTTCTGTGGGGAGATTTCGGGTTAATGAAGGAGGTACCATCTCTAGTGCTCCAAAAGGGCTAGAACTTTGTGGGTAGCTTTAATATAACCAATAAGGTGGGGAAACACTAAAAAATGGGAATTTAGAGGCTAATACGATCAGCTTACCCCGTGAGATTTGCAACACGGCTTGTATTTTTGTGGGAGATTTCGGTTTAATGAAGTAGGTACCATCTCTAGTGCTCCAAAAGGGCTAGAACTTTGTGGGTAGCTTTAATATAACCAATAAGGAGGGAAAACACTAAAAAATGGGAATTTGGAGGCTAATACGATCACCTTACCGCGTGAGATTTGTAACACGACTTGTATTTTCGTGGGAGATTTTGGGTTAATGAAGGAGGTATCATCTCTAGTGCTCCAAAAGGGCTGAAACTTTGTTGGTAGCTTTAATATAACCAATAAGGTGGGGAAACGCTAAAAAATTAGAATTTTGAGGCTAATACAATCAGCTTACCCCGTGAGATTTGCAACACGACTTGTATTTCTGTGGGGAGATTTCGGGTTAATGAAGGAGGTACCATCTCTAGTGCTCCAAAAGGGCTAGAACTTTGTGGGTAGCTTTAATATAACCAATAAGGTGGGAAAACACTAAAAAATGGGAATTTAGAGGCTAATACGATCAGCTTATCCCGTGAGATTTGCAACACGGCTTATATTTGTGTGAGAGATTTCGGGTTAATGAAGGAGGTACCATCTCTAGTGCTCCAAAAGGGCTAGAACTTTGTGGATAGCTTTAATATAACCAATAAGGTGGGGAAACACTAAAAAATGGGAATTTAGAGGCTAATACGATCAGCTTACCCCGTGAGATTTGCAACACGGCTTGTATTTTTGTGGGAGATTTCGGTTTAATGAATGAGGTACCATCTCTAGTGCTCCAAAAGGGCTAGAACTTTGTGGGCAGCTTTAATATAACCAATAAGGAGGGGAAACACTAAAAAATGGGAATTTGGAGGCTAATACGATCAGTTTACCGCGTGAGATTTGTAACACGACTTGTATTTTCGGGGGAGATTTCGGGTTAATGAAGGAGGTACCATCTGTAGTGCTCCAAAAGGGCTGAATCTTTGTGGGTAGCTTTAATATAACAAATAAGGTGGGGAAACGCTAAAATATTGGAATTTTGAGGCTAATACGATCAGCTTACCGCGTGAGATTTGCAACACGACTTGTATTTCTTTGGGGAGATTTCGGGTTAATGAAGGAGGTACCATCTCTAGTGCTCAAAAAGGGCTAGAACTTTGTGGGTAGCTTTAATATAACCAATAAGGTGGGGAAACACTAGAAAATGGGAATTTAGAGGCTAATACGATCAGCTTACCCCGTGAGATTTGCAACACGGCTTGTATTTTTGTGAGAGATTTCGGGTTAATAAAGGAGGTACCATCTCTAGTGCTCCAAAAGGGTTAGAACTTTGTGGGTAGCTTTAATATAACCAATAAGGAGGGAAAACACTAAAAAATGGGAATTTGGAGGCTAATACGATCACCTTACCGCGTGAGATTTGTAACACGACTTGTATTTTCGTGGGAGATTTTGGGTTAATGAAGGAGGTATCATCTCTAGTGCTCCAAAAGGGCTGAAACTTTGTTGGTAGCTTTAATATAACCAATAAGGTGGGGAAACGCTAAAAAATTAGAATTTTGAGGCTAATACAATCAGCTTACCCCGTGAGATTTGCAACACGACTTGTATTTCTGTGGGGAGATTTCGGGTTAATGAAGGAGGTACCATCTCTAGTGCTCCAAAAGGGCTAGAACTTTGTGGGTAGCTTTAATATAACCAATAAGGTGGGAAAACACTAAAAAATGGGAATTTAGAGGCTAATACGATCAGCTTATCCCGTGAGATTTGCAACACGGCTTATATTTGTGTGAGAGATTTCGGGTTAATGAAGGAGGTACCATCTCTAGTGCTCCAAAAGGGCTAGAACTTTGTGGATAGCTTTAATATAACCAATAAGGTGGGGAAACACTAAAAAATGGGAATTTAGAGGCTAATACGATCAGCTTACCCCGTGAGATTTGCAACACGGCTTGTATTTTTGTGGGAGATTTCGGTTTAATGAATGAGGTACCATCTCTAGTGCTCCAAAAGGGCTAGAACTTTGTGGGCAGCTTTAATATAACCAATAAGGAGGGGAAACACTAAAAAATGGGAATTTGGAGGCTAATACGATCAGTTTACCGCGTGAGATTTGTAACACGACTTGTATTTTCGTGGGAGATTTCGGGTTAATGAAGGAGGTACCATCTGTAGTGCTCCAAAAGGGCTGAATCTTTGTGGGTAGCTTTAATATAACAAATAAGGTGGGGAAACGCTAAAATATTGGAATTTTGAGGCTAATACGATCAGCTTACCGCGTGAGATTTGCAACACGACTTGTATTTCTTTGGGGAGATTTCGGGTTAATGAAGGAGGTACCATCTCTAGTGCTCAAAAAGGGCTAGAACTTTGTGGGTAGCTTTAATATAACCAATAAGGTGGGGAAACACTAGAAAATGGGAATTTAGAGGCTAATACGATCAGCTTACCCCGTGAGATTTGCAACACGGCTTGTATTTTTGTGAGAGATTTCGGGTTAATAAAGGAGGTACCATCTCTAGTGCTCCAAAAGGGTTAGAACTTTGTGGGTAGCTTTAATATAACCAATAAGGTGGGGAAACACTATAAAATGGGAATTTGGAGGCTAATACGATCAGCTTACCGCGTGAGATTTGCAACACGACTTGTATTTCTAGGGGAGATTTCGGGTTAATGAAGGAGGTACCATCTCTAGTGCTCCAAAAGGGCTAGAACTTTGTGGGTAGCTTTAATATAACCAAAAAGGTGGGGAAACACTAAAAAATGGGAATTTAGAGGCTAATACGATCAGCTTACCCCGTGAGATTTGCAACACGGCTTGTATTTTTGTGGGAGATTTCGGGTTAATGAAGGAGGTACCATCTCTAGTGCTCCAAAATGGTTAGAACTTTGTGGGTAGCTTTAATATAACCAATAAGGTGGGGAAACACTAAAAAATGGGAATTTGGAGGCCAATACGATCAGCTTACCGCGTGAGATTTGCAACACGACTTGTATTTCTGTGGGGAGATTTCGGGTTAGTGAAGGAGGTACCATCTCTTGTGCTCTAAAAGGGCTAGAACTTTGTGGGAAGCTTTAATATAACCAATAAGGTGGGGAAACACTAAAAAATTGGAATTTTGAGGCTAATACGATCAGCTTAGCCCGTGAGATTTGCAACACGACTTGTATTTCTAGGGGAGATTTCGGGTTAATGAAGGAGGTACCATCTATAGTGCTCTAAAAGGGCTAGAACTTTGTGGGTAGCTTTAATATAACCAATAAGGTGGGGAAACACTAAAAAATAGGAATTTCGAGGCTAATACGATCAGCTTACCCCGTGAGATTTGCAACACGGCTTGTATTTTTGTGGGAGATTTCGGTTTAATGAAGGAGGTACCATCTCTAGTGCTCCAAAAGGGCTAGAACTTTGTGGGTAGCTTTAATATAACCAATAAGGAGGGGAAACACTAAAAAATGGGAATTTGGAGGCTAATACGATCAGCTTACCGCGTGAGATTTGCAACACGACTTGTATTTCTGTGGGGAGATTTCGGGTTAATGAAGGAGGTACCATCTCTAGTGCTCCAAAAGGGCTAGAACTTTGTGGGTAGCTTTAATATAACCAATAAGGTGGGGAAACACTAAAAAATGGGAATTTAGAGGCTAATACGATCAGCTTACCCCGTGAGATTTGCAACACGGCTTGTATTTTTGTGGAAGATTTCGGGTTAATGAAGGATGTACCATCTCTAGTGCTCCAAAAGGGTTAGAACTTTGTGGGTAGCTTTAATATAACCAATAAGGTGGGGAAACACTAAAAAATGGGAATTTGGTGGCTAATACGATCAGCTTACCGCGTGAGATTTGCAACACGACTTGTATTTCTGTGGGGAGATTTCGGGTTAATGAAGGAGGTACCATCTCTAGTGCTCCAAAAGGGCTAGAACTTTGTGGGTAGCTTTAATATAACCAATAAGGTGGGGAAACACTAAAAAATGGGAATTTAGAGGCTAATACGATCAGCTTACCCCGTGAGATTTGCAACACGGCTTGTATTTTTGTGGGAGATTTCGGTTTAATGAAGTAGGTACCATCTCTAGTGCTCCAAAAGGGCTAGAACTTTGTGGGTAGCTTTAATATAACCAATAAGGAGGGAAAACACTAAAAAATGGGAATTTGGAGGCTAATACGATCAGCTTACCGCGTGAGATTTGTAACACGACTTGTATTTTCGTGGGAGATTTTGGGTTAATGAAGGAGGTATCATCTCTAGTGCTCCAAAAGGGCTGAAACTTTGTTGGTAGCTTTAATATAACCAATAAGGTGGGGAAACGCTAAAAAATTGGAATTTTGAGGCTAATACAATCAGCTTACCCCGTGAGATTTGCAACACGACTTGTATTTCTGTGGGGAGATTTCGGGTTAATGAAGGAGGTACCATCTCTAGTGCTCCAAAAGGGCTAGAACTTTGTGGGTAGCTTTAATATAACCAATAAGGTGGGAAAACACTAAAAAATGTGAATTTAGAGGCTAATACGATCAGCTTATCCCGTGAGATTTGCAACACGGCTTATATTTGTGTGAGAGATTTCGGGTTAATGAAGGAGGTACCATCTCTAGTGCTCCAAAAGGGCTAGAACTTTGTGGATAGCTTTAATATAACCAATAAGGTGGGGAAACACTAAAAAATGGGAATTTAGAGGCTAATACGATCAGCTTACCCCGTGAGATTTGCAACACGGCTTGTATTTTTGTGGGAGATTTCGGTTTAATGAATGAGGTACCATCTCTAGTGCTCCAAAAGTGCTAGAACTTTGTGGGCAGCTTTAATATAACCAATAAGGAGGGGAAACACTAAAAAATGGGAATTTGGAGGCTAATACGATCAGTTTACCGCGTGAGATTTGTAACACGACTTGTATTTTCGTGGGAGATTTCGGGTTAATAAAGGAGGTACCATCTGTAGTGCTCCAAAAGGGCTGAATCTTTGTGGGTAGCTTTAATATAACAAATAAGGTGGGGAAACGCTAAAGTATTGGAATTTTGAGGCTAATACGATCAACTTACCGCGTGAGATTTGCAACACGACTTGTATTTCTTTGGGGAGATTTCGGGTTAATGAAGGAGGTACCATCTCTAGTGCTCAAAAAGGGCTAGAACTTTGTGGGTAGCTTTAATATAACCAATAAGGTGGGGAAACACTAGAAAATGGGAATTTAGAGGCTAATACGATCAGCTTACCCCGTGAGATTTGCAACACGGCTTGTATTTTTGTGGGAGATTTCGGGTTAATGAAGGAGGTACCATCTATAGTGCTCTAAAAGGGCTAGAACTTTGTGGGTAGCTTTAATATAACCAATAAGGTGGGGAAACACTAAAAAATAGGAATTTCGAGGCTAATACGATCAGCTTACCCCGTGAGATTTGCAACACGGCTTGTATTTTTGTGGGAGATTTCGGTTTAATGAAGGAGGTACCATCTGTAGTGCTCCAAAAGGGCTGAATCTTTGTGGGTAGCTTTAATATAACAAATAAGGTGGGGAAACGCTAAAATATTGGAATTTTGAGGCTAATACGATCAGCTTACCGCGTGAGATTTGCAACACGACTTGTATTTTTTTGGGGAGATTTCGGGTTAATGAAGGAGGTACCATCTCTAGTGCTCCAAAAGGGCTAGAACTTTGTGGGTAGCTTTAATATAACTAATAAGGTTGGGAAACACTAAAAAATGGGAATTTAGAGGCTAATACGATCAGCTTACCCCGTGAGATTTGCAACACGGCTTGTATTTTTGTGGGAGATTTCGGGTTAATGAAGGAGGTACCATCTATAGTGCTCTAAAAGGGCTAGAACTTTGTGGGTAGCTTTAATATAACCAATAAGGTGGGGAAACACTAAAAAATAGGAATTTCGAGGCTAATACGATCAGCTTACCCCGTGAGATTTGCAACACGGCTTGTATTTTTGTGGGAGATTTCGGTTTAATGAAGGAGGTACCATCTCTAGTGCTCCAAAAGGGCTAGAACTTTGTGGGTAGCTTTAATATAACCAGTAAGGAGGGGAAACACTAAAAAATGGGAATTTGGAGGCTAATACGATCAGCTTACCGCGTGAGATTTGTAACACGACTTGTATTTTCGTGGGAGATTTTGGGTTAATTAAGGAGGTATCATCTCTAGTGCTCCAAAAGGGCTGAAACTTTGTGGGTAGCTTTAATATAACCAATAAGGTTGGGAAGCGCTAAAAAATTGGAATTTTGAGGCTAATACGATCAGCTTACCGCGTGAGATTTGCAACACGACTTGTATTTTTGTGGGAGATTTCGGGTTAATGAAGGAGGTACCATCTCTAGTGCTCCAAAAGGGATAGAACTTTGTGGGTAGCTTTAATATAACCAATAAGGTGGGGAAACACTATAAAATGGGAATTTGGAGGCTAATACGATCAGCTTACCGCGTGAGATTTGCAACACGACTTGTATTTCTGTGGGGAGATTTCGGGTTAATTAAGGAGGTACCATCTCTAGTGCTCCAAAAGGGCTGAAATTTTTTGGGTAGCTTTAATATAACCAATAAGGTGGGGAAACGCTAAAAAATTGGAATTTTGAGGCTAATACGATCAGCTTACCGCGTGAGATTTGCAACACGGCTTGTTTTTTTGTGGGAGATTTCGGGTTAATGAAGGAGGTACCATCTCTAGTGCTCCAAAAGGGTTAGAACTTTGTGGGTAGCTTTAATATAACCAATAAGGTGGGGAAACACTAAAAAATGAGAATTTGGAGGCTAATACGATCAGCTTACCGCGTGAGATTTGCAACACGACTTGTATTTCTGTGGGGAGATTTCGGGTTAATGAAGGAGGTACCATCTCTAGTGCTCCAAAAGGGCTAGAACTTTGTGGGTAGCTTTAATATAACCAATAAGGTGGGGAAACACTAAAAAATGGGAATTTAGAGGCTAATACGATCAGCTTACCGCGTGAGATTTGCAACACGGCTTGTATTTTTGTGGGAGATTTCGGGTTAATGAAGGAGGTACCATCTCTAGTGCTCCAAAAGGGCTAGAACTTTGTGGGTAGCTTTAATATAACCAATAAGGTGGGGAAACACTAAAAAATGAGAATTTGGAGGCTAATACGATCAGCTTACCGCGTGAGATTTACAACACGACTTGTATTTCTATGGGGAGATTTCGGGTTAATGAAGGAGGTACCATCTCTAGTGCTCCAAAAGGGCTGAAATTTTTTGGGTAGCTTTAATATAACCAATAAGGTGGGGAAACGCTAAAAAATTGGAATTTTGAGGCTAATACGATCAGCTTACCGCGTGAGATTTGCAACACGGCTTGTTTTTTTGTGGGAGATTTCGGGTTAATGAAGGAGGTACCATCTCTAGTGCTCCAAAAGGGTTAGAACTTTGTGGGTAGCTTTAATATAACCAATAAGGTGGGGAAACACTAAAAAATGAGAATTTGGAGGCTAATACGATCAGCTTACCGCGTGAGATTTGCAACACGACTTGTATTTCTGTGGGGAGATTTCGGGTTAATGAAGGAGGTACCATCTCTAGTGCTCCAAAAGGGCTAGAACTTTGTGGGTAGCTTTAATATAACCAATAAGGTGGGGAAACACTAAAAAATGGGAATTTAGAGGCTAATACGATCAGCTTACCCCGTGAGATTTGCAACACGGATTGTATTTTTGTGGGAGATTTCGGGTTAATGAAGGATGTACCATCTCTAGTGCTCCAAAAGGGTTAGAACTTTGTGGGTAGCTTTAATATAACCAATAAGGTGGGGAAACACTAAAAAATGGGAATTTGGTGGCTAATACGATCAGCTTACCGCGTGAGATTTGCAACACGACTTGTATTTCTGTGGGGAGATTTCGGGTTAATGAAGGAGGTACCATCTCTAGTGCTCCAAAAGGGCTAGAACTTTGTGGGTAGCTTTAATATAACCAATAAGGTGGGGAAACACTAAAAAATGGGAATTTAGAGGCTAATACGATCAGCTTACCCCGTGAGATTTGCAACACGGCTTGTATTTTTGTGGGAGATTTCGGTTTAATGAAGTAGGTACCATCTCTAGTGCTCCAAAAGGGCTAGAACTTTGTGGGTAGCTTTAATATAACCAATAAGGAGGGAAAACACTAAAAAATGGGAATTTGGAGGCTAATACGATCAGCTTACCGCGTGAGATTTGTAACACGACTTGTATTTTCGTGGGAGATTTTGGGTTAATGAAGGAGGTATCATCTCTAGTGCTCCAAAAGGGCTGAAACTTTGTTGGTAGCTTTAATATAACCAATAAGGTGGGGAAACGCTAAAAAATTGGAATTTTGAGGCTAATACAATCAGCTTACCCCGTGAGATTTGCAACACGACTTGTATTTCTGTGGGGAGATTTCGGGTTAATGAAGGAGGTACCATTTCTAGTGCTCCAAAAGGGCTAGAACTTTGTGGGTAGCTTTAATATAACCAATAAGGTGGGAAAACACTAAAAAATGGGAATTTAGAGGCTAATACGATCAGCTTATCCCGTGAGATTTGCAACACGGCTTATATTTGTGTGAGAGATTTCGGGTTAATGAAGGAGGTACCATCTCTAGTGCTCCAAAAGGGCTAGAACTTTGTGGATAGCTTTAATATAACCAATAAGGTGGGGAAATACTAAAAAATGGGAATTTAGAGGCTAATACGATCAGCTTACCCCGTGAGATTTGCAACACGGCTTGTATTTTTGTGGGAGATTTCGGTTTAATGAATGAGGTACCATCTCTAGTGCTCCAAAAGAGCTAGAACTTTGTGGGCAGCTTTAATATAACCAATAAGGAGGGGAAACACTAAAAAATGGGAATTTGGAGGCTAATACGATCAGTTTACCGCGTGAGATTTGTAACACGACTTGTATTTTCGTGGGAGATTTCGGGTTAATGAAGGAGGTACCATCTGTAGTGCTCCAAAAGGGCTGAATCTTTGTGGGTAGCTTTAATATAACAAATAAGGTGGGGAAACGCTAAAATATTGGAATTTTGAGGCTAATACGATCAGCTTACCGCGTGATATTTGCAACACGACTTGTATTTCTTTGGGGAGATTTCGGGTTAATGAAGGAGGTAACATCTCTAGTGCTCAAAAAGGGCTAGAACTTTGTGGGTAGCTTTAATATAACCAATAAGGTGGGGAAACACTAGAAAATGGGAATTTAGAGGCTAATACGATCAGCTTACCCCGTGAGATTTGCAACACGGCTTGTATTTTTGTGGGAGATTTCAGTTTAATGAAGGAGGTACCATCTCTAGTGCTCCAAAAGGGCTAGAACTTTGTGGGTAGCTTTAATATAACCAATAAGGAGGGGAAACACTAAAAAATGGGAATTTGGAGGCTAATACGATCAGCTTACCGCGTGAGATTTGTAACACGACTTGTATTTTCGTGGGAGATTTTGGGTTAATTAAGGAGGTATCATCTCTAGTGCTCCAAAAGGGCTGAAACTTTGTGGGTAGCTTTAATATAACCAATAAGGTGGGGAAGCGCTAAAAAATTGGAATTTTGAGGCTAATACGATCAGCTTACCGCGTGAGATTTGCAACACGGCTTGTATTTTTGTGGGAGATTTCGGGTTAATGAAGGAGGTACCATCTCTAGTGCTCCAAAAGGGTTAGAACTTTGTGGGTAGCTTTAATATAACCAATAAGGTGGGGAAAAACTAAAAAATGGGAATTTGGAGGCTAATACGATCAGCTTACCGCGTGAGATTTGCAACACGACTTGTATTTCTGTGGGGAGATTTCGGGTTAATGAAGGAGGTACCATCTCTAGTGCCCCAAAAGGGCTAGAACTTTGTGAGTAGCTTTAATATAACCAATAAGGTGGGGAAACACTAAAAAATGGGAATTTAGAAGCTAATACGATCAGCTTACCCCGTGAGATTTGCAACACGGCTTGTATTTTTGTGGGAGATTTCGGTTTAATGAAGGAGGTACCATCTCTAGTGCTCCAAAAGGGCTAGAACTTTGTGGGTAGCTTTAATATAACCAATAAGGAGGGGAAACACTAAAAAATGGGAATTTGGTGGCTAATACGATCAGCTTACCGCGTGAGATTTGTAACACGACTTGTATTTTCGTGGGAGATTTTGAGTTAATGAAGGAGGTATCATCTCTAGTGCTCCAAAAGGGCTGAAATTTTTTGGGTAGCTTTAATATAACCAATAAGGTGGGGAAACGCTAAAAAATTGGAATTTTGAGGCTAATACGATCAGCTTACCGCGTGAGATTTGCAACACGGCTTGTATTTTTGTGGGAGATTTCGGGTTAATGAAGGAGGTACCATCTCTAGTGCTCCAAAAGGGTTAGAACTTTGTGGGTAGCTTTAATATAACCAATAAGGTGGGGAAACACTAAAAAATGAGAATTTGGAGGCTAATACGATCAGCTTACCGCGTGAGATTTGCAACACGACTTGTATTTCTGTGGGGAGATTTCGGGTTAATGAAGGAGGTACCATCTCTAGTGCTCCAAAAGGGCTAGAACTTTGTGGGTAGCTTTAATATAACCAATAAAATGGGGAAACACTAAAAAATGGGAATTTAGAGGCTAATACGATCAGCTTACCCCGTGAGATTTGCAACACGGCTTGTATTTTTGTGGGAGATTTCGGGTTAATGAAGGATGTACCATCTCTAGTGCTCCAAAAGGGTTAGAACTTTGTGGGTAGCTTTAATATAACCAATAAGGTGGGGAAACACTAAAAAATGGGAATTTGGTGGCTAATACGATCAGCTTACCGCGTGAGATTTGCAACACGACTTGTATTTCTGTGGGGAGATTTCGGGTTAATGAAGGAGGTACCATCTCTAGTGCTCCAAAAGGGCTAGAACTTTGTGGGTAGCTTTAATATAACCAATAAGGTGGGGAAACACTAAAAAATGGGAATTTTGAGGCTAATACGATCAGCTTACCCCGTGAGATTTGCAACACGGCTTGTATTTTTGTGGGAGATTTCGGGTTAATGAAGGATGTACCATCTCTAGTGCTCCAAAAGGGTTAGAACTTTGTGGGTAGCTTTAATATAACCAATAAGGTGGGGAAACACTAAAAAATGAGAATTTGGAGGCTAATACGATCAGCTTACCGCGTGAGATTTGCAACACGACTTGTATTTCTGTGGGGAGATTTCGGGTTAATGAAGGAGGTAACATCTCTAGTGCTCCAAAAGGGCTAAAACTTTGTGGGTAGCTTTAATATAACCAATAAGGTGGGGAAACACTAAAAAATGGGAATTTAGAGGCTAATACGATCAGCTTACCCCGTGAGATTTGCAACACGGCTTGTATTTTTGTGGGAGATTTCGGGTTAATGAAGGATGTACCATCTCTAGTGCTCCAAAAGGGTTAGAACTTTGTGGGTAGCTTTAATATAACCAATAAGGTGGGGAAACACTAAAAAATGGGAATTTTGTGGCTAATACGATCAGCTTACCGCGTGAGATTTGCAACACGACTTATATTTGTGTGAGAGATTTCGGGTTAATGAAGGAGGTACCATCTCTAGTGCTCCAAAAGGGCTAGAACTTTGTGGATAGCTTTAATATAACCAATAAGGTGGGGAAACACTAAAAAATGGGAATTTAGAGGCTAATACGATCAGCTTACCCCGTGAGATTTGCAACACGGCTTGTATTTTTGTGGGAGATTTCGGTTTAATGAATGAGGTACCATCTCTAGTGCTCCAAAAGGGCTAGAACTTTGTGGGCAGCTTTAATATAACCAATAAGGAGGGGAAACACTAAAAAATGGGAATTTGGAGGCTAATACGATCAGTTTACCGCGTGAGATTTGTAACACGACTTGTATTTTCGTGGGAGATTTCGGGTTAATGAAGGAGGTACCATCTGTAGTGCTCCAAAAGGGCTGAATCTTTGTGGGTAGCTTTAATATAACAAATAAGGTGGGGAAACGCTAAAATATTGGAATTTTGAGGCTAATACGATCAGCTTACCGCGTGAGATTTGCAACACGACTTGTATTTCTTTGGGGAGATTTCGGGTTAATGAAGGAGGTACCATCTCTAGTGCTCAAAAAGGGCTAGAAATTTGTGGGTAGCTTTAATATAACCAATAAGGTGGGGAAACACTAGAAAATGGGAATTTAGAGGCTAATACGATCAGCTTACCCCGTGAGATTTGCAACACGACTTGTATTTTTGTGGGAGATTTCAGTTTAATGAAGGAGGTACCATCTCTAGTGCTCCAAAAGGGCTAGAACTTTGTGGGTAGCTTTAATATAACCAATAAGGAGGGGAAACACTAAAAAATGGGAATTTGGAGGCTAATACGATCAGCTTACCGCGTGAGATTTGTAACACGACTTGTATTTTCGTGGGAGATTTTGGGTTAATTAAGGAGGTATCATCTCTAGTGCTCCAAAAGGGCTGAAACTTTGTGGGTAGCTTTAATATAACCAATAAGGTGGGGAAGCGCTAAAAAATTGGAATTTTGAGGCTAATACGATCAGCTTACCGCGTGAGATTTGCAACACGACTTGTATTTTTGTGGGAGATTTCGGGTTAATGAAGGAGGTACCATCTCTAGTGCTCCAAAAGGGTTAGAACTTTGTGGGTAGCTTTAATATAACCAATAAGGTGGGGAAACACTAAAAAATGGGAATTTGGAGGCTAATACGATCAGCTTACCGCGTGAGATTTGCAACACGACTTGTATTTCTGTGGGGAGATTTCGGGTTAATGAAGGAGGTACCATCTCTAGTGCCCCAAAAGGGCTAGAACTTTGTGAGTAGCTTTAATATAACCAATAAGGTGGGGAAACACTAAAAAATGGGAATTTAGAAGCTAATACGATCAGCTTACCCCGTGAGATTTGCAACACGGCTTGTATTTTTGTGGGAGATTTCGGTTTAATGAAGGAGGTACCATCTCTAGTGCTCCAAAAGGGCTAGAACTTTGTGGGTAGCTTTAATATAACCAATAAGGAGGGGAAACACTAAAACATGGGAATTTGGTGGCTAATACGATCAGCTTACCGCGTGAGATTTGTAACACGACTTGTATTTTCGTGGGAGATTTTGGGTTAATGAAGGAGGTATCATCTCTAGTGCTCCAAAAGGGCTGAAACTTTGTGGGTAGCTTTAATATAACCAATAAGGTGGGGAAACGCTAAAAAATTGGAATTTTGAGGCTAATACGATTAGCTTAGCCCGTGAGATTTGCAACACGACTTGTCATTCTTTGGGGAGATTTCGGGTTAATGAAGGAGGTACCATCTGTAGTGCTCCAAAAGGGCTGAATCTTTGTGGGTATCTTTAATATGACTAATAAGGTGGGGAAACTCTAAAAAATGGGAATTTGGAGGCTAATACGATCAGCTTACCACGTGAGATTTGCAACACGGCTTGTATTTTTGTTGGAGATTTCGAGGTTAATGAAGGAGGTACCATCTCTAGTGCTCCAAAAGGGCTGAATCTTTGTGGGTAGCTTTAATATAACAAATAAGGTGGGGAAACGCTAAAATATTGGAATTTGGAGGCTAATACGATCAGCTTACCGCGTGAGATTTGCAACACGACTTGTATTTCTATGGGGAGATTTCGGGTTAATGAAGGAGGTACCATCTCTAGTGCTCCAAAAGGGCTAGAACTTTGTGGGTAGCTTTAATATAACCAATAAGGTGGGGAAACACTAAAAAATGGGAATTTAGAGGCTAATACGATCAGCTTACCCCGTGAGATTTGCAACACGGCTTGTATTTTTGTGGGAGATTTCGGTTTAATGAAGGAGGTACCATCTCTAGTGCTCCAAAAGGGCTAGAACTTTGTGGGCAGCTTTAATATAACCAATAAGGAGGGGAAACACTAAAAAATGGGAATTTGGAGGCTAATACGATGAGCTTACCGCGTGAGATTTGTAACACGACTTGTATTTTCGTGGGAGATTTCGGGTTAATGAAGGAGGTACCATCTGTAGTGCTCCAAAAGGGCTGAATCTTTGTGGGTAGCTTTAATATAACAAATAAGGTGGGGAAACGCTAAAATATTGGAATTTTGAGGCTAATACGATCAGCTTACCGCGTGAGATTTGCAACACGACTTGTATTTCTATGGGGAGATTTCGGGTTAATGAAGGAGGTAGCATCTCTAGTGCTCAAAAAGGGCTAGAACATTGTGGGTAGCTTTAATATAACCAATAAGGTGGGGAAACACTAGAAAATGGGAATTTAGAGGCTAATACGATCAGCTTACCCCGTGAGATTTGCAACACGGCTTGTATTTTTGTGGGAGATTTCGGTTTAATGAAGGAGGTATCATCTCTAGTGCTCTAAAAGGGCTAGAACTTTGTGGGTAGCTTTAATATAACCAATAAGGAGGGGAAACACTAAAAAATGGGAATTTGGAGGCTAATACGATCAGCTTACCGCGTGAGATTTGTAACACGACTTGTATTTTCGTGGGAGATTTTGGGTTAATTAAGGAGGTATCATCTCTAGTGCTCCAAAAGGGCTGAAACTTTGTGGGTAGCTTTAATATAACCAATAAGGTGGGGAAGCGCTAAAAAATTGAAATTTTGAGGCTAATACGATCAGCTTACCGCGTGAGATTTGCAACACGGCTTGTATTTTTGTGGGAGATTTCGGGTTAATGAAGGAGGTACCATCTCTAGTGCTCCAAAAGGGTTAGAACTTTGTGGGTAGCTTTAATATAACCAATAAGGTGGGGAAACACTAAAAAATGGGAATTTGGAGGCTAATACGATGAGCTTACCGCGTGAGATTTGTAACACGACTTGTATTTTCGTGGGAGATTTTGGGTTAATGAAGGAGGTACCATCTGTAGTGCTCCAAAAGGGCTGAATCTTTGTGGGTAGCTTTAATATAACAAATAAGGTGGGGAAACGCTAAAATATTGGAATTTTGAGGCTAATACGATCAGCTTACCGCGTGAGATTTGCAACACGACTTGTATTTCTTTGGGGAGATTTCGGGTTAATGAAGGAGGTACCATCTCTAGTGCTCAAAAAGGGCTAGAACTTTGTGGGTAGCTTTAATATAACCAATAAGGTGGGGAAACACTAGAAAATGGGAATTTAGAGGCTAATACGATCAGCTTACCCCGTGAGATTTGCAACACGACTTGTATTTTTGTGGGAGATTTCAGTTTAATGAAGGAGGTACCATCTCTAGTGCTCCAAAAGGGCTAGAACTTTGTGGGTAGCTTTAATATAACCAATAAGGAGGGGAAACACTAAAAAATGGGAATTTGGAGGCTAATACGATCAGCTTACCGCGTGAGATTTGTAACACGACTTGTATTTTCGTGGGAGATTTTGGGTTAATTAAGGAGGTATCATCTCTAGTGCTCCAAAAGGGCTGAAACTTTGTGGGTAGCTTTAATATAACCAATAAGGTGGGGAAGCGCTAAAAAATTGGAATTTTGAGGCTAATACGATCAGCTTACCGCGTGAGATTTGCAACACGGCTTGTATTTTTGTGGGAGATTTCGGGTTAATGAAGGAGGTACCATCTCTAGTGCTCCAAAAGGGTTAGAACTTTGTGGGTAGCTTTAATATAACCAATAAGGTGGGGAAACACTAAAAAATGGGAATTTGGAGGCTAATACGATCAGCTTACCGCGTGAGATTTGCAACACGACTTGTATTTCTATGGGGAGATTTCGGGTTAATGAAGGAGGTACCATCTCTAGTGCCCCAAAAGGGCTAGAACTTTGTGAGTAGCTTTAATATAACCAATAAGGTGGGGAAACACTAAAAAATGGGAATTTAGAAGCTAATACGATCAGCTTACCCCGTGAGATTTGCAACACGGCTTGTATTTTTGTGGGAGATTTCGGTTTAATGAAGGAGGTACCATCTCTAGTGCTCCAAAAGGGCTAGAACTTTGTGGGTAGCTTTAATATAACCAATAAGGAGGGGAAACACTAAAAAATGGGAATTTGGTGGCTAATACGATCAGCTTACCGCGTGAGATTTGTAACACGACTTGTATTTTCGTGGGAGATTTTGGGTTAATGAAGGAGGTATCATCTCTAGTGCTCCAAAAGGGCTGAAACTTTGTGGGTAGCTTTAATATAACCAATAAGGTGGGGAAACGCTAAAAAATTGGAATTTTGAGGCTAATACGATTAGCTTAGCCCGTGAGATTTGCAACACGACTTGTCATTCTTTGGGGAGATTTCGGGTTAATGAAGGAGGTACCATCTGTAGTGCTCCAAAAGGGCTGAATCTTTGTGGGTATCTTTAATATGACTAATAAGGTGGGGAAACTCTAAAAAATGGGAATTTGGAGGCTAATACGATCAGCTTACCGCGTGAGATTTGCAACACGGCTTGTATTTTTGTTGGAGATTTCGAGGTTAATGAAGGAGGTACCATCTCTAGTGCTCCAAAAGGGCTGAATCTTTGTGGGTAGCTTTAATATAACAAATAAGGTGGGGAAACGCTAAAATATTGGAATTTGGAGGCTAATACGATCAGCTTACCGCGTGAGATTTGCAACACGACTTGTATTTCTATGGGGAGATTTCGGGTTAATGAAGGAGGTACCATCTCTAGTGCTCCAAAAGGGCTAGAACTTTGTGGGTAGCTTTAATATAACCAATAAGGTGGGGAAACACTAAAAAATGGGAATTTAGAGGCTAATACGATCAGCTTACCCCGTGAGATTTGCAACACGGCTTGTATTTTTGTGGGAGATTTCGGTTTAATGAAGGAGGTACCATCTCTAGTGCTCCAAAAGGGCTAGAACTTTGTGGGCAGCTTTAATATAACCAATAAGGAGGGGAAACACTAAAAAATGGGAATTTGGAGGCTAATACGATGAGCTTACCGCGTGAGATTTGTAACACGACTTGTATTTTCGTGGGAGATTTCGGGTTAATGAAGGAGGTACCATCTGTAGTGCTCCAAAAGGGCTGAATCTTTGTGGGTAGCTTTAATATAACAAATAAGGTGGGGAAACGCTAAAATATTGGAATTTTGAGGCTAATACGATCAGCTTACCGCGTGAGATTTGCAACACGACTTGTATTTCTATGGGGAGATTTCGGGTTAATGAAGGAGGTACCATCTCTAGTGCTCCAAAAGGGTTAGAACTTTGTGGGTAGCTTTAATATAACCAATAAGGTGGGGAAACACTAAAAAATGGGAATTTGGAGGCTAATACGATCAGCTTACCGCGTGAGATTTGCAACACGACTTGTATTTCTGTGGGGAGATTTCGGGTTAATGAAAGAGGTACCATCTCTAGTGCCCCAAAAGGGCTAGAACTTTGTGAGTAGCTTTAATATAACCAATAAGGTGGGGAAACACTAAAAAATGGGAATTTAGAAGCTAATACGATCAGCTTACCCCGTGAGATTTGCAACACGGCTTGTATTTTTGTGGGAGATTTCGGTTTAATGAAGGAGGTACCATCTCTAGTGCTCCAAAAGGGCTAGAACTTTGTGGGTAGCTTTAATATAACCAATAAGGAGGGGAAATACTAAAAAATGGGAATTTGGAGGCTAATACGATCAGCTTACCGCGTGAGATTTGTAACACGACTTGTATTTTCGTGGGAGATTTTGGGTTAATGAAGGAGGTATCATCTCTAGTGCTCCAAAAGGGCTGAAACTTTGTGGGTAGCTTTAATATAACCAATAAGGTGGGGAAACGCTAAAAAATTGGAATTTTGAGGCTAATACGATTAGCTTAGCCCGTGAGATTTGCAACACGACTTGTATTTCTTTGGGGAGATTTCGGGTTAATGAAGGAGGTACCATCTCTAGTGCTCCAAAAGGGCTAGAACTTTGTGGGTAGCTTTAATATAACCAATAAGGTGGGGAAACACTAAAAAATGGGAATTTAGAGGCTAATACGATCAGCTTACCCCGTGAGATTTGCAACACGGCTTGTATTTTTGTGGGAGATTTCGGTTTAATGAAGGAGGTACCATCTCTAGTGCTCCAAAAGGGCTAGAACTTTGTGGGCAACTTTAATATAACCAATAAGGAGGGGAAACACTAAAAAATGGGAATTTAGAGGCTAATACGATCAGCTTACCGCGTGAGATTTGTAACACGACTTGTATTTTCGTGGGAGATTTCGGGTTAATGAAAGAGGTACCATCTGTAGTGCTCCAAAAGGGCTGAATCTTTGTGGGTAGCTTTAATATAACAAATAAGGTGGGGAAACGCTAAAAAATTGGAATTTTGAGGCTAATACGATCAGCTTACCGCGTGAGATTTGCAACACGACTTGTATTTCTAAGGGGAGATTTCGGGTTAATGAAGGAGGTACCATCTCTAGTGCTCCAAAAGGGCTAGAACTTTGTGGGTAGCTTTAATATAACCAATAAGCTGGGAAAACACTAACAAATGGGAATTTAGAGGCTAATACGATCAGCTTACCCCGTGATATTTGCAACAAGGCTTGTATTTGTGTGAGAGATTTCGGGTTAATGAAGGAGGTACCATCTCTAGTGCTCCAAAAGTGCTAGAACTTTGTGGGTAGCTTTAATATAACCAATAAGGTGGGGAAACACTAAAAAATGGGAATTTAGAGGCTAATACGATCAGCTTACCCCGTGAGATTTGCAACACGGCTTGTATTTTTGTGGGAGATTTCGGTTTAATGAATGAGGTACCATCTCTAGTGCTCCAAAAGGGCTAGAACTTTGTGGGCAGCTTTAATATAACCAATAAGGTGGGGAAACGCTAAAAAATTGGAATTTTGAGGCTAATACGATTAGCTTACCCCGTGAGATTTGCAACACGACTTGTATTTCTGTGGGGAGATTTCGGGTTAATGAAGGAGGTACCATCTCTAGTGCTCCAAAAGGGCTAGAACTTTGTGGGTAGCTTTAATATAAACAATAAGGTGGGGAAACACTAAAAAATGAGAATTTAGAGGCTAATACGATCAGCTTACCGCGTGAGATTTGCAACACGGCTTGTATTTTTGTGGGAGATTTCGGGTTAATGAAGGAGGTACCATCTCTAGTGCTCCAAAAAAGCTGAAACTTTGTGGGTAGCTTTAATATAACAGATAAGGTGGGGATACTCTAAAAAATGGGAATTTGGAGGCTAATACGATCAGCTTACCGCGTGAGATTTGCAACACGGCTTGTATTTTTCTAGGAGATTTCGGGTTAATGAAGGAGGTACCATCTCTAGTGCTCCAAAAGGACTGAAACTTTGTGGGTAGCTTTAATATAACCAATAATTTGGAGAAACGCTAAAAAACGGGAATTTGGAGGCTAATACGATCAGCTTACCGCGTGAGATTTGCAACACGGCTTGTATTTTTGTAGGAGATTTCGGGTTAATGAAGAAGGTACCATCTCTAGTGATCCAAAAGGGTTGAAACTTTGTGGATAGCTTTAATATAGCCAATAAAGTGGGGAAACTCTAAAAAATGGGAATTTGGAGGCTAATACGATCAGCTTACCGCGTGAGATTTGCAACACGACTTGTATTTTTGTGGGAGATTTCGGGTTAATGAAGGAGGTACCATCTCTAGTGCTCCAAAAGGACTGAAACTTTGTGGGTAGCTTTAATATAACCAATAATTTGGAGAAAAGCTAAAAAATGGGAATTTGGAGGCTAATACGATCAGCTTACCGCGTGAGATTTGCAACACGGCTTGTATTTTTGTGGGAGATTTCGGGTTAATGAAGGAGGTACCATCTCTAGTGATCCAAAAGGGTTGAAACTTTGTGGATAGCTTTAATATAACCAATAAGGTGGGGAAACACTAAAAAATGGGAATTTGGAGGCTAATACGATCAGCTTACCGCGTGAGATTTGTAACACGGCTTGTATTTTCGTGGGATATTTCGGGTTAATAAATGAGGTACCATCTCTAGTGCTCCAAAAGGGCTAGAACTTTGTGGGTAGCTTTAATATAAACAATAAGGTGGGGAAACACTAAAAAATAGAAATTTAGAGGCTAATACGATCAGCTTACCCCGTGAGATTTGCAACACGGCTTGTATTTTTGTGGGAGATTTCGGGTTAATGAAGGAGGTACCATCTCTAGTGCTCCAAAAGGGCTAGAAATTTGTGGGTAGATTTAATATAAACAATAAGGTGGGGAAACACTAAAAAATTGGAATTTAGAGGCTAATACGATCAGCTTACCCCGTGAGATTTGCAACACGGCTTGTATTTTTGTGGGAGATTTCGGGTTAATGAAGGAGGTACCATCTCTAGTGCTTCAAAAGGGCTAGAACTTTGTGGGTAGCTTTAATATAACCAATAAGGTGGGGAAACGCTAAAAAATGAGAATTTAGAGGCTAATACGATCAGCTTACCGCGTGAGATTTGCAACACGGCTTGTATTTTTCTGGGAGATTTCAGGTTAATGAAGGAGGTACCATCTCTAGTGCTCCAAAAGCACTGAAACTTTGTGGGTAGCTTTAATATAACCAATAATTTGGAGAAACGCTAAAAAACGGGAATTTGGAGGCTAATACGATCAGCTTACCGCGTGAGATTTGCAACACGACTTGTATTTTCGTGGGAGATTTTGGGTTAATGAAGGAGGTATCATCTCTAGTGATCCAAAAGGGCTGAAACTTTGTGGATAGCTTTAATATAACCAATAAGGTGGGGAAACACTAAAAAATGGGAATTTGGAGGCTAATACAATCAGCTTACCGCGTGAGATTTGTAACACGGCTTGTATTTTCGTGGGAGATTTCGGGTTAATGAAGGAGGTACCATCTCTAGTGCTCCAAAAGGGCTAGAACTTTGTGGGTAGCTTTAATATAACCAATAAGGTGGGGAAACACTAAAAAATGGGAATTTAGAGGCTAATACGATCAGCTTACCCCGTGAGATTTGCAACACGGCTTGTATTTTTGTGGGAGATTTCAGGTTAATGAAGGAGGTACCATCTCTAGTGCTCCAAAAGGGCTAGAACTTTGTGAGCAACTTTAATATAACCAATAAGGAGGGGAAACACTAAAAAATGGGAATTTAGAGGCTAATACGATCAGCTTACCGCGTGAGATTTGTAACACGACTTGTATTTTCGTGGGAGATTTCGGGTTAATGAAGGAGGTACCATCTGTAGTGCTCCAAAAGGGCTGAATCTTTGTGGGTAGCTTTAATATAACAAATAAGGTGGGGAAACGCTAAAAAATTGGAATTTTGAGGCTAATACGATCAGCTTACCGCGTGAGATTTGCAACACGACTTGTAGTTCTAAGGGGAGATTTCGGGTTAATGAAGGAGGTACCATCTCTAGTGCTCCAAAAGGGCTAGAACTTTGTGGGTAGCTTTAATATAACCAATAAGGTGGGAAAACACTAAAAAATGGGAATTTAGAGGCTAATACGATCAGCTTACCCCGTGAGATTTGCAACACGGCTTGTATTTGTGTGAGAGATTTCGGGTTAATGAAGGAGGTACCATCTCTAGTGCTCCAAAAGGGCTAGAACTTTGTGGGTAGCTTTAATATAACCAATAAGGTGGGGAAACACTAAAAAATGGGAATTTAGAGGCTAATACGATCAGCTTACCCCGTGAGATTTGCAACACGGCTTGTATTTTTGTGGGAGATTTCGGTTTAATGAATGAGGTACCATCTCTAGTGCTCCAAAAGGGCTAGAACTTTGTGGGCAACTTTAATATAACCAATAAGGAGGGGAAACACTAAAAAATGGGAATTTGGAGGCTAATACGATCAGCTTACCGCGTGAGATTTGTAACACGACTTGTATTTTCGTGGGAGATTTCGGGTTAATGAAGGAGGTACCATCTCTAGTGCTCCAAAAGGGCTAGAACTTTGTGGGTATCTTTAATATAAACAATAAGGTGGGGAAACACTAAAAAATGAGAATTTAGAGGCTAATACGATCAGCTTACCGCGTGAGATTTGCAACACGGCTTGTATTTTTGTGGGAGATTTCGGGTTAATGAAGGAGGTACCATCTCTAGTGCTCCAAAAGGGCTGAAACTTTGTGGGTAGCTTTAATATAACAGATAAGGTGGGGATACTCTAAAAAATGGGAATTTTGAGGCTAATACGATCAGCTTACCGCGTGAGATTTGCAACACGGCTTGTATTTTTCTAGGAGATTTCGGGTTAATGAAGGAGGTACCATCTCTAGTGCTCCAAAAGGACTGAAACTTTGTGGGTAGCTTTAATATAACCAATAATTTGGAGAAACGCTAAAAAACGGGAATTTGGAGGCTAATACGATCAGCTTACCGCGTGAGATTTGCAACACGACTTTTATTTTTGTGTGAGATTTCGGGTTAATAAAGGAGGTACCATCTCTAGTGATCCAAAAGGGCTGAAACTTTGTAGATAGCTTTAATATAACCAATAAGGTGGGGAAACACTAAAAAATGGGAATTTGGAGGCTAATACGATCAGCTTACCGCGTGAGATTTGTAACACGGCTTGTATTTTCGTGGGAGATTTCGGGTTAATGAAGGAGGTACCATCTCTAGTGCTCCAAAAGGGCTGAAACTTTGTGGGTAGCTTTAATATAACCAATAAGGTGGGGAAACATTAAAAAATGGAAATTTAGAGGCTAATACGATTAGCTTACCCTGTGAGATTTGCAACACGGCTTGTATTTTTGTTGAAGATTTCGGGTTAATGAAGGAGGTACCATCTCTAATGCTCCAAAAGCGCCAGAACTTTGTGGGTAGCTTTAATATAAACAATAAGGTGGGGAAACACTAAAAAATGGGAATTTAGAGGCTAAGACGATCAGCTTACCCCGTGAGATTTGCAAAACGCCTTGTATTTTTGTGGGAGATTTCGGGTTAATGAAGGAGGTACCATCTCTAGTGCTCTAAAAGGGCTAGAACTTTGTGGGTAGCTTTAATATAAACAATAAGGTGGGGAAACACTGAAAAATAGAAATTTAGAGGCTAATACGATCAGCTTACCCCGTGCGATTTGCAACACGGCTTTTATTTTTGTGGGAGATTTCGGGTTAATGAAGGAGGTACCATCTCTAGTGCTCCAAAAGGGCTAGAACTTTGTGGGTAGCTTTAATATAAACAATAAGGTGGGGAAACACTAAAAAATGGGAATTTAGAGGCTAATACGATCAGCTTACCCCGTGAGATGTGCAACACGGCTTGTATTTTTGTGGGAGATTTCGGGTTAATGAAGGAGGTACCATCTCTAGTGCTCCAAAAGGACTGAAACTTTGTGGGTAGCTTTAATATAACCAATAATTTGGAGAAAAGCTAAAAAATGGGAATTTGGAGGCTAATACGATCAGCTTACCGCGTGAGATTTGCAACACGGCTTGTATTTTTGTGGGAGATTTCGGGTTAATAAAGGAGGTAACATCTCTAGTGATCCAAAAGGGTTGAAACTTTGTGGATAGCTTTAATATAAGCAATAAGGTGGGGAAACACTAAAAAATGGGAATTTGGAGGCTAATACGATCAGTTTACCGCATGAGATTTGCAACACGGCTTGTATTTTTGTAGGAGATTTCGGGTTAATGAAGAAGGTACCATCTCTAGTGATCCAAAAGGGTTGAAACTTTGTGGATAGCTTTAATATAGCCAATAAGGTGGGGAAACTCTAAAAAATGGGAATTTGGAGGCTAATACGATCAGCTTACCGCGTGAGATTTGCAACACGACTTGTATTTTTGTGGGAGATTTCGGGTTAATGAAGGAGGTACCATCTCTAGTGCTCCAAAAGGACTGAAACTTTGTGGGTAGCTTTAATATAACCAATAATTTGGAGAAAAGCTAAAAAATGGGAATTTGGAGGCTAATACGATCAGCTTACCGCGTGAGATTTGCATCACGGCTTGTATTTTTGTGGGAGATTTCGGGTTAATGAAGGAGGTACCATCTCTAGTGATCCAAAAGGGTTGAAACTTTGTGGATAGCTTTAATATAACCAATAAGGTGGGGAAACACTAAAAAATGGGAATTTGGAGGCTAATACGATCAGCTTACCCCGTGAGATTTGCAACACGGCTTGTATTTTTGTGGGAGATTTCGGGTTAATGAAGGAGGTACCATCTCTAGTGCTCCAAAAGGGCTAGAAATTTGTGGGTAGATTTAATATAAACAATAAGGTGGGGAAACACTAAAAAATGGGAATTTAGAGGCTAATACGATCAGCTTACCCCGTGAGATTTGCAACACGGCTTGTATTTTTGTGGGAGATTTCGGGTTAATGAAGGAGGTACCATCTCTAGTGCTTCAAAAGGGCTAGAACTTTGTGGGTAGCTTTAATATAACTAATAAGGTGGGGAAACACTAAAAAATGTGAATTTAGAGGCTAATACGATCAGCTTACCGCGTGAGATTTGCAACACGGCTTGTATTTTTGTTATAGATTTCGGATTAATGAAGGAGGTACCATCTCTAGTGCTCCAAAAGGACTGAAACTTTGTGGGTAGCTTTAATATAACCAATAATTTGGAGAAAAGCTAAAAAATGGGAATTTGGAGTCTAATATGATCAGCTTACCGCGTGAGATTTGCAACACGGCTTGTATTTTTGTGAAAGATTTCGGGTTAATGAAGGAGGTATCATCTCTAGTGATCCAAAAGGGTTGAAACTTTGTGGATAGCTTTAATATAACCAATAACATGGGGAAACACTAAAAAATGGGAATTTGGAGGCTAATACGATCAGCTTACCGCGTGAGATTTGTAACACGGCTTGTATTTTCGTGGGAGATTTCGGGTTAATGAATGAGGTATCATCTCTAGTGCTCCAAAAGGGCTAGAACTTTGTGGGTAGCTTTAATATAACCAATATGGTGGGGAAACGCTAAAAAATGAGAATTTAGAGGCTAATACGATCAGCTTACCGCATGAGATTTGCAACACGGCTTGTATTTTTTTGGGAGATTTCAGGTTAATGAAGGAGGTACCATCTCTAGTGCTCCAAAAGCACTGAAACTTTGTGGGTAGCTTTAATATAACCAATAATTTGGAGAAACGCTAAAAAACGGGAATTTGGAGGCTAATACGATCAGCTTACCGCGTGAGATTTGCAACACGACTTTTATTTTTGTATGAGATTTCGGGTTAATAAAGGAGGTACCATCTCTAGTGATCCAAAAGGGCTGAAACTTTGTGGATAGCTTTAATATAACCAATAAGGTGGGGAAACACTAAAAAATGGGAATTTGGAGGCTAATACGATCAGCTTACCGCGTGAGATTTGTAACACGGCTTGTATTTTCGTGGGAGATTTCGGGTTAATGAAGGAGGTACCATCTCTAGTGCTCCAAAAGGGCTGAAACTTTGTGGGTATCTTTAATATAAACAATAAGGTGGGGAAACACTAAAAAATGAGAATTTAGAGGCTAATACGATCAGCTTACCGCGTGAGATTTGCAACACGGCTTGTATTTTTCTGGGAGATTTCAGGTTAATGAAGGAGGTACCATCTCTAGTGCTTCAAAAGCTCTGAAACTTTGTGGGTAGCTTTAATATAACCAATAATTTGGAGAAACGCTAAAAAACGGGAATTTGGAGGCTAATACGATCAGCTTACCGCGTGAGTTTTGCAACACGACTTTTATTTTTGTGTGAGATTTCGGGTTAATAAAGGAGGTACCATCTCTAGTGATCCAAAAGGGCTGAAACTTTGTGGATAGCTTTAATATAACCAATAAGGTGGGGAAACACTAAAAAACGGGAATTTGGAGGCTAATACGATCAGCTTACCGCGTGAGATTTGCAACACGACTTTTATTTTTGTGTGAGATTTCGGGTTAATAAAGGAGGTACCATCTCTAGTGATCCAAAAGGGCTGAAACTTTGTAGATAGCTTTAATATAACCAATAAGGTGGGGAAACACTAAAAAATGGGAATTTGGAGGCTAATACGATCAGCTTACCGCGTGAGATTTGTAACACGGCTTGTATTTTCGTGGGAGATTTCGGGTTAATGAAGGAGGTACCATCTCTAGTGCTCCAAAAGGGCTGAAACTTTGTGGGTAGCTTTAATATAACCAATAAGGTGGGGAAACATTAAAAAATGGAAATTTAGAGGGTAATACGATTAGCTTACCCTGTGAGATTTGCAACACGGCTTGTATTTTTGTTGAAGATTTCGGGTTAATGAAGGAGGTACCATCTCTAATGCTCCAAAAGCGCCAGAACTTTGTGGGTAGCTTTAATATAAACAATAAGGTGGGGAAACACTAAAAAATGGGAATTTAGAGGCTAAGACGATCAGCTTACCCCGTGAGATTTGCAAAACGCCTTGTATTTTTGTGGGAGATTTCGGGTTAATGAAGGAGGTACCATCTCTAGTGCTCTAAAAGGGCTAGAACTTTGTGGGTAGCTTTAATATAAACAATAAGGTGGGGAAACACTGAAAAATAGAAATTTAGAGGCTAATACGATCAGCTTACCCCGTGCGATTTGCAACACGGCTTTTATTTTTGTGGGAGATTTCGGGTTAATGAAGGAGGTACCATCTCTAGTGCTCCAAAAGGGCTAGAACTTTGTGGGTAGCTTTAATATAAACAATAAGGTGGGGAAACACTAAAAAATGGGAATTTAGAGGCTAATACGATCAGCTTACCCCGTGAGATGTGCAACACGGCTTGTATTTTTGTGGGAGATTTCGGGTTAATGAAGGAGGTACCATCTCTAGTGCTCCAAAAGGACTGAAACTTTGTGGGTAGCTTTAATATAACCAATAATTTGGAGAAAAGCTAAAAAATGGGAATTTGGAGGCTAATACGATCAGCTTACCGCGTGAGATTTGCAACACGGCTTGTATTTTTGTGGGAGATTTCGGGTTAATAAAGGAGGTAACATCTCTAGTGATCCAAAAGGGTTGAAACTTTGTGGATAGCTTTAATATAAGCAATAAGGTGGGGAAACACTAAAAAATGGGAATTTGGAGGCTAATACGATCAGTTTACCGCATGAGATTTGCAACACGGCTTGTATTTTTGTAGGAGATTTCGGGTTAATGAAGAAGGTACCATCTCTAGTGATCCAAAAGGGTTGAAACTTTGTGGATAGCTTTAATATAGCCAATAAGGTGGGGAAACTCTAAAAAATGGGAATTTGGAGGCTAATACGATCAGCTTACCGCGTGAGATTTGCAACACGACTTGTATTTTTGTGGGAGATTTCGGGTTAATGAAGGAGGTACCATCTCTAGTGCTCCAAAAGGACTGAAACTTTGTGGGTAGCTTTAATATAACCAATAATTTGGAGAAAAGCTAAAAAATGGGAATTTGGAGGCTAATACGATCAGCTTACCGCGTGAGATTTGCAACACGGCTTGTATTTTTGTGGGAGATTTCGGGTTAATAAAGGAGGTAACATCTCTAGTGATCCAAAAGGGTTGAAACTTTGTGGATAGCTTTAATATAAGCAATAAGGTGGGGAAACACTAAAAAATGGGAATTTGGAGGCTAATACGATCAGTTTACCGCATGAGATTTGCAACACGGCTTGTATTTTTGTAGGAGATTTCGGGTTAATGAAGAAGGTACCATCTCTAGTGATCCAAAAGGGTTGAAACTTTGTGGATAGCTTTAATATAGCCAATAAGGTGGGGAAACTCTAAAAAATGGGAATTTGGAGGCTAATACGATCAGCTTACCGCGTGAGATTTGCAACACGACTTGTATTTTTGTGGGAGATTTCGGGTTAATGAAGGAGGTACCATCTCTAGTGCTCCAAAAGGACTGAAACTTTGTGGGTAGCTTTAATATAACCAATAATTTGGAGAAAAGCTAAAAAATGGGAATTTGGAGGCTAATACGATCAGCTTACCGCGTGAGATTTGCATCACGGCTTGTATTTTTGTGGGAGATTTCGGGTTAATGAAGGAGGTACCATCTCTAGTGATCCAAAAGGGTTGAAACTTTGTGGATAGCTTTAATATAACCAATAAGGTGGGGAAACACTAAAAAATGGGAATTTGGAGGCTAATACGATCAGCTTACCCCGTGAGATTTGCAACACGGCTTGTATTTTTGTGGGAGATTTCGGGTTAATGAAGGAGGTACCATCTCTAGTGCTCCAAAAGGGCTAGAAATTTGTGGGTAGATTTAATATAAACAATAAGGTGGGGAAACACTAAAAAATGGGAATTTAGAGGCTAATACGATCAGCTTACCCCGTGAGATTTGCAACACGGCTTGTATTTTTGTGGGAGATTTCGGGTTAATGAAGGAGGTACCATCTCTAGTGCTTCAAAAGGGCTAGAACTTTGTGGGTAGCTTTAATATAACCAATAAGGTGGGGAAACACTAAAAAATGTGAATTTAGAGGCTAATACGATCAGCTTACCGCGTGAGATTTGCAACACGGCTTGTATTTTTGTTATAGATTTCGGATTAATGAAGGAGGTACCATCTCTAGTGCTCCAAAAGGACTGAAACTTTGTGGGTAGCTTTAATATAACCAATAATTTGGAGAAAAGCTAAAAAATGGGAATTTGGAGTCTAATATGATCAGCTTACCGCGTGAGATTTGCAACACGGCTTGTATTTTTGTGAAAGATTTCGGGTTAATGAAGGAGGTATCATCTCTAGTGATCCAAAAGGGTTGAAACTTTGTGGATAGCTTTAATATAACCAATAACATGGGGAAACACTAAAAAATGGGAATTTGGAGGCTAATACGATCAGCTTACCGCGTGAGATTTGTAACACGGCTTGTATTTTCGTGGGAGATTTCGGGTTAATGAATGAGGTATCATCTCTAGTGCTCCAAAAGGGCTAGAACTTTGTGGGTAGCTTTAATATAACCAATATGGTGGGGAAACGCTAAAAAATGAGAATTTAGAGGCTAATACGATCAGCTTACCGCGTGAGATTTGCAACACGGCTTGTATTTTTTTGGGAGATTTCAGGTTAATGAAGGAGGTACCATCTCTAGTGCTCCAAAAGCACTGAAACTTTGTTGGTAGCTTTAATATAACCAATAATTTGGAGAAACGCTAAAAAACGGGAATTTGGAGGCTAATACGATCAGCTTACCGCGTGAGATTTGCAACACGACTTTTATTTTTGTATGAGATTTCGGGTTAATAAAGGAGGTACCATCTCTAGTGATCCAAAAGGGCTGAAACTTTGTGGATAGCTTTAATATAACCAATAAGGTGGGGAAACACTAAAAAATGGGAATTTGGAGGCTAATACGATCAGCTTACCGCGTGAGATTTGTAACACGGCTTGTATTTTCGTGGGAGATTTCGGGTTAATGAAGGAGGTACCATCTCTAGTGCTCCAAAAGGGCTGAAACTTTGTGGGTATCTTTAATATAAACAATAAGGTGGGGAAACACTAAAAAATGAGAATTTAGAGGCTAATACGATCAGCTTACCGCGTGAGATTTGCAACACGGCTTGTATTTTTCTGGGAGATTTCAGGTTAATGAAGGAGGTACCATCTCTAGTGCTTCAAAAGCTCTGAAACTTTGTGGGTAGCTTTAATATAACCAATAATTTGGAGAAACGCTAAAAAACGGGAATTTGGAGGCTAATACGATCATCTTACCGCGTGAGTTTTGCAACACGACTTTTATTTTTGTGTGAGATTTCGGGTTAATAAAGGAGGTACCATCTCTAGTGATCCAAAAGGGCTGAAACTTTGTGGATAGCTTTAATATAACCAATAAGGTGGGGAAACACTAAAAAACGGGAATTTGGAGGCTAATACGATCAGCTTACCGCGTGAGATTTGCAACACGACTTTTATTTTTGTGTGAGATTTCGGGTTAATAAAGGAGGTACCATCTCTAGTGATCCAAAAGGGCTGAAACTTTGTAGATAGCTTTAATATAACCAATAAGGTGGGGAAACACTAAAAAATGGGAATTTGGAGGCTAATACGATCAGCTTACCGCGTGAGATTTGTAACACGGCTTGTATTTTCGTGGGAGATTTCGGGTTAATGAAGGAGGTACCATCTCTAGTGCTCCAAAAGGGCTGAAACTTTGTGGGTAGCTTTAATATAACCAATAAGGTGGGGAAACATTAAAAAATGGAAATTTAGAGGGTAATACGATTAGCTTACCCTGTGAGATTTGCAACACGGCTTGTATTTTTGTTGAAGATTTCGGGTTAATGAAGGAGGTACCATCTCTAATGCTCCAAAAGCGCCAGAACTTTGTGGGTAGCTTTAATATAAACAATAAGGTGGGGAAACACTAAAAAATGGGAATTTAGAGGCTAAGACGATCAGCTTACCCCGTGAGATTTGCAAAACGCCTTGTATTTTTGTGGGAGATTTCGGGTTAATGAAGGAGGTACCATCTCTAGTGCTCTAAAAGGGCTAGAACTTTGTGGGTAGCTTTAATATAAACAATAAGGTGGGGAAACACTGAAAAATAGAAATTTAGAGGCTAATACGATCAGCTTACCCCGTGCGATTTGCAACACGGCTTTTATTTTTGTGGGAGATTTCGGGTTAATGAAGGAGGTACCATCTCTAGTGCTCCAAAAGGGCTAGAACTTTGTGGGTAGCTTTAATATAAACAATAAGGTGGGGAAACACTAAAAAATGGGAATTTAGAGGCTAATACGATCAGCTTACCCCGTGAGATGTGCAACACGGCTTGTATTTTTGTGGGAGATTTCGGGTTAATGAAGGAGGTACCATCTCTAGTGCTCCAAAAGGACTGAAACTTTGTGGGTAGCTTTAATATAACCAATAATTTGGAGAAAAGCTAAAAAATGGGAATTTGGAGGCTAATACGATCAGCTTACCGCGTGAGATTTGCAACACGGCTTGTATTTTTGTGGGAGATTTCGGGTTAATAAAGGAGGTAACATCTCTAGTGATCCAAAAGGGTTGAAACTTTGTGGATAGCTTTAATATAAGCAATAAGGTGGGGAAACACTAAAAAATGGGAATTTGGAGGCTAATACGATCAGTTTACCGCATGAGATTTGCAACACGGCTTGTATTTTTGTAGGAGATTTCGGGTTAATGAAGAAGGTACCATCTCTAGTGATCCAAAAGGGTTGAAACTTTGTGGATAGCTTTAATATAGCCAATAAGGTGGGGAAACTCTAAAAAATGGGAATTTGGAGGCTAATACGATCAGCTTACCGCGTGAGATTTGCAACACGACTTGTATTTTTGTGGGAGATTTCGGGTTAATGAAGGAGGTACCATCTCTAGTGCTCCAAAAGGACTGAAACTTTGTGGGTAGCTTTAATATAACCAATAATTTGGAGAAAAGCTAAAAAATGGGAATTTGGAGGCTAATACGATCAGCTTACCGCGTGAGATTTGCATCACGGCTTGTATTTTTGTGGGAGATTTCGGGTTAATGAAGGAGGTACCATCTCTAGTGATCCAAAAGGGTTGAAACTTTGTGGATAGCTTTAATATAACCAATAAGGTGGGGAAACACTAAAAAATGGGAATTTGGAGGCTAATACGATCAGCTTACCCCGTGAGATTTGCAACACGGCTTGTATTTTTGTGGGAGATTTCGGGTTAATGAAGGAGGTACCATCTCTAGTGCTCCAAAAGGGCTAGAAATTTGTGGGTAGATTTAATATAAACAATAAGGTGGGGAAACACTAAAAAATGGGAATTTAGAGGCTAATACGATCAGCTTACCCCGTGAGATTTGCAACACGGCTTGTATTTTTGTGGGAGATTTCGGGTTAATGAAGGAGGTACCATCTCTAGTGCTTCAAAAGGGCTAGAACTTTGTGGGTAGCTTTAATATAACCAATAAGGTGGGGAAACACTAAAAAATGTGAATTTAGAGGCTAATACGATCAGCTTACCGCGTGAGATTTGCAACACGGCTTGTATTTTTGTTATAGATTTCGGATTAATTAAGGAGGTACCATCTCTAGTGCTCCAAAAGGACTGAAACTTTGTGGGTAGCTTTAATATAACCAATAATTTGGAGAAAAGCTAAAAAATGGGAATTTGGAGTCTAATATGATCAGCTTACCGCGTGAGATTTGCAACACGGCTTGTATTTTTGTGAAAGATTTCGGGTTAATGAAGGAGGTACCATCTCTAGTGATCCAAAAGGGTTGAAACTTTGTGGATAGCTTTAATATAACCAATAACATGGGGAAACACTAAAAAATGGGAATTTGGAGGCTAATACGATCAGCTTACCGCGTGAGATTTGTAACACGGCTTGTATTTTCGTGGGAGATTTCGGGTTAATGAATGAGGTATCATCTCTAGTGCTCCAAAAGGGCTAGAACTTTGTGGGTAGCTTTAATATAACCAATATGGTGGGGAAACGCTAAAAAATGAGAATTTAGAGGCTAATACGATCAGCTTACCGCGTGAGATTTGCAACACGGCTTGTATTTTTTTGGGAGATTTCAGGTTAATGAAGGAGGTACCATCTCTAGTGCTCCAAAAGCACTGAAACTTTGTGGGTAGCTTTAATATAACCAATAATTTGGAGAAACGCTAAAAAACGGGAATTTGGAGGCTAATACGATCAGCTTACCGCGTGAGATTTGCAACACGACTTTTATTTTTGTATGAGATTTCGGGTTAATAAAGGAGGTACCATCTCTAGTGATCCAAAAGGGCTGAAACTTTGTGGATAGCTTTAATATAACCAATAAGGTGGGGAAACACTAAAAAATGGGAATTTGGAGGCTAATACGATCAGCTTACCGCGTGAGATTTGTAACACGGCTTGTATTTTCGTGGGAGATTTCGGGTTAATGAAGGAGGTACCATCTCTAGTGCTCCAAAAGGGCTGAAACTTTGTGGGTATCTTTAATATAAACAATAAGGTGGGGAAACACTAAAAAATGAGAATTTAGAGGCTAATACGATCAGCTTACCGCGTGAGATTTGCAACACGGCTTGTATTTTTCTGGGAGATTTCAGGTTAATGAAGGAGGTACCATCTCTAGTGCTTCAAAAGCTCTGAAACTTTGTGGGTAGCTTTAATATAACCAATAATTTGGAGAAACGCTAAAAAACGGGAATTTGGAGGCTAATACGATCAGCTTACCGCGTGAGTTTTGCAACACGACTTTTATTTTTGTGTGAGATTTCGGGTTAATAAAGGAGGTACCATCTCTAGTGATCCAAAAGGGCTGAAACTTTGTGGATAGCTTTAATATAACCAATAAGGTGGGGAAACACTAAAAAATGGGAATTTGGAGGCTAATACGATCAGCTTACCGCGTGAGATTTGTAACACGGCTTGTATTTTCGTGGGAGATTTCGGGTTAATGAAGGAGGTACCATCTCTATTGCTCCAAAAGGGCTGAAACTTTGTGGGTAGCTTTAATATAACCAATAAGGTGGGGAAACACTAAAAAATGGAAATTTAGAGGCTAATACGATCAGCTTACCCTGTGAGATTTGCAACACGGCTTGTATTTTTGTTGAAGATTTCGGGTTAATGAAGTAGGTACCATCTCTAATGCTCCAAAAGGGCCAGAACTTTGTGGGTAGCTTTAATATAAACAATAAGGTGGGGAAACACTAAAAAATGGGAATTTAGAGGCTAATACGATCAGCTTACCCCGTGAGATTTGCAAAACGGCTTGTATTTTTGTGGGAGATTTCGGGTTAATGAAGGAGGTACCATCTCTAGTGCTCTAAAAGGGCTAGAACTTTGTGGGTAGCTTTAATATAAACAATAAGGTGGGGAAACACTGAAAAATAGAAATTTAGAGGCTAATACGATCAGCTTACCCCGTGAGATTTGCAACACGGCTTGTATTTGTGTGGGAGATTTCGGGTTAATGAAGGAGGTACCATCTCTAGTGCTCCAAAAGGGCTAGAACTTTGTGGGTAGCTTTAATATAAACAATAAGGTGGGGAAACACTAAAAAATGTGAATTTAGAGGCTAATACGATCAGCTTACCCCGTGAGATGTGCAACACGGCTTGTATTTTTGTGGGAGATTTCGGGTTAATGAAGGAGGTACCATCTCTAGTGCTCCAAAAGGACTGAAACTTTGTGGGTAGCTTTAATATAACCAATAATTTGGAGAAAAGCTAAAAAATGGGAATTTGGAGGCTAATACGATCAGCTTACCGCGTGAGATTTGCAACACGGCTTGTATTTTTGTGGGAGATTTCGGGTTAATGAAGGAGGTACCATCTCTAGTGCTCCAAAAAGGCTAGAACTTTGTGGGTAGCTTTAATATAACCAATAAGGTGGGGAAACACTAAAAAATGAGAATTTAGAGGCTAATACGATCAGCTTACCGCGTGAGATTTGCAACACGGCTTGTATTTTTCTGGGAGATTTCAGGTTAATGAAGGAGGTACCATCTCTAGTGCTCCAAAAGCACTGAAACTTTGTGGGTAGCTTTAATATAACCAATAATTTGGAGAAACGCTAAAAAACGGGAATTTGGAGGCTAATACGATCAGCTTACCGCGTGAGTTTTGCAACACGACTTTTATTTTTGTGTGAGATTTCGGGTTAATAAAGGAGGTACCATCTCTAGTGATCCAAAAGGGCTGAAACTTTGTGGATAGCTTTAATATAACCAATAAGGTGGGGAAACACTAAAAAATGGGAATTTGGAGGCTAATACGATCAGCTTACCGCGTGAGATTTGTAACACGGCTTGTATTTTCGTGGGAGATTTCGGGTTAATGAAGGAGGTACCATCTCTAGTGCTCCAAAAGGGCTGAAACTTTGTGGGTAGCTTTAATATAACCAATAAGGTGGGGAAACACTAAAAAATGGAAATTTAGAGGCTAATACGATCAGCTTACCCTGTGAGATTTGCAACACGGCTTGTATTTTTGTTGAAGATTTCGGGTTAATGAAGGAGGTACCATCTCTAATGCTCCAAAAGGGCCAGAACTTTGTGGGTAGCTTTAATATAAACAATAAGGTGGGGAAACACTAAAAATGGGAATTTAGAGGCTAATACGATCAGCTTACCCCGTGAGATTTGCAACACGGCTTGTATTTTTGTGGGAGATTTCGGGTTAATGAAGGAGGTACCATCTCTAGTGCTCCAAAAGGGCTAGAACTTTGTGGGTAGCTTTAATATAAACAATAAGGTGGGGAAACACTAAAAAATGGGAATTTAGAGGCTAATACGATCAGCTTACCCCGTGAGATTTGCAACACGGCTTGTATTTTTGTGGGAGATTTCGGGTTAATGAAGGAGGTACCATCTCTAGTGCTCCAAAAGGGCCAGAACTTTGTGGGTAGCTTTAATATAAACAATAAGGTGGGGAAACACTAAAAATGGGAATTTAGAGGCTAATACGATCAGCTTACCCCGTGAGATTTGCAACACGGCTTGTATTTTTGAGGGAGATTTCGGGTTAATGAAGGAGGTACCATCTCTAGTGCTCCAAAAGGGCTAGAACTTTGTGGGTAGCTTTAATATAAACAATAAGGTGGGGAAACACTAAAAAATGGGAATTTAGAGGCTAATACGATCAGCTTACCCCGTGAGATGTGCAACACGGCTTGTATTTTTGTGGGAGATTTCGGGTTAATGAAGGAGGTACCATCTCTAGTGCTCCAAAAGGACTGAAACTTTGTGGGTAGCTTTAATATAACCAATAATTTGGAGAAAAGCTAAAAAATGGGAATTTGGAGGCTAATACGATCAGCTTACCGCGTGAGATTTGCAACACGGCTTGTATTTTTGTGGGAGATTTCGGGTTAATAAAGGAGGTAACATCTCTAGTGATCCAAAAGGGTTGAAACTTTGTGGATAGCTTTAATATAAGCAATAAGGTGGGGAAACACTAAAAAATGGGAATTTGGAGGCTAATACGATCAGTTTACCGCATGAGATTTGCAACACGGCTTGTATTTTTGTAGGAGATTTCGGGTTAATGAAGAAGGTACCATCTCTAGTGATCCAAAAGGGTTGAAACTTTGTGGATAGCTTTAATATAGCCAATAAGGTGGGGAAACTCTAAAAAATGGGAATTTGGAGGCTAATACGATCAGCTTACCGCGTGAGATTTGCAACACGACTTGTATTTTTGTGGGAGATTTCGGGTTAATGAAGGAGGTACCATCTCTAGTGCTCCAAAAGGACTGAAACTTTGTGGGTAGCTTTAATATAACCAATAATTTGGAGAAAAGCTAAAAAATGGGAATTTGGAGGCTAATACGATCAGCTTACCGCGTGAGATTTGCAACACGGCTTGTATTTTTGTGGGAGATTTCGGGTTAATGAAGGAGGTACCATCTCTAGTGATCCAAAAGGGTTGAAACTTTGTGGATAGCTTTAATATAACCAATAAGGTGGGGAAACACTAAAAAATGGGAATTTGGAGGCTAATACGATCAGCTTACCCCGGGAGATTTGCAACACGGCTTGTATTTTTGTGGGAGATTTCGGGTTAATGAAGGAGGTACCATCTCTAGTGCTCCAAAAGGGCTAGAAATTTGTGGGTAGATTTAATATAAACAATAAGGTGGGGAAACACTAAAAAATGGGAATTTAGAGGCTAATACGATCAGCTTACCCCGTGAGATTTGCAACACGGCTTGTATTTTTGTGGGAGATTTCGGGTTAATGAAGGAGGTACCATCTCTAGTGCTTCAAAAGGGCTAGAACTTTGTGGGTAGCTTTAATATAACCAATAAGGTGGGGAAACACTAAAAAATGTGAATTTAGAGGCTAATACGATCAGCTTACCGCGTGAGATTTGCAACACGGCTTGTATTTTTGTTATAGATTTCGGATTAATGAAGGAGGTACCATCTCTAGTGCTCCAAAAGGACTGAAACTTTGTGGGTAGCTTTAATATAACCAATAATTTGGAGAAAAGCTAAAAAATGGGAATTTGGAGGCTAATACGATCAGCTTACCGCGTGAGATTTGCAACACGGCTTGTATTTTTGTGAAAGATTTCGGGTTAATGAAGGAGGTACCATCTCTAGTGATCCAAAAGGGTTGAAACTTTGTGGATAACTTTAATATAACCAATAAGGTGGGGAAACACTAAAAAATGGGAATTTGGAGGCTAATACGATCAGCTTACCGCGTGAGATTTGTAACACGGCTTGTATTTTCGTGGGAGATTTCGGGTTAATGAATGAGGTATCATCTCTAGTGCTCCAAAAGGGCTAGAACTTTGTGGGTAGCTTTAATATAACCAATAAGGTGGGGAAACGCTAAAAAATTAGAATTTAGAGGCTAATACGATCAGCTTACCGCGTGAGATTTGCAACACGGCTTGTATTTTTCTGGGAGATTTCAGGTTAATGAAGGAGGTACCATCTCTAGTGCTCCAAAAGCACTGAAACTTTGTGGGTAGCTTTAATATAACCAATAATTTGGAGAAACGCTAAAAAACGGGAATTTGGAGGCTAATACGATCAGCTTACCGCGTGAGTTTTGCAACACGACTTTTATTTTTGTGTGAGATTTCGGGTTAATAAAGGAGGTACCATCTCTAGTGATCCAAAAGGGCTGAAACTTTGTGGATAGCTTTAATATAACCAATAAGGTGAGGAAACACTAAAAAATGGGAATTTGGAGGCTAATACGATCAGCTTACCGCGTGAGATTTGTAACACGGCTTGTATTTTCGTGGGAGATTTCGGGTTAATGAAGGAGGTACCATCTCTAGTGCTCCAAAAGGGCTGAAACTTTGTGGGTAGCTTTAATATAACCAATAAGGTGGGGAAACACTAAAAAATGGAAATTTAGAGGCTAATACGATCAGCTTACCCTGTGAGATTTGCAACACGGCTTGTATTTTTGTTGAAGATTTCGGGTTAATGAAGGAGGTACCATCTCTAGTGCTCCAAAAGGGCCAGAACTTTGTGGGTAGCTTTAATATAAACAATAAGGTGGGGAAACACTAAAAAATGGGAATTTAGAGGCTAATACGATCAGCTTACCCCGTGAGATTTGCAAAACGGCTTGTATTTTTGTGGGAGATTTCGGGTTAATGAAGGAGGTACCATCTCTTGTGCTCTAAAAGGGCTAGAACTTTGTGGGTAGCTTTAATATAAACAATAAGGTGGGGAAACACTGAAAAATAGAAATTTAGAGGCTAATACGATCAGCTTACCCCGTGAGATTTGCAACACGGCTTGTATTTGTGTGGGAGATTTCGGGTTAATGAAGGAGGTACCATCTCTAGTGCTCCAAAAGGGCTAGAACTTTGTGGGTAGCTTTAATATAAACAATAAGGTGGGGAAACACTAAAAAATGTGAATTTAGAGGCTAATACGATCAGCTTACCCCGTGAGATGTGCAACACGGCTTGTATTTTTGTGGGAGATTTCGGGTTAATGAAGGAGGTACCATCTCTAGTGCTCCAAAAGGACTGAAACTTTGTGGGTAGCTTTAATATAACCAATAATTTGGAGAAAAGCTAAAAAATGGGAATTTGGAGGCTAATACGATCAGCTTACCGCGTGAGATTTGCAACACGGCTTGTATTTTTGTGGGAGATTTCGGGTTAATGAAGGAGGTACCATCTCTAGTGATCCAAAAGGGTTGAAACTTTGTGGATAGCTTTAATATAAGCAATAAGGTGGGGAAACACTAAAAAATGGGAATTTGGAGGCTAATACGATCAGTTTACCGCATGAGATTTGCAACACGGCTTGTATTTTTGTAGGAGATTTCGGGTTAATGAAGAAGGTACCATCTCTAGTGATCCAAAAGGGTTGAAACTTTGTGGATAGCTTTAATATAGCCAATAAGGTGGGGAAACTCTAAAAAATGGGAATTTGGAGGCTAATACGATCAGCTTACCGCGTGAGATTTGCAACACGACTTGTATTTTTGTGGGAGATTTCGGGTTAATGAAGGAGGTACCATCTCTAGTGCTCCAAAAGGACTGAAACTTTGTGGGTAGCTTTAATATAACCAATAATTTGGAGAAAAGCTAAAAAATGGGAATTTGGAGGCTAATACGATCAGCTTACCGCGTGAGATTTGCAACACGGCTTGTATTTTTGTGGGAGATTTCGGGTTAATGAAGGAGGTACCATCTCTAGTGATCCAAAAGGGTTGAAACTTTGTGGATAGCTTTAATATAACCAATAAGGTGGGGAAACACTAAAAAATGGGAATTTGGAGGCTAATACGATCAGCTTACCGCGTGAGATTTGTAACACGGCTTGTATTTTCGTGGGATATTTCGGGTTAATAAATGAGGTACCATCTCTAGTGCTCCAAAAGGGCTAGAACTTTGTGGGTAGCTTTAATATAAACAATAAGGTGGGGAAACACTAAAAAATAGAAATTTAGAGGCTAATACGATCAGCTTACCCCGTGAGATTTGCAACACGGCTTGTATTTTTGTGGGAGATTTCGGGTTAATGAAGGAGGTACCATCTCTAGTGCTCCAAAAAGGTTAGAACTTTGTGGGTAGATTTAATATAAACAATAAGGTGGGGAAACACTAAAAAATGGGAATTTAGAGGCTAATACGATCAGCTTACCCCGTGAGATTTGCAACACGGCTTGTATTTTTGTGGGAGATTTCGGGTTAATGAAGGAGGTACCATCTCTAGTGCTTCAAAAGGGCTAGAACTTTGTGGGTAGCTTTAATATAACCAATAAGGTGGGGAAACACTAAAAAATGTGAATTTAGAGGCTAATACGATCAGCTTACCGCGTGAGATTTGCAACACGGCTTGTATTTTTGTTGTAGATTTCGGGTTAATGAAGGAAGTACCATCTCTAGTGCTCCAAAAGGACTGAAACTTTGTGGGTAGCTTTAATATAACCAATAATTTGGAGAAAAGCAAAAAAATGGGAATTTGGAGGCTAATACGATCAGGTTACCGCGAGAGATTTGCAACACGGCTTGTATTTTTGTGGGAGATTTCGGGTTAATGAAGGAGGTACCATCTCTAGTGATCCAAAAGGGTTGAAACTTTGTGGATAGCTTTAATATAACCAATAAGGTGGGGAAACACTAAAAAATGGGAATTTGGAGGCTAATACGATCAGCTTACCGCGTGAGATTTGTAACACGGCTTGTATTTTCGTGGGAGATTTCGGGTTAATGAATGAGGTATCATCTCTAGTGCTCCAAAAGGGCTAAAACTTTGTGGGTAGCTTTAATATAACCAATAAGGTGGGGAAACGCTAAAAAATGGGAATTTTGAGGCTAATACGATCAGCTTACCCCGTGAGATTTGCAACACGACTTGTATTTCTGTGGGGAGATTTCGGGTTAATGAAGGAGGTACCATCTCTAGTGCTCCAAAAGGGCTAGAACTTTGTGGGTATCTTTAATATAAACAATAAGGTGGGGAAACACTAAAAAATGAGAATTTAGAGGCTAATACGATCAGCTTACCGGGTGAGATTTGCAACACGGCTTGTATTTTTCTGGGAGATTTCGGGTTAATGAAGGAGGTACCATCTCTAGTGCTCCAAAAGCACTGAAACTTTGTGGGTAGCTTTAATATAACCAATAATTTGGAGAAACGCTAAAAAACGGGAATTTGGAGGCTAATACGATCAGCTTACCGCGTGAGATTTGCAACACGACTTTTATTTTTGTGTGAGATTTCGGGTTAATAAAGGAGGTACCATCTCTAGTGATCCAAAAGGGCTGAAACTTTGTGGATAGCTTTAATATAACCAATAAGGTGGGGAAACACTAAAAAATGGGAATTTGGAGGCTAATACGATCAGCTTACCGCGTGAGATTTGTAACACGGCTTGTATTTTCGTGGGAGATTTCGGGTTAATGAAGGAGGTACCATCTCTAGTCCTCCAAAAGGGCTGAAACTTTGTGGGTAGCTTTAATATAACCAATAAGGTGGGGAAACACTAAAAAATGGAAATTTAGAGGCTAATACGATTAGCTTACCCTGTGAGATTTGCAACACGGCTTGTATTTTTGTTGAAGATTTCGGGTTAATGAAGGAGGTACCATCTCTAATGCTCCAAAAGGGCCAGAACTTTGTGGGTAGCTTTAATATAAACAATAAGGTGGGGAAACACTAAAAAATGGGAATTTAGAGGCTAATACGATCAGCTTACCCCGTGAGATTTGCAAAACGGCTTGTATTTTTGTGGGAGATTTCGGGTTAATAAAGGAGGTACCATCTCTAGTGCTCCAAAAGGACTGAAACTTTGTGGGTAGCTTTAATATAACCAATAATTTGGAGAAACACTAAAAAACGGGAATTTGGAGGCTAATACGATCAGCTTACCGCGTGAGATTTGCAACACGACTTTTATTTTTGTGTGAGATTTCGGGTTAATAAAGGAGGTACCATCTCTAGTGATCCAAAAGGGCTGAAACTTTGTGGATAGCTTTAATATAACCAATAAGGTGGGGAAACACTAAAAAATGGGAATTTGGAGGCTAATACGATCAGCTTACCGCGTGAGATTTGTAACACGGCTTGTATTTTCGTGGGAGATTTCGGATTAATGAAGGAGGTACCATTTCTAGTGCTCCAAAAGGGCTGAAACTTTGTGGGTAGCTTTAATATAACCAAAAAGGCTGGGAAACACTAAAAAATGGAAATTTAAAGGCTAATACGATCAGCTTACCCTGTGAGATTTGCAACACGGCTTGTATTTTTGTTGAACATTTCGGGTTAATGAAGGAGGTACCATCTCTAATGCTCGAAAAGGGCCAGAACTTTGTGGGTAGCTTTAATATAAACAATAAGGTGGGGAAACACTAAAAATGGGAATTTAGAGGCTAATACGATCAGCTTACCCAGTGAGATTTGCAAAACGGCTTGTATTTTTGTGGGAGACTTCGGGTTAATGAAGGAGGTACCATCTCTAGTGCTCCAAAAGGGCTAGAACTTTGTGGGTAGCTTTAATATAAACAATAAGGTGGGGAAACACTAAAAAATAGAAATTTAGAGGCTAATACGAACAGCTTACCCCGTGAGATTTGCAACACGGCTTGTATTTTTGTGGAAGATTTCGGGTTAATGAAGGAGGTACCATCTCTAGTGCTCCAAAAGGGCTAGAACTTTGTGGGTAGCTTTAATATAACCAATAAGGTGGGGAAACACTAAAAAATTGGAATTTAGAGGCTAATACGATAAGCTTACCACGTGAGATTTGCAACACGGCTTGTATTTTTGTGGGAGATTTCGGGTTAATGAAGGAGGTACCATCTCTAGTGATCCAAAAGAGTTGAAACTTTGTGGATAGCTTTAATATAACCAATAAGGTGGGGAAACACTAAAAAATGGGAATTTGGAGGCTAATACGATCAGCTTACCGCGTGAGATTTGTAAAACGGCTTGTATTTTCGTGGGAGATTTCGGGTTAATGAAGAAGGTACCATCTCTAGTGCTCCAAAAGGGTTAAAACTTTGTGGGTAGCTTTAATATAACCAATAAGGTGGGGAAACGCTAAAAAATTGGAATTTTGAGGCTAATACGATCAGCTTACACCGTGAGATTTGCAACACGACTTGTATTTCTATGGAGAGATTTCGGGTTAATGAAGGAGGTACCATCTCTAGTGCTCCAAAAGGACTAGAACTTTGTGGGTATCTTTAATATAAACAATAAGGTGGGGAAACACTAAAAAATGAGAATTTGGAGGCTAATACGATCAGCTTACCGCGTGAGATTTGCAAAACGGCTTGTATTTTTGTGGGAGATTTCCGGTTAATGAAGGAGGTACCATTTATAGTGCTCCAAAAGGGCTGAAAATTTGTGGGTAGCTTTAATATAACCAATAAGGTGGGGAAACGCTAAAAAATTAGAATTTAGAGGCTAATACGATCAGCTTACCCCGTGAGATTTGCAACACGGCTTGTATTTATGTGGGAGATTGCGGGTTAATGAAGGAGGTACCATCTCTAGTGCTCCAAAAGGGCTGAAACTTTGTGGGTAGCTTTATTATGACTAATAAGGTGGGGAAACTCTAAAAAATGGGAATTTGGAGGCTAATACGATCAGCTTACCGCGTGAGATTTGCAACACAACTTGTATTTTTTAGGGAGATTTCGGGTTAATGAAGAAGGTACCATCTCTAGTGCTCTAAAAGGACTGAAACTTTATGGGTAGCTTTAATATAACCAATAAGGTGGGGAAACTCTAAAAAATGGGAATTTGGAGGCTAATACGATCAGCTTACCTCGTGAGATTTGTAACACGGCTTGTATTTTTGTGGGAGATTTCGGGTTAATGAAGGAGGTAACATCTCTAGTGCTCCAAAAGGGCTGAAACTTTGTGGGTACCTTTAATATAACCAATAAGGTGGGGAAACTCTAAAAAATGGGAATTTGGAGGCTAATACGATCAGCTTACCGCGTGAGATTTGCAACACGGCTTGTATTTTTGTTGGAGATTTCGGGTTAATGAAGGAGGTACCATCTCTAGTGCTCCAAAAGGACTGAAACTTTGTGGGTAGCTTTAATATAACCAATAATTAGGAGAAACGCTAAAAAACGGGAATTTGGAGGCTAATACGATCAGCTTACCGCGTGAGATTTGCAACACGGCTTTTATTTTTGTGTGAGATTTCGGGTTAATAAAGGAGGTACCATCTCTAGTGATCCAAAAGGGCTGAAACTTTGTGGATAGCTTTAATATAACCAATAAGGTGGGGAAACACTAAAAAATGGGAATTTTGAGGCTAATACGATCAGCTTACCGCGTGAGATTTGTAACACGGCTTGTATTTTCGTGGGAGATTTCGGGTTAATGAAGGAGGTACCATCTCTAGTGCTCCAAAAGGGCTGAAACTTTGTGGGTAGCTTTAATATAACCAATAAGTTAGGGAAACGATAAAAAATTAGAATTTGGAGGCTAATACGATTAGCTTACCGCGTGAGATTTGCAACACGACTTGTATTTCTATGGGGAGATTTCGGGTTAATGAAGGTGATACCATCTCTATTGCTCCAAAAGGGCTAAAATTTTGTGGGTAGCTTTAATATAAACAATAAGGTGGGGAAACACTAAAAAATAGAAATTTAGAGGCTAATACGATCAGCTTACCCCGTGAGATTTGCAACACGGCTTGTATTTTTGTGGGAGATTTCGGGTTAATGAAGGAGGTACCATCTCTAGTGCTCCAAAAGGGCTAGAACTTTGTGGATAGCTTTAATATAAACAATAAGGTGGGGAAACACTAAAAAATGGGAATTTAGAGGCTAATACGATCAGCTTACCCCGTGAGATTTGCAACACGGCTTGTATTTTTGTGGGAGATTTCGGGTTAATGAAGGAGGTACCATCTCTAGTGCTCCAAAAGGGCTAAAACTTTGTGGGTAGCTTTAATAAAACCAATAAGGTGGGGAAACACTAAAAAATGTGAATTTAGAGTCTAATACGATCAGCTTACCGCTTGAGATTTGCAACACGGCTGGTATTTTTGTGGGAGATTTCGGGTTAATAAAGGAGGTACCATCTCTAGTGCTCCAAAAGGACTGAAACTTTGTGGGTAGCTTTAATATAACCAATAATTTGGAGAAAAGCTAAAAAATGGGAATTTGGAGGCTAATACGATCAGCTTACCGCGTGAGATTTGCAACACGGCATGTATTTTTGTGGGAGATTTCGGGTTAATGAAGGAGGTACCATCTCTAGTGATCCAAAAGGGTTGAAACTTTGTGGATAGCTTTAATATAACCAATAAGGTGGGGAAACACTAAAAAATGGGAATTTGGAGGCTAATACGATCAGCTTACCGCGTGAGATTTGTAACACGGCTTGTATTTTCGTGGGAGATTTCGGGTTAATGAATGAGGTACCATCTCTAGTGCTCCAAAAGGGCTAAAACTTTGTGGGTAGCTTTAATATAACCAATAAGGTCGGGAAACGCTAAAAAATTGGAATTTTGAGGCTAATACGATCAGCTTACCCCGTGAGATTTGCAACACGACTTGTATTTCTGTGGGGAGATTTCGGGTTAATGAAGGAGGTACCATCTCTAGTGCTCCAAAAGGGCTAGAACTTTGTGGGTATCTTTAATATAAACAATAAGGTGGGGAAACACTAAAAAATGAGAATTTAGAGGCTAATACGATCAGCTTACCGCGTGAGATTTGCAACACGGCTTGTATTTTTGTGGGAGATTTCGGGTTAATGAAGGAGGTACCATCTCTAGTGCTCCAAAAGGGCTGAAACTTTGTGGGTAGCTTTAATATAACCAATAAGGTGGGGAAACTCTAAAAAATGGGAATTTGGAGGCTAATACGATCAGCTTACCGCGTGAGATTTGCAACACGGCTTGTATTTTTCTGGGAGATTTCGGGTTAATGAAGGAGGTACCATCTCTAGTGCTTCAAAAGGACTGAAACTTTGTGGGTAGCTTTAATATAACCAATAATGTGGAGAAACGCTAAAAAACGGGAATTTGGAGGCTAATACGATCAGCTTACCGCGTGAGATTTGCAACACGACTTTTATTTTTGTGTGAGATTTCGGGTTAATAAAGGTGGTACCATCTCTAGTGATCCAAAAGGGCTGAAACTTTTTGGATAGCTTTAATCCCTCCTACTATAAAAGATTGGGAAGGATTTTTACTGTTCATTCAACCAAAGTTACATTAGCCGTTGATTTGTGTTGGAAGGTGCTTTTGGACGGTCCGGATTATTTTCTGGCTATTTTACAATATTACCCTCCGGAGTTTGAATTTAAAATTGTTTATTTTTTTCTTCAGATGGCTGTTTTCGTCTTTTCATCTAAATAGGTTCTGATTGTCTTCCTTCTTCGTTCGTTCTGCAGTTCTTCTCAATCCTCAACCTACCGTGATGCCATCTATGGCTTCGTCTCTGACCTTGCTCTTCATCAGTCTACCGAGATATACCTCCACCTCCCTCTCTTTCTCGGATTTCCCTTTCTATTCGTCTCGCCAACCAGACGATTCCGCCGTCTTCGTTCAAGGCCATGAACCACCAGTCGCCATCGGTTTCATTTGTCCACCGCCTCGGAGAAAGGGAATAATAGGCCATTGGTTATTTCTCTTTCTCTATCTATTTCGTGCTTGCAATCGATATTTCGGTTAGAAATCTCGCAGAAACTATCCATCGATTTCTAGGGTTTATCATCGACAAAAATCATCTCTCATCCTTCGAATTTGAAATCGCAGTGGTGCAATTTGGAATTGGGAACCTGAAACCGATTTGGCCTCCACTCCGAGAAGCCCTTAGCCAAGACACGGCCTCAGCATCTTCATCCTTTTTTCTGGTAAGTCTTTCAAATCATCTGTTGCCTCCATCTCCGTGGGTCAGAAACAAATCTAATTTTGCTAATCTACCATCTTCTCCTCGACCCATTGCTGGCCATAAAATCAATAGAGTTGCAGTGCTAGACAGCCACCCAAAAAAACCGAATACCAAATTTGAAAAGTTAAAACCCGTACATTGAATTGGTCTATTTGGTAGTTTATGTGTGAGAGTTCTAGGTTTGATTTCTTGAAGGTGATTTGATTGCTTCTTCCTCTTCATCATCTGTCCTTCTCAGTTACGTTATGAGCATGTGGAAACATGTAATTGTATTTTCACTCACGTACCACCTTTCTTTCACTTCAACTTCATTGCTAGGCCAGAAAATGCAAGTGATTCTGAGAATCAACTCTTTTTGGCTGAAATGAAGAGGGATGAAATAACAGTCCCGTTTTACTGCAGTTGTTGCTGCATCATAGGGCCCCCTGGTACTGGTATAGTGGTATGTGTCTCTGATTGTGTGTTATCTTCGGCAATCTTTAGTATTCTTGCACATTTCACATTTTCATTTTCATTAGTTATGTACTGTGCACGAGATTGAAGTGTTACTGAGGTGTGTTGTTTGAATTTCTTGTGATGATTTCTCCAATTTAAACTCTCATCTTGCAGTATGATCCTGCCTACTTGTATTACTTTGTGATTATTACTTTTAACTAATATGTAAGCAAGTTACTTTTAATTAATGTGTGAATGCCTTTATATAAGTAACTATGTGATTATTATTTAGGTGTTAAATATTAATTACGATATGATCCTGCCTACTTGTTATATATGCTCATTTGATATTTTTGAATTGCATATATATTCACCGGGGTTTATCACTTCTTTATGTAATTTGTATCTTGTTTGGTCTAAAATGTTTACACAAAACCAGTTCCATTTTATTCTTTGGTGTTAATTAAACCTATCATTTTAAAAATTGCCTTTTTTTCCCCAGAGAACCCAAAACCCAATTGTATTACTTTGAATCCTCCAGCACCATACGTTCAGAGACAATACACCCTTCAGGTTTCATTCTTCTGAATATCCCCACTGGTTTGAATCTGATTTCATGTTGCTCGCTTGATTTGATCAATTTTAAAAGGATACGTGCCCCCATGTAGGTCTCGTTATCGACCCTGTTGATCTGTTTTGTATCTCTTCTATTATCCTTTGCCTTATTCTTTCACCTGAGCCCTTATCCTCGGTTTACCCCATGGAAAAAGACAAGCATACCCTAAAAAAATCTATATGCTCGCTTGATTTGATCAATGCCTTGTTAGTGATGAGGAGAAAAAAGTACAAAAAGAACAAAGTGACAAAGAGGAAACGAAGACAGACTATTGAATTGGCACAACATCCTCATCAACCTCAGGTGTGTCCTATCCTTGCTCTTCTGTTTTATGTCCTTCTTTATCCGGTGTGAGTGCTTGCTTCCTTTAAAGGGATTAGTGAAACCAATGGTGGTCAATCGGCTGTTCGATCAGGGGCTGAAAAAGGGGTGATGTAGTTCCTATCTAGAGCTGAAAAAGACGGTTTGCTGCACAAGTAGAAAACAACAATTATTAACTATCTGTGATGAGTATCAACAATTTGTTCCAGGAATGCACTCTTTTGAGAAATACATTGATCTTGTGAAAGTCTTTTATTCGCATCCTGAACCTACTACCATGGAGATGAAGGATCGTCTTCTTCGGAAGAAGTAAATAATATTTTTAGTTTTAATAACAGTGATCCTTTCCTGTTGCATAAATTTCTCTTCTTCATCCTCAATTCATTCTGTGCTCTTGTGATACCCAGCTAATTAGAGAAGTTCAAATTTGATTCTGACGACTTGATCGAAATGGCCTTCAAGGAAACAGAGAATGTTTGGTGGAGGTTCTCATGCTTAGTCTTCTACACCATTCAAATTTTGTCAATTTGATTGGTTAGTGTGCTGATGGAGATCAACGTCTTCTTGTCTACGAGTACATGCCCCTAGGATCTCTAGAAGATCATTTGTACGGTCAGTAGTTACTATTCACTTGAGCAATTATTTATGATCTTGAATTCTTAAGATGTCTTCTTTTTTTCCTTATTCACAAATACTTGAAAGATGCTAAAAGAGTTAGCTCAATGCTGTCAGCCTCTTATGTTATACTTTTTTGTTTTCTATTTCGGTGGTCCAAATATGGTTTTGAATCATGATTCTTGTTCAATTGTTCTTTAGATTGCCGAAGGCTGAGTCTTTTTTTCCCTTGTGTACTTGTTCTCAAAAGCATCAAAATACGTCTGCCTACACAGTTGAACTTTAGTCTTTACTTCTGTATGTTACATTGAATTTCCAGTAAAAAGGCCTTCCTTTTGTATTGTAAAGAAGTCATCTAAGTCCAAGCAAATGTAAATGGAAGCTCGGTTTATTTTTGTGGATCATTTGTGTGTCTCAAATGAATTCCTGTTCGTAAAATAGTTATGTTGTGACCGTTGGGGTTTTTGTCTTAGTGTATGCGTTTTTTGATTGCTAAATTCTCTGTCTTTATCTACTAGGTTTGATTGGGTATCTACTAGGCTTTTGTTCACTTCAAGTAAACTAAGTACTGTAATCATTACTTTTTTCACTTATAAATTAGTTTTTTTTTTAAATTCAAAAAAAGTTTCCATATAATTAAGTTCGGGTTAGTTAAAAAAATTAAAAAAAAATTGTTAATACGCCTAATTAAATGTATATATAATAATTAATACACACGAATCAACGAAGGTAGATAGATTGGTTGAACAATATATAGATAAGATAACGGAAGAAGCCCCATGTTTCACACGCAAGCTTGATCTTGTCAATGGCTTGGGATCGGAGGGCGGTGTTATGACAATCCCCCTTGGAGGCAAACTGCAAGCTTTGCAATGTCTAGACACTACAAGCACTTTGATTCGTTTATGGAAGCTGAGGCTAAGAAGTACGATAATGCTTCAATTGATTTGCAAAGTGAATTCTAAAAGAAGGAAAGTCTACCTCATTACACTCCCATTAAGCTTCCTATTTAATAGCTTTAATTGCAATTTTGATTAAAGAGATATCTTCTTTATAAAAGAATATCTGATTGGTTTTGTAATAAAAAATCTTGTTTATATTTTTCTCTTCTTAGAATACTCTTTCCTTATATGTTTATTTTTTTTTTTACAAGGAAAAACTTCGAGAGATCAAGCCTGACTTGATCCTCATTCCTTGGATGTTTATATTATGTGTTTTGTAAAGATGATGTTAATTTAAATTGATTGGTTATTTTATCACTTTGAATTGTTCAAGTGAGGTTCTTATTTTGTAATATTTGCACCTGTTGGAACTTTCTATTTGGTACATAGGTGATAATTTGATAAAGATGTATATCATATGCTTTTTTGCAGTAAAAATTTCACATTTCATACTGCTTTTCAGGTGTTTATCGAAGATGGGAAGAAGGTCAAGCATCTACATCCTTTAATCTAATCTGGAAGACTCGGACATCCACAATCTATTTGAGCAAGGAGTGGTGCACGCTGATAGCTACTTTGTGTTACTTTGACGCACACAAAATTCTATGATAAGCTATGATATTACAACCTTTCCCACTATATATGAGTCTTATCCTATAGTTGTCAAACTCAAATGAGTTGCTTGTTATACAATGTATTTGTTCAATCTTGCTCACCAAAAAAAATAAAAATGTATTTGTTCTATCTCATTAACATATCCTGTTGACTTGCATGAAAGAACTTTTTTTTACCCTATTTCTCGCTGGATAAAGTAAAACATGCACCTCTGAAAAATGAGTTAAAGCATCTAAATGTCAAAGTTTTATCATGTATTCCAATCCTGTGCATCTATAGGGATTTATGTAAATTATGTTTCTATTTCACTTTTAACTAGAAATGTTCTTGTTGTCGTACCCTTAATGACTCTGCAAAACACGCGCGCGAGCCGCGCTTCCAGTGCCTAGTATAACCAATAAGGTGGGGAAACACTAAAAAATGGGAATTTGGAGGCTAATACGATCAGCTTACCGCGTGAGATTTGTAACACGGCTTGTATTTTCGTGGGAGATTTCGGGTTAATGAAGTAGTTACCATCTCTAGTGCTCCAAAAAGGCTGAAACTTTGTGGGTAGCTTTAATATAACCAATAAGGTGGGGAAACACTAAAAAATGGAAATTTAGAGGCTAATACGATCAGCTTACCCTGTGAGATTTGCAACACGGCTTGTATTTTTGTTGAAGATTTCGGGTTAATGAAGGAGGTACCATCTCTAATGCTCCAAAAGGGCCAGAACTTTGTGGGTAGCTTTAATATAAACAATAAGGTGGGGAAACACTAAAAATGGGAATTTAGAGGCTAATACGATCAGCTTAGCCCGTGAGATTTGCAAAACGGCTTGTATTTTTGAGGGAGATTTCGGGTTAATGAAGGAGGTACCATCTCTAGTGCTCCAAAAGGGCTAGAACTTTGTGGGTAGCTTTAATATAAACAATAAGGTGGGGAAACACTAAAAAATAGAAATTTAGAGGCTAATACGATCAGCTTACCCCGTGAGATTTGCAACACGGCTTGTATTTTTGTGGAAGATTTCGGGTTAATGAAGGAGGTACCATCTCTAGTGCTCCAAAAGGGCTAGAACTTTGTGGGTAGCTTTAATATAACCAATAAGGTGGGGAAACACTAAAAAATGGGAATTTAGAGGCTAATACGATCAGCTTACCGCGTGAGATTTGCAACACGGCTTGTATTTTTATTGGAGATTTCGGGTTAATGAAGGAGGTACCATCTCTAGTGCTCCAAAAGGACTGAAACTTTGTGGGTAGCTTTAATATAACCAATAATTTGGAGAAAAGCTAAAAAAATGGGAGTTTGGAGGCTAATACGATCAGCTTACCACGTGAGATTTGCAACAAGGGTTGTATTTTTGTGGGAGATTTCGGGTTAATGAAGGAGGTACCATCTCTAGTGATCCAAAAAGGTTGAGACTTTGTGGATAGCTTTAATATAACCAATAAGGTGGGGAAACACTAAAAAATGGGAATTTGGAGGCTAATACGATCAGCTTACCGCGTGAGATTTGTAACACGGCTTGTATTTTCGTGTGAGATTTCGAGTTAATAAAGGAGGTTCCATCTCTAGTGCTCCAAAAGGGCTAAAACTTTGTGGGTAGCTTTAATATAACCAATAAGGTGGGGAAACGCTAAAAAATTGGAATTTTGAGGCTAATACGATCAGCTTACACCGTGAGATTTGCAACACGACTTGTATTTCTAAGGGAGATTTCGGGTTAATGAAGGAGGTACCATCTCTAGTGCTCCAAAAGGTCTAGAACTTTGTGGGTATTTTTAATATAAACAATAAGGTGGGGAAACACTAAAAAATGAGAATTTGGAGGCTAATACGATCAGCTTACCGCGTGAGATTTGCAACACGGCTTGTATTTTTGTGGGAGATTTCGGGTTAATGAAGGAGGTACCATCTCTAGTGATCCAAAAAGGTTGAGACTTTGTGGATAGCTTTAATATAACCAATAAGGTGGGGAAACACCAAAAAATGGGAATTTGGAGGCTAATACGATCAGCTTACCGCGTGAGATTTGTAACACGGCTTGTATTTTCTGGGAGATTTCGGGTTAATGAAGGAGGTTCCATCTCTAGTGCTCCAAAAGGGCTAAAACTTTGTGGGTAGCTTCAATATAACCAATAAGGTGGGGAAACGCTAAAAAATTGGAATTTTAAGGCTAATACGATCAGCTTACACCGTGAGATTTGCAACACGACTTGTATTTCTAAGGGAGATTTCGGGTTAATGAAGGAGGTACCATCTCTAGTGCTCCAAAAGGGCTAGAACTTTGTGGGTATTTTTAATATAAACCATAAGGTGGGGAAACACTAAAAAATGGGAATTTGGAGGCTAATACGATCAGCTTACCCCGTGAGATTTGCAACACGGCTTGTATTTATGTGGGAGATTGCGGGTTAATGAAGGAGGTACCATCTCTAGTGCTCCAAAAGGGCTGAAACTTTGTGGGTAGCTTTAATATGACTAATAAGGTGGGGAAACTCTAAAAAATGGGAATTTGGAGGCTAATACGATCAGCTTACCGCGTGAGATTTGCAACACAACTTGTATTTTTGAGGGAGATTTCGAGTTAATGAAGTAAGGTACCATCTCTAGTGCTCTAAAAGGACTGAAACTTTGTGGGTAGCTTTAATATAACCAATAAGGTGGGGAAACTCTAAAAAATGGGAATTTGGAGGCTAATACGATCAGCTTACCGCGTGAGATTTGCAACACGGCTTGTATTTTTGTGGGAGATTTCGGGTTAATGAAGGAGGTACCATCTCTTGTGATCCAAAAGGGCTGAAACTTTGTGGATAGCTTTAATATTACCAATAAGGTGGGGAAACACTAAAAAATGGGAATTTGGAGGCTAATACGATCAGCTTACCGCGTGAGATTTGTAACACGGCTTGTATTTTCGTGGGAGATTTCGGGTTAATGAAGGAGGTACCATCTCTAGTGCTCCAAAAGGGCTGAAACATCGTGGGTAACTTTAAATGACTAATAAGGTGGGGAAACTAAAAAAAATGGGAATTTGGAGGCTAATACGATCAGCTTACCCCGTGAGATTTGAAACACGGCTTGTATTTTCGTGGGAGATTTCGGGTTAATGAAGGAGGTACCATCTCTAGTGCTCCAAAAGGGCTAAAACTTTGTGGGTAGCTTTAATATAACCAATAAGGTGGGGAAACGCTAAAAAATTGGAATTTTGAGGCTAATACGATCAGCTTACCCCGTGAGATTTGCAACACGACTTGTATTTCTGTGGGGAGATTTCGGGTTAATGAAGGAGGTACCATCTCTAGTGCTCCAAAAGGGCTAGAACTTTGTGGGTATCTTTAATATAAACAATAAGGTGGGGAAACACTAAAAAATGAGAATTTAGAGGCTAATACGATCAGCTTACCGCGTGAGATTTGCAACACGGCTTGTATTTTTGTGGGAGATTTCGGGTTAATGAAGGTGGTACCATCTCTAGTGCTCCAAAAGGGCTGAAACTTTGTTGGTAGCTTAAATATAACGAATAAGGTGGGGAAACGCTAAAAATTTAGAATTTGGAGGCTAATACGATCAGCTTACCCCGTGAGATTTGCAACACGGCTTGTATTTCTGTGGGAGATTGCGGGTTAATGAAGGAGGTACCATCTCTAGTGCTCCAAAAGGGCTAGAACTTTGTGGGTAGCTTTAATATAAACAATAAGGGGGGGGGGGGGGGAACACTGGAAAATGGAAATTTAGAGGCTAAAACGATCAGCTTACCCCGTGAGATTTGAAACACGGCTTGTATTTTCGTGGGAGATTTCGGGTTAATGAAGGAGGTACCATCTCTAGTGCTCCAAAAGGGCTAAAACTTTGTGGGTAGCTTTAATATAACCAATAAGGTGGGGAAACGCTAAAAAATTGGAATTTTGAGGCTAATACGATCAGCTTACCCCGTGAGATTTGCAACACGACTTGTATTTCTGTGGGGAGATTTCGGGTTAATGAAGGAGGTACCATCTCTAGTGCTCCAAAAGGGCTAGAACTTTGTGGGTATCTTTAATATAAACAATAAGGTGGGGAAACACTAAAAAATGAGAATTTAGAGGCTAATACGATCAGCTTACCGCGTGAGATTTGCAACACGGCTTGTATTTTTGTGGGAGATTTCGGGTTAATGAAGGTGGTACCATCTCTAGTGCTCCAAAAGGGCTGAAACTTTGTTGGTAGCTTAAATATAACGAATAAGGTGGGGAAACGCTAAAAATTTAGAATTTGGAGGCTAATACGATCAGCTTACCCCGTGAGATTTGCAACACGACTTGTATTTCTGTGGGAGATTGCAGGTTAATGAAGGAGGTACTATCTCTAGTGCTCCAAAAGGGCTGAAACTTTGTGGGTACTGGGTAGCTTTAATATAACCAATAAGGTGGGGAAACGCTAAAAAATTAGAATTTGGAGGCTAATACGATTAGCTTACCCCGTGAGATTTGCAACACGACTTGTATTTCTGTGGGAGATTGCGGGTTAATGAAGGAGGTACCATCTAGGCCGAAGGGTACCATCATCCCTCACGAGCCTCTCTGCCTGTTATTATGATCCAGTTGAATATTAATGTCTTTTCAGTATATTTTAATATATTGTAATGTATTTTGATGTATTTTAATATATTTTCATATGTTTTATTGTCGTTTATTATATTTTAATGTTAATTAATGATTACAATTATATTTTAATGTTTTTTACTGTATTCAATATAATTTTATGTGTTTGAATATATTTAAATATATTCAAATGTTAATTAAATAATTTTGAAGTATTTTAATATTTTTTTAATGTTTTTTATTATCTTTCAATATATTTTTATATTTTAATATATTTTAATATATTCAAATATATTATATTTGAAGTATTTAAATATATTTAAATATATTCAAATGTTAATTAAATAATTTTTAATTATTTTAATATATTCAAATATATTATATTTGAATATATTTTTTTATTATCTTTCAATATATTTTTATATTTTAATATATTTTAATATATTCAAATATATTATATTTGAAGTATTTAAATATATTTTAATATATTCAAATATATTTTAATGTTAATTAAATACCTTTGAAATATTATAATATATTATAATGTTTTTTATTGTCTTTCACTTGTAATTATTTTCTATGTTTTTGAATATATACTATCTATTATATTCTATTAAATTAAAACTATATTCTTTTCTATCACACTATATACTATAAAAAACATTACAATATATAAATAAATCAAAAAATATAGTTTCAATTATATTCTATCAAACAATATATATTATCAATCATATATTCTATAAAATTCTATTATAAAACTATATTATCTATCTAATTATATTTTAAAACTCTAAAAATAAATCAAAAAAATAATAATTCAAATAACATACCGGTGGAGTCGGGACCGGGGACACCTCAATGGTCCGACGCTTCCGCGGCGGCAATAGACCGTCGTCCGCCACACCACCACCATCAACGCCGCCAGTTGCCGCCCCACCACCACCGTCACCGCCGCCAGTCGATGCCCCACCACCACCACTCTCCTCCACCGCCAAAGTCGCCAGCACCACTAGACCGGGAGCCACCGGCGCCACCGCCTCCACCTCCATCGCCGTCGCCTCCGCCTCGGCCTCCAAGGCCGCCACCGCCGCCTCGAGGTCTCCCTCTCTTTCTGTCTCCATCTCTCTCGGTCTCTCTCTCTCGGATGGGGTCTCTCTCTCCGGCGCTCTCTGTTCTCTCTCTCGACGGCGCTCTCTCTCTCTCTCTATGTGAAGACGACGAAGACGATGGGAGACGGAGAGGCACGTCCTCTTCGTCTTTAAAGGACGTGCAGCACGTCTTTAAGAACGTGCCCTATTGCACGTCCTTAAGGACGTGCAAGCCCGTCCCCAAGGATGTGCAAGCACGTACGGGTTTGGGAAAAAAAAAAAAAAGGTACACCCCACCTGCACGTCCTTAAGGACGTGGGGATTTGCGGTGTATATAGCCGAATCGTTTTTTTTTTTGGGTGAAAATTTACGCGAATTAGCTTAACAACGGCCTTTGACGAAAATTCCGAAATAAAAAATACAGAGAGATTGATCCTCTGGATGGATCTCAGGCTCCCAGCCCTTTGCCCCTTTCCACCCTCCGTCATTTCACTGCCCAACTATTCAAGCTTCCAAGCTGCAAATACTGTTGTGCTACTCAGCGATACGATTTCCATTGCCAAATTGATCCCGAATTCAAACAGTTTTTGAGCTTTGTGTATCTCAATCTCACGGCCAGGGAACCTGGATACATCAGTAGGTAGTAGTGTCGGATCCACCGCGCCCGCTATCGAATCACCCATCTGTAGTACTAGGTAGTATCAATTTTTTCCTAGTCGCACTCCTATCCTCTCTGCCTCTCCCCACCATCTCCAGGCTCCAGCTGGTCTACTTTGTGCTTCAGATCTCGAGGTATGTTGCTCCCTTCCTTTGCTTGTCCGCAACCTTTCTGCTTGCGATTTACTGCTTGGTGGCTTCCATTCCTCTTCAATTTTCGGTTTTCGTTGAGTTGTTTCCATGGATTCCTTCGTTTACCATTCCGTGTGTTGCTGCTGCTGAATTTGTGGAGTCTGATTTCTGAATTGAGATCTTGCACTTTGGCACGTTCTAAATGCCATGATGAAATTCGCCTACATTCCATTTCTAGTTTTTGGTCAGTTTGGAAATTGTAAGTCCGTGGAATATGGAAGTTGGACTTCATTGCTCTTCTCCTTTGTAAAATTACAGCTAATGATTTTGTAGGAAGATAAGGTTGTAGATTGTCCTTCATGCCTATGTTTTCTGAATAATTTTTTGACATAAATGCAAGGATCCTTTTTTATAAAAGACTGGTTTTGCCGATTATTTCTTACCCACCAAATTTTACGAGGTTGGCGATTTGTCAATTGGGCAAAAACGTGGTTTAAACATATTGAAAAGTACCATTTATAATGTTAAATACGATTTCGTTCCTCGTTCTAGTTTACACATTTAACCGAAGAACATTTTTCAAGAATTGTTCATTCCGATGCTATATCAAACATCATCATCCAAGAATGACTATATCTGGCATCTTTTCAGTTTTCACTATTTTGAGTTATTACTGGATTATTGTGGGAGTATATATATTTTACCACTGGACCTGCTTAGCATTTTTGCTTTTTAGTTTGTTAGGAGGGGCTAAATGGATAAGCAGCTTAGATTGGTTTGAGCTAGGAGTCTTGATTTTTTCTAAGGACCATTTGGTGGCTCGGCATACATTCATTCGACCGCCATGGAAGAGTATGTTGCAACTTCATCCATAAGTAGTTTTAGAATTTTCAAATATTTTTTCTTAGCAATACAAATTCATTTGGTTTAATTTTCTTGAACCCATTTATGTTTTTAATCTGTTGAAATGAGATAGGGAGAACGAGCTTGAACTTCTTCAGTGTTATCGGCGAGATAGACGTGTCCTTCTCAATTTCATTCTTTCTGGTAGCTTGATCAAGAAAGTTGTCATGCCTCCGGGTGCTGTTTCCTTAGATGATATAGATCTGGATCAAGTCAGCGTTGATTATGTTTTAAATTGTGCTAAAAAAGGTGAGTAAATGTTGCAAAGAGGCGTTTTTTTCTATCATGCTCTTCAGTGTGCTGCGCTATATACCTACACGGCCACATCCAAAGCTTCAACCATTTTTTTGTAGCCTTACTTTGATTTCATCTTAGCGTGTGTGTCAAACCATGTGCAGGTGATATGCTTGACCTTTCTGATGCCATAAGGGATTATCATGACAGTGCCCAGTTCCCGCGTATGGTAAGTTTCATGCCTGATGCATTCCTGTCAGTGTTCTCTTTTATAGTTGATCATACGATTATATGAGAAAAAAAACTGCATGTTCTTGCACATTCTTGAAGCCGAGTTTATGCAATGGTAAATGGATTGTCGTTTGGACAATGCTAAGTTGCTTACTATGATCATGGGTGAAATGTGGTTAAAGCTATGACCGAATTTAAAATATTAGTGGATGCATTTGAGTTTAATTTATCACATTCTAAGATGTTATGCCTTTTCAATGTTCAATATTGTTGATCTTACTAGATTGCCATGTTAAGCATTTCCCGTCGCATCTAGTTAGTTTATTGTCACTGTGCGGTGAACTTTTATTGCAGGTGCTTATTGGTTTTAATGCTGGCTGCTCTTTTCTAGAATATTTCTTCATCCAGTCACTAGCTCTTCTCTGATAAACACTGAACTTTATGTTTTTTAAAATCTCCACATTTTTGTTTTTGGACAAAATTGATGTACTTCCTTAGGGAGATTGAATATTGAATTAGATGTTGGTATCCTTTTTCAGAACACTTCTGCTTCCACTAGTGAGTTCTTTCTTGTTACAACTCCCGAAATTTCTGGCTCACCCCCGCGACGTGTCCCACCAGCTCTTCCAATAATTGCATCTTCCCCTATTATCCGCGGTCTGTCGGAATCAGAAGATGTGGGTGAAGAAACTTTGTCTAACTCTGAACCTCTGATCGAGAAATCTGGATCTAATTCAGAATCTTTATTGGGAAGAAGCTTATCCAAAGCAGAGTCCTTGAATTCTAACCAAGCTAGAGAATTAACAGTGGATGACATTGAGGATTTTGAGGATGATGACGAAATTGACAGTCGAAGGATCTCAAGGCGAATTCCAAATGATGCGTCTGATCTTGCTCCTGGATTGCCACTATTTGCAACAGGTAAACATGGATAAAAATGATTTTGGTAAGGCCTTTGTTTGTTGTACTGCGCTGAACTTTGTTTTATGCTAGTAACAATCCTGGCCAATTCACATTTGTTTTCTGGAAATGGAATTTCGATTCTCTTAAATACTATTGCATGTATTTGCGGGGAAGGTAACATATCGTGTATAGCATCTGCTATATTTACTCAGTTAGCTCCCTTGCTTGTTTAGAAAATTCAGGTTGCATGTTATAATGCTTCCTTGCCAGAGTTTAAGTAAGTATTGTAGCTTTTATAAGTCCACTTGGCTTAGGAACTTTAATGGCACATCATATATATAGAGAGAGAGGTGAGATTTTATTTATTTTTAGTTTAAAATCTATCCATTCATTAAAACTCATCCAATGGCTCACAAATGTTCTCATGTGTGCATTGTAAGGAGTGAATGCATTGGAGAGAGAGAGAGGTGAGATTTTATTTATTTTTAGTTTAAAATCTGTCCATTCATTAAAACTCATCCAATGGCTCACAAACGTTCTCATGTGTGCATTGTAACGAGTGAATGCATAGGAAAGTTATTTTATCTGTGTGTGTGTGTGTGTGTGATCATCATTTAGCATTAGTTGGCCATAATTTGAAACTATTCAGTGTTCTTTGAAGAAAGAAAGAGTCTTTTGGAACAAAATGCTCAGCGAATCATCTCAGAGGCTATCAGAACTATGCTAAAGTTTCTTTTTCAAATAAAACTTCATATAATAGATGCCAAGGCAGATTATGGCTACCAACAAGTTTGATAATTGTTCTTTTGCTATTTTTGTTTTCGCTTGCAGGCATTAATGATGATGATCTTCGGGAAACTGCATATGAGATCCTCTTGGCATGTGCTGGTGCTTCTGGGTATGCTACCATCATTTATTTTTAGTGACAAAAAATGATTGTGCTCGCTATGTTGGTTAGACGGTGTGTTTTTGCATTCTTGTAGCCCTTTATGACTTTCTTTGCTACGCGTGTATCTCTCTCAGTTTTGTCTTTTTGGTTTTAAATTTATGGTTCATTAACGAACAGAGGCCTTATTATACCATCAAAGGAAAAGAAAAAAGAGAAGAAGTCCAAATTGTTGAAGAAGCTTGGGCGCAGTAGAAATGAAAATCTCATCAAGCAGTCTGAACGAACACCTGGATTGGTTGGTTTGTTGGAGACAATGCGTATTCAAATGGAGGTAATTCATCCTATTACTTACCGTGCTGCTCTTTTATCATGCATGTGTTACTGGTCTAACAATGAACATTGTTATTGTGTGTTTTCCCCTTTTTCTACACATATTTTTTCATTCCACTGAAACTTCCTACTGCTCGCACCTTACCTTTGAGTCTTTTGCTCGTTGAATGTTAAGCTCTGTATTTGATCCAGTGAGATATAAAATTTAAAATTTGCGAGTGACTTTTCTGTGAATTAAATGGTCTTGCATACCAATTAAAGTTCTGAACATTTTACCTGTTTGTCGATCATTTATTCAGCAACAGTTGTTTGAATATGATTTCAGATTTCTGAAGATATGGACATTAGATCAAGGCAAGGGCTGCTCAATGCTCTTGTGGGGAAAGTTGGAAAAAGAATGGATGCTCTTTTAGTCCCATTGGAATTGTTATGCTGTATTTCACGTACAGAATTCTCTGACAAGAAAGCATATATTCGCTGGCAAAAGAGACAGGTGGAATCTATCGCTCCCACCTTTTGACAAACATATCTTCACATGAACTTTTTCATGCTTCTTCATATGATATAGCAATTGATTTTCCTTCCTGCTACTCTCCCTTGCATTGTTTCACCTAGCATGTTGACATTGGGATATAGTATGCAATTTCAATCCGGTTTTATGATTTGTGTCACTGCAGTTAAACATGTTGGAGGAGGGACTCCTTAATCATCCCGCTGTAGGTTTCGGAGAGTTTGGAAGAAAGGCTAGTGAAATGAGGATACTTTTAGCAAAGATTGAGGAATCTGAGGTATGTTCATCTTGATTGGAGCAAGTACTCTCTCGTCATGGCATAAAGTAAGGAATTATGGAAGGGAATACAAAAACTAAGCGCTATTTTTCCTTCCTGAACTTCTTTTTGTGCATACTACACCCCCTTTTCTTTTCTGGGAAAAATTACATAAGTCTTCTCTTAAAACCACTGCAATTTCCATTAAACCACCTCCCCCAGGGTAATTACCTCAGTGACCATCACTTCTCGAACTAATGATCTGGGGTGCCTCTATTCGAGAGCTTTATATTGAGAACCAACTTGGCCAACCAAGGATAGTTATGGTCACTATTATTGATATATCATACAATGAACACATTATATATATGTTAGGAAATGGCATATCTGTGTAATGGGATCTTGCAAGCCCAGCCTTGCGAGAATAGTTGTGACTGGAGGTTTTATAAATAGTAATAGTGATGGGAAGTTTTATAAAGTAGTAATAGTGATGGGAAGTTTTAAAAATAGTAAACATTTTTATGTTATGTAATGCGACATGATAATGCATTATATGTCGAGCCACATGAAGAGTTGAGATTCAAAGTTTAGAATGGAACTTCTTAAAAAATGGTTAGTTTTGCAAAACTCACAAAATTGGTCTATTTTTGCAAAACGAGAATTAAAATGGGTTAGTTTTGCAAATTGGCATATTTTGAATTCTTGTTTAATGTATTTTGGAACAGTTTCTGCCAGCTTCAACTGGTGAAATTCAAAGGTCAGAGTGCCTAAAATCTCTCCGTGATGTTGCTGTTCCTCTTGCTGAGAGGCCAGTCCGTGGAGACATAACTGGTAAAGTTTGTCATTGGGCTGATGGCTATCACCTCAATGTTAGACTATACGAGAAGCTGCTGATTAGTGTGTTTGATGCTCTAGATGAGGGGAAGCTTACAGAGGTTAGTATGGAACTCTCTTGGAGAAAAAAAATCATATTCAATGTATTATGATGATCAGATGATAAAGAGTCCAAATGTTGAACTATATATGTCACTTTACAGATATATGGACATATCATGATAGGATGGAATCCATGTTGTTTTACGAAAACTTGTTGATCTGATGTGTAAACCACAATATACGTAGGAGGCGGAAGAAATTCTTGAGCTTTTGAAGTCAACTTGGCGTGTACTCGGGATGTCAGAGACAATTCATTATACATGCTATGCTTGGATACTGTTTCGGCAGGTAATATGATGGTACAGAGGTTGTGCTAGTTTTTTTTTTTTTTTAAGGGTTAATATATTAAACTTTAAAGGAATATTTACATGTGAGTTCCTAGTGGTCTAGTGGTGGACTAGAGCCGCTAGTAAGGAGCATCAAAATCATGAGATCCGTTTGTAAGGGATCCCAATCAATAAGGTGTGTTGAACACTAGGTTCGGTGCGACTCCTATCTCTTCAAGCCACGGCTATCGGAAGTCGGACCCGCACCCTAAGGTTGTGAAAGACTAAGACCCCCTTCGGCTCGGCCATCAAGGGTCTTATCCTAGCACAACCCTGAGGTTGTGCTAGTTGACATGCTTGTATGTAATTACCGTGAAAAAAAAATATTGTTCTTCAATTTTCCCTATTAGAACGAAAATAATATTTGTTCTTCAAGTTTCCTGATTTTGTCATTGCCCATTTGGCCTTGAGATGGAATGATACATGATTCCCTTTCTAGTTGACATGCTTGTCCCTGCTTTCCTGGTTTGTCTCTTTAGTGGCTTATTATTTTTGTAGTTTATCTCTTTAGTGGCTTGGTGATTTGGCAGTTTCTTGATTTTATGCTTTAGGATCAGATTTAACAATTAAAATATTGAGTTATCAGAAAATTGGAGATTCTCCAACAATTCCTGTGTACGAGATCCTTGCTGCCCAGTCCCAGTGAGATGCTTGCTTCTGGGAGGTTCTATCATTTGGTATGAGAGCCTTATACATCTGACACGGTGATGGTGCCTATTGTTCTTCATCCAACCATACCCACCTGCCACCAACATTCTCAACGTCCTTCCCATAAGTCCTAACAACTAGCATAGATTGTTTATCTTTTGGAGAAAATTGTGTATGTGCTAAAAACTGAATTGTCAGTCTATCAACTTGCCTTTATCATCATCTCCTTATCCCCATTCCAAGGAAGAAAACTCACCTCCATCATAGCTGCACAGCATCCACCAATACTTGCCAATTGCAGCAACACCCCTACCCGATAATAGAAGACACAGAAAGCCAATTTCTGCGGGATGAGGGGTTTTGTTTTCATTGCGATGAGAAGTTTCAGCCTAGCCACCTTTACAGGTTAACAACTTTCTTGTTGATGGAACTAAACATTCAAGAGTTTGGTCCTAAAGAAACTGAACAAGGCAAGCTCGCAGAGATCTTGTTACATGACATTCCAGGAACGTTCAGGTTTCCGGTAACCCACCACAACTTAAGCTTTATAGAGCGTGACCGAAAGTACTATTTGGGTGTATCATATAGGTGATGAGCCTCCAAGTTTTTAGGACTTAGTTCCCTGTACTTGAGATAGTTCTCTTCCTAGTTTTTAGGACTTAATTCCAATAACTAATAGCTTTATATTTTATTTTACTTAAAGTCACCACTTCCCCATTTTTCTTGTTTCTCTTTTGTGGCTTAGTGGTTTAGTATTTCCTGTTTATATCTTTAGTGGCTCATTAGTTTGGTACTTTCCTGATTTTATGCTTTAGGATCAGGTAAATTTCATTTATAGATAGTCTAACGTGTTAGTTTGTGAGGAGGATGAGATTTTGTCAATTGAATTATCAGAAATTGGATATTCCCCAATGATTCCGGTGTGTGCTTGCTTCCAGTGGATTTTTGATACGGGGATAAGGTTGGGACTCTATTTTCCAAATACTATTGAATTATGCAGCAGCAGGACACTATCAGATCTTTTGTTAAGGTTGCCCAAGCTTCCCTGGCTTATGACACATCCCTATTCTGAAGATTTCAATGGTTCACAAGAATTATTTAGCAAACTGTTGTCATTCTAAGGCAATTCCTTTTGCTGGTGACACAGTTGAGTTCATAATTTGGTGTAAAGTTCCTTCTTTGCAGGTTGATTTAAAAGGTTAGGCATGTAAAATGAACATGTACTTAAGCGTGTCCAAGTTGGTGGTGTTGTTTTTCCGTTTCATAGAATCATCGGCTATGTGTAACTTCTGTTACCTGGACTTGAAGAATTAGGCCACTTTGGTGCCCTTTAATTGCTAGTTTTTACTTGGAAAGAAAATGGCATATATTTTACACTTATGCTGGTTAAGCTTTAGGTGCTAGAGTTGTCAAAAAAAAAAGAGAAGTTCTAGGTACTAGAGTTATTTACTAATCTGTCCTCAGTTTTTCTTTCAACTTTAGAGAGTTGATGATCTAATTTGCTTTGATTTATTTTAATATGTCCTCAGTTTGTTATCACGAGAGAGGAGGGAATGTTGAAGCATGCAATTGAGCAGTTGAAAAGGATTCCTCTGAAAGAGCAGCGAGGTCCACAAGAGAGGTTGCACTTGAAAAACTTGCAAACTAAACTTGAAACTCAAATGGGCTCTCAAATGGTTTCTTTCTTGGAAGCCTATTTATCACCAATTAAGGCGTGGGCTGACAGACAGCTAGGAGACTATCACATAAACTTTGCTGAGGTTGGTTAATACTCCCTCCGTCTCAAAATTTAAGTCGTTTTAGGATTTTGCACAATTTTTAATAAAACACTCATCCATCAATCAACATCATCATTCCACTAACTTTTTCATAAATTTTATTGTTTTTTAACACCCACTATATTTTTTAACCAATCAAAATATTTAAAATGTCAACAACACATAAATCGATACAAATCATTACTATCTCCTACCTAGAAAACATAAAATGACATCTATTTTGATACAAGAATAAAGGCCTAAAACAACCTAAATTTCGAGACGGAGGGAGTAATTAAAACGGCGTTTCTGTTCAGTTTAAAGTTAGAAGGAACCAGACTTGTATGGAAGGTTATCATTTAATAACACATTCAGTAATCTTTGACATGATTCTCATTTTAAGATCATGACTCAAGAATGAAGCTTTGTTTGACCTTTCTTATTAGGATTCTCAGATGATGGAGGGTATGGTAACGGTTGCTATGGTTTCAAGGCAATTGCTTCGGGAAGAACCGGTATGTGGATATTTCATAGTTTATTGGGGTTACTCAAACAAAATCTAATTTTTCTTAGTGAGGCAAATGTGGAAATTCTTCGATGTTAGGATCACCATCGTTACTTCTTCAAATGTGGAAGAACCGGTATGCATCTCACCATGAATTTTTTTGGCAGAGTATGCAGTCCACCTTGGAGTCTGATCAAGATCAAATTGAAATGTATATCTCATCATCAATAAAGAGTGCATTTTCACGGGTTAGTGTCTCACCTATTGGCACCGAACATTTTGTCATTTTTTGTATTTTCCTATTTTGCTCCATTTTAGCCACTTTTTCCTTCCATTGTGTTTGTTATTCCCATATTTCTAGTTGCTAATTTTTAGGACATTAATCCAGCACTTTCAGTTTTGCTGACAGCCCACTTCAAGCATTATCAGTTTAGCTCGTTATTTTTCTTAGGGTTGTTTATTTTATGAATAGGCTTGTTAACATTTTGTTGAACTTATCTTGGAATGAAATATCTGAAAAATTTGAGAGTGGCATTCTAAACAACAACAACAATCCCAGTTTGTCCCACTTACGCAGGGTCTAGGGGGTCGAGTTGTATGCATCCTTTCCCCGAACGAGTCGAGAGGATGTTTCCTATTGACCCATAAATGCCCTAAACCCATACGCAGGCATAGACATTTACAACTAAGGGCAAACATATATATCAGACATAAAGAACCTTGACAAGTAACTGAAAAAAGAACAAGAAACTGAAAAAGAAAGACGGGCAATGAATAGGATACAACCCCAAACTTCCCTACTCCGCACTACCCTCTCGACTCGTTCTAAACCAGGACACTTTTGTTTATGTACTTTTCCAGAAATTCCATATGATGCCCTTGACTTCTTAAATTTTGTTATACTTATCTTGGAATTGAATATCATATAAATTTTGTGAATTTTGCCTCATCCCTTGTCGAGAGGGAGATCCTTACTGCTGATTTATAAGCAGAACTGTTTCAGTGTTTCATTAGGACCTTCTGGTTACACTGTTTCTCTCTTTAGTGTTGTTTCATTTGCCTTAATGTTTATCACTGTTTCTGTTGAATATATTTTAAGGAAAGATTTTATTGAGAATTATTCTAGAGATATTGTAGGATATGTAGATATAATATCATGTATATTTTTAGATAGTTTTTATTCTTTCCTATCTTTCGTTTCCTTGTAATTCTAGATCTAAGGCCGTACATATAGGCCTATTGTTCTGGATGCATTAATCAATTCTGACAGGATTCATCTTCTTCCTGATCTTCAGATTCTTTTATCTAAACTTTGAAGAATTTTAGTTGATTTCTCTATTCCAAGATTTACTCGATCCTTGATAATTTTGCTTCCCTTTGAAGCATGTTTGCTAAGATGGATTCAATTTCAAATTAATTGGGGATCCTTTATATGATTCGTAACTCATTGAAACTTTTCCCTTTTTTGTGTAGTAGACTCCTGGTCCTCTTGTTGTATATACTTTTGGCTTCTTAAGAAGTCATTTCTTAATTCTTACTCTCTCCGTTCGGCAAAACATGTCATTTTAGATCGTTAATTGTGTTCAAGAAAACATGTCATAGTAGTTATTTTAATCTCTACTCTTAAGAAAATGCCCTTGTAGTGATCAGTACATTGTTAGTTGTAGTTTTCTAGAAAGTAAAAAAAAGTTTGTAATAAATGAAGGTATAATAGTATATTTGTTGATTTCCTTAAAATTTGTGAAATAAGCAAAAATGATATGTTTTGGCGAATGGAGGGAGTATTATTTAACTTTTCTCAGCTCAGTCTATTTTATGCAGGCTGCTTTTTTCCTGGTTAGATACATATTATTATTTATAAGAAATGCAAAGTACAAGCATTAAATCATGACTGACAAGGTATAGAATCTATACAAGACAAGTAGACAACAAACTGGGCACTTAAAATTTCCTGAAAGCAAAATCTAACTTCATCCAACAAGATGAAAATCCTAGACATTGTGGTCGTGCGAAATGCTGGCTCTTTTTCCCTTTCACCCTCTAGTCATTTTTTGCAGCATTAGGATTCTGATTCCTTTCACAAATGTTTTCCTATTATCTGATCACTTCTCAATGTTCCACAATTGTTCCCAGCAGAGGAAAAAAAAAGATCTCCTATTTTTAGACAATACTTCCTCCGTTCCACAATACATGGGCTTTTAGATGATGATTTTTGTTTCAAATAGATGGTCTTTTATGTTTTCTAGGTAGGGGATTGTAATGATTTGTATTGATTTGTGTGTTGTTGACTTTTTAAAAGATTGTGATTGGTTAAAATGTGTAGTGGGTATTAAACAATAATAAAATTTATGATAAAGTTAGTGGAATGATGATGTTTTTTTAAAAGTGAAGTGTTTTATTAAAATTTGTGCGAATGTATAAAAGACCATGTATTGTGGAACGGAGGGATTATATCAACATCCTTTCCCATTTGGACTAGGAAGATAACTGAGATAAAAGTAATGATCTTTATAAGCATTCTTGTGCAGACACTACAGACCATTGATACAATGACAGAAACAGTGCATGAGCATCCACTGACTTTACTTGCTGAAGAGACCAAGAAGCTGTTAAAAAAAGAAATCACTCTGTTTGTTCCAGTTTTATCTCAGTGGCATCCACAAGCAACTGTTGCATCAGTTTCTCTTCTTCACAAGCTCTATGGAATCAAGTTGGTAAGACATGATACTCTTCTTAGATTCTCTTATGCATTATCTTATGTCAAATGGAATATTGTATTGTACTGGGAGACTTTTATTTGAAATTTTTTCTTCAGAAACCGTTCCTTGATACTGCCGAGCATTTGACTGAGGATGTTGCATCTGTATATCCTGCTGCTGATGGTCTTGAACAGTATGTAATGGCACTTCTCACATCTGCGTACGGTGATGACGCTGCAGAGGTGTACTTTAAGAAGCTTGTGAAATACAAGGTTATGCGCCAGCTTTGCCTTCCCTAGTTCTATTTTTTTAAAATTTATCCCAGATTGTTGAATTCTTGATCCAACTATAATCGCATAATAATGGTAGATCAGTTAAGCTGATAAAATGCTTAAATATCCTTTATTTAGAAAAATGGAGAAGATACTTCTGATTCTTGTTTACTAATGTATTTTCATCTAATGATCTATGCATTTCTTGTTTAGATTGAGCCAATCATATTTTTATGTCTCTGCTGATGGGGCAATAAGCTGTATAGAGCAAGGGTGCTAGTCATACTGATATAGAACTACAAAACTACAAAATTTTACACTAGTGACTGGCATTTACCAAATTTCTGAGGAGCAAGGTATAGAGGCTGTCTTTAGGACAGCAATAAGATGCTGACATTGAATGTATCGAGGCTATTCAATTCATCCAGTGATTCTTAAAGCAGATATCTTGAATCTTCTATCAGATTTTTATATCCGTAGCAAGTTTATCCCCAGTTTTAGTTTGATATTTCTTGCTACTCCCTCCGATCCAAAATAAGTGTCGTTTTAGCTTTTGACACAATTTTTAAGTAAAGTATTAGTTATCATTGGTTTTATACATTTTTTCTAAATCGTATCATTTAATAAATGCTTACCTATTTTTTTAACCAATAAGTGGAGAGTTTGAAAGAAAAAGTAGTCAACAAATACAACTTTCAATAACAATTTTCATTAACTAATCTATGAAATTGCCTAGAAAACATAAAACGACACTTATTTTGGATCAAATTCAAAAGTCTAAAACGACACTTATTTTGGATCGGAGGTAGTAACTCCTAAAAAATGTCCTCAAATGGTATTGTCAAATTTTGGTGATCACCAAACTTCTGGTTAAGAAGGTAGACTACTGTTTGTCTGGAGGATAGAGTTTGCCACGATGTGTTGATTGCTCATTCAATTGAAACTTTTGTTTTAAAAACTATTTGTTCATAATTATTGTTCATTCTCCTATTCCGAATTTGGAGCCAAAGGAGAAGTGGAACTATGGAAGGAAAAAAATACTAATAGATTAAATTCCATTGTTCTACAGATTCCTAAAGCAGTTTCATTAATATGAGAAGGGTTCATATATACTCCCTCCGTCTCGCAAAACTTGTAGTTTTAGCTTTATGCACACTTATTAATAATACCTATATTTCCTTTACTTTTATAGGATAAAATACCTAAAAGCACTAATTATTACCTATAAAAAAAGCAATCATTACCTACAAAGTTAATAACTATAGCTAAAACAACAAGTTTTTTTATACAAGTTTACTACTCTAAAACTACAAGTTTTGCGAGACGGAGGGAGTAATAAATACTCCCTACTACACTAGAAACCAGTCTTTAACCCCCCAAAATTTGAAAAGTTGAATCAAACTATTTTGAGTAGGTCAAGCCTTTAAAGCTTGTAAAATGACAAGTATTGCGGGAAAAGGGGCTAAAATAACAACTATTGTGATACAGAGGGAGTGTAAATAATCAGCTTAACATTTTTCATCTGGAGTTATCCTTTCTGCTACTTGCATCTTAAGCCTGTTTCCTTGAATGCTCATCTTGCTACTCATATTTTGAGTATTATTTTTTGTTGACTCCGGTTGTACTTTCTTTCTTATCCATCTTAGATTGAAATATTATCTGGAACATTGGTGATGCGCTGGGTCAATGCACAGCTTGCAAGACTTCTTGGCTGGGTTGAACGTGCCATCCAGCAAGAGGTGACTATTGAACATTAAATAGGATTTTTTCTAATGTTTGCACATGAGCACCTTCAAGACTCCAACAACTTCCCCATTTTAGAGATTTTTAGGGTTTTGGAGAATTTAATCCTTTTTTTAAATCCAACTTCCTTTTCATTCTCCAAATCGGGAAATAGTAGAAAAAATAGAAATGTTTCTCCAAATCTTCAAAATGAGGAAGTTGTTAGAGTTGGATGAAAAATAATTTAGTGAATGTCTTTTGTTTCCCTATTTTGGAGATGGCCGGCCTAAATAATTGGAACTTCCTTTTTGGGAATTTAGGTTGTGTTCTGATTCCAAAAATGTATTAATTATAGTGCAATTATTCCACTTTGATTTATGTGAGTGTTTGGTGACATTATTATTTTACCTCGTTTTTACGATTTTTTTTTAGTTATGCAACCAAACATTCTTCCTTTTCAAGCAACCAAACATTCACATAAACTGAGGTAAAATAATTGGATTATAATTAATACATTATGGAATCCAAACACATCCTTATTATCCTCCCTTTTATCTTTTAATCTTCTTCTCTGCTCTGCATGAAAGAAATGACGATTAACATGGCATAATTGATCCATTAGTGCAACCAGGAACCCAGGCTTCTTTATGTATTCATGCATGTGTATGCCATTATACAAATCTGTTAATGTTAAGGTGGTGGGAAATAAATTATTCGTCTAATTTCTTTCTGGAAAGATTAATGGACAGATAGTCTCCCTCTTTTACCCCAATTGTGTTTGTGCAACGTATGTATGAGGCTACTGTCTTTTACACTGATCATGGTTTGTCGTGTATGTATACAGAAGTGGGATCCTATATCACCTCAGCAGAGGCATGGGAGTTCAATTGTTGAAGTGTATAGGATAGTCGAAGAGGTGATTATATTTATTTTAATAATTTGCATCATCTTCACAAAAAAAAAGGATAAGAGAAAATTACGATTTGCGTCTTGTTCCTTGTCTCTGTAGCGTATATGCTTTCTTATCATCTAATTTTGACACTATTACCTTTTAGAGCAAGAACTCAACTTGATTAGTCAAACATTTGATGAATGATTTAATTTTGCATCCATGGTAGCATTGGATATCACTAAGCATTAAAGCCTCTTATACTAAAATCTTTTTTCCTGTACTGTTAGTTGAGGCTCCAAACATATCTGATTGCTTTTTTTCATATATTATGAGCTCAATTAAAGTTTATTGGGACAAATAAAATTATTTAAGATACTTAATAATTCCAAATAGCTTTTTATCTGTAACCTCAATAAGGTTCTAAACTGTGCAATCCGATTCTTTTCCATTTCTTTTGGGAAGTTTGTTTTAACCTCTTTTAGCTCTCCGGTTTATGAGTGCCACATGCTAGAAGGGCTGTTGAAGCCTCTAAAATGTTTTGTTGGGCAGAGACCTTCCTTTTTAAGTTGTTTGAACTTCGATTTCTGCTGTAACTTGAAAGGGTTAGTTTAATATGGGTAAATGAATTTGTTTGGATCACGTTTAATGAAATCTAGTAAGTTGTTTGTTGATTAGAAAGTTGTGATAGAATCAATAGGAGTTGTTACAGTGAGTTCTGACTAGTCATAGTTTATAGTACAGTTTAATTAGGTTCATGAATGATTCTTACATGTGCTTTCCAACAATTGCCCATACTATTTTTACTGTTTGGATATTTTTGGGATTAGTATGGTTCTTCTCTACTTGTCCATTATTCTCATTTATTCTGTTTAGATCAATCTTCTTTTTTTTTTTTTACAGACAGTGGACCAATTTTTTTCGCTTAGAGTTCCCATGGGTTCTGGTGAACTAAATAGTTTAGTACGGGGCGTTGACAATGCATTTCAGGTTTATGCGAGCGACATTGTTGCTGATTTGGGTAAGTACAAGTGAAAATGAACTCTTGATTGCTTCCCTCTCCTGAAGCACTTTGTTGCCTTGTGCATTTCGGATGGCTAAATCCTACAATCTCATTGCCCCTGTTTGCTCTCTTCTTAGCCTTTGCTGTTTTACCCAATAGTTGCAGATAGCAGAATGAGTTATTTCTGCCACTCCATAAGATAAATGCACAAGCTCTTCTACTTGGGCCAAATTGGAAAGTACTTTATTTTCACTTTGTTGTGCAGCTAGCAAAGAAGAGCTGATTCCAGCTGTGCCTCCTCTTACACGGTACAGGAAAGAAGCTGGAATCAAAGCTTTTGTGAAAAAGGAGATTCTAGACCAAAAAACACCTATAGAGAGGATATCTAGAGACATCAGTGTCTTGCCAACACCAGCTCTCTGTGTTCAACTAAATACACTACATGTGAGTGGCTACTTCTCTTTATTCTGTATCATCCAAAAGGACCCAAACATGTGACTGTCTACTTCTCTTTATTCTTTATCATCCAAAAGGACCAAACCGTAATTTGTGTGGGGGGTATTCGTAGGTTATATCTTTCTCAATTGGGTTAATTCTTAAAATTGAATTTGTTTCACCATAGTCATTTTGAATATTTTATGATTAAGTTGTGATGTTTTATGCTTCTTTGTTCTTTGTGAACCTTCCTGCGAGGGTAATAGGAATTTTGGTTTTACATTTTGCATTTGTTGCACCATAGTCATGTTTTATGATATTGGGTCTTTTGGAAAAACTCTCACGAATAGTTCGGGGAAAGAGTGCGTACATCCTGACCCAGACCCCGTTTTTTTGCGGGAAATACTGGGTTGTTGTCATCGTCGTCATTTTTTGCATTAAATAAGCAACTTCTGTTTACCTTTAACATTTTGCCACCTCTTTTATCTATATATTTTTATTGTTCCAGTCTGTTGTGTAGTTATTATTGTCTACATTGATATTATTATACTTGATAATTTTTTCATCATACTAATAAGAAACAGAGGAACCTTGCAATTCTTTCATGTCTACTTCCTTCTATATTGATTCAAGTTCTCCTAATAGTATGCAGTTAGTCACCTGACCAAGTTGGAAGATAGCATTGCAAACCGTTGGTTGAAGAAAAACCCAAGTGAGAAGTTTGTCAGTACGTCTCTAAAGCAAATTCACCTTGCTCTTTGCCATTTCAATTCATCTCAGACATAATATTGCATGCTCTTATGTCTGTCCTCAATCTTCTTTTTTTAATTGGAAAAAATGGCTTTAAAGCATGTACATTCATATGTATCTATCCATAGGTTAGATTTTCAATCATAACTAGGAGGTCATGTATAAATAACTGACTGTGAGCTCTGCCATCTCTGATGCACGCATGCACATATGGACCAAAGGAGGTGTGACCAAATTCTAACTTTAATTTGGAGCCAGGGCATGTTGATCTAGTGATATGATTGAAGTTAAAATTTATTTTCAGACCGGTATGCAAATGTGATATCATCATGAAAATTATCTTCACATCTATTGGAGAAAAATTGTGGGTAAATTTCATTTTTAACCCCTAACCTTTTGTTTATGTTTCATTTTTTTTTTCAAAATAGTCTAAAATGTTTATGTATTTGTTTCAGTTTTAGTCTTTCTGTTGAGGGGAGGTTATCAAAATTAATACAGGTAAAAGGTTTGGAACCAAAATTAAACACAAACAAAAAGGTGAGGGGCCTAAGTGAAACTTGATCAAAAGGTTTTGGACTCTGTTAAACCAAAGGGTTGGTTTGGTTTACAAAAATCCCAAAGTCTACCTTAAAGATGTCATCTTTATCACCCAAAATATTCTAACTTTAAAAAATCATTACTTGACAGTTAACACTGAAAAGTCACAGCTTATACCTTAAAGATGCCAACTTTAAACCTAAACAAATATATCAACTGAAAAAGTATGTGATTTACCTCGTGCTTGAGAATAATTCAATGGTACTTCTTCAAATTCGGCGTTCAAATCATTATTGATGAAGTTACAATGATAGTGATCCTTCATAACTTCTCTATTCACTATAACATACATACACATATAGAGATGATTGATTGGTTACTTTCTGAAATTTATATCTTCAGAGAGAGCTCTAGATGACAGGTCGAAGAGCTTCAGCCAGAAAACTGCTTTAGATGGAAGCAGACAAGATCTGAATGCAGCTATTGACAGAATCTGTGAATATACTGGTTAGTGTTGCATTGTGTTTCTTTATGCCCACACGAATGTGAACGGATACTCTGATTTAATGTGTACTGCTGCGGTTAATTCTTCCCCTGTTTTCTTGTCTTCGTTGTGTTATTTTCTTTCGTACTTGTGAAATTTTTGCTCTTCTATTATACAGTTGCTTAGTAATTTCTATTTTCTTCGTCACTGTTACAGGAACAAAAATTGTATTCATTGATCTCGGAGAGTCTTTCATTGACAATTTATATCGACCTAGTGTTTCTCAGTCCCGATTGGAAGCACTGGTTGACCCACTTGACACAGTAAGTCATCACAAGGTCCCCCCACCCCCATTTAGGTACATTAGTCCTGATTGGGTTTCTCGATCAATTTCTTGACTAAAAAAAATGTTTCTCGTTCAATGTGAGCTTATCTTGATATGCAAGGACATAATCTCTATGAATGCAGATATTATGATTTATGAAATTCTACTTCATCATCTTGATAGCCCTTAAGAATTATCAGACTACTTTCTTATTGAAATATTTGTTGAAGAATCCATGTCAGCTTGCTCCACTGAGCACTAAAATTATGCAGTTTGGACTCAACTGCTAGCAAATTGAGCAAACCTTAATGATACTTGGTCCTAAATTTATTCTTGAACCATGATTTGTTCTTATGATAAGCTGTGAAGGGTATGCCTTGGCCAGAGAATTCTAGAGGTGTTTCTTTCTTTTGGAAATGGTAAATACGTTCCAAGTGCCAAAATGGCCAAAAAGACATTACAGAGTGATGTTCAGAAATAGTTGGTTCTATTGAAAGCAGAAGTTTGCTCAGGGTGATGTGTACTTACTGATAAGCTGAGGAGTATTCCTCAACCAGAGAAGTCTAGAGTTGTTTCTTTTGGAAAATGTAAGTTTGTTCCAAGTGTCAAAATGGCCAAAAATAAATTACAGAGTGATGTTCAGGAGTAGTTGGCTCTATTGAATGCAGAATTTGGCTCCGGATGGTGTACTTAATGATAAGCTGAGGATTATGTCTCAGCCAGAGAAATGCTGGGCTATTTCTTTGTTTATGAAATGGTATATACATTCCAAACAGAAATTACAGAGTGATGCTCAGAACTAGTTCAAGGCACCATCCTCAAGTAAACTAAGAGTTCCGAAAGCTTGTAGCCAAGCTCTACTTTCTCTGTTACTCCTATCTAGTTTAGCATGTATTGTGGCCTTAATTTGCTACTGTAGCATATCTGAGCAAGCACTAGCAGTAATAGTTTTGTCACAAAAGATTATTGAATTCCTAGCATGCAAATATTAAAAATACAAAAACTAAGAGGCTGGTGTAAAATACAATGCTAGATTGTCTTGTGCTGTTTGCCACCCATTGGAACCTTTGATCAAATGTTTGAAACCTCCGTCTGACTCCCATACAGACCATAGCTCTGTTGGGTACCCCCTTAGAATGTCTTTTGATTCCAAATATTTAGTGTCTTTGAAGTAGTCTCACAAATTTGTATTTACCATCTTCCATCATCCCTGATAGAATGCAGTGTTTGTTATGATACTATGTGATTATGTACTTATCAGATTCCAATGATTATGTACTTGTAAATTGTTATATATATATATATATATATATATATATATATATATATATATATATATATAGGGAGACAATCCCTGAGGGATTTACATCTATTCTAACAACCCCCAAGCTTGTAAGTCCCAAGCTTTTAGGAGCTTTGGCCTCATATTGTTTTCCTTGATCTACAAAATGAAAGAAAACATTGGGAGATTAACTTCCCCAACATATCCGCCCCCCCAAAAAAAAAAAATCCAACCTGGTGTCCTTTAGCCCTTATCAGCTCGTAAGTCTTCCCTGGGCCTAGGCTTCCATTATGCCTCGTATTCACAGCACACCAGTGTTGGCCAAGATAGGAGGCAAAGTGTTGTGGCAAGCCATCTCCGGTCTTAGCATGGCTCGACGCCTGCTATCACTTGGTTTCTGTCTAACATCCCATATGCTTTGTCCTCTTAGTATGTTCATGTGTATCCATATAGTCCAGACATGATCGCATCTGGTCTTATGTCTCAAGATCAAGCACAGGCCCACCCAAGATAGTCATATAGCATGGCTCGACGCCTGCTATCACTTGGTTTCTGTCTAACATCCCATATGCTTTGTCCTCTTAGTATGTTCATGTGTATCCATATAGTCCAGACATGATCGCATCTGGTCTTATGTCTCAAGATCAAGGACAGGCCCACCCAAGATAGTCTTATTACATGACAAGAGCTATTTAAATCCAAGACCTCCTTCCATGCAACTAGAGTTTCTTTTTTCTTACCAACTTAACTGGAACTTATTTCTGAACTGTTTACTTTTGGAATATTGATCTCTTTGTCAGATCAAAACTTTCCACGTCTAATGGAAATGATCCTGGTGTTGCAACTTGCATATTTAGAAACATTTCTCTATCAGTCTCACCCTCTCCCTTCTGTCCAACAAACCACATCCTGGCAGAAACTTGTAGTTCCCCTTTTTCTTTCCAAACTTTTGTTTGCAATTCAGTCCTTTTCAATCCTCCATTGAATACATATGGCCTACAAATATCTGACCAAGCATGTAGTTCCGCTTTTGCTTTCAAAAGTTCTGTAGCATGTTTTCATTATTATGTCTTACGGAAGTCATGTAATAGATTATGAGGTACATCATATGCATTTTCTTATCAAATTTACAGGATCATTCGTTGTTTTTTGCTTTAATGTAGGCACTAAATCAACTCTGCGCTGTTATTGTTGAGCCATTGCGGGATCGGATTGTGACAAGTCTTCTTCAGTCGTGCCTGGTCTGTGTTGTGTATAAAGTTTAGATAACAATGTGAAGTTCTCGTATTATTTTCTGCTCCTTTTCTTGGCCTCCTTTTATTTTATTTTTTGAACTCTGTGATTTCTCCAGGATGGCTTAGTACGTGTTTTACTAGATGGAGGGCCATCTCGTGTCTTTTGTTCTACTGATGCTCAACTGCTGGAAGAAGACTTGGATGTCCTGAAGGTGAATATTTGTTTCTACTGTATAATCTTGTGCCTTGGCAAAAGATTTAGATCGGTATATCTTCTCTGAATTGCCCTTCCTTCCAGAATCCTGATGTTAAATTTGTTCCGAGCAGGAGTTCTTTATTTCCGGAGGAGATGGGCTTCCTCGGGGAGTAGTAGAAAATCTCATGGCACGTGCACGCCATATAATAAAGTTGCATGGATATGAGGTTTTTTCATCTCAGTTATTTACTTGTTTCCAAAATACATGTGATATAATATATCATGCTCATGGATTGTGTCAAAATGCATATTCGAATTCCACTTCCCTCATATTAGCTCCTCACGTGAGACATGAGTCTCTTTCGGATTCCTTAATCAGATCACTTCTCAGATTGTGACATTCAATGTCCTATTTTCAATAGCATCTAATAGCCTGTAATAATTTCTGCTTCATCATATTGTTGCAGACTAGAGAGCTGATTGATGATCTGAGATCCACTGGCGGGTCAGAACTGCACAGCAGCAGAAGCAAACTCGGTGCAGACACCAAGACCTTAATGAGAATACTATGCCACAGGAATGACTCAGAGGCCTCACAGTATCTCAAGAAACAATACAAGATCCCGAAGTCTGCTGTTTAGCTTAAGGAAGCGCAGGATGTGGAAACGAAGAAGGGTGCGCATCTATATGCACAAGACAAAGAACAAGACCAAGGCCATCCATCTCTTTCAGTTTCCAGGCTGTATTTACAACTCCTATCATCTATAGAAACTATCAAGTGGTTGTTCATAGCCGGGCACACCGTATTGTAATTTCCTTTGTTTCAAATTTAGTTTTGATTTTGTAAAATGTGTCTTTGTTGTTGCGCTTTATGTTTTACCTGTTAAATCCTCCTGTACATGTTTAACTTTGACAAAATTGTGAAAGTATTTATTTCTTCTTTACATATTTTCATACCTTCCATTGAGTTTGAGTGCATGTATTGCACTTTGCACCTGTTTTCATCCCGGCATTCCCTCTGGCATATTACTGGAAGGTTGGGGACCTTTTGGTCGAACGAATAAGATCATTCTTCCCCGATGTCAAAATTATGACCATGCGGAAATGGCTCGATTCGCAGGTACCCTTATGAGGGAAGCAAATATAGAAGTCGAGACATTCTCATTCAACGAACTGAAGATTTAAATCATTCCAAAGTTGCAAGCATCATTCGAAGGAAATTGTTAAATAACGTTGTTATGTTCATTTGTTGTTATGTATGGTTTGATAGGACTTAACTCAGCCCGTGAAACTTTCCTTATCAAATTTATTTAAAAAAAAAAAAAAGAATAAGGCAAAAGAGGCTGGTCGGCAACTCAAATTTTGTCATACAAATTGCATGAGATATGATCTTCAAAGTCATCCAACACCTTGCTCTCTAATGGTATCTTCTTAATTAGTTATATATCTAATCCGTGAGTACACACAACACATATTTTGAACCACATATATGGAGTATATTTTTGGATATATCCCTCTCCCGATCATTTTCATTTCGTGCAAATTATGTTCCTTATAAAACACAACTACGTACCGGTGAGTCTCCTATATTACGCACGCAACCTCGCTACTACTATATACATTAACGATAATAAATAAATGAGTTTATAACGAAGCTATAGCTATTTAAAATGAAATTAAAACTGTACGTGATAGTGAGTGAAACTAACTAATGATGGAAAAGGGCATGGATAATTTACTAGTAGCATTAGTCCTGTTGATCTTTGTGGGTACCCTAACCGTTTTGGTGGGGCTGGTCCCTTTTCGGCAGGGACGACACCGGCGACGACTCCTTGACATAACAGCGGTGGTATCGGAGGCCCCATCCTCAACGATGGTAGTTAGAGTGCCTTTTCTAAGGCGACGGCACATCTTGACGGCGGACCCGGAAAACGTGCAGCACATCCTGAAGACCAACTTCCAAAACTATCCAAAGGGGGCAGCCTTCCGGTCCACCCTAGAGGATCTGTTTGGGGAGTGCATAGTGAATGCGGACGGACAGGAGTGGCGAAAGCAGAGGGTTTTCGTAGCACGGGAGTTCTCGGTGTCCTTCCTCCATTCGTATGGGGACAACATCCTTGACTCTGAGATAGAGGAACGTCTCCTCCCATTGCTGACAAAGGCAGCCACCGTGGGGGTCGTAATTGATCTGCAGGATGTGCTCCTCAGATTTGCCTTGGATAATATAAGTAGGGCCGCTTTCAGCTATGACCCGGAGTGCCTATCAGCAGCAGCTGCAGGTTCATATTCTTCGGGCGGCCCTGTCCTCCCGCGCTCCGAGTTTTCGGAGGCTTTTGATACTTCAGTTTTACTTATGAGCAACCGAATTAAGAGCATGCTTCCTTCCAAGTTGCTATGGATGAAGAAGGCTTTGAATATTGGGTATGAAAGAGAGCTTAAGAAATCGGTGGAGGTTGTGAAAAGGATAATCATGGGCACCGTACTAGCCAAAATTACAAAACACGATCATTCTTTTAATAATAATAATGAGGAGGAGGAGGTCGTGGATCCAACAGCCGGCGACTTCCTATCAAGGTTGCCAAAGCTCACGATGGGTGGCGGCAGCGACACTAGTACTAAGCAGCAGCAGCAGCAGGAGTTCATGGCAAACATGGTGGCTGGAGTGATACTTGCTGGACGCGACACCACCTCGGCTGTCCTCACGTGGTTCTTCTGGCTGGTGTCGACCACCCCACGTGCAGAGGCCAGCATCCTTGAGGAGATCAACAATCTTAATGCTAGCGCTGATCATAATAATAATAATAATAAGCTGCAATTGGGAGCCTACGAGGCTGCTAGGGAAATGCCGTACACCCACGCCGCTCTCTGCGAGGCCATGAGGCTCTACCCTCCCATCCCGGTGGTAGTCAAGGAGGTCCAAAACGACGACGTACTCCCCGCAGACGGGACACTGGTTAGGAAAGGGGACAGGGTGGTCATAGTCACATACGCTATGGGGAGGCTGGAGAGGGTGTGGGGCCCTGACTGCAAGGAGTTCCGTCCGGAGAGGTGGCTCAGCAGGACTAATAATAATTCGGAATGGAGGTTTGTGGGTACAGATCCCTACAGGTTCCCTGTGTTCAATGCAGGCCCCAGGATCTGTCTTGGCAAGGAGATGGCCTTTCTGCAGATGAAGAGGGTCGCTGCCGCCGTCTTAGGGAGCTTCAGGGTTGTCCCCGTTCTAAGCCTAACCCTATCCTCTCCGCAGCCTGAGTTTGTGTTTGATCTTACTGCTAAAATGAAAGGCGGCTTCCCGGTCAGGCTGCTGGACCGCCATTCTATCAACTTACCTACCCTATCCATTCCAACTTAATTAATTCTTACTAATTCATCATTAATTCAAATATAATAATTACATTATACTTTATCCATGTTTATTGATTAATCTGAGTTTGTGTTCCATCTTTTCATGCATGCAGATTTGTTTTGTTACATATATATGTATTTCTTTACTATCGATCCATTATCAAATATATATATTTATAATCTGATCTTATTTAGTAAATGTACTTTATGTGGTTTATTTTTAATATTAATATATTTAACATTGATTCGGATCAAAAAATAGATATTTAATATTAAAAAGAGAAGTATATAAAATATTTATATAAATATCTTAAAGTAAAATTTCATTTGGCATATAGTGTAAAACACTCCCTCCTCTCTCTAGAATTTCTAGGGAGAGGGAGCCCCAAATCTCGGGTTTGGCCGCCTACCCCGGCTTCAGTCTCCTTATCTCGGCTTCGGCCTTTCGTACCACAGTTACAGTAGCGTCGTCGAGACATGCATCGACGAATTTTCCTGAAGAACAAGGCCTGTGAATCCCCTAATTTGAAGACCCTCCTTCTATTCGATTATAAACTAAATCAAATTGGGGCTTTTGGTTGATTAAGGGATCTTCTTCCCTTTTTCATTATTAATCCCTTTATCCAATATGAGCAGCAAAAAACCCACCATTCAAATCTATGGCTCGCGATTTCGAACCCCATCTTCGATGGTTCCTTCGCTGGTGATGTGTGATGTGTCCCCTCCTCATTGCCGCTTGCCGGTTCTGAACCCCGTCGATATCACCCTCGATTCTCGTCTTGGTTTCGGTTGTACTGCTACAACTCCCCCAGATCTGGTCTACTTGTCCTAGCTCCGGCTCCGACGAACGTATGTTCGTCTCATCTGCCGGCTCTCCTCCGTTTCAGACCAGTGATTTGTTGAAATAGTAAACTTAAAGTTAGTATGTTTAATTCATCTAAGTTACATGCATCCATTGAATATGGAAGTTCATGCATGTTAGAAACATATGAATTCATTTCTTGAGTTTAAAGTGAATAAGTTTATAGAATTAATGTATAGGAAGTTGATGTTAAGGTTCATGCACCACTGGCCTATAAATAGATACATTTGTAAGCTTGAAGGAATAAGAGAAAAGAACACAAATAAATAGTTAAACACATTTGAGAGCTATTTGAGCTTATTTTTTCCTCTTCAAATTGTCTCTTCCAATATTATTTCCTCTTCAAATTCTATCAAATTGGTATCAGAGCTCGGTTATGGCTAATTCAAGTTTTCCGTTCCAATTTCCTCGTCTCACAAAAGAAAACTATGAGAGGTGTCTCCGCATGAAGGCACTTCTTGGTTCCCAAGATGTGTGGGAGATTGTCGAGAGAGGCTATGAGATGCCTAAAGACGAAACTTTGTTGACTCCCACCGAGAAGGAGGTCCTTCAAAAGACCCGGAAGAAGGATCAACAAGCTCTCACTCTCATCCACCAATGTCTGGATGAGTCCATGTTCGAAAGAGTGGCCAATGAGACGACCGCCAAGCAAGCATGGAAAATCTTGAAAACCTCTAACCAAGGGGTTGACAAGGTGAAGAAGGTGCGCTTGCAATCTTTTCGAGGAGAATTTGAAGGTCTCCGAATGCAAGAGTCTGAATCGTTTGCGGATTTCTTTGCAAGATTGTTAGCCGTTGTCAACCAAATGAAGCGATACGGAGAAAGCATCAAGGATGCCCGAGTTGTTGAGAAGATACTTCGTTCGTTGCCAACAAAGTTCGATCATATTGTAGTCGCCATCGAAGAGTCGAAAGACTTGGAGACTATGACGGTTGAAGAAGTCATGGGTTCTTTACAAGCCCGTGAGGAGAGGATCAAAAGCAGAAAGGACGAGCCAACAGAGCAAGTCTTAGCCACCAAGCACTCAACATAAGAGAAGAGTGATGGCCAAGAGAAGTCTCAAAGAGGAAGAGGACGAGGACGTGGTCGTGGTTCCTTTCGAGGAAGAGGAAGAGGAAGAGGAAGAGGCGGATCATCAAACCATGACTCCAATGATGGAGAAAGTGGTCAATCATCGAGAGGACGAGGAAGAGGAAACTTTGGCAGACAAGACAGATCGAAAGTTCGATGCTATAATTGCCAAAACTATGGGCACTACGCTAGAGATTGTTGGAGTGCTCCTAGCAATGTTGAGGAGAAGGCCAACTACGCGGATGATTCGAAAGTGAACGATGCCACTTTGTTGCTAGCCTACCAAGACGAGGACAAAGACAAGGACGTATGGTACCTTGACAATGCGGCGAGCAACCACATGTATGGTGACAAGACGAAATTTGTTGAGCTCGATGAGTCGATCACCGGAGGTGTTACATTTGGAGACACCTCCAAAGTTCCCATCAAGGGAAAAGGTATGATTCTGATTCGTATGAAGAATGGCGGTCATCAATTCATAAGTAATGTTTATTTTGTTCCTAACATGAAGAGCAACATCTTGAGTTTGGGACAACTTTTGGAGAAGAACTACGAGGTGAACATGAAGAATCGTAGTCTCTTGCTCCAAGATGATCATCTGAACGTGATCGCCAAGGTGCCAATGACGAAGAATAGAATGTTCTTGTTGAATATTCAAACAGATGTCGCCAAATGTCTCAAAGCTTGTGTAAATGAGACACCATGGCTATGGCATCTAAGTGATACGTTTGGGATACCCGATCCTTCGCCTGTGGGCTGCAGATCAAGAACCACGTCGTATATTTGCTTCGATCTTGCAATGCTCTTTGATATCTCCTGATTTGGAACAATTTAAACAAGTGATTAAAATTCTTAACTTAAGAAATTTATAACTAAAATCTATCGATGGACTAAATTAATTATTTCTAAACTAATTAAACTTAACTCTAGCAACTAACAGTGACGGACAAACCTAATTAAATCTAAGCTAACAAAACTCAGTTTCTTCCAACATTAATGGCGATGGAAATCGATCAACTAGATTCAATTTAATTAAAGTAACAACAAAGAGAAAGTAAAGGAAAGTAAAGAGGCAAGAGTGCGAAGTCTCGCGGAACAGGGCCGGGCGTGCTGGTGCGGACGCGGCGTACTGGGTGCGATCGCTGGTGGCGAGGCGCGACTTCGCAGGACGAGCGACGGTGAAGCGCAGGAGCTGCGCTCCTCAGGGCGCGGCGTCGAGAGACTGCGAGGACGAGCGTGGGTGAAGGTACGAGAGAGCGATCGAGACACGAGAGAGCGATCGAGGCGCGAACGAGCGTGTGCGAGAGCAAGACAGCGAGTGGGCGAGAGAACGAGCACTGGGAGCACAGAGCCGACGAGGCCGCGCTCGCTGGAAGCGAGGGACGCCGCGGGCGTCACCAAGGTCTGGGCTGCTCTCCTATGCGCTGGGTTTGGTGATCGACGAAGGAGGTTGAAGATGATGGTGTTGGTGATGATTAAAGACGGTGATGGTGATGATTGCCGAAAGATATTAGACACACGAACCGGATAGCCTTTGGGATTGATAATCGAAGAACCGTTAATCATAAAGGGTTTCTTCAATTCTATTTCAATCTGATTAATTTCAATAGAATTACAATGTTTAAATAGAAAACCTAAGAACCAATGCTACCGTGTAAGATAGAATTTAGGTTGATAAAGATAGAATTTTAAACCTAAAGATAAATAAACCTAGAAGATAAAACTTAATCTAAAATCCTAATATATGAAATAATAAAATATGATAATTAAGAAATATAAATAATAAAATAATTAACGCAGTTTCTTTAACGACTCCCAAGGTGGAGCCTTCTTCTTCCGCTTGAGGATGACATCATTCTCCTCCATTTGAAATCGACTCGTCCTCGAGTCGTCGCCTGGATCAAGATCGTTGTTTGACCCACAGAAGGCCATCTTTACCCGCATCACTAAGGCTTGGGCATGTGAACTTCGGGAGCTTGAAGTTGATGTCTCAAAGAAAGATGTTGAATGGCTTGCCTCAAATTGACCAACCAGATCAAATTTGTGAAGGGTGTCTTGTCGGCAAGCAAGTCCGGAAAAGCTTTCCAAAAGAGAGCACTACAAGAGCAAATCAGCCACTTGAACTTGTCCATGCCGATGTTTGTGGACCAATAAAGCCAGCCTCGTTCGGTAAAAATCGATACTTCATGCTCTTCATTGATGATTTCAGTAGAAAGACCTGGGTTTATTTTCTGAAAGAAAAATCCCAAGTTTTTTCTATGTTCAAAAACTTTAAAGCTCTTGTGGAGAAACAAACTAGTCTTTATATCAAGTCTCTTAGAACTGATAGAGGTGGCGAGTTTACTTCTAACGAGTTCAATGAGTTCTGTGATTTGAATGGCATCAAAATATTTCTGACAGTGCCAAGATCTCCTCAACAAAATGGCGTGGTTGAAAGAAAGAATCGGACCATTCTCAACATGGCTCGAAGCATGCTGATGACAAAGAAGATGCCGAAAGAGTTCTGGGCTGAGGCAGTTGACTGCTCAGTCTATCTAGCCAACCGATATCCAACGAAGAGCTTATTAGATCAAACTCCTCAAGAAGCATGGAGTGGAAGAAAGCCAAGTGCATCTCATTTGAGAGTGTTTGGGAGCATTGGCTATGTACATGTGCCGGATCAAGTCAGAACGAAGCTTGAAGATAAAAGCAAGAAGCATGTCTTTATCGGCTATGATCAAAGATCGAAAGGCTACAAGTTCTATGATCCGGTGGCGAAGAAGATTGTCATCACTAGAGATGTTCAGTTTGATGAAAATGATGCATGGGATTGGAGCCTTGAAGACAGGGAGAGATATGAGTTCTTTCCAACTCTTGCCGAAGAAGAGCAAGGCGAAGGTGTTTATCCAGAACCTACAACGCCTTCTCCATCACCAGGCTTTCAAAGTTCACCATATTCTTCAAGGACATCAGCATCACCATCACCCTATGAGAGCTCAAGTGGGAGACCTCCAAAAATGAGAAGCCTTGCAGAAATTTATGCTGAAGAGGATGATTCGCACGATGATCTAACTCTCTATTGTTTTTTCGCTGATTCTGAGCCCGTGGATTTTCAGGAAGCAGTGAATGACAAAAAATGGAGAGTTGCTATGAATGAAGAGATCAAGTCGATCGAGAAGAATGATACGTGGGCGCTGACAACTTTACCAAAAGGTGAAAAGCCCATTGGTCTGAAGTGGGTTTTCAAGGAGAAGAAGAATGCTCAAGGAAAAGTTGAGAGGTACAAGGCAATGTTGGTTGCCAAAGGCTACATCCAACGTCCAGGGATCGATTATGGTGAGGTGTTTGCTCCAGTTGCTCAGTTAGAGACTGTTCGTTTGATGATTTCACTTGCTGCTTAGAGAAAGTGGAATATTTACCAGATGGATGTGAAATCAGCAATTTTAAATGGCGTGCTTGAAGAGGATGTTTATGTTGAACACTTCAAAGCAGCAAAACGTATTCTTTGGTACATCAAAGGTACTATCAGCTATGGTTTGCTTTATTCTTCTTCAAATGAATATAAGCTTGTGGGTTATAGTGATAGTGACTGGGGCGGAGACGTTGACGATCAAAAGAGTACTTCTGGTTTCGTTTTCTTCATGGGAGATACTGCCTTCACTTGGAGTTCTAAGAAGCAGTCTATTGTTACTCTTTCTACGTGTGAAGCTGAGTATGTTGCTGCTACATCTTGTGTTTGTCATGCTATCTGGTTGAGAAGATTGTTGGGAGATTTGTAGATACCACAACCAGAAGCCGCAGAGATCCTTGTTGATAACAAGTCAGCCATTGCTTTGGCTAAGAATCCAGTGTTCCATGATCGCAGCAAACACATTGACACGAGGTATCACTTTATCCGTGAGTGTGTTTCCAGGAACGATATTGAAGTCAAGTACGTGAAGACTCAAGACCAAGTTGCAGATATTTTTACGAAGCCTCTGAAAGCTGAGACTTTCATCAAGTTGCGGTCTATGCTCGGAGTTACAAGGAATTAAGTTTAAGGGGGTGTGTTGAAATAGTAAACTTAAAGTTAGTATGTTTAATTCATCTAAGTTACATGCATACCCATTGAATATGGAAGTTCATGCATGTTAGAAACATATGAATTCATTTCTTGAGTTTAAAGTGAATAAGTTTATAGAATTAATGTATAGGAAGTTGATGTTAAGGTTCATGCACCACTAGCCTATAAATAGATACATTTGTAAGCTTGAAGGAATAAGAGAAAAGAACACAAATAAATAGTTAAACACATTTGAGAGCTATTTGAGCTTATTTTTTCCTCTTCAAATTGTCTCTTCCAATATTATTTCCTCTTCAAATTCTATCATGATTCGGTGGTTTGGACAGGTCGACCTCCCTCTCATCTCGTCGGTGCTTGGCGGTGCCTAGCCTCGCCTGTCGCCGTCGGGTTGTCATCCTTGGCATGCACGCCTAGGTGATTCACGTGAGGATGTTGATTACTCCTTGTCATGCAAGGATTTGTCCCCCCTTGCACGCCAAGCGTCCTAAAAAAAAAAGCCCGAAATGACTTAAATTAAATCCATTTTGGTTATACATACTTTGAACAAACCTAATCTCGAAAGATCTTGATTAAAATCTCGAAAAGGCCTCAATAAAATCCCGAAAGAGCTTCCAGTTGCGCACATATTACTAGAGTGGTTCTCGGTTGCGATCCTGGTTGTTCTTGGCGGTCCTCTTCTTAGGTGGGGCTCCAACCTCCGATGTGGAGTCTGGCTGGGGTCCGCGATCTTATCGGTTGTGATTCTGGTTGGCTATACACCTTTTTCTGCCATTGAACTCTACGTTATAGTATGAGTCAAGTATAAAAGCATTAAATGCTAGTTTTAAGCTTAGACTTTCTTAGGTTGTATTCTTGCAACTTGCAAGCCTAGCTAGCCGGCCTATAAATAGACACATAAGCTTGAGAGTAATATGAATGAATAGGAGTGAATTTGAGGAGTTCCTATATATTCAAACGCTCTCTTCCTGTATTATATATTCCTCAAATTCTATCAAGTAAAAACCAACAATATTGTTAATGGACATGGAGAATTGGATAGTAGAAATAGTCTTGTTCATGTTTGTGGCTACCCTAACCGTTTTGTTGGGGTTGGTCCCTAGCCGAAACCGCAATGGAGGACGGGGCGGCCGACGGCTCTTCCACATAACAACGGTGTTATCGGAGGCCCCGTCCTCTACGATGGTAGTTCGAGTGCCTTTCCTAAGCCGACGACACATCCTGACTGCTGACCCTGAAAACGTGAAACACATCTTGAAGACCAACTTCCAAAACTACCCAAAGGGGGCAGCCTTCCGGTCTACCCTAGACGAGCTCTTTGGGGAGTGCATAGTGAACGCGGACGGACAAGAGTGGCAGACACAGAGGGCTTTCGTAGCACGTGAGTTCTCGGCGTCCTTCCTCCAGTCCTCCGGAGACACCGTTGACTCGGAGATAGGGGACCGCCTCCTCCCCTTGCTGACCAAGGCATCCACATCGAGGTTAGTAATTGATCTGCAAGATGTGCTCCTCAGGTTCGCCTTGGATAATATATGCAGGGCCGCTTTCAGCTATGACCCGGAGTCCCTAAGCCTATCTGCAGGTTCTGGCCACCTTGTCCTACCCCGCTCCGAGTTTTCGGAGGCTTTTGATAATGGTGTTTTCTTGATGGGGAACCGAATTAAGAGCATGCTTCCTCCCAAGGTGTTGTGGATGAAGAAGGCTTTCAATATTGGGAATGAAGAAAGAGAGATTAAGAAATCGTCGGAGGCCGTGAAAAGGATAATAATGGACACCCTACTAGTCCAAAACAAAATTAATCACAATGATAATAATGATCATCATTTAGCTGCAGGTAACTTCCTATCAAGGTTGCCCAAATTGATGATGCAATTGCAAGGCGGCTACGTCGTCGACAAGTGCAAGCAGCAGGAGTTCATGGCAAACATGGTCGCTGGAGTGATACTAGCTGGACGTGACACCACCTCGGCTGTGCTTACATGGTTCTTCTGGCTAGTGTCAACTACCCCACGAGTAGAGGCCAACATCCTGGAGGAGATCGCCAATCTTAATAATGTAATAGCTGATCATAAGGCCGGGACTGCGAGGGAGATGCCTTACACCCACGCCGCTCTTTGTGAGACAATGAGACTCTACCCTCCCATCCCGCTAGTAGTCAAGGAGGCCCAAAACGATGACGCACTGCCCGCAGATGGGACGCCGGTCAACAAGGGGACAGGGTGGTCATAGTGAGTTACTCTATGGGGAGGCTGGAGAGGGTGTGGGGGCCTGACTGCAAGGACTTCCGTCCGGAGAGGTGGCTAATCAGGAGGACCGACCCCTCCTCTTGGAGGTTTGTGGGTACGGACCCCTACAGGTTCCCTGCATTCAACGCCGGCCCCAGGAACTGTCTTGGCAAGGAGATGGCCTTTCAGCAAATGAAGAGGGTCGTCACCGCCGTGTTGGGGAGGTTTAGGGTTGTTCCGGCCGCTCTTACTAGTCTATCCTCTTCCCACCCGGAGCCGGAGTTTGTGTTTGATATCACTGCTAAAATGAAAGGCGGCTTCCCAGTGAGGCTGGAGGCTCGCCAATCCATCCACGTACCTACCTTCTACCTTCGTCCCTAATCCTGTTATTTAATTACCTTTCTTAATTAATTAAAATATTAGTATAATCTCCGCACTCGTTGTATTAAATAAAATATTAATAATATAACAAATTACTATTATAAAATTAAATAAAATATTAACATAAAGTTAGCAATATATGAGAAGGGTAGAGTACGTTGATAAACACTATTATATATTAGCTCGTTAATACCGATTATTTTCTTAACCAGGTACCGGTTATTGAGCCGGTATTAACGGTGGTGGTACGTATTAACTTGGTTAGATCATCTCCAATTGCTTCTCCAAAATAAGGAATCAGAACTCATTTTTTTCAAATTTTTCCGAATTAATTTTTATCCTAATTCCAACAGCTTCCTTATTTTACAGAATCACACATTTATTATAATTCAAAAATATATATTTAAATGTAATGACTAGTTTGAACCTTTGTAATTTTAACGGCTAATTTTCAAAAAAAATAAAATCATCAAATTACTTCGACAAGAGGAACGAAATTAGCAAACATAATCGAAATGAACATAATCAATTCTTAGGAAGGGAGGAATCAGAATCAGCAAACATAACTGATTATCTGATCAATCAAAATAATAGAGAATTTGTTGAGCAATTATTCATCTAGTTAGTTTTTGAGATTAGGAGAATGAAAATGAATGTGGAAAAGGATTCTCCAAAATGAATGTTGAAGATTACTGTGCAAATATAGGGATCAAAAGCAACACTATTTTTTCTAGGGGTGGGCACAAATCCCGTAAATCCTGGGCCCGTCCCGGTCCCGGTGGGATTTGGAAAAAAAATAGTGAATCCCGTCCCGGTCCTGTCCCGCAAAAATTATGCGGGACGGGACGCGGGACGAGGATTCCGTATCCCGCAAATCCCATCCCGCATACATATATATATATATATATATATATATATATATATATATATATATATATATATATATATATATATAGAGAGAGATAGAGAGAGAGAGAATGGGTATAAAGTGCACACCCTTTAGGGTGTACTTTGTGCATGATTTCTGGCCATTGATTTGGGGTAAGTGGATGGCTGAGATTAAAAAGAATTTTTTATATTTTTTTAATTAAAAGCAAGTGGGCCCCGCACACAATTGATGGAAACCAGCCCATACTCTCCTCATGTAAAGCGCGTGTGTTGTGTGGAAACAAACCCTAAATCCCTATTTAATTTTTTCTTTTGTTTGAGCGGCCAGAGATATCCAAATCGGAATCCATGGAAGGGGCTTCTTCAATCGACGGAACGACGAGGAAGATGGCGATAGGGGTGCCCGGCGACGAGGAGAGCGGCGGCGGTTGCAGGAGGAATCGAGTTCGGAGGCGCGACGGCAGTTGCAGGAGGAAGCGACGGCGAGGGAGTGCGGTTGTGGTGGTTGCGAGGTGCGGTTGTGGTGGTTGCGAGGGCCGCTGGGGGTTCGTCGTTGAGGCGAGGCGGCAGATCTTGTAAGCGATGAGGGCAGAGCAGGGTTGCGAGGCCATTGGGAGTTCGTCGTTGAGGCGTGGTCGAAGGCGGAGCCCAGACGACGGTGAATCCGAAGAGAGCCCCGACCGGCCTCGGCGGCCAAGGCGGTGGTGTTTCTGAGCGGCGGCGGATCGTCAATTCGGCGGCGAATTGTTGCCTAGCGGAAGAAGGCGGAGAGGAGGAAGAACAACTATGGCGGCTTTTCGAGTTGCCTCCGACTTTCCTTTCCGTTCTCCTCCTTGGCTTCCGTTCCCAGTCGCCTCCGAGAGCAAATTATGGGCTTCGTTGCAATCTGCGAGGGCCTGGCTGCAACTCCTGCAAGTTCTAGCTCTGTTCCGACTCGCCTCCGAGAGCAAGTTATGGCCTTCGTTGCAATCTGCGATGGTTAGCAGTGATGTGATTTCTCCGACGATCTCACTGATCTCCGCCAATTGATTCATCTCAAAATGGTGGTGCCCAATTGATTAGTAGGTCGCCGGAATGGGTAAGTCCGGGAGGTCGGAAACACATGGGTAGGGGCTGGCGGCGTCGAATGAGGGTTTGGGGGCGAGAGCGAAGAAGACGAAGAGGCTGATTTCATTAAAATCAACACATGGGAAGGTATTTGATCAATTCTGGACTATTTCGGTCTGAAATTGTACAAGTTATTGATCAAATCTGAAATATTTGGTCAATTGTTCCCGCATTATTCGAGGAAAAATGACGAATTATTCAGACGAATGTGTTTATTTTAATCGAATTTAATGTTTGATTTTCAAGATGCATAATTTGATTAATTATTTTTTATTTGTTCAGATGTATGTGTCGAATTTTGATTACCAGTGATAATGAGTTAGTAAATTATTCGGTGAAATCAGATTCATTATTCGTCAGAATATGGAGTCAAAATAAAAGAAAACATTATTCGGTGAAATGTGCGATATTATTCGGTGAAATATGAATCATTATTCGTATTAACGGTAAGTATTGTTTATGGATTTGGGGTTATTTTTATATGAAATTGATCGACAAAAATACATTATTCGGTAGAATGTGAAAAATTATTCAATGGAATTGTTATTTTTATTTGAACTAAATGAAAAAAAATAACAGAATATTATTCAGTAGAAAGTGAAATATTATCTGGTGAAATTGTCAAATCTATAAAACGTACTAAATGTATAAAACAAGCATTTATTTCACACCAGAAAAAAACATTTTCTTCCCTAATATTTTAAATATTTTAAAAAAAATTAAGGGAATGGGAGTGGATTTTTTAAAAAACTAGCCTATACCCCGTGCGCTACGCACGGGATTTTTAAAATTAATACAAGTACAATCATCTTATTGTTTGGATGTTATCATATTAATCCATAGTTGTTACTAATAAACCATGCTTTCTTTTCCCATGAATTTGTATGTTAGTTGATACTTTTAGAGTTTAAGCTTAAGGGAACTCGAGAGCCAGCCATTCTTGCTAGGGGTGATGAGTTCATGTACCTTTGACAAACTGCACCCTAAAGGGTCCTTGTATAAAAACAAAAGCCAATCAACCTTAGTTTGTTGGACAAGTACTAAAATAGTGGGAATCAAAAGCATTTTGCTGAAGAAATTATCGTAGATGATTTTGAATTATGTTAAATGATTTTGTTCATCTTAGATTGCTACAAACACTATTTGATAACTTACACGGGAGCCCACGGCATTGGAGCTGAAAAAGTGCGTGTGTCCAAGAATGCATTTGAAAGGAATAATGACCTAACACGTCTAGGGCGATGCTAAGCAAAAAGTTGTGCCAAGAAGCCTCCAAGTGATGTCCCATACATATATACCTGTTAAGTAAAACAAATATCGTGTCAATACAAGGCAAATAGTGTTAACATTATAGGCATTGCAAAAGAGTAGATGAGTTGAGAATGTAATCCCTTAACATCTAACATATTACCAGAATCTTCACTTCTTAATATATAAAACAATTTAGGTTTCAGAAGGAAAACATGTCAACTACAGATTAGGCCTATTTACGTTACCACCTTAAGTTTCTCAAATGCAGAGGAGCAAGATGACACTAAAAAGACAACATAACTGAGATAAATGCACTGGAGTATAGAGTATAGACAATGCATTAGCCACAGGTCATATTCAAGCCTGTAAGAGGTTGGGTTAATTTGGGCAGTGAGCTCGTTGCTTAGTGCACCAAACAAACCCAATATGACATCTAGTTCCAGTTTGCAACGAAAGCTTAAGCTCTGTAAGAGTTCAATCCTTAGGACCACTTGTAAATCCATCACGCATTTTAGTTACCCTCCATGAGGAAGCAAAGTACGCTAAAAAGGGAGAGTAAAACAGCAAGGAAATTTCAAACAAATCCTTACATGATGAACATCAAGAGCATCCAAGAACTTTTCAAATGCCTGAATCCATTCTTGATAATTCCATACACGAGGAATATCAACAGAAATCACATGAGAAAATCAATAAGTTGAACGTGTTTGATATGCAAGATCTAAAACTTGACTGCCTGAAAATTCTGAATTGAATAGATAAATATCTATGAAAAACTGGTCACGGGAAATAATTTAACTGTAAATTGACAACAGAAATTGAAGTTATCACTTATCATGAATTCATGATGTACACTACCCTTTCTAGTTATTAAACTTACTATCATGTGCAACTATGGCTGTGTATGGCTTGCATATAAGCAAGCTAAAAAGCGTGAAATTATTAGCTGTTAAAAAAATAAACAGGTTTAAATGGTGTATGGGAACAACAAATAAGCTTTAGTCAGTTAAAAAAAGGATTTATAAATAAGCTTCCGATTGAAGCTTATTTTGAGGTTTATATTCCATAATTACTATTTTACCCCTTCTCTTTTATCTTATTTGGTTTGAAAGTACCACAATACCCCTAATAAAAACCAAATAAACTCCACTTTTTACAAATAAACTGTTTTTCTCCCCATACGGAGTTTATATTTTTTCATAATTTTTTAACTACTTTTACCAACAGTTTATAAATTTTTACCCTGTTTATAATTTTAGTCCGTTTATTAACCCCGTCCCATACGAACCCTATGCCTTTTAAAATATGAGCAGCTTAAAAATAAAAGAGGAAACAATGTTGGACACACTCATCTCAGTTTTAAGCAACATTGAGAAAAAAGGATTGTTCAACTGCTAATATATCTTAATATGAAATATATCATCTTTCCTTCAAGGATTTAATTCTATTACTATCAAATTCCCATTATCATCTTTTCTTATGTAAATTATAATTTCATATCTGCAAATGCAACAGAACTCAAACTCATTCAAGCAACAGGCCAAGAACTGAAATTCAAATCAAATTCAGAATTCAGAAGCACAATCTGAAGTAAATCATCAAAAATTTCAGATCTTTAGAAAGTACCTGGAATAATCCTGGAAGGAATCATTCAAGCAGAGCTCACTCGACATCGGATTTTGTTCGATGCTTAACTGCGGGTAATCTTCGAACTCCTTAAGAACCGATTCCAACCTACTGTCTTTCTCCGGTAAGTAAATGTACTCATCCAAGAAAAACGTCCAATTCGCCATGAATCTGTATCTGTGCAAGCAATCATTCACCACCAGAAACTGGTTATAGTAGTAACCGTCAAACTGATCCTGATCCCGAATGTCATGAACCGTGACCCGGTCCGCCTTCACCCACGGATCGAGAACCGCCCTGACCTCCGGCGACACCCCGCCGGCGTCGTGGAAGACGAAATGCGACCTCGGGCCGAAGAACCAGGCGTGGTAAGCAAGCCATTCCCGGATTCTGGCGAGATTTAGGGTTCCGTAAAGGGAGGAACCGTAATAGAGGTAATCGTAGGGGTGAGGGAGTTTGAATTTGGATTTGTTGTAGGAACTGGAAGGCTCAACAAAGGCGACGAATTTCTCGAATTTCTAATTCCGAGGGCTATGGAGGGAGTAGAAGGCGTGGAGGAGGAGATTGCCGCCAGAGTTGTCGGAGTTGGGGTTGGAGAGGAAGGTGCAGTTGACGACGACGACGGTGTAGACGTGGCCGTAGCCCCAATCGGGGAGGAGCTTGTAGGCTTTGGATTTGAGTGAGGTGCCGTTGGAGGAGTGCCACTCGCACTTGTACCAGGGGTGGCCGAAGACGTGAAGGGGCTAGGAGGCAAGGCCGACGACGGCGAATACACAAGGCCACAACCCTAACAAAAACGATAACCCTAATTGAAGAACTAAAAAACTCGAAGAACAGAAAGAGTAAAGAACTGAAAGAGCGGTGATTTAGTAGAGAAATCAATTGAACGTGGGTGTAACCGGCAAAGAGCAAGAATGGTTACCTAGATTGAGAGAGCCTGGGCACTTCAAAGAGAAAGAGAGAGATCGTGGGAGAGAGACGGCCAAAGCAATCGGAAAGAGCAGGCAAAAATAAAAGGAAAGAAAAAAAATTAGAGCTCCACGTGGATAGTCTATCTATCCTCTAAAAGACTCAGCTTTAATATATAGGGGGATATTTTAAAAAATAATAATCAAGGGTGAGGTTGGGGGTGAGATACACGCACAAGAAAAATTAAGGGAATGGGAGTGGATTTTTTTTTGCCATATGGGTCCCACTATATTAAAAAGAAAAAAGGAAAAATCTCTTTTAATCCTAGCCTTTTATCTCCTCTTAATCAAAGGCTCATAATTGTGCACAAGGTATATCTTAAGAGGTGTGCACAAGGGAACCACTATATATATAGTATGGATCATATGTACTCACCTCTTATTGAGTATCAAGTACTCAAATCTAGGCCGTTGATTTAAAAAAAATAAATGGCTAGGATTGTGCCACGTATTAGGATGGATTTAAAAAAAAATTGGAAAAAAGAAGCCCAGTTTAATTAGGAAGCGCGTGTGTGTGAAGAGGTTAAAACCCTAGATTGCCCACATCTTTCAATTGGTTTTTAGACCTTCTTCACCATGGAGGCTAAAGGTGGAGGCGATGAAGATGAGGCGTCGCTCAGAGAGGAGTCGTCCTGCGTTGCGGCAAAGCGACGATGGCTCCCATGGCGCCGCCTCTACACCGGGGTCGTCGACCGCCTCCTTTCCCTCCGACGGCGATGGCGAGTGAAGAAGGCGGCGAATCCGGTGGCCACCAGTTGGGAGGAACAGGGGCGGTTCCGGTGGCCACCAGTTGCAGATCCGGTGGCGATTCAATGGAGCGAGCGATGGCGATGGCGATGGCGGAACCGTCGATGAAGGTGGAGCGTTTGTGCAGCGGGAGTTTGTATGCGAAGGTGCAAGGCAGTTGCAGACGGTTTTCGAAGGTGCGGCGGGACCTCTGGCAAGGGCGGCTCCACCGTCGGCGGCGACGGCGACTATTTGAAGGCAGCGGTTGGATGCAAGTGCGAAGCGGCGGTCAGAGGCGAAGGCGGAGGGCGAGGCCCCTTCTCTCCGACCTCGCTCAGCAGCCGCCGGCGAGCACCATACCATCGACTCCATTCACCACCTCCGACCACCAGCCTCCTCTCTCCCTCTCTCCTCCTCTGAATTTTGAGGTAATTTTGAAGTACCCCAATTTCTAGGGTTTGCTTATTTGGAATTTGATTGATTCCTGGGTTCGATTGTGGATGTTGATTGTAGTTGCTCGACTATTCCGATCAAGTTCGGCGTGGTTCAAGGCTCAATCGGTGTGACGACGTCCTAGGGTTTACTTTATTCAAGTTCTCCACTGCAATTCATTGATTTTGATTGGTTGATTCTCATGTATTGCTGTGATGGCAACTATTCGGATAATTTGGAGTCATTATTCGTCTATAAGTATGAATTATTCAACTAACTGTAAAGGATTATGCATTCATATATGGTGTAACTAGTTGGTGGAACGAAATCAAACATATATATACGAGTGAATAATCATCAATATACCACCGAATAATCATTCATATACGACCGAATAATCAAGCGATCTCATCGAATAATTATTAGTTAAAAGTTTAGGGCGTTTTCAATGTTGTAGCCAATTGAATAATTCATCGATACCATCGCATAATCCGTTGATACGATCGAATAATCCAGATATACCATCGAATAATCCGTCGATACGATCGAATAATCCAAATATACCATCGCATAATCCGTCGATACGATCGAATAATTCAGATATACCATCGCATAATCCAAATTCATAACAACCCCAATCCACTCCACCAGCAAGTGCACACGCTCCATTCCACCAGCAAGTGAAGCATAAAAGTAGGTGGGTCCCACCATTTTCTTATTTAAAAAAATTGTAAAATTGCCAATTAATCTCATCCACCCATTTAACTCAATCAACGGCCTAGATTTGAGTACTTGATACACAATAAGGGGTGAGTACTCCGGAACCAACCCCTATATATATATATAGTGTATTTATATACTCATTTTATATATTGTATGTATACTCTTTTATAGTTTTACAGTGTGTGTATACTATACTATGCGCAGTGTATATATACACCCCGTTTACATTTACAGTGTATGTGTTAGTATGTCTATATATATATAAAGAAAAATCATAAAATCATATAAATATATTTTAAATATATATATATATATTATGTCTTTGAAAACCGCAAAATATATCGGAATTTTAGAATTTTTTTATAATGTTTTTATTTGAGGGACAAGACACATCCCGTCCCGGTCCCGTCCCGTCCCGTCCCGTGAGCAAGCGGCGTGGCCGCCGCTTGCTCTCTCGCTCTCTACTTCGTCTTCTTCGCCCCTGTTCTCTCTCACCTGTCGCTTGCTCTCTCTCTAAATCTTTCTTCGTCCCTGTTCGTCTTCTTCGTCCCTGGTTTGAGGTTCGAATTGGGTGACATGGGTTTGACATTGGGTGACAGAGGTTTCCATTTTGTAGAGAAGGGTTCCGAAATGGGGTGACAGTGGTTTTACATTGGGTGACATGGGTTTCCATTTTGTAGAGAAGGGTTCCGAAATGGGGTGACAGTGGTTTTACATTGGGTGACATGGGTTTCCATTTTGTAGAGAAGGGTTCCGAAATGGGGTGACAGTGGTTTTACATTGGGTGACATGGGTTTCCATTTTGTAGAGAAGGGTTCCGAAATGGGGTGACAGTGGTTTTACATTGGGTGACATGGGTTTCCATTTTGTAGAGAAGGGTTCCGAAATGGGGTGACAGTGGTTTTACATTGGGTGACATGGGTTTCCATTTTGTAGAGAAGGGTTCCGAAACGGGTTTCACGTTGAGTGACAGGGGTACAGTGACATGAGTTAGTCTGTTAGGTGACAGAGGGAGATGAATATAATTTGTAAACTGACTTTGTTCGTCTTTGTTCGTCTGATGGAAATTGCAGGAAACAAATGGTGAGGACAAAATACACAGAGGAAAGAGAGTGGCTGAGAGAGAGAAGATGAGTCAAATCGTGAGGAAGAAGAAAGGCAGTCCGTGAAGATAGATCTGGCAGCTAGGGCGGCGGCTGAGTCGAACTCCGGCCACCGCAGCCATCATCGGCGGGATACTGAGGAGGAGGAGCGGCGAGAAGCTTGTCGGAGCCTCCGGCGACGGAGTTTTGTCAGGTACGACCTCATCGACTACGATAACGATTCCAGACTCTGAAGGTGAAGGGGACGAAGAGGATGAAGAAGAGGAGGAAGAAATTAGGGTTGTGAAAATCCCCCACCAAAACTCTCTCTCTCCTTTCTCTCTCTCTCTTTGTGACAACCTGCAACCAGTTTAGCCCTTCCCTAGTTTTATTTGCACTAATACCGCATATGGTATTCTTGCAAATTTTCTAAAAAAGTGGTATTTGTGCAAACTTATCTAAAAAAGTGTATATTTGTGCAAATTACCCTTAAATCTAATACAAAGTTAAAAATATTCTTTATAATATTTATTATTACTAATTTTCTTTATAAAAAAAAATTAATCATAAGCGTTTGAGGCCCAAAATATGTCAAGTAAACCGGCCCAGCAAAATAAGGCCAACTCTGCGAGTTAGCTCAGCTGAGTCATGAGTGATTCAATCATTTTCTTCCTCCCGGTTTCGCTCGAGCGATCACCCTTCCATGGTGGTTCCTCTATTTTCGCTTCAATTTAAAACACCATTCTTATCCTAAATTTAATTTCTAATTATTGGTCAGAAACAAGCCAAAAATATCACAAATCGTGAAAATCCAAATGAAAAGTTGAGCATCAAATTAATTACATACATAACCAGTCTTATAGTTATAGGGGATAGTTGAGGGGACATGCGGCAAAAAAGTCTATATATATAGGTAAGAAGGTGGAATAGTGAGAGGCGAATTCAATTTCAAGGGGAGGGGATGAGTGGATGACCCACACACACTCAACAGAATCGCCATAAAAGTAAAACAATCATCCACAGTCACACCGGTCGGTCTGACTTCTGAGGAAGTAATACGCTAGCTTTTCAAGCCACTGCCGACTTCTTCAACAGGAACTGATCCATGGCCGCCCATTGGAGTATTAATTAATTATTGCTTCAATTCCTATCCTCACCTACTTGTAGGATGTAGCTGTACGCCTGTACCTGTAGGTGGGTTAATATCAACGAATAGTTTTCATCTTACCGGCGAATTTCATATCTCAAGCTGAAGCTGAAGACAGCACCGAATTCACAATGCAATTTCAAACACACCACACGACCAAATAGCCAAATACCCCCCCTTGAGAGTTGAGAGTTCAGGCTCCCTCCAGTTACGACTTACAATTTTAATACCGATCGAGTACGTACTACTTAATGTACACTAAAACAATACACACGCAATATCCTCAAACCAATCATTCACTGATCGCCACCAACACGTACTGAACAATGCTCTACTTATTTAGCATGAGGCATGGCCACATAGTTCACCGGGGTCACCACCCTGCCACTCTCTCTTCGGTCCCGGCTGCCTGACATTGCAAACCGCCCAGACACTGAGGGAGTCACCGCGCGACGAGCAGTTGGAGTTCCTGTCATGGTGTTGTTGTTGCAGTTGCTTATCCCAAGTGGCTTTTTAAGCACCGACTTGGAACCAAATAATCCCTCTTTCTCCGCAGCTATCTGCTCTTGCACCCGCTTCTGCTCCTGAAAATATATGTTCATGGGTCACAACTCACAACTAAAACAAATCCTTACCATAAACTACCACTCTGGATGATTCAACGTACATAAGACGATAATTGATTTGATACCACTGTACTGTGTATGAAACATGAGAAATGAAAAGCATTTATATACATATATATAGACAGATAGACTTCAGAGCGTACTCGAGATCTACGCTTTTCCTCTTCTCTTTGTTGGCGTTGCAGAGTGTATTCCTCCAACATGTTCAGCAAGGGTGTCTGAAATTTCAACACAAATCAGAGTCATGCAAATGCTCTTGATGACAACAAAATTATGGCACAGATTGGATCTCGTTCACACTTGGACGCTATCCCCTTTCTTCGTCTCACTTTGTCCTTTTACCTTGATCCTCAAACCCAAATAAAAGCCAAGAAATTAAAGAAATTAGCCACCAAAGGCATAACCTTGTCATACAAGAATGCCATTCCTTTCTCTGTCTCCCAAGTTTTCACCCTTGATATTAAGTTCTCTGTGAGTGCTGCATGAAGACAGATGTCAACAAAGTCACGCAGCAAGCACATATGTTTCAATGTTTCATAGACCAACAGTGGAAAATTCAAAAGCCTTGACAGGTTTCAAAGATATGAACCAACCAGCAAGCCCCAAACAGCTTATGCAGTCAAATGCTTTTTGTGCTATCATTTGTATGTATTACAATACATTGTCAAAAAAGTTGAACAAAATAAATCCACATCATCAATAGATAAATCAATAATATAATATTAAATCAACACACTTTTTGTGCCATGATATCTTCTTTTAAACTACTTCAATTGAATCAATTCAAAATTTTCATATGTAGTTTATTTTCTAGAAGGATTAATCAATATTGCATATTAAAATGGAATAAATTTGGTCACATAATTTCTCGTCCTTAAACTACTCTTTTTGAACCAATGAAGATTTAAAAATATTTTTTTGACACAAGAAGGATCGGATGTGGTATTTGAACTGTGTTCAACTTCACTTTCTGAAATTAACTATCTTTTTTCTATGAAATATGACTTGAAGCTGGATATCTTTTTCTGTGTGAAGATACATATCAAGACTTTCTAAAGTGAAACTATAAGACTTCAAAATGCAAGTAAAAAATGGGTAATGACAAGGGTTTCATGCTTCATTAGAAGGATCAGAGGCAGCGAAAACCAACTAATTCAATTAGCTGACATATTAAATGCATTCTGAACATCAATACATTAGAAATACTAAGCATGTATACAAAACTAGTCCTGGGATTCCCTATACTTACCGCTGAATCAGAATCACAGAACTAAAGAATATTAGCATGCCTACAAGGCTACAAAACTAGTCCTGACTCCTGGGATTCCCTATACTTCCAACTGAATCAGAATCGCAGAACTTGAGAATATTAGCAATTGATAACCCAGCATAGAAAGAGCTTGAAACTAATGTAAATCTCAAACCAGTAACTATGGTATTATTGAAATAAAAAAAGGACATTTTACTGCACCGTAAAAAGGAGACGTTACTTGGAAAAAACTGAGTTGACTACTTCACAATAGAAGCTCAGGAAATGCAGTGGAGCAAATTATCAATGCATTATTAAAACACTGTATTGCTAACAATATTTCACAGATTCTGAAAACTCACATGGTATTTTGCCAACAAGATTCCGTGCCTTCTCTGCATGCTTCAAATTTTTATGAGCTCCTCTTCCGGCACTGTATCTGTTATGATCCTGTGAGGTGAAAACAGCCTGGTTAAAACCTTGGCAAGAATAAATCTTTAATACAGGCACCAATTTCCTTTGGAAAATCCAACTTATTAACAAGGTTTGTCCCTAGTTATCTTAAAGCCAACCCAGCATATAGTAACATTAACCAAATCTATAGAAAATTTGGAAATTATGACATCATGAAAGCTCAAAGAAGGCCATGATATAGCAGTAATAACACTGCTGGTGTAATGAATCACTGAATGGCCATTCATAGCAGGAAATCAAATGGAAAATGCTTATTAGTCCTAATAAACCATAGTAAATCATAATTCATGGAGAAACTGATTACCAAATCATCACAAGTTCCATTTAGGAAAGGCCTTCAGCCATGTCTATTTAAACAATTTAGAACAACACTATATCTATATTGATGATGCGTCAAGTGTAATTGTCAGCATTACATGCCAATGAGATCAACATTGAAAACTATTTAGGAGTCGGTAAATTATTCAAGGTAAATGGAAAGGGTATTGCATTTTTCTTATAAGAAATTAGTTGAAATACTAAAATTTTGTTTAACAAAAGCCTACCCATCTAGGGGATAGGAATCAATCAAAGAGTGTGAGAATAATAAAGGAAATAAAAAGGGTTGAGGCACATGAGACATGCTTTGTTGTCAAAAGTATAACATAAATTCAATTTTCCTTTCAAATCTCACACACAACCACTGGAACAGAAGTATTTAGTTGCAAAAGCAGTTTTTAGTGTATTCGATTCAGATTACCTTTTCATACTCATCCAACCAAATTTCTTCCTCGCAAGCATGTCTCCATTTGTCTACTTTGTCTAGTATGTCCTTTCTGCTTTGTGCTTGCGATTTGGCATTTCTTATCTGATTATCCATGCTGGAAAGAAGATCAGACAAATCAGCCTTTCCTGTAAAGCAGGAAAGTTAATTGTGAGTATATTTACCTGGAGTGCTCAATCCACCTAATATCATTTCATTTGGTCATCCTAACAGCTGCAACAAAGATTTGGTGGAAGGATAAATGTAGAAGCCGGTAAAAAGCATGTGTAAAAATGACTATTTATTGCAATACGCAAGCTAATCAAAAGGAGCAACTAACAGAAACATATATTCAACAAGCATGTGTAAAAAATAAGTGAAGAAAGTAGGGCAATCAATTACTCGTATCTGGTATACGGAATAGCAAATTATGAATAGATACAGAAATTCCAAAAAACAAGCAAGCACAAAGCCATGCATAAATTAGAAATGAGCAATTATATTAGTATATGAAACAGCAATAAGCTGTACCTTATGTTGGAAAGATTGACCTCTTTACAAAGGTAAACAGTCAGCCACAGTTGTCCTAATCCTTTGATCCATTATTCTTTATTTGTTAAAATTTTACTTTTTGTTGATTACAGTTAGGTGCAAACAGAACAAGCAGGTAGCTTGGGTAAAAATCACAACAACAAAAAGAAGCATATCAATATCCAAAGATAAATCTACAAGGCAAATTTTTTAAAAATGAAATAAAGCTTTCAAACTGCAATTTAAGCTAAGAGCTAATTCAAGCAAACCAGATTCTATTAAACTGATGAGATTCTCTCTAGCACCATCTTTCTCTAGCTCCATATGGACCTCTCTATAAATTTCTTCCAGCTCATGTTGCCTTTTTAGAACCAGCTCCTTCATCTTACTGGATTTGAGAACATTCAATCGCTCAACTTCAATCTCAGCCTACCAAATAAAAAAGCAAATTCAGCAACACAAAACCCTGACAGGGTTAAAGTATTTAAAGATCTATGCATATATATAAACATGTAGACTCATAATTATGAGAAAGAGGAACTGAAAGAGTTGTATTAAAATGAGAATTACATATTCTATGACTTCAAGGGAAAGGCACCCATGCCTTGAGACCTCATCAACAGAGGCAGAAATCAAACAGATAATATCCTCAAATCTTCTCTGATCATTGATAGGAGTGTCCAAGAGGTTCCACAACTCTATAAGTGCACTTCCAAAATTTTGAATCTGGCAGTGGAAACAAAAATAAGAAAATTGCACTTTGCATATTTTTATTAGCATTTGACATAATGTAATACATAAGAAGGTTGCTATGACAAAACACCTGATGTCTTTGAATAAGAAGCAATATATGCAATAAGAAGAATAAGGTAAATTGTGCAAAACAACCTGCAGTTTATGTCATTTGGCATAAAAGTGAAAAAAACACGTGTATAGGGAAGCATTGAATCACTCATCATTCATACTTGATAACAAGTACACATCATACACACTATCATTAATAGAACATTAAAATAGCATACTGTCCCTAAGAAATATCCCTTTTTAAAAAAATGTTGAGTATATCATAATAGAACGGGTTTAGGAGAGCACACGCATTTTAGGTTGGGCCAAAGTAGAGCATCCTGTTAAATTAAATGAGAAGTGAGAAAGCTAAGTTTATGATTTGAAAAACGCTTGTCGATGCAAGTGTTGTCCATTTTTGCTAGTTCATCAATCTTAACAGCCATGAAAGATTCAGATCAGTTTTTGTGCCTGAAGTTACCCTCTCAATTTCCCATGGTGTATATTCTTGCATCTTTAAGAGCTTTTATCATACATTGACTCTTGCTATTTATAATGTTCGGACACCGAAGCACGTTGGCTTCACTAAATTTTTCCATTTGTGACTTTGCTTTTGAGGTAACTATTAAATTAATACGACCATAGTCTGATTAGTCTCTGTGCTAGTGTCTTGTGACGAACCTTATTGTTGCATTTATAAGCATATATAGTGTATGTTTCTGCAAAAGTGAGGGGCAATTTGGACTTTTCCTTTTTAAAGCTATAAAATGTATGTCTTTTGAAACATCAATGAAATATGAACAATGGCAAAATGCCTTTTTTGTATAATAACTTCACCCCTTAAAAATAGTTCACCTTGCATCTACAAGTAAAAAATTCAAGTTATGTTCAATTTGTTGGACAAAATAAACCTGCTCAAACAGGTTGTATTCAATTGGTATGACAGTAAAAAAACATATTCAAGCAAGAAAAAGTTATAAATGGATTGTTATCAAATCCATAAACTTGGATTTGTCACTAAAACGTGAAATTGGTTGTTAAGTAGTTAGTTACTCACAAGGTGCGTTCGACTATGTGCAACTGGGGCATGACCTAAGATTGATACTCAATAAATAACCCACATAAAAAAAATGTCCCTTTTTTTAATCCTTAGCTTTTAGTTAAGAAAGAACTCTCCTCTTCAAGCAGCTGTCACACTAACAATATAGAACATCAGCACAAAGACATGTTGGTTAGTTTAGTCATTTCAAGGTAAGAATAACAAAAACCTCAAGGATAAAAAGAAGAAATTTGTTGTTCATAGTTCATTAAAATCATCACTACATCCAATAAAACATCAATGTTGTTGGTCATTCACATCTTATTTTCATATGGCTAGAGAAGTCTCTTCAAGGAGTTTTCACACTAACAGTATAGAACATCAGCACAAAGACATGGTGGATAGTTTAGTCATTTCAAAGTAGGACTGTAGGAAGAACAGCAATGTTCCTTCTACTGAAGGGTAAAAACTAAAAAGAAGAAACATATTTTCCATAGTTCATTAATCATCATCACTACATCCACTAAAACTAAAACAACAATGTTCCTTCTACTCAATGATTGAACTTCTGAACATTGTGGCTTTGCTAATTAGCTTGGTCCAATGTAGTAATTGCTTGGATACACAAATTTGGTTTTTGAATTGTTACTTTCCGTTAAAAGGCCAATCTTCAATAGAACATAACCTTTACATCTTATGCATTCATGTCACTGATATAGTAAAGGAAAATACATTGTCTCAAATTATTGATTGCAAGCCTGCAACATTATGAGAAAAATGGGGGCAATAACCTAAAGCCAAGCTTAGCATTTCTTGATTTAAGCCTGAGTCTAGAAGAGGTTGAGGCTCAGATTTTTAAAAAAAATGTTGCAGAAAAGTAATATTGGCCTCATACCCATCAATTTTAATCTATATGACCCGCAATCTTAAACTATATGACCCACATGTAGATTAGGGGGTTTTAGGTAGCTTCCTTTGGGATATGGCTTGATTGCGAACTTTTGTATATGCATAGATGACTCACTGGGTATGCCCCTTGTAGTTATATTTTGTTTATCATCATTATATTTTTACACTTGGATCAAATATTAAAAAGAGAAATCACAAAAGTCACACCAGAAGACTATGCAACAATGTCAACTTCTGACTTCAAGACCAAGTTTGTCAAACAAGAAATTTTAAAGAATGCATCAGTTGATGTGTATAAACTATAAGGTGTCACCTTAAATAGCCTGTGCTGCTTTTCTTGGCTCAAAGAATCCACCATGCCCATTAGTTTAGAGAGGGTATCATTGCTAATGCTCTTGAATTGACCAAATGCCTGGCCAGCAAGGCTTGGATGGACCTCATTTAATAAATTTTTGAAATCCATTGACATTACAGCAGATAGCTCATGAATAGCACTAACATGATTGTTAACCTTTTGCACACGAAGGACCTGATAGCATGCAATACGTAAGGGTAATCAAACTAGAAATTTGTCAACAAAAATGACACTAATGTGATAGCTAACATAAAGGAAATCAAGTTCCTGAAATACAGAACATGTTGGGGAATTAGGATCAACAAGGTCAATATCAAAGTTGAACAGCTCTTAAAGGAAGAAATAAAACCAAATGATAGAATTACCTTCTCCTTCCTAAGTTCTTCAAGGTGCAATTTAAGTTCTCCTAAGCGTTTGGTTGTTAAATCAAGCTCATCAACTTGTGGCTCTGTATTATTGATGTACTGATGATTTCCTGCTATTTCAGCACAGATGCCAATAATTTGGGACTGCATTTGTGAAAACTCTTTGACCCTTTGTTCTTTCTTCAACCTTAAATCCTCCAATATAGGCTCCACACAGGAGATTTGTTCTTTTAATGTGCCCTTTGGCTTCTATAGAAGAATAAGCAGAAAATGCAGCAGAATTATCAGAAATCAGAGCAGTAAAGTTTTAGGAAACGCTAAGAAATAGGTAGCATACTTTAGGTAGAGAAGAGCTGACCTTCCAGTAAGAGGTTTGATCACCAAGTGCTGAAATTAGATTGTGAATTTCAGCTTCAGATTCGTCTAGGACTTGAGATAAATCTGTTTTATACTTTCTTGTACTATTTACCTTCCGTCGGTAGATTTCAAGGCATGCTTGCTCCAGTTCTAGAAGCATCTTATCCCTTTCACTGTTGGTCTCTCCAATTTCGTCCCATATTTTCTAAATAATAAAGTGTATCTTATGATTTAATCTCTGTTAAAATGATTTTCAAATGCAAAGGAGCAATGGAACAGTTCCCTTCATCTTATTTGTAAAAGAAATTAGTCAAAAGTGTCCAAAAAAGCACCATAGCTACTCTTCCATGAAAACAGACAAGTAATTATTTATGGCTATCAACCCCTTACTTTTCAAAAATTAGCACCTCTGAGAAAATAAATAAAAATATTTCCCTAGTTAACTTAATCTTTGCACGGATTAGACCCAAAACATCATCAAAATCAAACTATAACCTTCTCATTCAGGATCTACAACTAGTAACAGAAAGCCTTACCACTCCAATAAATAAAAAATTCTCTCTAGTTAAGTGAATCTTTGCATAGACAGCCGACTTGAGGCAAATCTGTAATCAAAGTTGAAAGTTGAACCAAACTTGCAAAAAAAAAAAAAAAAAAAAAACCGCAGAAACAACCAGTACAGAGATCGGACGAATGCCAAAAAAATCACAGCTCAACAAGAAAATGAAATCAAATGCAATATCATAATTTAAATTTTAAAGCAACAACAAAACCACCTAACTAAACAAGTAAAAAACTGAATGCTTACTATCCAATAAAAATCAATTAAGCAGGGCAAGAGAGTGGCAGCGAGAAGTGACCTGCAATTCGACGAGGAGAGAACTGCAAGTAGTGTGAGAGAACGACGGGGAAGAATCCCTCATCCCCATCGACTAGTCTGCAAAGTGCAAACCCAAGAAAATCGGGATAGAGAAGAAAGAAAGGCCAAGGGAGAATCACCAGCTTCGTCCGTCAGCGTTCTTCACTTTTATCATTCGAGATTTGGGGATCCGCCATTGCAGAACAACTCCTTTTATGAGATTGAGAGTGAAAAGCGGTTTAAATAAGAAATTTGGGGAATTTCCGGATTTTGGCGCCAAACGTTACGAATTTGTAATTTGGTCAAAAGATAAAAGAGAGAGTTTTGTATGTTTGTGTTTTTTAGAAGAAAAGTTGTGTATTCTTAATTTTTTTTTAAAGTACTTTTTAACTCATACTTTTACATTATACTCCCCCGAATGATTTAAATAAGAGGAAAGGGTAGTAGATAACACAAAAAAAAGTTGGCAAAATTAGCATTACCCCTTGAAATATTGCACAACTAACACATTTTGGCTAAAATTTGCACAAAGTGCAGGTTAAAAACTCTCTCTTTAACCGAATTTTGCCCTTATTTACACAAAAAAAAAAAAAGATGGGAGGGGAGGCTTTATGGGCAGAAAAGGGAGCAGTTTTCAAGGGAGGAGAAGTGACGGTTTGTGGAGAGAAGAAGGAGAACAGTCCGGCAAATCGAAAAACGCGGGAAGTTGGGAACGAAGTTGTCGCCGGAGAGGAGAGAAGAAGGTCACCCCGGCATCTAAGTGAAGAGGTAAGCCTCGTTTCTTTTCTCCCTTTTCTGCGATGAACGACAAGAGTGAAATCGCCAGTTAGGGTTTGGGATGAACGACGAGGGTGACAATGGTTGGACTGGAAATTGGGATGAATGACGAGTGTGGCAATGGTTGAACTCGAAACTGGGATATGGGAGAGGTAGAAGACGATTTATTGAGGTTTGGGTCGTGTTTGATTTGGTATTTGATTGTTTGAAAGAGAAATTGGGTGACATGGGTTTCGAATTGAGTGACTGTGGTTTCGAATTGAGTGAAAGTGGTGTCGATTTATGTTTTTACGCTCTTGGTCTTGTGCGAGTGTGTAATGTGAAATCGTCAGTTAGGGTTTGGGATGAACAACGAGGATGGCAATGTTTGGACTGTAAATTGGGATATGGGAAAGGTAGAAGACGATTGATCAAGGTTTGAGCCGTGTTTGATTTGGTATTTGATTGTTTGAAAGTGAAATTGGGTGACAGGGGTTTCGAATTGAGTGACAGTGGTTTCGAATTGGGTGACAAGGGTGTCAATTTATGTTTTTATGCTCTTGGCCTTATGATGATGGTTTATGGCAATAGCGAGGGTGGTTTTGGGGATGGGGGGATGTGTGGTTGAGCGATTGAAAGATAAAGGGGCTGGGGACATGGGTGTGAGTGAGGCAATGCCGGACTGAGTTCGAGAAAACGTGATGGGACCAGGGAAGCCTGTGAATATAAGGTGGGGAAGACACTTGAACTGATGTTGGAGAAGCCGAGAACTATGTCAATATGGATGCGGAACATGGTTACATGGATGACAAGGTACATGTTTCGCCTAAAAAATTTTGTCTCAATTATGAACATCATTGAAGACAGGAGGAAATAAACTAGCGACACGGTATATTTAGTAAGTGACACGAGTAAACTTTCCCTCAATTACGAATAACATTGGCGAACCACCCCTCATTTATGTACTGTGTGGTTCAGATGAAGGTCATGGAAGGTGTTGTGAATGGGATGTGAGATGCTTATTGGAATGCAAGAGGTGTGCAGACATCAATGAGAGATATTCGTCGAGAGGATAAGGGGAAACATTGGGATGCTGAGGAGAACAACATTAAGGCCGGGGAGATGGAGGGACCACCTAAAGTGGATGACCAGCCACCACCAGAAAGACAGAAAGATGAGGTAAATTGATTGTTAATTCACACGGTATTTTCACTTAAGGGTCACGGGTTAATACAAAATGGGACTATCATATTTGAATCTGTAGTACTCAAGTGACAAGGTTATTTACGTCAAGCGACACAATTTATTTAGTTGGGTGACACAGGATTACAAAATTTATCGGATTGACAGTTCAAACATCCTAACCAATTGTCAGATCTCAGAGGTTGCAAAAGCGGAGCCCGCTCGGGGCAAGAAGAGTAAGAGAGGTCCTGGAGGTGATGGAGAAGTAAAGTCCCCCTCTTCGAAGAAACTACGGGGCCTAAAAGGGAAGGACGTTGTCGAATATGCGGACGCGATTGAGCTGAGACTTATATCCGTGTCTGACAACGATGGCTTCCTCCGCTGGATGGCCATTGTTATGAACTTTGTTCTTATTGTAGTAGGTTGTTATGAACTTCGTTGTTATTGTCGTAGTTGTTATGAACTTTGTTGCTCCAAACATATAGTTGTCGACGGTAGTTGACTAAGTTGTTATTGTAGTACGTTGCTATTAACTTTGTTTCTTTCTTTATAATGTTCGTTGGTCATAAGTTGTAAAATGTTATGATATTTTTATGATATTTGTTGGTCGGTAGTTGACTATGTTGTTATGCTCGAAACTTTGGTTATCGACGTACCATTTGATTAAAATAAGCTCATAAATGTAATAATCAAATTCACACAAATGCCAAGGGTGATTTCCTTATACGATCAGCACAAACACTCAGACGATTCTACACATCAGCATTCGATGCGAATAATTGTCCCTCCGAAAGTTCTGTCATGTTGCGTCGTGGATCCTGGGTGCGAGGCGTTGCTCTCTCAACAAGTCATCCTCAACTTCGTCCCTCTCCATCGACACCCTCATACCCGGGTCGTCCTCGACACCCTGCCACTCAAAATCATCCCAGACTTCTTCACGCTTCATTCCGACTTCTTCATCCTCATCCTTCTCCTGACTGCTTGTGGATATGACCTCCAACCCCTGATACATGTCACCTTGGAAGTTTACCATGTCATATGAGGAGTAGTCTGTGTCACCCAACTGGATCACATCCAGACCCTTACCCTTGTCCTATACATATGCTTGTCACTGAAGATGCCCGACGTTCGTACGGTCCTCACTCGGTCGATTATCGGCTCTTTATGGTTCAGTGCACGCAGCTCGGTGTAAATCTCGCTCCGAGAAAGACCAAAAAGCTTGATCGGGACCAGCCTAAGTCGATCCCAACACTCCGAACCGATCTCTCTTACGTTGTCCTTATGCCTTTATTTATAGAGGAAGCCTCCTCCTTGCTTATTTATGCACTATCGATGTGGGAGAGGATAAAGAGCTGCTTGCTATTGCCAATATATATTGCCTTCCTTTCCTAATCGATGTGGGCTAGACTTTACTTGCTTTGGTTGGGTTGTATGAATAATGTTTATTTCGGTCGATATAGTTTATACGTATATATGTCGTATTCTGATATGGTTTCATCTCTCATATAACTTTCTTCTGGGGTTTAATTTATATAGTGGGAAACCCCTATTTGATTATCCATTAAGATCGTATAATGTCCTTTTAATCGAGTCACCGTGTTAAATAGTTAGCCCGATTTTTAGGGCATCGTCAGTCACCCATTCCAAAACCTCTGTCAGTAATGTCTACTGCACCCAATTCCTTACTCTTCCCTATGGCCTCAATAACCTCACCCAAGTGGATCACATCCGGACCCTTACCCTTGTCACCTACATACATATGTCTGTCACCAGTTCCAACAACCGTTGAAGACAAGAACAAAGAATGAGACCCCGCGATTGCTTTGCAACTGGACCTTGAGGACGACGGATTTTCTTCAATGGTGGCCTTCTTCTCCAACCCTTTTGTCCAGGGGAGGAAGAAATTGAATGTCTTCTCCCCTTATCTCTTTTTATACTTTGCAAATTGGAGGGAAAGTCTCTACCACATCCCTTTTTCCTTGTAATGATGGGTGTCTTGTCACTTCTAGTTTTGACGCCACCAAAACCTCATTTCTCTCTCATGCTCAGTCCCTCTCTTGTCCAGTTTTACCTTCAACCGACTATTCCCTTCCACTTTTTTTTTTCCACAAAATGACACCTATGCTAGTTTTGCAACTTTCCCAAAAAAAATGACATTTTTGGAAAGTAAATAAATAAAAAAACTGCTAGTTTTAAAAATCCAAAAAAAAATTTCTGATAGTTTTGCAAATCCTCCTAAAAATTTGGTGATGGACCGAGAATTGACTGACTTGCCTAGCTCGGTGGCAATGACTCAATGGCTTCGTAAGTAAAGGGGGAACAAGATATACGGACGCGTGCAGCAGAGTATCGACACGTACGTAAAGAGAAGAAAAGTGGCAGCTTCAAATCTACGTGTGAGTCTGTGAGATGATCCACTCTCGTTTCGTCAATCCTCTACAAACAATCAAGTAGAGGATCGGGTTCTTCTTTGGTTCAGAATCAGAATCAGAATCGTTGATGAAATTTACTTTTTGTTGAAAAGATTCGTGGGTAGCAAGCACAACTTTGAAGTCGCGTATTCCTCTTCTTCCTGCGTTGCGTTGCAGTGCAGTCTCAACAACACCAATATCATCCCCACAATCACGATTCACGATCACGATCACGATCACGATCACAATCACAATCACAATCTCATTCTCATTCCCATTCTCATGGCTTCTCTCCTCGGTGGACCCCGCGATTCTCATCCCGCTTCCGCCAATTCCGACGATCTCGCCCGCTTCGCCGTCGATGAGCACAACAAGCAGCAGGTCTCTTTCTTTATTCCCTTCCGCTGCTCTTCTCTACTTACTATGGCTTAATCTCTCCATCGGTTTCGTCTTCTCCTAATCTCTTCTATCCATCAATTTTCCCAGGCCTAGGGTTTTCTTGTTTTACCCCTTTCTCATCGGTTATTTCTTCTTCTTTGCTTTTGGCTGTTTCATTTGAGTTGATAATTCATACCTCCAAATCAAAATTCAAGCAATTTTCTTTACAATCACTCACCTGCGTTTCTTTTTGGATGAAGAATGCACTTTTGGAGTTTGCAAGGTTGGTCAAGTCCCAGGAGCAAGTTGTTGCTGGCACCTTACACCATCTCACTATTGAGGCCATCGAAGCCGGCACCAACAAGCTCTACGAAGCCAAGGTCTGGGTTAAGCCATGGGAGCACTTCAAACAACTCCAGGAGTTTAAGCATGTAGGGGATGCTCCTTCCATTTTTACCGCCTCAGATCTTGGTGCCTTGAGAGGTACTGTCCTGCAAAACACGCCTTGTTTTCTGTTTGGAATTTGGATGCTTCCTTTTATTTCTTCCTACTCCTACCAAAATGTGCAATACCATCACCATCGGGGTTATACAACTATACAAGTGCTTTAACATAGGACAGGTTTCAGTTAAGAGTTAGAGAAACACCTGTTTTGTTTTTTAATCTTTGTTCACGATTATTTTCATTGTCATCAAAGAACCATGAACAGCATCTGGATTCAACTCTCAAAGGTAGAGGCTATATAGTACATAGCATATACCAATTTTTGCTACTTTGCCTTTTGCAAACACTGCTTGACTACAATACCTTACCTACCTGTGACTATTTCTAGTCTTCCTTTGTTAGCTTTAGCAGCAACTGATATCGAGCACCATTATGTTCATGAGTTGCTAGATACAAATAGAATGCATTTGACTTCTATAACGTAACCTTTTTACCAAAGCTGCTAAAAGTTGAATTCCTCTTCAAACATAAGAGGATGACGCTTGGAATGACCAAATCAAGCTTTCAAGTCTGGTTTTAATTACGGAATAATGAAAGTTCTATCTTCATCATCGATAAATTTTGCTTAATGAACAACTAAATAAGCATTTGGTTTCCAAATTTGGCCACTAACCCATGATTGAGCACAACCTTTAGCATGCTTTTTGTTCTTGTTGTTGCGAATTGCCTTTATCAAGTATATATAATATACCTTTGCCATGGCCATGATTTAGGAAGAAGTGAAGAACAAATATATATATATATATATATATATATATATATATATATATATATATATATATATATATATATATATATATATATATATTATCAAATGAATTGTAAGGTGCAAAGGAAAGAATGCAACAGAAGACATATTCTGAGAGTTTTCGGTCACAATGTGGAAACCATGTGTAGCTTTGATGTTGTTCATGATTTAAACCTGCAAAAGAGGGAGAAGCAAAGGGCTTAGGGGAGATCAGTGCTGTTTGCAATAGCTTTAATTATTGGAAAGCAATATTTTTGCCTCCTTTCATATTCTTTTGGTGTCCATATCACAAAGGAAATAAACATAAATAAGGAAGAGGTAGCTATTCAGTTACTTGAAATGTGAAGTTTCACATTTCTCAACTCATTCTTGTCTATTCTTCGAGGCAGATGTTTCTGCATGTGATTGGGATTTGTCTGGTTCTATCTATTTTTTATTTAACATCATTTGGACAATTGTCTTATGGTGCTTGGTACTGTTTTCTGTTAACAGGAGATCCACCCTCAGGATGGCAGGAGGTTGCTGTTCATGATCCTGAGGTTCAGAATGCAGCAAACCATGCCCTGAAGACAATACAGGAAAGATCAAACTCCTTGTTTCCATATGAACTCCAAGAAGTTGCTAATGCCAAGGCTGAGGTTTGCTTCTTTTCTGTCTATGATTTAGATTCTCAGCAGTCTTCCTTGCATCTGCTTGATGAGTGAGTTGAAAAGGAGATATCTGCATTTATCTTTCCTACTTTTGGATTTCCAAATTATTTCCTTTCATTTGATGACTTAAAGCTAGTCTTTTGCAATCATTAGTTCCTGGAAATGAAATTTTGTTACGAAAGCTTGTTGGCCCAAAAGCTTTAGCAGTTCTAAGAAAAATACAGGTGATGATTGATACTAGCTGGGAAAGTAAATACATAAAAAATAAACAAAGGATTAACTGATTCAGTTTTCTGAATTCCAAATGGCAAGCTCTATTGTTACAAGTAGTGGTATTGTACTTAAGTTTTTCCATGCACTTGATTCATGGCATTGGCAGGTCGGGGGTGAATCAGCAAAGTTCAATATGGTGCTAAAAGTGAAGAGAGGAAGCAAGGAAGAAAAGTTCAATGTAGAAGTACACAAGAAGAGTGATGGGAACTTCCACCTCAATCAAATGGAGGCCCGTGAATCATGATGCCTCCTAAACCTTCGGGACCATGATCCCCCCTGCTTGCTGTGGCAAAAATAAGAAACTGCATCGAACATTTACCCTTATTTTCATGCTGTGGTTGTAATTACTGCTTGAAAACTTAAAATATTTGCTAGACTGCTTCCTCTTGTTTTACTGTTGTTCTCTACCCACTTATCTGTCCTTGTTTTGATAGTGTAATTTTAATTTTAAAGTCAGGTTTTGTCACACTGGCAACTAGTAAAGGCTCGCTTCCTTGTGTCTTCTTAATCGGAACTTGTCTTCTGTATTTAAGAAGTTGTGTTAAATAGTCATCAAAACATGTCAATAATGTACGTATTTAAGAAGTTCCTACCAAAAAAAATGTATTTAAGAAGTTAAAATCATCCTGACATGTAAATTCCCCCCTTGTATAATAAATCGTTGGACGATGTCTAAAAGTTATTGCCCATTAAGATAGGTTTCAAGCCTTGCAAATTCTGGCTCAAAATGTTTTCATCTTTTTTAAGGAAAAATGAAAGAAAATGGATGCATCGACAGAGAAAAATACTATTACAATTGGCAAAGAAAACACCGAATACAATTAAAAGGTGAATTCTTGTTAGGGCTACCGGCAACTACCAGTAATCTTTGCAAGAACACGATCCATCTACAAAACTATGGAATCTATTAGTATCTCTTACAACTATCTCTCTGCCTGTGATCCTTGAAAACACCTTGATGGCCTCATGGCAATCCCCACAGATACGAAGATTTTTTACAATTCTTATCACACAGTCGGATGAGGTGCTGATCAGCCCAAATGCGATAGCCAGCTTCTCGCTGTGATAGCCAAGAGATTGCTCCTTTTCCTCCTCCTCAATGTCGAACAACACAAACTCCGTTGTAGGTACATACCCAGCACCTCTCGAATCATTCATTAGCTTCTCCACCTTGACATATATCTGATCAGATAGAGGATGGGACTTGTCCCCGGCATGGAACTCATGAACGACTCCATCCACTTCAATCCAGCTGCACCCAGGTATCTTTTTAATCCCTCCGACCTTCATTCTTGACCTTATTTCCTCTGCCTCCTCCCATTTCTTATTTGCCGAGTAAACTTTGGATAAGAGAAGATAGTTTGCTGAGTTCCTTGGCTCTAAACGGATAAGTTGGGTTAGAGCAAGTTCAGCCAATTGGGTATTTCGGTGGAGCCTACAGCCATTTAGGAGGGCTCCCCATACAACAGTGTTTGCCTCCATTGGCATGGTTCTGATCAGCTGATGGGCTTCATCCAGCCGACCAGCACGTCCAAGAAGATCAACCATGCAGCCATAATGCTCAAGAACAGGGGCCAAAGAGAAAGCAGGATGCATGCTGTTGAAGTACTGTTGGCCCTCTGTGACTAGACCTGCATGTGTGCAGCCACAAAGCAGTCCAATAAAGGTGTTCCCATTGGGTTGAACCCCAAGCTTTTGCATTTGGCCAAAGAGAGCAAATGCAATGCTTATGGAACCATTCATGGCAAGACTGGACAATGCAGCGTTCCACACTACGACATCTCTCTCCGTCATCTCTCGAAATACCTTCCATGCTGAAGTCATGTCCCCACATTTTGCATACATGTCAATCAATGCTGTTCCCAAGACAGGATTAGACATAAATTGGTTCCTGTCAACGAGGGTACTCACTTTGTCCCCTAATTCTAGAGCACCTAGTCTAGCGCACGAGGAGAGCGCTCCAACTATGGCATAGCAATCTGGCTTAACCTTCTCTCCTTGCATCTGGAAGAACATTTCCAATGCCTCCTTTGGATGCCCGTTTGACACACACCCTTGAATCATAGCACTCCAACACACTATATCCTTCTCAAGCATCCCATCAAAAACAAGCCGTGCTTTCTCCATATGCCCACATTTGGCATACATATCAATCAAAGCAGTATCTAGAAACACATTCTTCTCTATTCCACTCTCAGTTATGTATGAATGGATCCATTCCCCAGTCTCTAAATCCCCCAACTGAGCACAAGCTGAAAGAGCCCTTACAAGGGTAAAACCATCAGGCCTTGAACCAACCTGTTGCATAAAACTCTTGAACATATTAACAGCCTCCTTGAAATTTCCAATACCAATGTACCCACTAATAATTGCGGTCCAAGAAACTACATTCTTCTCAGGAATATCCTCAAATAACTTGTGAGCATCATCTGCAAACCCACATTTAGCATACAAACGCAGCAAACTGGTATTCACATACACATCATCCTCAAACCCCAGCTTCACAACAAGGGCGTGGATATTAAGACCCCGCTGGCAATCCGAAATCCTAGAATAAGCTTTTAGCAAAAATGGGAAGGTGAAGTTGTTGGGCAACAAACCATTTGAACGCAACAATGCATAATAGTAGAGGGCATATTCAAAGCACTCATTGGAAACCAGGCCATGGATCATCGTATTGTATAGGGAAAGATTTGGTTGGTTGGTCTGGTTGAAAACAGGATGGGTGTAATTTGTGTTGCCCAATTGAAAGCAAGAGCGCAACAGCAGGTTGAGGAGGTGGATATCTTGGTTTAGACCAAAGCGGAAGAGGCGGCCATGGCTGAGCTTGAGATGTCTCAAGGATTTGAAACCTTGGAAGAAACATTTTTTGAGATCTTCAGCTTTGGACAATGAAGAAGGCGACAGACATAATAGAGATCTGCAGCTTCGAACATTGACTAAACTGGTGGCCATGGTAGATCACCAGCTATGGTATAAAGCCTACCTTACCCTGTTGAGTGTATATTGCTGGATCTTGCTGCTTGAGCTGAGTTCCAAAAGGAAAATTAATTTCTCACTTTAAACATATGTAATGTATTTTTTCCTAAAAATAAAGTTAACCATTTTTATTTTTTTGGATAAAAAAAAAAAAGTTAACCAATTTGCACAAATATAAACTTTTTTAGAAAAGTTTGCACAAATACCACTTTTTTAGAAAATTTGCAAGAATACCATATGTGGTATTAGTGCAAATAAAACTAGGGAAGGGCTAAACCGGTTGCAGGTTGTCACAAGGAGAAAGAGAGAGAAAGGAGAGAGAGAGTTTTGGTGGGGGATTTTCACAACCCTAATTTCTTCCTCCTTTTCTTCATCCTCTTCGTCCCCTTCACCTTCAGAGTCTGGAATCGTCATCGTAGTCGATGACGACAAGCTTCTCGCCGCTCCTTCTCCTCAGTATCCCGCCGATGATGGCTGCGGTGGCCGGAGTTCGACTCAGCCGCTGCCCTAGCTGCCGGATCTTTCTTCACGGCCTGCCTTTCTTCTTCCTCACGATTTGACTCATCTTCTCTCTCAGCCACTCTCTTTCCTCTGTGTATTTTGTCCTCACCATTTGTTTCTTGCAATTTCCATCAGACGAACAAAGACGAACAAAGTCAGTTTACAAATTATATTCATCTCCCTCTGTCACCTAACAGACTAACTCATGTCACTGTACCCCTGTCACTCAACGTGAAACCCATTTCGGAACCCTTCTCTACAAAATGGAAACCCATGTCACCCAATGTAAAACCACCGTCACCCCATTTCGGAACCCTTCTCTACAAAATGGAAACCCATGTCACCCAATGTAAAACCACTGTCACCCCATTTCGGAACCCTTCTCTACAAAATGGAAACCCATGTCAACCAATGTAAAACCACTGTCACCCCATTTCGGAACCCTTTTCTACAAAATGGAAACTCATGTCACCCAATGTAAAACCACTGTCACCCCATTTCGGAACCCTTCTCTACAAAATGGAAACCCATGTCACCCAATGTAAAACCACTGTCACCCCATTTCGGAACCCTTCTCTACAAAATGGAAACCCATGTCACCCAATGTAAAACCACTGTCACCCCATTTCGGAACCTTTCTCTACAAAATGGAAACCCATGTCACCCAATGTAAAACCCATGTCACCCAATTCGAACCTCAAACCAGGGACGAAGAAGACGAACAGGGACGAAGAAAGATTTAGAGAGAGAGCAAGCGACAGGTGAGAGAGAACAGGGGCGAAGAAGACGAAGTAGAGAGCGAGAGAGCAAGCGGCGGCCACGCCTTCCACCGCCGCCGACCTCACCCTGGGGCCGGCCTTCCACCCACCACACCACCGCCAAGAAACAGCCATCCCGCTGCAGCGATCCGTCGAACCAGGAAGACCGACATTACTAGCCCCATCTCGCCTGGCTCACACCCAAGACCACCCCCTATCAGCCTGACAACCAACCTCGGACAAGCAGCGGCGGAGAAACCCTTACCAACGCCCAGATCTGAGAAAAAGGCAAGAGCGAGGGAGAGGAGAGAGAACAGCAACAACCCAGAGCGCCAGAGCCCACCTCTTCCACCGCCGGGCCGCCGCCGCCGGCCTTCCACCGCCGCCGGCCTCGCCCTGGGGCCGGGCCGGCCAGCCCCGGCGACGCCCACGAACCACCACTACGAACCAAGGCACCCAAACGAGGGTTGACAATGCCTGTAATTTTTTTTTTTTTTTTGGGCATAATAACCTAGGATAGGGGGTTTTGGGGAGGATTTACCTTGACATTTTTGCAAATTTTTGGAAAAAATGGTATTCTTGCAAATTTTTCCAAAAAGTGGCATTTTTGCAAACTTTTTTCAAATTGTGGTATTTAGTGCTATTCCCTGTAGCAAATAAAGCAGAATAAAAAGGTACCATTTTTATTAGTCTTGAAAGAAGTATAGGAGATTCAAATCAATGTAGATGTAAATTGATGAATTATCCTTTGTAGAAATGACGAGGCACTAAACTAAAATCTAGAATCATGCCAAATTCAACTATAATATGCAAATTTGTAGAAATGACGAGGTACTAAACTGGCACAAGGAAAACAAAATTGTAGGAATGGAGGAACCATTACTATATGACAATTGGAAAACATTAAAAACTAATGTGGTGAAGCAAAACACTGCAACTGAACAATTCCTTTTCAGCCAAGATGGAGTAGAGAAGTAGAAAGATGAGCTCTAAGCAGCAATTTTTTAAAGCATACAAAATGACAATACCTGAAGAGGGCCAATACATTCTGTAACATAGCTGGTTTTTAAAATCAACCAGGCAACTGGTATTTCGAAGAAGTATTTCAATTTTCAAACACAAATCATCTAAGGTTGAGCTCCCATCCATTCAAACCAAATATGAGTTCACCTAAACACCAAGAAGTAAAACGAAAATGAGCAAATAGAGAAATACCATTCACCATAATCGAATACAAAAAAAAAAAAAAAAAGTAAAATTCTCAAGCCATAGCGAACCCTAATGATTCCAATTGAGCTTAAAACAGCAGAAGAAAGGGATTGAAAAAAAACTGACCAGAATTAGCACCGCGAGAGAGTACGGGGTCGAGTGGAAACTCGGCGGCGATGCAGTTGTGGGATGTGCGATTGGGTTGTGGAAGTTGGTGGTGGGTATCGGAAGGTGGTGAAGGGGCATAATAAGTAATTTGGGGACTGAGCAGCAGTGGAGAGACGGCGAAAGTGGGAGAAGAATGCTGTAATCTCAACGGTGGGGTGGGAGTGGGAGAATGAACAAAGGGGGGCATTAGCCCTATCTTCTTATTCTTATTAGGAGAATAGCTTAGGCAATGTTCCCCGAGCCCAGAAGGCATTCTATTTCTGGGCTGCTGTCAAATATTTTTTTTTTTGGTAGGAGGCTGCTGTCAAATATAGTAAAGGATTCCAAGACATATTAGCAAGCACATCCGCAATCTTGTTCGTCTGTCTTCAAACTTGACAAATCTTCACTTCCCTCTAATGAGTAGCCGACAAGTCCCTAGCTAGTTTCAATCCGTGCGGCATAGCCCAAGCCTCCGCTCTGTCCGCTGTGCAGTAAAGGCCCTGACCAAGTGATCCCTAATTATGCCTCCAGCCCCCGCCAAGCCCAAGTTACCTTTTGATGCGTCATCCGTATTCAGCTTGACCCAACCAGGTTCGGGTCTAAGATTGTCCTCGTCTCCTTGTTTTGCGCATGTATATACGATCAGACTTGTTTCCAAACTCTCTCCACGCCTTCCATGCTGCCCAAAGCATGCTTACGAAGACAAGACCGAGCTCCATCTGTCATGCCTGAATGTCATTGATTAAGAACAAGTCTCGCTGCACATTGAGGGTCTCGCAGGGCGTGCAACCGCGTTTCCTCACGGCTACATCGACCAAGGCAGAGGGGTTTCTTCTTTATATATAAAAATTTTGTGATTAGATGATTAGCGGGAGGCATTGCTTTTTATGCTAGTATTAGTAGTACTAGAGAATAATTACTAGTATAAATTTTGATTTATGGAACATTTTTAACAGGAGATGCTTAACAGGAAAGACGACTTTCTTGAACTAAAAACAGCAGGCCAGTAACTAACTAGATCGAATTATATTAAACAATTCCATGAAAAAAATAATTATATTAAACAAACACTAAACGTAATTTCACTTGGGTCCCCAACTAAACTGCAACTACTGTTAGCCAATTGTTCCACATTTGGTTATACAGAAATGCCAGGCTGCTACCTCTGAGATGAGCAATCTATTACATCCCAGCTTGGAGTACCGAAACTCCACTCCTAAGTCGCCACTGCCACCGCTACTCTTCATCATAATCCTCGTCTTCCTCTACTTTCGAGCTGAAATGAGTTTGGGCTAGCTCAACTGGGTCAATGGCCACTCCATCTACTTCTGAGACAAACTCTTCCGGTTTAGTCTCGGACGGCTCGCCCATTGCAGAGCCATTCACAACATTGTCCACTGGGAGTGTCGCGTCGTTGTTCATTGTTTCCTGGTTTTCAACTAAATCTAAATTCAGATCAATGTTTCTAACACCCGATTCCGAAGCAACATCATAAGTCACCACAAGCTCCTCCCTTGCCGCCTCTTCTGCTTCATTCTCTGCAGCCAAGTTTGGCCCTGGGTTTGGGCCTTGCTTGCCATGGAAAGGGTTGGATGGTTCACCGTCAATCTCAAGATGGTGAGGAGGTTCTCTCTGTGTTTGTCCCCTGCCTCGCCCGCGGCCTCTTCCACGTCCTCTTCCTCTTCCTCTGCCACTACTGCTTGCATGACCTATCTCCGGCTGCTGCACATAGTCGATCCATATCAACAACTTTCAACAATGCTCCGAGGAAATGAAGGATGAAGTGGAGAAAAGTGCACAAGTTTGACCAAGTGAATCATCTATGAACTGTGTTTATGAGATGAATTCCTAACAATTACTCTATTGAATAAAATGGTAGACAAGAGCAGTGAAGAATCAGAGGCATTTCAAATCCTTTCTCCTTTATCTGGTATCGTTCCGTTTTGGGGACTACAATTTTAACCTATTCAGTATCTGATAGGAGCACAACGCTCATTTCTTTTTGTACTTGTAATTTACAACAACTCATTATTGGCCAAGAAACAACTTTACACAACAAAGACAAACTAGGCAATTTAAGCATCTACCACAACAACAACAACAACCCAGTATATCCCGCGATTATGCAGGGTTTTGGGGGGGACAGGATGTACGCACTCTTTCCCCGAAAGAGTCGAGAGAGTGTTTTCGATAGACCCAAAACAATAAGCCACATAAATCACATGGAAACATGTCCAACAGTAGAAGAGGATGCAATAAGAGCAAGGAGGAAGGCTGAAAAGAAGCATAAACAATAGGACCTATATACAATGATCCAGATTTTAAGCATCTACCACTAAGGTTAGCATTTGGAGCAGGCTGGTGCACCTATATATAATGATCCAGCTTTTAATATTCTTAAGAATTTATATGCAATTTGATTTAGCTGGTAAACATGATCACATGCAAAAGATTTGAAAGAGAGCAGCTAACCATTCTGTTTTTCTTCAATTCTTCATCACTATCGTGATGTTCATCCACATTAGGTTTTCTGCCAAATAAAAGTTTATCCACCCATAAATCAGATGCAAATTATTAAACAAAAACCGGGGGAGGGGGGGGGGAGGGAGGTATAAGAGAGTAAAACCCAGTAACCTTCTCTTCAAAGAGCACCGGTCTTCTGTAGCAGCATCTGAATGGCCATAATCAGGAACCTTACTGACAACTTCTTTCAGGAAATCAAATACACCGAAGCTATGTATGCAGTGCTTCCTGCAGTTAACCATGAAGACCACTTAAATTTGATGCTTTCAAAATAATTAGACTAGATGAACATTTGTAGAATATTAAAGAAACCCACTGACAGGAATATACATCTTAACAATGATGTCGTCAGAAAATCTTGAGAATGCCTAATCTCCACAAAATTAGGGGCAATAAAAATATTTTACACAAATAAGGCCCCAGATACTTTAGGAAGACAGCTTGTTTTGAGTTACAATAAACTGTCATCGACATTATTATAGTGGGTAAAGCTTAAACATCAAACATAGTGGTAATGTTTAAACATCAGCTTGTTTTGGAACAATCACTTGATCTTTTGCAGTCATGGTAATGTGAGAAGTATTTGTGGAAAACAAGTACTAGTTGGTTTATGTTAACTACTAAAACATTAAATTAACAACAACTATACAGAATGCTCCGGTGCAGAGCAGTGTTTAAAAAAGCCAGGCCAAGGCGCGCTTAAGCCCGCTTAAGCCATAGGCGAGGTTGTGTCGCCTGCCTTGGCAGAGGCGCACATAGGGTGGAAAGGCGCACCCAAAGCGCCAAAGCGACGCTTAAGCCACAGGCGAATAAAAGCCCCAAGCGATGAGCTTTTTTGTTTTTTCCTTTTTTGATCAATTTAAGATATAATTCAATATTTTTTGTGTGGAAACAATCTTTCCATATCTTTTTTTAGTTGAAAAAATATTTTTCTGATTTTATTTTAAATATTTTAGCAACTTTTTTATTTTTTGAAGATTTTTCTGGTTTAAACACTGTTCTGCCCTCCCCTGTTATTCATTTCACAGTCTTCTATTCTCCCATTCTACTCTACTTCTCTCCCTCCTTTCTCTTCCCTTCTTCCTTTCGGTGGAGTTGCTTTTGTGTTGTTGGGTCCTGCTGGCTCCTTGCAAACTCAGCAAGGCAGTGGCAGTGGCTCACAAACTCAGCAAGGCAGTGGCTCGTAAACTCAACATTTGAGATCTCAACCAGAAGAAGAAGATGATGAAGGATACAAGTCTGAGGATGATGGTGATGAGGACTTTGCTTCTTTTCTAGACATTGAGGAAGAAGAAGATGATGCACTTGACATTGATGATTTTGAGTGAACCACTCCTTAGCCATCCATCCTTTCCCTTTCAACTCGGATTTCTTTTTATTCTTTGGGTTTTTTTTACTTGCTTACCACCTAAAACTTGATTTTAGTACAATAATATGTTTTCAATATGATTTTATTTCATCCAAGATGGTTTTTATAGCATTTAAATTGAAGTTTAAGGTGTTTTTAGAGTTTTTATGGAAAAGCCATCGCCTTCGCTTCTAAAGCCCGCTTAAGCTATAGGTATGTCTATCGCCTTGTGTCGCCTTTGGCTTTTTTAAACACTGGTGCAGAGCATCCTTCCCTCGCCTGAGGCAAGAGAATGTTTCCTGTGAGACCTAGTATGATGTGTGAAAGTACAAGTAATGGCAGAAAAGACATTAAACCAATCTTTCCCTGTTAATTAACACTCCATCACATTGCTTAGAGTCATCACCCATAAGAGATAATGGAGGAGATGCCACAAATGAAAAGATAAAGCAAATTGCAGAGAGAGACAAGCAAAACATAGCATCCAAAAGTTTTTCCTCATGATGCAATGTGAACCTAAGCATACTGTATAGACAGATCGAAGCAGCAAGCAATGTGGACAAACATTTATTTATAAGTTACTCCCTCCGTCCAATAATACATGGGTTTTTAGAGGTAAAATTTTGTCCAACAATAGATGAGCTTTTATGTTTTCTAGGTAGGAAGTTGTAATGATTTGTATTGGTTTATGTGTTGTTGACTTTTTAAAATAATTTGATCGGTTAAAATGTGTAGTGGATGTTAAAAAATAATAAAATTTATGAAAAAATTAGTGCAATGATGATGTTTTTTTAAAAGTAAACTGTTTTATTAAAACTTGTGCTAATGGCTAAAAGACCATGTATTTTAGGACGGAGGGAGTATTAAGGAAGCAAAACATAACTGATTTCTTGTAATTCAGTAAATTGGTGAAAATTCTCAAAGAGAAGTAAATGTTAATCCACTTACAAGTGAAGCGAACTCATGGTCTTTGCCCCCCTCTGAAGCGTAATGTCATATGTCCGATCACAGAGATCTTGTAGAAACAGTTCCAAAGCTTTAGCTGTATCATCACAAGCTAAGGGTAAGCAAATACCAGTATTCTTCAAATTTCTCAAAACAAAAAGGGTCATGATTTTAGAAACTCACAGACTAAAACAGGAACTGCCATTGCTATTTTCCCCACTTCCTCATCGGCTTGCATTATCTTCTTTATTCGAGCCTGCAATAAGAAGATTGCAGTTAATAAATTATGCAATGACATATCTCCAATCAAAAGGATCATATGCTTTCCAATTTTAGAGAAAGCAATAACTAAATGAATTAGATACGAATAATTTTAAAGGCATAAACTAAAGAGATTTCCAAAGGAAGATAACAACTTTTACTCGCCAGTCACCACCATGGGTACATCTTTTACTTGTAAAGCTTTCCAAATTCCAACCTCTAAAATAATGAAAGAAATGGGAAAGTATGGTAACGCTTCCATCCCTGTCATCTCAGTTTCCATGAAAAATCCATCTTCCAGGAGTTTTATCCACACCATCTGCCGTTTGTTACAATGCCAATGTGGTATTTGCTACACCACTAAAATATCATTGAAACAGAAACCTCAAAACCTGTGTGCCACCTCGGTTTTATCCATTCTTCCCAAATCAACAAAATTTCTTCCAAGGAACAGTGAGGTGGAGAGTATTGCCACCTCCCACCAGGTGACCAAAACCTATCCAAGCAGCCACCCCATCCACTCTACATCCCACTGTTCACTGTATTAGTATTACCTATGGTCTCAGGTTAATTGACGCATTAGGGTTTTATTTGCAATTTGAAAGCAATAAAGCTTAATATCAGGTGAGGTCTGCTATCTCAAGCACTTTTCCCATCAAGCACCTAGGCGACACGTTAGCGGCACACAAGAACCTCTGAGGCTATCAGTGGCAGCTGAGTTATTGTATTCGGTAAGGACTGGTTGAGATAAGATCAAGAGTGCAGCCTAATTCTTTCTTGTACAGCCCAAAATAGTTAATTTATGCTCCTGAGATACAAAACCAACATTTTACCCTTTTTTAATCTATGAAATGACAAAACATAATCAGAGTCTTCCTGAATCCTGATTTCCTTGGACAAGCATATCAAATACCACTAATCATTACAGCCAAAAATCAAAATTTCAGAACCTGATTCTTAAAGAAAAGGAAAAAACTCTCCTTTCAGCGAGAAATGGCCACAGATGCAAATGCCTCTCAAAGGAGCCGACATGTGATTCCAAATACAAAAAATGTTCAAATACAAAGATGGAGAATTTAAGCACGGACCAGCGACGAATCGAAACATGAAGAACAAGGGTAAACATCAACAACAATCAAAGAAAAAGATAAGGAGAAGAGAGAATACTCACGGCAGGAAAACGAGTATCGAGTTTCTTTCTCATGGCGGATGCGGCAGATTCTGCTATTAGATTGCCGAAAAACACAAATGTTGCTGCTCAAAAAGCTGGAAACTCGAACAGACCGAGAACAAAATCCACCCGGAAGCTACCGATGATCGATCGAAAAAAGCCAAAATTGAGGGATTAGGGATTTTACGCTCCGATAAATAAACGGAAAGGGGGAATTGAAGAGATGGGAATAAAGGATAAATACTCGAAACATTTGTGATCAAATATGAAAAAAGAAACACAAATTGACCCAATATGCAAAAAACGGCCTCTTCTCATTAGGGCATACATTAGGACAATTTGTTTGTGCAATTGTGCGGTTGAAATGTCATTGTACAACCTCTCTCCTCAGATTCCCAACCGACACCAATACAACTATAGCAGTGATGCTTCAATAATCGAGAGACATTAAACCAGTTATGACCTACATTGGGAACAACATCGACAGCAAATCCAAAGCTAAGCTAGCCTTCTGTTGGTGGTCTGTTTTGTATTCTCGAAATCAGCATATATTCAGGTCGATTTCAATTCACAGTCGAGATACCACACTCCATATCATTAAAACACACGTGGAGCAAATCTTCTAATTTTGAGGACAGACTCAAGGATGACCCCGATATGCAGACACGAACCAAACCCGATAGACAACGGAAAATGCAACGCGCAAACATTAAATGGCGTAAGCCACCCAGAGGAACTCTCAAATTAAACTTCGATGGTTCTTCCCTCTTAAACATGCCCATCACAGTTGAGACTATTATCCGAGACTGAGAAGGTCGGCCAATCAACGTAGGATATAAAAAACTTGGTAATCAAAGTCCATTAAAAGCTGAAGCTCTTACTTTAAAACTCGGGATACAAAACGCAATAAATTTAGGAATTACCAAACTTCAAATCGATGGGGATTCTAGAATAATTATTGACCATCTCAACAGAAAAACCAAATGTCCATGGGAAATCGAACTTATTTTGTAAGATATTACAACTGTGTTAACAAATATGAAAAGAGTTTCTTTCCTCCATGTACCTCGAATAGGCAATAGAGTTACCGATAAGGTTGGACACCTTTGCCACTCTGCCTGGGGTACTAATATTCAGAATAATCCTGGTCTTCTAGACTCCGTAAGGAAAATCGTAAATATATTTTCTTTCCTCCATATAATACAGTATGTTATACTCCGTAATACAGTATGTGTCCCTATATATATAGTGTATATATTTTCTTTATATTGTATGTATAATATGTCCAATGTGTATATATAAGGAAAATCGTAAAATATATAGGAATTATAAATTTTTTAATAATGTTTTTTATTTGAGGGACAGGGCCCGTCCCGTCCCGCGAGGGACAAGACCCGCGCGGGATTGAAAAAAAAGTAGTGAATCCCGTCCCGTAAAAATTACGCGGGACGGGACGTGGGACGACCCCAATCCCGTCCCGTCCCGTCCCGCGCCCACCCCTAACTTATATTAGGCCGATTTCGATTAACGTTGAAAGTGACATATCGAGAGCTCCAAAAGGGATGAAACTTTGTAGGTAGCTTTGGTGTAATAAATAGAGTGGAGAAAAGCCCAAAAAAAAAAATTGAAGTCATGATGCCACACTTTCGTTTGGAGTCTTGTATTATGTCCTAATGGACTTCCCCCCTAAAACAACACTTCGGGGATTCAAAATGGGCTAGTATTTGATGTGTATGAGTTATATGGTATTTGAGCTTGTTTTTGCCAAAAGAATCCGAGTTTCGGAACAGTTGATTTTTCTACCATTTGGTTAGGCTTTATATTAGGGCGATTTCAGTTAATGTTTAAGTGTTATCTTTAAAGCTCAAAAAAAGCTGAAACTATGTGGGTGGCTTTTTTATAACAAATAAGGTGGACAATTCCAAAAAAAAAAAGAAATTTGAGGCCACGACGCCCCACTTTCGTCTGGAGTCTTGCATTAGGTACGTCCTAACGGACTTTTCCCCTAAAACATCACTTCGGGGGCTCCAAGTGGGTTAATATTCGATGTGTATCAATCATATGCTATTTGAGGTTGTTTTGTAAAAAAAAAAATCCATGTTTAGGAAAAGTTGATTTTTTTACCATTTATGGCCAGGTCTTATACTAGGACAATTTCGGTTAATGTTGAAAGTGGCATCTCTAGAGCCCCAAAAGGGCTAGAACTTTGTGGATAGGTTTGATATAAAAAAAAAAGAATTTTGAGGTCACGAAGCCCCATTTTTGTCGGGAGTCTTGCATTAGGTCATAATGAACTTTCCCCCTAAAACATCCCTTTAGGGGCTCCAAATGGGCTATTATTCATTGTGTATGAGTTATATGGTATTTAATGTTGTTTTCGCCAAAAAAGTTCGAGTTTTAGAACAATTGATTTTCGGCCATTTAGTTAGGCCTTATATTAGGGCGATTTGGTTTAGGTTGAAAATGTAATCTCTATAGCTCCAAAAGAACGGGAACTTTGAGGGTATCTTTTCTATAACAAATAAAGTGGGGAAATTCCAAAAAAAATAAAAATTTAAGGTCACAACGCCCCACTCTCGTCAGGGGTCCTACATTAGGTCCTAAAGACTTTTCCTTTGAAACATCACTTCGGGAGCTCCAAGTGCGTTAGTATTCATTGTGTATGAGTTATATTAAGTTATTAACATGAAGTTTAATAGGTTAATTATTTTTTATAAATATTTTACCTTAAACTATTTTATCTTTATTCATTGGCTAGATTTTTTTTATATGTAATAATAAGATTTTAATTATTATTTAATTGTTTATTGAACAATAAAATCTTATAATCAAAATATATATTTATTTTTAATTGGTGCAATCTGACCCTGTTTTTTCAGTCGCGTCGATCATTATCATATCTTAGTTGGTTAATTTTGACATCATTTCATTACTTATTTGAGTATCTATATATCGATAATGTCATATTGATATTCATTTCTCCCCTAAAAGTAGAAGTTCAATTTTTTTAGACATGGTAGAAGTTACTAATTAATTAAATGGATAATAATAACTAATTTAATCAATTAAACCTATCTTTTTTTAACCGGAAATAATTAGTTTTTTTCGAAGCGTATCTCAATTAAAAGAAGTCGATAGACGTACAATTCAATCGATTACAACGTCTGACGGCACACATCTAACGGATCACAACTTGATTAAACTCGCGACTAGTTAACGACGGATGTGATGGCTCCGCCAAGGCTCCGATTGTTGATAAAAATGCGGTTTGAGCAAAATTAAATTAATCAGCCGCCTCACCAACACCCATACCACCCATCACCCACTTTATTATGGGATTTTATCCGTACGTCAAATTAATGCGTGTGGAGTGAGTGTATCGAAACCATTCCGGAAATACCACCCCACGGATTATTTACCAATTCAAGAAGTGAGTGTATCGAATACCACCCCGCGGATTATTTCCAACCCTAGTTTGAGCAGAGTTAAATTGATCGGCCGATCTAATATGCTAAATCAAAGCAAAGTGAGATATTTATCATGAGAAAATTCGATCAATAAATCAATTAACATAAGTGCATATTAAATCATGGAGTGGATCATTTGGAGATAAACAATCATAAACATAATAAACATATTATGAATGAGATCCACTATCCACTAATAAAGGAAAGGATGTTCTCTATTCATGTCATTTATCTCAGCTTGGGTAAGTTTTGAATTTGGAATAAATGGCCCACTCAATGTAAATGTTTAAAGTGCATTGAACCTTACTCCTCGGTCAAAATAAATTAAATAATGAGTATAAATAAGAGAAAATACATGAAAATGTATCCAAACCATATGATCTTCTTCATTCAATCCACATGTTTTTTTTAAAACAAATTTTCTAATTTATTTCCTTAAAGGTAAATTATAGAAAAACACTCACTGAATAATCTAGGCTTCATTTACACAAAACCACTCATTAAAGGTCAACTGTTAACACTACACCATCCATACTAGATATTCCTTGGGGATTCTGATAATTGGGGCGGGGGAGTCAGTACTTCGACTTCTTCTTGGCAGATTTTGTGTCATCAAAAGGTTGGTTTCTCTCATTCGATTGGACTTCTTTCCAATCAAATTTCGTCGGCACTAACACCGTTTACGATCAAATCTCTTACAAATCAGATAAAAACGAACCAGTCATTTCCCCTCAACTGGCTAATGTGATAACTTCATCCTTTCCTCTATTCTATTCACTGAACGAAGATGGTGACGATAATTAATTTGTTTTTAGATACACGAATCTGGAGTTAGTGAAGGGCTTTTTTTATTGCATGATTGTCCAATCAATTGGGAATTCACAAAGGGTTTCGCATCCTTAGAAACAAATTGTCTAATTCAGGGTTTTAATTATTTACCAATCCATAGTATACTGATTTGTATACCACATATATGAATTTATGTTAGATTTATAAGACTCGGGGTCTTACGAGGCGTCAACCCATGCCACATAGTCCTCTCAGGTCCATTGTCATCACTTGGAGTCTGAAAAGGAAGAGCTCTTGTGACACGGGTAGGGCTTGAATCACTTACAAATCACTCATAACATCCTTCTGATATCCAATGTGGGACGGGGGTATTACAATCTCCCCCTCTTAAAGTACTAACGACCCCGTCAGGCCGAAGGGATTGCCCTCTTGGAGGAGCATACCCGAGCATACTATCGGCGCACCTCCGAGTCCGGAGTCGGCTCTGATACCATCTATAAGAGTCGGGGTCTTACGAGGCATCAGTTCATGCCACCTAGCCCTCTCAGGTCCATTGTCCTCACTTGAAATATGAAAAGAAAGAGCCCTTGTGACACGGGTAGGGCTTGAATCACTTATAAATCACTTATATATATTTTTAGTTAATTGATAAAATTATGAATCAAAACTATTTCATAGACATACTTACCAAAAAATATTAATAGATAAATATGTAGTATTTGATATGTGCTATTTTATTTATATATAGATTATTTTTTTGTGGAAAGAATTATTTATATAAAAATTAATTATTTAATAATTGTAATTTTATTTATATCTATATTATGGGCCAAAATTAATTATTAAAATATTATGTAGCCATAATATGTAGCCACAATTCATCGGTGCATAGATATTTTAGTAAACTGTTGTAATAAAGATATACTACATATTTAATAAAAAAATATTAAAATATTTTTAAAAATCAACTATATGTTAAATTACATGAGATTTAACTAACAATAAATTAGAAAAAAAAAATCTTTTACCTTATACATGTGAATTTTATTTATATTTTAAGACAATGTAAATAGAGGTATCTATATACATATACTAAAACCGATGCATTGGTGCCTGCGTGTCGGCGCGTGAGTGCATCTGCATACGTGGCGGCGCGTGAGTGTATCTCACAAAACTCTCTCCCGTCAAAAAGGAAATCTCATAAAAATAATTATTTTATTTTACCATTAACACATATAATTGGATAGATAGAAGATCTTATAAAAGAGTAAATATTATATAAGGAAAAAACTATATCAATATAATTAATTGTTATTTTATATCTATCTATATTATTTTTTGAGGTCAAAATAAATAATTAAAATATTATATAGCCATATATGTAGTCACAATCCATCTGTACATAGATATTTTAGTAAACAAATGTAATAAATATATACTACATATTTAATAAAAAAGAATATTAAAATATTTTTAAAAATCAACTATCTAATTAAATTAAATGAGATTTAATATATTAAAATATTTTTAAAAATCAACTATCTAATTAAATTAAATGAGATTTAATTAACCATAGATTAGAAAAAAAAAACTTTTACGTAGTACCTTATAAATGTAAATTTTATATATTTTTTGAGAGAATCTAATTAAAAGATATTTAGATTATATATAACCCGTTGAACTAATTTTATTTATATTTATATTATTTTTTGAAGGAAAAAATAATTTATATTTAGATTAACGCATTCTCCGTCCATGGGACGGGATCTACACTAGTTTAGACTATATATAATCTGTCAAAATAATTTTTTTATATATATCTATATACATGTTATTTTTTGGTGGAAAAAATTATTATTATTTTTTATTTATTGTAATCTATCTAGATTATTTATAATAATGTATTAACGTACACGGACGGGACGGGACGGGACATACACTATTTACATATAAAAAAAAAATATGTATTATATTAGCCATACGATAAATAAACTATTGATCTACATAGTAATGTGGTCATTAATTCAAATTCATTGTATTCATTGTCGTGTTTTTAATGAATATTTTTTTTTATAGACAACTGATATAATTATAAAACATGATGTTAACGTATTCTTATGCATAAGATGACTTACACTAGCTAGTACATTAGAACCTTTTATATCATGGTTAATTAAGTAGTTTCATAATTTAAAATGGTTAATTAATTAAAATGTAAAGTAATTTCATGATTTTTTAAATTAAGAGCACGTACTGTTCATCTTTTTTAGAGTAAGCTAGTGTTATTATTCATCTAGAGTGTTATTATATATTCATCTTGCAAATTAATTTAATTGGAAAGATATTATATGTTAATGCCAACTGTGTTAGTGTGTTTACCTTGTACATACTGCGTATGACGCATGCATGAACATCTTATACTATCATTTTATGAACTTGCATATAATATAAGATGCACTACACTTTTCTTTTTCCTATATATATGTTCAAAACAATGTACTTAATTAAATTAATTCATAGAATTATTTCTGAATTCATTGTACATTGTTTTCCTCTTGTATTCATATTAAATTCTCAAAGTACATTATATATGATTTTATATATTAAATCAAGTGTTAGATTAGGTGGGTCTAGTAATTGATAGTGCTATTTTAATTTTCTCATCAAATGTTTATATGATATAAACTATCATAGAAAAAGAGCGAAAATTCAAATTTATAAATTTGATAAAATATATGAATGAATCATTCATCAAAATACTCATTCTTCTTGTATCAAAATATTCATTTTTCTTGTCTAAAAGAAAGTGTATAAATCGGTACACGAGAGTTAAAAATCACAACCAGTAGGCCAATGATATTATTCATGAGCCTTACCTTTAAACATACTCGAATTGACACTCAAATGCTCATATAGTGCAAAGCATAGATAAGTAAATTCGAGTGAATTTTATTACTATGTCGTAATTGTTTAATTAAAACCGCGAACTTCAAAGTATATTTGCGGATAAAAACAAATTAATTAATCTTAGATATATATGTGTGTGTTTAATTTCACGAGAATTTAAAGGGCATATATAGCGAAGTACGTAGTTTAATTTGAATTGAAGTTCAATTCATTGATGTATTATATATAATTTACATTTTGCAATATAGATCTCGAGTTGAATCTATAATACACATGAGTTTCTCGGGGAGATGGATGAAGTTAAAAGTCGAAGATGATGAATTTCATAACTTGAAAGTTGGGTTATTCCAAGTTGGATGTTGTTTATTCTTACCAAAATTGAAGATTCATAGAGTAAAGTCCATTTTTAGAATCATGTACGTACGTTGAATATATTTAAAATAGGTAATTGATTGATGATTGGATCAATATGAATGAAGATGACATGTATGTGCTGTACCTAAATGAAATCTTGGTAATAAGTACTGGGAAGGGATGGGATGGGATGACAACTCAAACTTAACGTACATAATACATGTTTGAGACCTTTTATTAATTTATTTGAGAAGAAAAAATCACGCATGCATTTGAACTGAAATTCATATTCATATGGTGTTGGAGTTGTAACAGCATTAGAATTATCCAGTTTCCATATAAGAAATGATTCTGCATTTACTCTCCCCTCCACCATGAACCCATAAATACATACAAACCCTTTAGAGTTTTGTGTGTGTGTGTGTCTGTCTGTCTTGTTCGACTCACCAAATTGAAAAAGCTTTCCCAAGGCCATATATATATTCCATTCCATGGCAGCCATTGAAGACAAGGCCAGCCTTAAGATGAAGAGGGTTGCCGTAGAAGCCCCCCACGCACCCTATGGCCTGTCGACCAGCAATCCCATCATCCTTGACTTGAAGCTTAATTCAAGTGAGAATGTGATTGTGGAGTCGAAGAAGGGGTTCATGCCCAAGCCTGAGTCCGGTCGTGTCTTCACCTGCAACTTCTGCAAGAGGGACTTCTCTACTTCCCAGGCATTGGGGGGCCACCAGAATGCCCATAAGCAAGAGAGGGCCCTTGCTAAGAGGAAGCCTGTTGGTGATGGTGGTGGTGGTGCTGCTGCTGCTTCTGCCTTTGACTTCGGTACGTACTACCCTCCCCCAAGCACGCACAACTTGTCCTATTACGGTGGTGGTGGCTACCTCCACCATCGCTCCCCTTACGGGGTTGGGGTTCGAGGGGACTCTCTGATTCATAAGCCCTCCTGCTACAACCCTACTTGGTCCCCACCGTTGAGGCACGGCGGCTGGCTTCATAGGGCTTTCAACCCCTCCCACCTTACCCTTGATAGGGTGAGGGCAGAAACGGATCATTTTCGGGCGTATCTTGGTAGATCGAATAGCTTTTCGAAACTTGAACAACTTGCTAGGGCTCAGAGTGACCAAGGTGATACCTCAAGTCCTCATTTCACCATAGCAAAAGCAGATGCATCCCTTTTGCCCAAGGCTTTTCCTAAGGTTGATGACCAACGCCTCCAAGGCAATAGCGATGCCGATGCTGACATGGATCTCGCCCTTAAGCTTTGATTTCATTCATTTCTGCATTTGTGTATTGCACTTGTAACCACAGTTGTAACTACTTGTGTTGCATCAACTGCAGTGAATTTCGATCTATTAACTCAGCAGCAGCATTTATCATTCATTTAACTCAGCAATAAGATTGATTTTTGTTAATTAGCACTTCTTTTATACATCTGAATTTGTCCTTCAATTCTAGTTCTAACTACTAAACCAGTGATCAGTGAGGTCTTTAAACCTCCGATTCCGATCCAGTTGTGGATACGAAATACTTATTATATGTCTATGAACAACAAAACCATGCCCAATTCAAGGTCTAAAGTTAAGTTTTGGGCACTATTATAAGAATCAAACATACTAGATATTCATATGCATGTCTTTCCTTCTAATACACGAGCTGAGCTGAGCGCGGTTTTGGAGGGATGACATTGTCGAGTCCATGGCTAATTAACACTGTATGGAAACAGTCGTATGGTTTACCTACCGTACCGATATTCCTTAAAAAACGCTCCTCTTTTGGATCACCCTCTCCCATATCTAGCCCGAAAGCTTCTTCCATCCTTCATCCACCGGATCAAGTAAGTTAGTGTTCGAGAAGCTTGTCAACAGTTCAGAATTTACACCTGCAATAGATTAATGCTTTTATAAACAACAACATTGCTTTAAAAAGGTAATTAAAAGTAGGGAGGGCTATCTATCATACTTCTAACATCATGTCAAAGTGCGCGTGCGGTTCAATCACAAGGAGTAAAAGTGTTCTTTAGTTCATGCTGGCTGATACTTGGCACCTAGATCTCATTACCGAATCTGAAAACAACTACGGAGTATGAAACTGTGTGATTAGGGAAGCAGACTGAAGGTTCTGGCATTCTTTTTTCCACCATAAAATTCCAGTAGGCGATAAGCTGGGTAATGTCATAAACCAAAACACTGAATTATACCATGTATTCAAGAATTTATGAAGAGCAAAAAATAAATAAAAATTCATCAAGTTAAAAATATATAATAAAAAGAAGAGCTGTGGGTGCGCAATTATAGTCAAATCACATACAATACAATGACAATCACACATCATCCCCGACTTAGCTTCTGTTTCCAAACAAGGAATCTAAAATAGCGTTTTAATAGCAAATACAGAAAGACATTCACAAGAAAAACCCTCAATCAGTACAGTCTATGTTCTTCCACCAAATACAATGGCAATCACACATAAAAAGAAGAGCTGTGGGTTCGCAATCAAATCACATACAATACGATGGCAATCACACATCATCCCCAACTTAGCTTCTGTTTCCAAACAAGGAATCTAAAATAGCGCTTTAATAGCAAATAGTAATACAGAAAGATATTCACAAGAAAAACCCTCAATCAGTACAGTCTATGTTCTTCTACCATATATATTATGCAGCAGTACATTGAAAGGGCTAGAGCAGCAAATATTGCCGCTGCTACCAACCACAACCAAAATTGCGTGATATGAGTACGAAATAATTAAGAGGGCGTATGGTAAAAAGAATCATATCAGCTATACACATTGTTATACATCACTGAGCCTCTTTCAAAAAAGATAAGCTGATCATTTAAAATGGGTAAGGTACCCGGCAACTACAGAGTTTTCTATGGCAAAGAACAAAATATGCTATGCATAAATGAACCCTCACTAGTTTGATTCAGTTAAATGAGAAGCAGGACCAAAAAAAATGAAGTACAAACAGAAATTATTCGTTTGGAAGGAAGATAAGACATTTATTAGTCCTTAAAAGTTCAAAAGGAACAAAAACACATTCATTGAATCATTGATTCCATAATATCAATTCCAACTGTGTCCTAGGAAACTAGAATGAAATACATAGATTTGCAACAAAATGATTATGAGCATTTGAAAATGCACCTTCGAAACAAAACCCAGGAAACCCTCTGAGATGTAAGCACCATAACTTGGTTCAGGCACATAATATGCTTTTTGCATGCTTAATTTCTTACACAAGGAACATCATCCAGGTAATAATATGGAAAACGAGGGTCTTTACAACATATGTTCTGTATTAGTACCTACTACTTAAAGCCACTCGTTGACATTTCTAATTTGAAAAAAAATGAGGGTCATTACAACATAGATACTGTATTAGTATTATTTAAGTCACTCCTTGACATTGCTTACACATCCATTCAAAGTTACTGCATTTCATATTGGACTAAGTGAAAAATAAAATTTTGAATTTTCAAACAAAACTGACTCCACAAGCACAAAAAGAAAAATCAAACATTACTATATACGTATGAAGCACTTAAACAAATGAGCATATGTTTTATGCAGCCTTTGACGAAAGAAGGCACGTGTCAACTACGTGATTTTCATGTTATTAATAAGGAAGTATCACATAATGTTAATTAGATTGGTCCCACTGAAAGGAAAAAGGGCCACATATATAATGCTGAACGTATTAATTAGAGGAAGATAACGTGAAGAGAAAAAAGAAAGAGAGAAACCGTGAAAAATAAAAGATAGGAATAAAATAACTCAACAATACCAGTAGTTATGTACATGAGAGTTCATCTGAGAATAAAGATGTTTCAAATGGCACATTAAAATACTACTAGGGCAAATTATATCTTCACATATCATAATATTATGAAATGGTTCAATGTAAACTCTTATCCCAATTTATCATCTCTTGCACAGTTGCACACTTGCACGCCATGAAAGCAATTAGCGGCTGGCAATAGTGCTGCTATTAAAAACAGCAGTACCAAGTACCAACCATGATGTAATAATAGGTCTGTACCAGCTGGTAATTGGTTTGATGAAGAAACTCATTGTAGTAAAGCCCGTTTGGAACTTTAGGCACTAGATATTCATGCAAAGGGGATCGAAGCCCTCAGCGTTTTGGCATAAATAGTAGGTCTATGTTCTCTACCTAAGCCTTCTTATCATCGTTGGCAAGCCAACTTCTGCAAGTAACAACCACCACTACCGCCATCACCACCACATTCAGCAACAAAATGATGTAAAGAATAAAGACATTTGGATGTGTTTGATTAGAGGGAATAAAAATGGCAACCAGGACAACAAGAAGGGCTTGGCAAAAAACTATAGCACCTACACCATATGTTTTACATCATGGGGCATACAAAGAATGAACTAATAACAAGAAAAAATAAAACTGTGACAGAAGATCCGACGTTCTAGGCCTGTCAGGTTGGATGTACAAGATCTTATCAATAAACCTTCTCAATAATGTCTAGAAAACTAAGGAAGAAAATGAATTCAACTGAACCAATAATGGAACTGAAATTAAAAGGAAAGTGTTTTCCTTTGAGAAATTATACTTTAAAATATTTTTTCACAAGATATTTTACATCCAATTGACAAGGGCCTGAAAGACTTGAAAAGATCCGCAGCATAAAGACCGATCGAGTTTAAGTGGAAATAAACCAATAAATCAAACAACGGTGATAAAATATTCTCGGTGAAATGGATGCACAAAATTGAAAGACCGCCGTTCAGAAAATGTACATCACTTGACCTAGAGTTCGTTTGGTTAACAATTGAAAAACCCAGGAAGTGAAAAAACCCAGGAAGTAGGATAAATACATGTGTTTGGTTATAATTTTTTTCTTTCAAAATCCCAGGAACTTGAATTCCCAGGAATTCCAATTTCTATGAAATGGGGGAATTTAACTTACCTAGGGGGGACTAGGTAAGTTGAACTTCCACCATTTTGTGTACAAAATCACCACTTCCACCATTTGAAATTCCTATTATTTAAAAACTAACCAAACATCTTTTTTCCATTAACCGGAAGTACAATTGCCAGGAATTAAATTCACGTGAATTAAATTCATGGGAATTGCACTTCCCATGTTCAACCAAACGAGGCCCTATTTACGTCAAAGCTGCCCTACTAGCAGAGCTTTGGGAATCAGTTGAATAACAGATGGACAAATATATGAGCTTGTACTAGGTTTGCACTCAAAAGATTATGATATTTTGCATACCTCCTGATTTAGATTGCGTGATTATTTTAGGAATATTATATGTGCGAAAAATTGATGCAAGATAAAATCAATAGGAAATAACTAGAATATGTAGGTTATTACTACTGTATAAAAAAGGGGTCTTTATCTTAGTACTAATGTACATGGATAGACAAGAAGCTATCCCTCCCACCCTCGGGTTGGGTTGTTGACAACTTTGGTCGATTTTGTTCGCAGAAGGTTTTATATTTTGGTTAGTTTAGTCAGTTGTTGTGGGCTGGGATGTCATGCTTTTAGTTTAATTTTGTCCAAGGAATATATATATATAATGAAAAGCAAAATGTACTGAAATTCAAGGGAAAGCGCGCAGTTGTAAACTGCAACCATGTGATATAAATTAATATGAGCTAAAATGCTAAATCATATGCAGAAATATCAAACAAGGGAGAAAAAGTGCAAGATATAAAAACAGTAGCCAATTCAGGAACATTATCTGAGCTTGCTTAAATTAATTGGAACAGGAAGAAGCTAGAACTGAAGAAGAAGAAGGTGAGAGGGTAATCAGCATAGGTAAATAGCAAATTGAACCGTGTAGTGTGTATCATGATTCATGACATTGACATCTCTATGCATATATGTAGGCGCTTGGCCAAGGATGGCGATTCCAAAAAGGCGAAAACACAATTATCTACCATTCAATCTAGGCTGATGAAGAACAGCGATATCCAAGTACATGAGTTACTTTACTTACAGAGGGAGCACCGGTCTTTTTCGATACTGGGATAAAGATTGAAGCTTGTAGGCCTGCCACATTCACCTGGGATGAGGGATGAGGGATGAGGGCATCTCCAAACAAAGATAACAACAATTTGAGAGATTCTCGGGTCGGGGAGTGCCCAAATTGGATATCTTAATATCTTTGATTTCGAAGACGCCGAAATGCCGAATCCCCCCTCTCTTTTTTGGTAAATTGCACCCGCTAATCCCAAGCACGTGACCCAACCGATAAGAGTCACGCACCTTCTGTACATTCCACTTTTGTTTTTAACGGAAAAAGATTAGGAGATACCCGATACTAGACAAAATACTATCCAGAGAACATACTAACAAATGGGCTAAATGATACTCCCCGTTACGAAAAAATATGTCGTTTTTAGAATATAAATCTTGTTAAGACATGTATTTTGGATATTTTGCCATCCACTTTACAAAATTACCCTTATAATGATTAGATATTTGTTAGTTGTAGTTTTCAATAAAGGAAAAAAAAATGAAGTAATAATTAAGAGTATAAATGTTTTTTTTTTTCGTGTTGGCTATATACACCCCAAATCATGCACATCCTTAAGGACGTGCATGGTTAAAAGGGGTTAATTAATTTTTTTAAAAGTTAATTAGTCACAAGGCTTGCACGTCCTTAAGGACGTGCATTTTCAGCCTTTGGATTTGTGGTGTATCCACACCCTTTTTTTTTAATTAAAAAGTGTGTGGGTTTCTAAAATAACAAAGTTTTAATTAACAAAGAGAGTATAATAATATGATATAATATAAAAAATTAGAGACAATGCAAATTAAAATAAGAAAAAATAACATCATACTCAATAAATCACAATAAAATCATCAAACGACGTGGAAGTCGAGGAAGATCAAGGAAGATTGTGAATGATGAAAACACAAGCGAGTGCAGGGATTCACACGGTGTCTCGACGCTGACGAGACGGATAATAGTAACCAATCATCGTAAAGAACAACTCCTGGACAAGTGCGACGTTCCCTCACTAAATGAGAGATCTTCGAAAACCACTGACACGTCAACAATCCACTTAATCAAACAGGACGTCTGATACTGCAACCTCATCTAAAACTAAACCTAACGGCACCAAGGAGCGACACCACACCAAATGACATATTAAATCACGAACAAAGTATGAGGCATACCATTCATCAAGAATTCAATTCGTGTCCAAAATTTTCTAGACTGTATCCCATTTTTATATCAGCTCCTTGCCCCCAAAGAACTCCATATCGTTGGGCTCAAGGATCTTCAACTTCTTGGACACCAAGGAATTCCAATTCCTTGGCCCAAGGAATTCCACTTCTTTGGCCACCAATGAGCGGAGTTGGTGGTCTAGGTGGTCGAATTAGCAACGATCGATTGTGATGGGAGAAATCTCATTGTGGACCCAACCGGTAGACAAGAGCGATTGAATTTAGGTATTAGGTTTGTAGAGGGGGAAATTGGCAGGGAAGTGATGGGATGGTGGTGTCGATCGACAATGATCACAACGACGACAGTTGAGCCACTACTAAAGTTATCGAAATCAGTGTTCAAGCCCTTATTCAGGGTTCAAGTGTTATTACCTTAAATGGTAAGGATGATATGTAAGGAATGTGAAATTAAGTGTCAGTCGTAACAGAATTTGGATTTTTGATCAAGTTTAATTTATTACCTTCGATGGTAAGGATAATTTCAAACTTATTACTAATGATTTTTTTAAAAAAAAATATATAAAATTGAAATAATTATGTCATTTGTAAATTTGTAGTCAATTAAGCATATTGGTAGAAATTAATTAGTTAAACGAGTGTTAATAAAAAAAATTACATTTTTTAAAAAATAAAATAATACTATATAGTACTCCCTCCGTTAATCAAAACTTGTCGTTTTAACCTTTGACACAATATTTAAGAAACATATTAGTATGACAATATTGCCCTCAATGATAAGTGGGTATGTAAATCAAATACGGAGTACTGTGAATGGTTGGACTTGGAGGTGACTACTGACAGAGTAACAGGCTTCAACCCGGCTCTTCACCTTCACAATTAATGGAGGGAGAGATTGGAGCCAAATTCAAAATTTTAACTACCTAAATTTCAAATGAGGGATGTCATTACATATTGTGCTCAAACAACCAGTTATCCATGTTAATGTATTGTGCTCAAACTACCTAATTCAATCATGGATCCCCACGGTCTTTTTTATCCGAATTTTCTTCCCCCTGAAAATGCTGAAATTGAATTTAATGAAGTGCCCAATTATCATCATCAACACCACATTGAAGATGGAGTATCCGAAGGCAGCAATATTGAGCATTTTGTTTTAGAATTCAATGAAGAGGTCCAAGGTGATGTGCCAATTCTAGACCGATCATCTTCAAGTGACATTCATTCGATCGATCCGAACCTTCAATCAACTGAGGAAGAACATCAATCAACCACTAATATTGGTAAGTGACATGGTTAGACTGGTTTTTAATCTATTTGATCACCTTCCAACTTTTCATCTCCCGACCAATTCAAAGTTTTAGTGTGTATTGAGTATTTAGCTAGATCATCTTGCTCTTTGTAATAGCATTGCAAAGTTAACTTTCATTGTTTTATTGGAGCTAAATACTCCTATTTCTTGTTAATTAGGGGCTTATATTTCCTTAAAGTGTTGCTTCCATTGTTTGGTGTAGAATGATCCATTTTTTAAACTGTGATTTCCTTCTTGCTCTTTGCTTGATTTGTTTTTCATCCTACTACTGATGCAACTGATTAACTCTATATTTGTTTTTATCAACTATCTCACTTTATTTTTTTTTTCAAATAGAAATTGATGCCAGGTCTCAAAGTGAGAGTGAAGCTCGAACCTACAAGTTCACATCAAATGAAGAAAGGAAGCTTATTTATGCTGCGTTACTAGAAAGAAGTTCAAACGGAAAACTGAAACGAAATTCAACGAATGAGGTGTCTTCTTTGTTTTCGGTTCCGTTACGAACTGTTCAACGGATTTGGAAACAAGCAAAAGCAACCCCAACAGGCATTGTGGTCGATCCATCACATAGATGGCCAAAAAACAGCGGTCGGAAGAGAGTCGAAGTCGACCTTAATCGCATTGCTGATATACCTTTGCGTAAAAGGACAACATTGAGGTCACTTTCTCATGTTTTGAAAACCAGTCATGTCACTTTATACAACCGATTGCAGGAAGGCCACCTACGACGACACTCAAATGCGATCGCACCATATTTAAAGGAGGAGAACAAGATATCACGGCTTTGATTTTGCATGTCGATGTTGGATAGCAGTAGCTTGCCACACGAGCCACGGTTTGTGGGGATGTATAATACTGTGCACATTGACGAGAAGTGGTTCTATATGACAAAGAAGTCAAGAAACTACTACTTGCTTCCCGACGAAGCCAATCCTGTGCGATCATGCCAGAGCAAAAATTTCATTGGCAAGGTAATGTTTCTAACTGCAATTGCAAGGCCTAGATTTGATGATGAAGGCAATGAGGTTTTTTCTGGAAAAATAGGAGTGTTTCCACTAGTTACTGTTGAGCCTGCCTTAAGACGAAGTCGAAATAGAGAAGCTGGAACCTTGCAAACCAAACCAATCACTTCGGTCAAGAAAGAAACTATCTGAGAATTCCTACTGGAAAAGGTTATTCCTGCAATTCGAGAGAAGTGGCCAAGGGAGGATTCAAATGCAACCATTTTTATTCAACAAGATAATGCAAGAACACATGTCCAACCGAGTGATGTGGAATTTCAGATGGCTGCGTCACAGAATGGGTTCGACATAAGATTGCTCTGTCAGCCGGCCAACTCTCTAGATTTGAATGTGTTGGATCTTGGATTTTTTAGCGCGATTCAGTCCTTGCAGGATAAGGAGTGCACAAGGACGGTGGATGAACTAATTGGTGCTGTCCAAAGAGCTTTCAATGACTATCCTGCAACAAAAATCAACCGTGTCTTTTTATCATTGCAATTATGTATGCGGGAAATCATGCTAGCTGAAGGGTCCAACGAATACAAAATTAGGCACATAAATAAGGCTCGGTTAGAAAGGAATGGTTCTCTTCCTACAACAATCACCTGTGAATTTGATCTAGTAGAAAAAACCAGGAGCATATTAGCAAGAAATGATGGGAACTGAGTAAGATATGTACTGTATAACTATGATGTGATGAAGTGTTTTGTTTTTTGCAATGGAAAGAAAGTTTGTGGTGGAAGGTGTTGCTAAGATGATGTCTCTAGCTTTTTGTTTCTATCAGTTTGTATGGCCTCAAAATCTCTGAATGCACTATATATAGAATGAAATCGGTTATTCCATTTCTCCATTTATGTTAGTGAACATTTAATGGTTGGTCTTTGCTACTGTCAAAAGGAAGGAAAATTTGTGTGGAATAAGTACTTTTCAATTAGGCAATTTCTAAAAAATACAGAGGAATTTGAAGAGAAGTAAGTGAAATCATTTAGGAAAATTTATGATATGTATTCATGTGTATCATTAAGAAAAGAATTCATGTAATATTGAAGTTCATTGCATTATTTTTACTCTTGCAGAATGAAACGAAGAGATTCGTATAAGGCTTTTATCACTCATGTGATGACAAGCTGTGATTATTTCGACAGGGTGTGAATGCGAGTAGTCCTGCATTAACGATGAAGGCCACTCGGATAGGGATATACTTGGTTGATTTCCACACGCAGCTATCTGCATTGCAAGCGCTTGTTGTATGTGTTATGGTGTTGCACGCAGCTGAAGCCTCCCCGGTGGTGGACCGAGCAAAGAACAAGCAACTACTACAACTTGTTAAGGATGAAGTGAAGCTCGTGATTAGCATTTGATGGGTTGCCTCTGTTAAGTTAATGTGTTCTTTGATCTACATTTCCGATAGGATTAACAAGAGTCAAATTATTAACACAAAAGACTACAAAATCAAAAGGCATTCATAATTTGCCATTTAAAACATGAAAAATCCATTATGAGTGCATAGAATAATTTACACGGAATGAGAAAGTAGTCTCATAGTTTATCCCTTTGCAAATAAGCACCAAAGGATATATAGTAGGAGTTCCGAGACATACAAGCACAAAACATCAAAATGCTAGTTTCTCCCTTACAATCAAGCAAAATACACCAGTGACTAGCCCATAACCAAGCAAAATACACCAAACCAGTAGTCTAGTAGCTTCTCTCTTACAACCAAGCAAAAAACACCAAATCACCATACATCTAGCTAGACTTTAAGAGAGTCCAGTGAGCTATTGGGCATAAAATATTTAGCATGATCACAAGTATTTTATTGGTCTCTTCATCTTCATCAGGATCTCCTACTTTCATATGGAATTTGTTCAAATCAAAATCATGCTTTACCCTGAGGTTGGTACTCGTATCAACATCTTGTATTGCCAGTGTTCTAAAATTCGGTCTTGGCGGCCGCCAAGACGGCGCCAAGACGGTTGGCGGTGACCTCCCGCTACGAATTATGCCTTGGCGGGGTGTTCTTGGCGGAAGCAGGCCTTGGCGGCCATAGCAGGAGAGCTTGGCGGGCTTGGCGGGTGCGGAACGGGTCTTGGCGGGACGGGACGGTCATGGCGGCCAGGACGGATTTAAAAAAAATCAAGCCTTTTCTTTAGCAAATCTGTTCTTGCGATTTGGGAATCCTTTAATTTGTTTGTTGATTGCCCCTTCGGCTTCTTCAGTCTCTGCCCTGGTGAGTGGCATCTCTGTTCGACTGCTCTGGTGGTGGTGGATCACGGGCCACGGCTGGTGGGGTGCTCGATTGGAGATTTGGAGTGCTAATGCTCTGGTTGAGTCACTGTCTCACATCACGATCTCTCTCTCTCTCTCTCTCTCTCTCTCTCTCTCTCAACTACAGTGCCTAAGCAAGTTGCTTGCAAACCTGCAGAATGAACAGCAGATAAACAATTGCGAATTTGTGAATTATATATGATTGGTGATTAGTTGATTATGAACCGCAGTGGTGGTGCTTTGTTTGTGAAGTTTTTAACGAACAAGTTGATCGATAACTTAGTTGATTGGAGTATATACTGTATAGTTGATTATTGATTGTATAACTCAATAACTTAGTTGCTTTGTTTAATTGTTTGATACTTGCTTTGTTTAATTGATTGATACGGAGTACTTTCTAATTGATTGGAGTCTATTTGACTATTTATATAGTACTAATGTATAAACAATCACGTTTATAGACAAGTAAAGTGATTAATGGTGTTGTTCGTTTTGAGCCGAATAACTTTAAAATGGTCATGACTTAAACTTTCATTTGTGTTATGTTTTGGTAATGTAGTGATAGTAAACACTTTAGAAATGAATAAGTATTACATCATATATCATATGTATTCTAGTCCTAGTATAGGGGTAAATATAGGAAAATATTAAGAAAACGTTTTGTCCGCCAAGAATCCGCCAATAAGGCCGCCAAACCGTCTTGGCGCTTGGCGGTACCTCACCGCCGAGTATCCGCCGAGCGTTTTTTAGAACATTGTGTATTGCATCATGCTCGACAACTTCATTTAGTGGAGGTGGAAGGCTCGATTCCGGACCAGACTTGACATCCTCGTCGAGTAGAAGATTGAAATCGAAGTGAAATTTCTCATGATTTTCAGCATTTAGCCGAGGGCTCTGATTTCCGTAAGTGATGAAGGAAGACATTGTCCACGTGCAGTCACTCTATACAGATCCATAACCAACGTAGTGAAGCCATACAAATCAAAACAATTCACAAGAATCAAATTATTACCATAAATGGATGAAAATAAGAGGGGAAAAAAATACCAGTATCTTCTTCTTTCCCTTCAGTGATTGTAGGATACTGACCAAGGTGTAGGAGAGCTTTTCATCATCTTATAGAAATTGGGCAAATTTTGGACGGGCCATTTTGAATGTATTGAAAATGGTGGGTTCAATTTGGCGGGTAAGGAGGTGAAGAGTTTTGATTTCTAATCAGAGAATGATGTGATAGGGATTAGGGGGGAGGGCTTTGTCAGTTGAGATTGAAAATAGGAGTAGGGGTATAATAGGTAAAAATGGGACAAAATAGCTAAAACGTCAAGTTTTTCTTAACAAAAATCAAAGCCTAAAACGTCAAGTTTTTCTTAACGGAGGGAGTATATTGGTAGTTATTTAATACATTTTTTTATATCAACCGAATTAATGTTTTGAGTCTGAAGGGCCCCGAATAACACTTTTCTTTCTAAGAGCATCTGCATTGCAAGATTCTAGTGGGTTTCTTAGGAGTAAATAATAATATAAAATAGGAGAGAGAAACATTAAAGGTAAGAAACCCATATCATAGTTTCTACCCACCCAACTCTACTAAAAACTGTAGAAACCAATTTAGCTCAAATTGTACAAAACAAGTGGGGCCCATTTTTATAAAAAAAATACAAAAGTGGGCAGTACATCATGACTTTCTCTTTTTATAAAAAGCCAAAATTGGCCTATTCAAGCCAAAATCACCTTCGGTGATTGCATGCATTTGACATTCACATGTGTTTTAATAAACATGAAATGAAATTGCATAAAAAAAAATGAAATGAAATTGCATGCAATTCGGAGGAGATGTGGGGAACCTTTTACCTACAAATATGGGTTTCTTCATTTACATCTTCCACTTCATTATCCCCCATATCCTCATTTTCCAGGTTTCTCCATCTCTCATTTATCTTACCATCTTTTTCGCATTAAGATGGATCCGAATGACCCCAACCATCCTTATAGTTTTAGAAATTTGTATACGAGTATGGGAGATTCTCCAAATCCAAACACTCAAAATTTCTCTAATCCAAACATGTATTCATCACAATCACCAATTACCCCAACATCTCATGGGAGCTCTTTTGGAAATAATATGTGGCCACAAGTTGAGGAAGTAGCAAGCCTCGACGAGATTCAAGAATCACCACTCGAGGGTTACCAAGAGCAAGGAAATCGTAGGAGAGGCACTCGTGCTAGAGGCGCTCGTGGGAAAGCTGGACGTGGGAGAGCCTCTCGCGGAAGAGCCATGGGTGAAAGAGGAGTACGAGTTAAGTGGAGTCAAGCTGAAGATTTATTGCTCATTAGTGGTTGGATTAACACTACCACCGATGCTCGAACAAACACTCAACAAACGGCAGGAGCATTCTGGGAGAGAGTTGCAGAATACTACAACACTAATACATACCTCCAATTTTGTGGATGGTGTCATAGCTTTGTTTGGTAATACATACCTCCGGAGACCAAATACAACTGATATACAACGCCTTCTTCATGTAGGAGCACAACACGGGTTCCCGGGTATGATCGGTAGCATCGATTGTATGCACTGGGAATGGAAGAATTGTCCGACTGCATGGAAAGGCCAGTTTGAAGGCAAAGACGGAAGACCAACCATCGTGTTAGAGGCAGTAGCATCATATGATCTGTGGATTTGGCATGCATTCTTTGGCACCCCAGGTACGTGTAATGATATCAATGTTCTTGATCGTTCTCCTGTATTCGATGATGTGCTACAAGGGATATCTCCACCAGTTAACTTTGAAGTCAATGACCATCAATATCATTTAACCTACTATCTAGCTGATGGTATTTATCCAAACCGAGCGACTTTTATACCATTTATCAAGCTCCCACAAGGAGAGAAGGCTAGGTTATTTGTTCAATACCAAGAGGCTACTAGAAAGGATGTAGAACGAGCTTTTGGAGTCCTGCAAGCCCGCTTTTCCATAGTTAAAAACCCAGCACTTGCATGGGATATTACTTTGATAGGGAGGATAATGAGAGCTTGTATAATCCTTCACAATATGATAGTGGAGGACGAGCGAGAGAACTACAGTCTTTCCTTTGATTTGTCGCAGTTCGATCAAGTTGAGGATACCGACACTTCGTATTCAAATAGGCGACCCGTCCCCATGGAGAAATACATTGAAAAGCGAACGCAACTTCGGAATAAAATTACACACTATGCACTGAAGCAAGATCTGGTTGAACACATATGGCAAAAGTTTGGAAATGGCTCTTAGGAAAATTAAAATTTTCTTCAAGCATTTCATGTATGATTAAGAGTACTCTTTGTATTTTATTTTTATTACTTTTGTATTTCGATGATTTTCCATTTCATGTATGATGGAGAGTACTCTTTGTATTTTATTTTTATTGTTCTTGTATTTCGGTGTTTGTTTTGTTCCAATGAAGTTGTTTGCATTAAATTTTATTATCTATTTTTACATTTTGGATATTTTTTTAAAAAAATTATTATATACTATTATTATATTAATTAACGCATAATATAATACATATATATAGATAATGTATAACATGTTATTATTATGTTTATTTAAATATATAATAGATAATAATTGGTGAAAAGTAAATTAAGAAACTCTAGAAACTCATATGGATGTGGACGAAAAAGTAAGTTGGGGTTTTTAAGGAGAGAGAAAGTGATAAAGTGGTATTAAGAAACTCAAGAAACCCGCATTGATGCGGATGGTCTAATATAACTAGTATCTTCCAAAAAAAAACTCTAGAGAGAGGGGAGTCTCTAGAACTCACCCTGTAGAGATTTTAATTTCTACCTCCCAAATCCTATCTCCAATATCCTTCTCTTGTGTAAAATTACAAGAATTGGCTTGGGGCTTTTCCCTTGCTCCCACTCTTATCTCTGATTTCCCCTTTGATTTGGGGTTAGGCTAATCGGATTGCGCCTTCCACAACCGGTGTCCTTTCTTCTCACCTCCGGTCTCATACCTCTCCTCCACATATTCGGTGCCTCCTTCGTCGATGGTGGTCCGGTCCAACCTCCTATCTCTCAGCCCTTCTCGCTCAGCTCGCGATTGATTTCGTCCTTCATACCTCCGCTCTGGGCTCGGTGTCCACCGTTTTCGGTTTCGTTTCCTTGGGTTTCGAGTTTTTTTACTCCTCCTTGTCCTCCCTTGATCGTCCAATCTGGCTCGCCTCCTTTCCCGGCGCCTCTTCCTCCTTCGGCAGACCTCAGGGTGGTTGTTAGGCTGGGTTTCTGGGGCGGCCTTCCGCGGTGTACATCTCCTCCGTCGTCTGCCATGGTTTGAGTCGGTTCCTCCGTCTTCTGCCATGGTCTTTTGGGGAAAAAAAACCTTGTTGCGCAAGGTGCTCCGTGAATTCCGGGATTTCCCTGGATTTGACGCCATATTGTTCAAGCTTGTCTTACAAGTTTAGAAAAACTTGTTTTTTAATTTTTATGGATAAATATTTAATTTTATTTATCCATAAGGGTTAAATAAATAATGCTAGATCTACCAAATTGTTGAGGTGGTATGGTTATTTGGCTTTGGGGCTAGCAGTGTAAAACAAAGTTCTTCTCATTTGTCAACGTGAGAGAGGTCGTGAATGTGATCGAAACCTGAAGACTCGTCAGTAGAGTCCAAATATGAGGTTTCCACTTAGCTCTCCAAGGCTTCCCTGAGTGCCTCTACCAACTAACGGACGAGATGTCACGCTTTGCTTTTGTTCTTTCTTGGTTAGTACTAGCACGTGTCTTTAATTGTACTCTTGTAATTTGGTTTTCTGGTTTGGTGTTGCTTTGTAATTCACTTGTATTGACGGTTTGTCCGTCGCCGATTTCATCGGCCTATCGATCCACAGGGTCTGTCCGGTGCATCGAATTTTTACTTGATAAAAAAAAAAACACTTCTCTTCCTCTCTATGGTATTCTTGTTCCATTAAATATCTCTTCCTCTCTCTATGCCCCACTAGAAAACGGTTTTCCCTCTACTTAAAAACTCTTTTGGCTTATCCGTTTCTTTCCTTTTCCCCATTCTCTTTCCATGCAAGTTTAATCTTTGTCCCATCCCCATAAATTGGTCTTTTGTCAGTTGAGAAGGGATGGATAATAAATGTCCTCTCTCTCCACCGGCTGTAACCCATGAGTTACCTAAAGAAGTTTGCAAATTTTGGGGGAAGGGGGTTAGTTTTGCCAAAAGCGAAGGTTATGGGTTAGTTACCAAATTTTTTTGGCAGGAGGGTTAGTTTGTTTAATTTTCTACAAAGAATTCGGAGTATATAAATCTATCTATAAAAAAGTCACCAAAAATTATTTACCATTTTAATATGTATAAAATATCAATTTTAATTAATTTTTAAACATAATTTCATACTCATTACTAATATATATATATATATATATATATATATATATATATATATATATATATATATATATATGAATATATTAAAAAAATAATTAAAAATTATATTTTATACTCCGTATACTTTTAAAGTTTTTTAAAAAAGGGTAAACTAATTAAAATACCTCCACTTTTGAGCGTATGATAAAAATATATGATCAACTTTCAAATGTAATGAAAATACCCGGCCTTTGGGGAAAATGGTAATATATTATCACATGCTTTTTCACAGATCGAAAAAATGATGACAAGGCACCTGTAATGATCTTAGTCATTTTGATTCCTAAGTCATTAGGCTTAAGAGTGGCCAGCTGAACTAGGTTGTGGCCTAATCAAGTGCGGTCTATAAATGGACCTTTGTACAATTGAGGATGGGTATGCCTAAAAATAAATCATATCTTCCCTCCAAACTATCTCTATCTCTCTCTCTCTCTCTCTCTCTCTCTCTCTCTCTCTCTCTCTCTCTCTCTCTCTCTCGTTTCTTCTCTCACCCAATCTGTTTCTTTCTGTTTCTCATCCCCTTTCTAACAAACTCACAAAGGAGCCGAGCTCCACCGTTATAGCCTACAAGAGGAGGCCATAACATTTGGTATCAGATTCAGGCTCGGGACGACATCCGCAGCGCCATGGCCGACGACACTAGATCGAAGACACTTGAGACTCAATTCCATGAATTCAAGGAGGACACGAAGTCGTTCATGGATTCGACATTGAAATTCATGGCCGATTCTCATAAATATTGTGAAGACCAAGCTAAGCTTTTCGAGGAATTCAGAATTTCAAATGATAAACGAATGGAACAACTCGCTGAATTCGTTCGTCACCCTCCGCATCAAGAACAACAAGAGAAGACGGCAGAATCAGATAGAGGAATCATCTTTCGTGGAGGTGCTTCAGGATCAAGATCGGATTAGAGACGGGATTCAGTAATGGGAAATGGTCCAGTGGGACAGGAAATTCCGGGATCAAGGTGGCATCAGTGTTACAATGGCGGACAAGCAATGTCAGGTTTGGGCGGATCGGACAACAGATTCTTGAGACTGTCGAAATTGGATTTTCCTGGGTTTGATGGTAAAAAACCAAGAAATTGATCCGCAAATGTGACAAATACTTCAGCATTTTCTCGGTGCCTGAGCATCAACAAGTCGAAATCACGGCAATGCATCTCACTGACAAGGCGGATACATGGTTGCAAGGGTACCTGATGCAACACCCTCGTGTTTCTTGGTCGGAATTTTGTGATGCAATCTGTTCAAGGTTCGGAGATAGGCGTGAGGCTGAAATCGTTGGGGAATTCAACAAACTTGAGCAGCAAGAGGATTTGGAGGAGTACAACGAGAGGTTTGAGGAATTGCGCGCGTGTATGCTCTCGCTTAATCCTCAGCTTACTGAATCGTACTTCGTATCGAGTTATATTAGCGGCCTCAAATCGGAAATTCAGTCACTCGCCAAGCTGGGAAGGCCTTCTTCAATGGCAGATGTGCTGGAGCAAGCCAGACTTCATTTCAAAGCTGTGCAAGCTTTAATCCGGGTGTCAAGAAACCCATGGAAGCCCTCGTCAAATGGATCCCAGTTCAATGGATCCAAGAACTCATCCTACAGTAGCAAGAATTATTGGAATAAAGGAGACTCCAAGAATCCAGGTACCTCAGTCAGCTTCAATGACAGTGCAAAAACTACTCCTTCTTTGGCGTCGGAAACCAGCACTGGCCGTTCAGCTGATCCCAAGAAGGGCCTCTGCTACAAGTGTGGAGAGAATTTTTTTCATGGCCACAAATGTAAGACGCAATCTCTGTTTAGCCTAATCGCTCAAGAAGTACAGGAACGTAAGCCTCCTCCTAATGATTCTTCACATGATTGGGGACCTGGCGAAGAGCATGAAGAGGAAGTATATGTCCATACCCTCATAGGAAATGAGTCCGGGAGTACAATAAGAGTGAAGGGAGCAGTAAAAAACCGTGAGATCACAATCCTTATTGATTCAGGGGCTACTCACAGTTTTCTGGATTCAAGGGTAGCAAGAGAGGATGGATTTGAGGCTTGTCGAGTTGGGGTAATGCAAGTTAACACCATAAGTAGTACCATGTTTAGCAATAAGATTTGTAAGTCTTTTGTATGGGAAATGCAAGATTGTAGCTATGAGCATGATATTAGGCTTTTGAAAATGGAAGGGTGCGACATGATCTTGGGAACTGATTGGCTTGCAGGATATAACCCAGTGTTATTTGACTTTATTGAGGTACAAATTTCTTTTATGAAATTGGGCAAACAGGTGGTTCTGAAAGGATCTAGAGATGACAAGGAAGGGGAAGCTGCATCTGTGAAAATGCTGACTGGGAAGGAGCTCACTAAACTATATCATTCACAACATCACCTTTGTATGGCACAAGTCATCCAAGTATGTAGCATCAGAAAAGGGGATACTTCTTTACCAGTTGAGATTGCTGAATTGCTTGCAGAATTTCAGGATGTTTTTAAGGAACCTACTGAGCTACCACCTGTGAGAGAACATGAGCATTCGATTAAATTGAAAGAGGGTTCTGCTCCAGTGGCTTCAAGACCCTATAGGTACCCATATTTCCAGAAAACTGAGATAGAGAAGCAGGTTTCTGAGATGCTTAACAATGGGATTATAAGGCCAAGCCATAGTCCTTTTGCATCCCCAACCTTATTAGTTAAGAAGAAAGATGGATCTTGGAGGTTTTGTGTGGATTACAGGCGCCTGAATGACATCACCATTAAGGATAAATTTCAAATCCCTCATATTGAAGATTTGCTTGATGAATTACATGGTGCTTGTGTGCTCTCAAAGCTGGATTTGAGGGCTGGGTATCATCAGGTTAGAATGATGGAAGAGAATGTTGCTAAGACTGCATTTAGAACACACCATGGACACTATGAGTTTAAGGCGATGCCCTTTGGATTGACTAATGCTCATGCTACATTTCAAAGTCTAATGAATGATGTCTTTAGCCCTTTGCTCAGAAAATCAGTCTTAGTATTTTTTGATGATATCCTTGTCTATAGTACTTATCTGCTCCAACATACAATTCATTTAAATGAAGTGCTGTCTATCATGAGAAATCATTGCTTATTTGCCAAACATTGTAAGTGTGACTTTGCTCAAAGTGAGGTAGAATATCTAGGCCATATTATTTCTGCTAAGGGGGTATCTACTGACCCTAAGAAAGTAGAGGCAATGTTGAATTGACCTATTCCTAAGAATGTCAAAGCTCTTAGGGGGTTCTTGGGCCTCTCAGGTTATTACAGACGATTTATTAGAGGGTATGGTTGCATAGCCAAACCTCTCACTGACCTCTTAAAGAAAAATAGCTTTGGATGGTCTACAGAGGCTGGCACTGCTTTCATGAAACTGAAGAAAATATTGAGCTCTCCACCTGTTTTAGCTCTGCCTGATTTTTCTATACCCTTCATTGTAGAGACTGATGCTTGTGATTCTGGTGTGGGAGCAGTGCTTATGCAAAAAGGCCAACCTATTGCTTTTATCAGTGAGGCCTTGCATGGGAGGCACCTTCTGTTAGCAGTGTATGAGAAAGAGCTTCTGGCAATCCTCTTAGCTGTGGATAAGTGGAGGCATTACCTTGAAGGAAATCACTTTATAATCAAGACTGACCATCAGCCCTTGAAACATTTACTTGATCAAAAGTTATCTACCCAGTTACAACGCAGAGCAGTCAGAAAATTATTGGGGTTATCATATATGAGATTGCTTATAAGAAAGGGATAGAAAACAAAGCTGCTGATGCTTTGTCCAGGATGTTTGAGAAAAGTGAATGTGAAGCTTTGACTATTATTCAGCCAAATTGGGTATCTGAGGTGCTAAACAGCTATGAGGGTGACAGAGGGGTACATGAAATGATGCTTCAAGCTATGTCTACAGCCCCAGGACCACTTACACTCACTAAAGGTGTGCTAAGGTACAAAGGTAGACTCTTAATTGGAAGCAATACATATACCAGAAATAAGCTTGTGAAAGCTTTACATGAAGAGCCGAGGGCATTTAGGGATACATGCTACATACCAAAGGGTTAAAAGCTTGTTCTACTGGCAAGGTATGAAGAAGCACATTACTGAATTTGTCAATTTGTGTGACATTTGCCAACGCAACAAGACAGAAAATGTAGCTCCTCCTGGATTATTACAACCATTGCCTATCCCTGACCGGCGGGCTTGGAGCCACATCAGTTTGGATTTTGTGGAAAAGCTGCCCAAGTCACAAGGCAAGGATACCATTTTGGTAGTTGTTGACAGGCTTACCAAGTACTCCCACTTCATTGCATTATCCCATCCATATACTGCAGCTAAGGTGGCATCTGTTTTCATGGAAAACATTTACAAACTTCATGGAATTCCCAAGAGCATTGTGTCTGATAGGGATAAAAAATTTGTAAGTCATTTCTGGCAACATCTTTTCAAAGCTTTACACACGAGCCTAGATATGAGCACTGCATATCATCCCCAATCTGATGGTCAGACAGAAAGAGTGAATCGTTGCTTAGAAACTTATTTGAGATGCATGACTGCTGAGAATCCAAGGAAATGGTCACAATGGCTTTTCTTGGCAGAATGGTGGTATAACACCACAGTACAATCAGCTATCAGGATGACACCTTTTGAAGCTCTCTATGGGTTTCCCTCTTCCCAATTAGGATTACCCACCCTGTCTGCATCTGGATCTCTAGTTGAAGACTGGTTAGTATCAAGACAACAGATGGTGAAGCAACTGAAAGACCATTTACAAAAGGCTCAAGCTAGAATGAAGAGTTTTGCAGACACGCACAGGACAGATAGATCACTGAGTGTGGGTGATTGGGTCTTTGTCAAACTTCAATCTTATCGCTAGTCTACAGCTGCAATTCGAAAGTCAGTCAAATTGAGCGCCAAGTTTTTTGGTCCCTTTCAGATTGTGGCCAAAGTTGGTTATGTAGCATGCAAGCTTGACCTGCCTCCCAATTCCAGAATCCACCCCGTTTTTCATGTCTCACAGCTGAAGTTGAAGAGAGGTGCAATGGTGGAGGCTACTTCACAGCTTCCAGAGACGGATGAGGAAGGTCAGGTTAGAGCAGAACCTGAAGATATTATTGACACTAGAGTTCACAAACTACAGAACGGTGATCCAGTGACGGAATGGTTAATCAAGTGGAGGAATCTTCTACCCAATGCAGCCACATGGGAAGCAACACCTCACATCATCCACCACTTTCCTCAATTAATTCAAGAATGGATCTTAGTCATTTTGATTCCTAAGCCTTAAGACAAGGCTCTTATAGGGGTATGCAATGTAATGATCTTAGTCATTTTGATTCCTAAGTCATTAGGCTTAAGAGTGGCCAGCTGAACTAGGATGTGGCCTAAGCAAGTGTGGTCTATAAATGGATCTTTGTACAATTGAGGATGGGTATGCCTAAAAATAAATCATATCTTCCCTCCAAACTATCTCTATCTCTCTCTCGTTTCTTCTCTCACCCAATCTGTTTCTTTCTGTTTCTCATCCCCTTTCTAACAAACTCACAAAGGAGCTGAGCTCCACCGTTATAGCCTACAAGAGGAGGCCATAACAGCGTACCCTACATGGATTTAAAAAAAAAGAATCCAATCTTTTTACAAATTAGCACTAAAATTGAGTTTTCTTGAACGATTTCCTTATTAAAAAAAATCAAAGAGCTTGATCGGGTTAATAACCAACAACTGACTTTCATCATTAAAAAAATTCTTGTAATTGCTTGACTATGGTTAAGATTGATTTTTTCATCATTAAAAATGAAACGGTTGTTGCGTATGAACCGGTCCACCAACTCTTTATTTTTTTTCATAAGGAAACCGTTCAATAAAACCCAATTTTAGTACTAATTTTAGTTCAATAAGGAATCCACGTAGGGTGCCTTGCCAGATTTTTTGGCCTGTGAGAAAACACATGGTATTATATTACCACTTCCACTAATGGTCGGGTATTGTTATTATATTTAAAAGTTGAGAAAATATTTTTAAGGGAAATTCCGTTTGGTACCCTTGTGTTTAAGCTTATTCCGGTTGGTGTCCCAAGTTTTATATTTTTCCAGGTGGTACCCTTGAGTTTTAGAGAAAGTTTGGACCGTGCCCTTAGTTCCTAATAATGTTAACTCCGTAGTCTCCGTCCGTTTTATATTTGTGAAGGGAAGAATAAGGTTTGAAAGAGTTGAACCGTTCTCCACCGCCACCGCAACACCACTTATTCCTTTCTCCATTTGAATTCAGAAGACCAATCGCGTCACCGACTAAGAACGGTAGAGATTGGAGACAACCGAATTCAAAGACCGATGGAGACGATCAGAGTGGTTAGCCTAGACAAACGACAGAGAAGATTTGTGAGCGGCTAGGAATGGAGACCACTTTTCAGGTTTGGATTTTGATTTTTCTAAAACTAGGGCTAACTTTGAGACAAAATCATTGAATGAGGATGGTCTATGGGCGAATTTAGAGTAATTTGGATAGATTAACGCTCACTGTCAAATTTGGGTTCGATTAAAGTGAGTATGTCAGATTATTGTTATGGTCCAATGTCTCTTATTAATCTCCCTTCAATTTCCCTTGAATTGTTTTTGAATTGATTTGATCCCCATTGTGTTTAGGTAATTAGGTCCTATTTTGTATGTGTTTAGAGCCTGCTTTTTTCCCCATTTTCAAAGCTTAAAGGTATACTGATATTTTGCAAATGAGGATAATATGATAATATGGCTTATTAGCTATGTTTTGTATGACTGTTTGTATCGTTTGATTAGGAATTAAGTGCATTAATAAGATGGACGAATACTTGTTTGATTATTTTCTAAAATCACATCTAGTTCCCTCTACATAGTGTAAATTTCTTCTTGTTTTTATTGACACTTATTTCCTCATTAGCTTTAGACTGATTGAATCTTAGATTGGTTTACTGTTGCTCTTTTTACTGGTTTTAAGCCTCTTATTTTAAGCCTATTAGCTCAAATGGAAGAGTGTTGTGCTCAAGCACAAAGATGCGAGTTCAAATCCCGCATAGGCTAATGTCAAGTTCCAGAATAAAGGCTCTTTCATGTAGATTAGCTCTTAGCTGCACAGGAAAAAATGATCATGTATTGACACTATAGAAAAAAAAACATGTGTAGCCTACTAGACTGTAGATAAATCGCATCATTCATATAATGGAACCTTCACAAATATCATTCAGTGTGTTATAGTTGTGTATTTAGTGTGGTATGCATCCCACAACATGTACTCATTCTTGTTAGGACAAGACATTTGTTATAGTTGTGTATTTAATTGTTGGATATATTGGTTCAACAAGAGATGTATGAACTCTACAAGGTATATCTAATTAGCCTATGTGGGATTTGAACCCGCATCTTTGTGCTTGAGCACATCGCTCTACCATTTGAGCTAATAGGCTTAAAATAAGTCACAACATCTCTTTCATTAAGCTTGATACGTAAATAAGAATTGAATGATCCACAATTTCTTCTTCTCACATATTAGAGCTCTCAAACATTGAGTCGCTTGAGCTTGTTTTTATCTTTGTCTAAAATATGTAGAAACACTCAAGTACTTGGAGAGGCTTTCTATCTTCTATGATTGGAACGATCAACACCCTGAGGCAAGTATTTGCAAAAAAGATGAAACCAAGATGATGAACTACAAATCAAATAGAGATTTTGAACTTTGAAATGCAAGAGATTTCCCCAAAAGATGTTCATAACATAGGACCTTAGGTCATAATATATCAAGCAAATATAAAGTATGACAGATTGATTTGTAACATTACCTGCAAATGACTCTTGACATGGAAGATTTTCAATCCCTCTAAGTCCATCAACTTCAGTATCGCCTTTGGTGCAGCCTCTAAAGTTGAGAAAATAGAAATGACAATCACGGAATCACCTCTACGTGCTACTGAAAGCGGTTCAAACACCGATAAAATCTCATGACAGAATTTACTTTCTGCAGCGCCTAGGAAATATACACACATTGCATTTCTCATGAAAGGCAAGAGTCCATCTAATTGGTCTTTTACTTGACAAAGAAACTGCATATGAAACTGAATTCCCCATGCCTACAGAAGAGCTGCTTGGAATTCTTGAATCCTGCTTCTCTTTTTTAAAAGAAAAGCTCAATAGAATAGACCATGTGGAGAATCAAAGGAACTATTAAAAATCTACAAAGATTGCAACAGTAAACCAATAACTAGATTTTTAAAAACCCCAAATTAAGCAAACAGTAATGATGATTATTTAAAAATAAATAAAATAAAACAAGAACAAGAACATGTAAAATGTCAAGGGCGACTTACTTTAACATCTTGTTTTCCATTAGAAGAAAATGTTCCTCTTTAAGCAAGCAATCATCTCTCGCATTATCTCTTTTTATTCCCTTGTGCTTAATTTGTATTAACAGTAAAAATGCAAACTATACAACCTAATCTCTTTCAGCTAGTTGTTTACCCAAGCTGGAATTTATGTATCATAATTGAAACCAAATAAATTCTTATGACATGTATGATTCATTATGTACATTAGTATAGCAGGTATAAGCAAAAAAAAATACCAACTTAGATCACTTACCGTAGTACCCACCTTCTCCCCCAACTTTTAGTATGACAGCTTCCTCCATCCGAATGTGAAAAATCAATAACCAACAATATGTTAATGCCCACATATCAAGCATTGAGGATCATCTTATTGTAAAATTTGCTGCGAGAAGGCAACTAATTTCACCCTATAATCTCCAAATTTTCTCATTAATCGAACCTTTAGTCATAATATACAACCAAATTTGCCCTAATTTCGAAAAAAAAAATCAAAATAGGAACCTGACAACAGTGACAAGTCTACTACATGGGTCGAAGAAGAGACTTACATCTATCGTCTAGATCCCCATGCCAGTCGTGAGTCGTCTCCATTGATCTTCGTCCTCGTTCGTCTCCACCGCTCGTATTCTTTGGGGCAACTCGTTCGTCTCCATCGCTCCTCCATGTTCCCAAATTTGTTTTTGTTTTCCCTTCCCAAATAAAAACTAACGGAGTCAGCTTTCATAAGTAACAAAGGGCACGGTCCAAACTTTCTCTAAACTTTGAGGGCACCACTCGGAAAAATAGAAAACTTGGGACACCAATCGGAATGACCTTAAACTTAAGGGCACCAGGCGGAATTTCCCTATTTTTAACATGTCCCAAAATGCCGAGATATTTTAATTAGTTTGTCAATAGGACTTTAAATTAAAGGCAGTACAATTTTATATACTAAGTAGTTTTTTTTTCAGAGAGGATCAGCTGTCCCTCTTCCTCCCCTGTCTCCCTGACCCTTCTCACCAAAACCCTCCCTTTATTATTTAATTTTTTTTTCTTTCAAATTTTATTCATTTTTCTTTTTTTTTTTTCAATTCCGGGGAGGGGAGGGGACAGCACGGGGCTGTCCCTTTTGGGACAGCCGATCCCGATCGTTTTTTTTTGGGTGAACATTTCATACACTAGTTTATCGTACGGTATTTCGTTAGCCACTGCATTGAAAACGGTTACGTGCAGTCGCTCGCGTACCGGACGAAGCCCTCTTTCCACCTCAAACTCCGATTCGCCCGACCCCTTCCCTATCTATAAGTATATTCACCAGTCACCACCCATCTAGGGCTTTTGATTTCGTCTTTTCCGCAGATTATTTGTTTCAATTCAGCCAAATTTTGGGGGAAAAAAGGGCGAGTTTCGATGGATTCGAACAATCGGCAGCAATCGCCTCTGCCAGAGCAGCCACCCGCTGCCATCGCCGATGGAGATTGGCGGAGCCAGCTTACGAACGATGGAAGAAAGAGGATAATTATCAGGATGTGAGTAGTTTAAAAAGTTGTCACTTTTGTGTGGGGTATTGTGTTTTTCGGGAGGTATTGGAAAAAGACATGCAATAAGTTCATCAGCAAATCAACGCGCTCCTACCCTTGTTTAGAATGTTCTCTTAATCTGGTTTCCGAAACGCATATTCTGACTGGAAAATTGAATTTCAGATTCTCTTAATTAGTTTTTGTCTGGCCTTTGGTAATTCTGAGAATGTGTTGGAATGAGGCTGAGATGTTGGACCATTCCTGACTGTGGCTTGGTGGGTATCAGCCTCAGATATAGTCATGCTTCTTGAAACGTGTTAGTGTTAGCAACCTCTCTGAATTCATTCGACCATCCTTACTCTTCAAATTTAAGTCCTACGAACAGCTTGAATTTTGTTGAGCACAAATCAACATACATTCAATAGAAAATGAAGGGTTCCAGTTCCACACATCAACTACACATCATCTAGCACAAGAAATGAAATATGCTATGTTTAAGGATGAAACCAGTTTTTTAAAATTATAGGAGGAAAGGAAACTTTTGTACATGTGAAACCCATGTCAAAATTGAGGCTGTAATACATACTACGAAATCTCCAAATGTCTCACTCCCTTTCTTTTCTTACATTTCTATTTGTAATTGTAAGCCTTGCTCTATGTCTCCTAGATTAGTCCGGTGTAGTATTTTATCTGTATCCTTAATATATTTGAGTTGGTTAATTGGGAAGAAACGTGATCGTTGTAATTGTAGAATTAATACACTGAAGGCATGTCTTCCATTCAATGGCCAAGAGGACCTGCAAGAGCTTCAAACAATTGCTATAAGATTTGAGGAAATGAGTTTCAAATCAGCCACAGATAAGGTATAATCTTACTCTGTATTTCTTTAATCCTAATAAGTCACACTTTTTTCTTTTCCCCTTTTCTTTTTGGTGGTGTGAGGGTTGATGTAGGTTACATTGTATAGACTATAGAGCAAGGAAAAAAGAAAGGGTTATCGAAGCAGCAACCCAAGAGTTATTTGTTCACTTACGAGTATATATGAAACTCCGGTTCAGGAGTATATATGAAACTTAAATTTGGTAATTGTTTGAATTATAATTATTATTATTATCATTTTCCAGCCAGATTATCTTAGGAGAATTTCATCAAAGTTAAGTAGCATAGATTCAAGACCAAATGGTCACACAAAGGCTATCCCATCTAACTCTGCAGGCATGGACAGAAATCCGCAAGATCCAGGTAACCATTACACGCCTGCTTTTAATAAGTTAATCCTTTTGGCTGTCTTATCTTCCAAAAGACTGGGGAGGACCTTAAGATCAATACATTTGGCACATGCATGAGAAGTTTGTTTCTTTTGAATTGTCCATTTATATAATTCTGGGTGGGTAAAGAAGCCTGATGAAAGTGAATAAAAGTCACCCACATTTCTTCTGTACTATCCTGCATTCCTGCCTCTGTATTATGTATGTGTATATTGTTAGTCTGGGAAGAAAGCTGTCGTTATAACTTGTATATGAAGATTCAAGATGCGTCTTATCTGCTGTTTTGAGAATATTTGCCTTCAGGATAAACTGCAGAAAACTATCATTTTAATAACCCCTTTTTTTACAGAACCTCCATTAAAAGAAAATTTGTAGAAAACCACATCTTGAATGGTCCTTTTAGTTGAATGCCCCCAAGTTGTATATTCCATTGAAGTTTTGTTCATATGGCTTATTAAGACCATATTAACCTGGTTAATTTGTCAAATTTTGGTTAAAATTCTGTAAAAATGCTTGCACCTCTTGTATATCTTATTGACTTATTGAGAATTAACTTTCTTCGAAGATAAGTTCTTGCCTTAATTTAGTTTTTGTTATCCATCTTTGGAAGCAATTCTAAATGTGGAACCCCAAGTGCAGAATCAAGGTCAATCACTTCCTATTCCAATGCCATCTATTCCGGTAAGAGAGCTTAAGTACAAAAACAAGCTTCTTTTTTCCCTCTATTTTTATAAATGAAGGATAAAAAAAAGCTATTGTTGCATAATATTCAAAAGGAATGCAAACATCTGCAACTTTACTTTCTACGTTGTCCCCTTTTAATAGTTTGGCTGAAGATTCCGTACCAAATGCTTTACCAAATTCATATATTAGGTTTTGGAATTTCACAGAACTCAGCAGTGCAAGGACTTGATTCAAATCAAATAAATACTACTGAGACGCAGATTCAAAAGAGACTGAATATTCAGCATGTTAACCCTCAACAGCAGTCTCAAAATCAGCAGGAAAATATTTATCCCCAGCATTTGCGGCAACCGTTTTTGAAGCAGGATCTACATGAAAATGGCACCAAACAACTTCTTGCACAACCTCACATGCAGCAGCAGAACATTCAGATGCAGTCTTCTCAGCTATCAGGGATGCAACATTTCCCTACGATGCAGCCTTCCATTGTCCCTGCTCAGCAACAGCGTCAGCCATCATCCGTTCAACGAAAAGATCGACAATCAGTCCATGTGACTCAAATTCACGAGAAATCACAACAGGCCAGTGTTAACCATCAGAAGCAGGTGTTCCAGCGGCCAATGTTACAATCTCAGCTGCATGACCGGCAACAACAGAATCCTATGGGTCAACATACCAGCATATCTGACATGCAACGGCAGCAATCACAAAGCTCAGTCGGTCAGCAAAACAATATTTTCATCATGCATCAACAACGGTTGGATTCTAGAATTCATGTTGGGCAGCTTCCTCAACAACAGCCATTGCTTGAAAGTCAATCTGGTACATCTAGCATTCAAATTAATTAACATCTAGAGCAAAAAATGCAACAGCCCAAATTTCAATCCAGCAACAATTCGTAAATGTATCTACTTAACTATCAGGTGATGGACAGCAACAATCTCAACAACAAGAAATGATGCTTCAGATGCCATCTCAAATGGTACAATTGCAGCAACGGTTTGTCTCTCAAAATCAGCAAAATTCTTTAGAAAGTGACATGCAGCAAAAGATTCGAACATCAAATCCCCTGCTTCTGCAGCAAAATGTTATTGAACAACAAAAGCCGTCTCAATCACAAAGGAGCCTTGCAGAGGCATCATCTAGTATGTAACTAGCAAGAGTTCTTCTTTATTGTTAGTGTTCTTGGTTGCATTTTTGTATGTGTTATTTTTATTATTCAAATGTGTTTCTGGTTGCTATCTTTCTTCACATATGCTTTTTGTTCTTCACACATGCTTAGTCCTTACTTTATTGTTAGTCCTTATTTTATTAAAAAAGTTCTTGGTTATTATTCTTAGTCCTTACTTTGCAGGTGCCAGTTATTTTATTCATTGTCGTCTTTTAATTTTGTGAACACGATCTTCCACTTCTGCCTTTGTGTAAAAATTTCTTTTGTCATTCCATTACGTTCACATTTTTTTTCCCAAGCAGCCATTAGGTTCACTGTTCACATTTTGTTTATTATTGGCGTAACCATAACTACCTTTGACGTGCTTTCATTTCGGTTAAGCATGATAAACATTTTCTTCTTTAATGAAAATGCACCCTACTTCATTCAAATATAAATTCGATCTTAGCCAAGACTTTTTTATAAATGATTTCCATGGAAGGTGTAAGATACACGTGTCAATAACTCCTAATGATTTTTGTTTCTTATCCAGATCTTGTTTTCTTGCTTCATGAGCATAACTTTGTAATATTTGCTTTCTTGCTTTCATAAAGATTGTGCATGTCTTCTAGTACAAATTCTTTTTTATTTTTACTTTTTTGTATTTTTCAAACTTTCAGACTTTTCAGATTCTATTGCACATAGTGGAAACTCCAGTGACTGGCAAGAAGAGGGCTATCAAAAGGTTTGGGCTTTCTCCTTTCTTTCTATTTTAAATGGAGCAACTTTGTGTTTAATTTGAAAACCCTGGCCCATGCTCAACTAGTACCTCTGTAACATCTCTAAGGGCGTGTTTGGGAGCTGAAAACTTTTTAGGGGGTGGAGATACTTTTGGGGGTTGAGAGAATGGAGATACTTTTCAGGGAATGGTACTAAATGCCACTTTTTTTGAAAAGTTTGCAAAAATACCACTTTTTGGGAAAATTTGCAAGAATACCATTTTTTCTAAAAATTTGCAAAAATGCCAAGGTAAACCCTCCCCCTTTACCTGCTATTCTAGGTTATTATGCCCCCCAAAAAAAAATTTAAATTACAGGCATTGGCACTCTGGCATCGTGGGCGTCGCCGGGGCTGTCCGGCCCGGCCCCAGGGCGAGGCCGGCGGCGGTGGAAGGCCGGTGGCGGCGGTGGAAGGCCGGCGGCGGCGGCCCGGCGGTGGAAGAGGTGGGCTCTGGCGCTCTGGGTTGTTGTTGTTCTCTCTCCTCTCCCTCGCTCTTGCCTTTTTCTCAGATCTGGGCGGTTTCTCCGCCGCCGCTTGTCCGAGGTTGGTTGTCAGGCTGATAGGGGGTGGTCTTGGGTGTGAGCCAGGCGAGATGGGGCTAGTAATGTCGGCCTTCCTGGTTCGACGGATCGCTGCAGCGAGATGGCTGTTCCTCGGCGGTGGTGTGGTGGGTGGAAGGTCGGCCCCAGGGTGAGGCCGGCGGCGGTGGAAGGCGTGGGCGCCGCTTGCTCTCTCGCTCTCTACTTTGTAGAGAAGGGTTCCGAAATGGGGTGACATGGGGTTTGACATTGGGTGACACGGGTTTCCATTTTGTAGAGAAGGGTTCCGAAATGGGGTGACATGGGGTTTGACATTGGGTGACACGGGTTTCCATTTTGTAGAGAAGGGTTCCGAAATGGGGTGACATGGGGTTTGACATTGGGTGACACGGGTTTCCATTTTGTAGAGAAGGGTTCCGAAATGGGGTGACACGGGGTTTGACATTGGGTGACACGGGTTTCCATTTTGTAGAGAAGGGTTCCGAAATGGGGTGACACGGGGTTTGACATTGGGTGACACGGGTTTCCATTTTGTAGAGAAGGGTTCTGAGTGGTTGTCGATGGTGTTCGTCGGGGGCTTGGTGGAGGGGGTGTGCAACTCCACTGGTTCCACCATGGCCGCCACCACAAGCGCAGAGCCCAATAGCGAGCAAAGGGAAGCGGGTCCGAGCCACCACTGCCCAGATCTGAGAGGAAAACGCACTAGGAAAAGCAAATCTAAGCAAAACTGAACAAATTAGGGCTAGAAGAGGAGAGAAATTCGAGAGGGCTTCTCGAAGGCCGGCCGGTACAATCGACGGAGGGGACTGGCCGGAGAGGTTCGCCAGAGCATCAAACCACCGACGACCTTCAATCGACGGAGGGGACTGGCCGGTGGGGGCGATTTGGGGACGAATTGCAGATCTGGGCGAGGGTGGGCAGGGGAGGAAGCCGGTGAGGATGCCGAAAGCGGGGATCGGGCAGGCGGGGTAAACGGCGGACGGACTGGACGCCGGCGAAGGTGGGCGGAGGGATGGAGGTGTCGTCATCCCTTCCCCGTCGTTCTCCTTGCGTGGGTGTCGATCACTCCCGTCTCTCTCTCTCTCTCTCTCTCTCTCTCTCCCTCCTTGGGACAACCTGCAACCGGCTAAACAATTTGCCCCTCCTATTTGCACTAATACCACATATGGTATTCTTGCAAATTTTCTAAAAAAGTGGTATTTGTGCAAACTTTTCTAAAAAAGTGTATATTGGTGCAAATTCCCCGATACTTTTTGGGGGTGGAGATACTTTTTGGGGGTGGATGAGGTGGAGGTACTTTTTGGAAAATAAGCTCCTGCGTGTTTGGTTGGATAGGGATAGGTTTTTTTATTGTATAGAGTAAAAAGACACAAATGTCCTCACACCATCCTCCTTCCTACCCCATTCATATCAAACAATTTAACATCTCCAATTGCTCATAAAATCAACGTAAAAAGTCAAAACTAAAGGCTAATCATCAAATTGAACAAAATCAAAGGCTAATCCAACAACAAAATTTACGCAATATATAGACTTGTGTTGTGTTGCCAGTTCACCGGAAGCCAAAAAAGGGAATCGAATTGAGCCTTCTAGCTCTTATGCTGTGTTGGCAGTTCATCAAATTGAGCCTCCTAGGAATCGAAAAGCCCAGTGTTTAAAAAAGCCAAAGGCGACACAAGGCGATAGACATACCTATAGCTTAAGCGGGCTTTAGAAGCGAAGGCGATGGCTTTTCCATAAAAACTCTAAAAACACCTTAAACTTCAATTTAAATGCTATAAAAACCATCTTGGATGAAATAAAATCATATTGAAAACATATTATTGTACTAAAATCAAGTTTTAGGTGGTAAGCAAGTAAAAAAAACCCAAAGAATAAAAAGAAATCCGAGTTGAAAGGGAAAGGATGGATGGCTAAGGAGTGGTTCACTCAAAATCATCAATGTCAAGTGCATCATCTTCTTCTTCCTCAATGTCTAGAAAAGAAGCAAAGTCCTCATCACCATCATCCTCAGACTTGTATCCTTCATCATCTTCTTCTTCTGGTTGAGATCTCAAATGTTGAGTTTACGAGCCACTGCCTTGCTGAGTTTGTGAGCCACTGCCACTGCCTTGCTGAGTTTGCAAGGAGCCAGCAGGACCCAACAACACAAAAGCAACTCCACCGAAAGGAAGAAGGGAAGAGAAAGGAGGGAGAGAAGTAGAGTAGAATGGGAGAATAGAAGACTGTGAAATGAATAACAGGGGAGGGCAGAACAGTGTTTAAACCAGAAAAATCTTCAAAAAATAAAAAAGTTGCTAAAATATTTAAAATAAAATCAGAAAAATATTTTTTCAACTAAAAAAAGATATGGAAAGATTGTTTCCACACAAAAAATATTGAATTATATCTTAAATTGATCAAAAAAGGAAAAAACAAAAAAGCTCATCGCTTGGGGCTTTTATTCGCCTGTGGCTTAAGCGTCGCTTTGGCGCTTTGGGTGCGCCTTTCCACCCTATGTGCGCCTCTGCCAAGGCAGGCGACACAACCTCGCCTATGGCTTAAGCGGGCTTAAGCGCGCCTTGGCCTGGCTTTTTTAAACACTGGAAAAGCCAAAAAAAAAATTGAACAAAAACCTAGCTCTTGTGCTGTATTGGCAGTTCACCGGAAGAAGAAGCGGAAGTGGCTCAGTCCACCGGAAGTAGCAGCGGTCTGGCTTGGTGGAGCAGAAACGGAAGCGGCTTAGTCCACCGAAAGTGGCCGGGCTCGGTGGAGTCGAAAAGAGGACGCGGCTCAATCCATCGGAAGCGGCCTTGCTCGGTGGCGTCAGAAGCGGCTCAGTTCACCGAAAACGGCCTTGCTCGGCTTGTGCTGTGAGTTGTCTGTTGGAGTGAATGAGAGGGAGGGATATGGGAAGCCAAAGGGACGTTGAGGGGCAAAAATGGGCGTTACGGGGTGGAAAATTTCTTCCACCTCCTCCCACCCAAAAAATGAAGGTACCAAAAAATGGCATTTTCCACCCCCGCCATCCCCTCCACCTCCATCTCGTCCGCCCCCGCTATCTCCCGCCAAACACCCCAGCACAATTCCCAAAAAAAAAATTGATATCTCCCCCACCCTTCCCAACCCCAGCCAACACGCCCTAAGTGCCCTTGTTTTGTTATTCATGTGGTAAGTTGTACTCCCTCTGTCCCATTTATAATCATACCTCTGTCCCGTTTATAATCATCGCTATTGTCTCATGCACAAGAATTAAGAAATTAGGTTACTTTCATGTTAATTGTACTGTTTTCATAATTGTCGTGCTGCATTAATATCCTTTACACTGGAAGGAGTAAAAAAAGACGAAGTGGGAGGGATTGGACCAATAACCAGGCAGATAATAGACTGTAGAAGTAAAAGTTCATGTTGGCATGTGTGATGTGAAGTTGTGAACATAATTTCAAATGTAGAGATATATGATTTAAATTTTTACATGAATATTATCAAAACAATATTTAATTTGAGACAAGAGATTTGTCCTAAAAACGACATTTAATTTGAGAAGGAGGGAGTAATAGACTTCTGTGCTCTGGATGTGTGTCTGACATACAAAGGTAATAGCTGGCATAAAGTAAATGGGCTCATAAATTGTTTTCTGATAATAGTTTTAGATTATAGTATAGGATTTTATCATAAAATAAATGGGCTCTTAAGTTGTTTCCTGATAATAGTTTTGGGTTCCTGTTTAATCAAAATTTCCCCTACTGCATGGACTCCAAAGCATGTTTACATGTTAGCAATAAGCTCTCAAATGAAGTGATTGAAATCATGATCCCGTATGATCATACAATCCAAAATTTACCCAGTGATCCAAATTGAATGAAAGAATTACAAGCCTAAATAGTAAAGGAATTGGTAGAATTGGCAGGATGGCTATCTTACCTAGAGTTGCACGATTCCTTCAAATATCTCATTTGTTGAGATCAGAATGCAAAATACAACTCAGTTCCTGGGTCTTTTTGCTATAGTGACTTTTTGGGCTGTCACAAAAGTAGTGTTTGGGGACTTTTCCCATTTGCACGTGAGCCGATTAAGTCTTTTTTGTTTTTATTCCAAAGGAGGGACTAGCCCTTGCTCAAAGAGAAGGGAAATGGGAGCTGGCACATTTCAAGCCCTCAAACTTGGCTTCCCAAGAGAATCAAGTGCGTGTCTGAGGCAACCACACCATTGTGTCCTTGGTGAGCCCATTAAGTCATTAACAACCTAATGCCATCTTTACCGCAAACCACTTATTTCTCTCCTTGTAAAGTTACTTCATCCTGTTTGACGAAATTGAAGGAGAGCAAAGTTAGCCAAGCCTAAACCTTCTAATCTAAATGAGTTGTTTCTGCTAGCCTACTGCATATATGAATCCTGGTTGATAAATCAAATTTCTTGCTTAGACAAGTAAATAAAGTTTCTTGGATAGAGACAACCGGAGGAGGCGCATTTGGGTTTCTGATGTTTAGTAGTACGAGCCTGGGCGTTGAGTCCTATTGTTTATGCTTCTTTTCAGCCTTCCTACCTGCTTCCTATTGCCTTCTTTTCTACTGTTTGTCTTGTTTCCATGTGATTTATGTGGCTTATTGTTTTGGGTATATCGGAAATACTCTCTCGACTAGTTCGGGGAAAGAGTGTGTACATCCTGACCTCCATACCTTCTTTATCGCGGGATATACAGGGTTGTTGTTGTTCCTCAGGGAAATAAATAAAGTTGCTGAGTTGCTCATTTGGGTTTGTCCAATTTTAGCGTCTTACTTATTTGCTATACTTTGCACCCAATCTCTTACTTTCTTGAGCTATTATTATCTGTTCTATTCATGTAGTGTATATTCATTCGCCAAAAAATATGATTTTGCATGTATTCATGTACTTGTAATCTGGAAGTTCTTACCTTTATGTTTATCTTAACTTTGATTTGTAAATTAGCTTGAGAATCTGTTCCATACTGAATGTTGAGAATAGGCATACACTACACATACATGCTAGAGGAGCTTTGCTTTTTTATTTTTTTTAATAGGTAATGTAATTCTTTCTAGTTTGATCATTGATGGAACTTCTATAATGACCTGTTAACAACCTAATAGGCGAGCTTCAAATGTTTTAATTTTAACTGTAAGTATTGTATAATATAATATTAATAAAGTGATACTATTATTGATTTTTGTAGGATTTTGTGACTTTAGGTTCTGAGTTAATTATTAAATAAACTATTGAAAGCTACAAAATTTTCATTTTTATATGAACTGTGGAACGGACACAATGATATCTCCAATTATAGCCCCTCTAACAGATTGGCCCTATTTCGATCTTAATAACCTTTTTCTTGGAGCTTATACACAATGCCAATCTATTCCTAGGGGAAATCTCTTTAATCAATGTTGTCGGCAAAAGGTTCCTGTTCTTCTTTTTTCGCTATCCTAGATTCTGTGTCGTGTATTTTTCTTTCTTTTGTTCCCACCAAATATTCATGTATTTGGCAAACCCCTTTTTTACACCTTGAGAACTTATGTCAGCTCTATACTCCTATATCTTGGTGGTTGAGATTTTTTTTTTCAAAATTAAGCAAAATACCGAACATGTAGCCATCCATATAAGGTAACTTCTCACAGCCACCCATTATACACAAATTTGCTTTTATCTACCCACCATCCATAGTTTGTTAGCAATTGAACGCCCTAACTGTTTTATTTTAGTAAAACATTAGGAAAAAAAATGAAATGTAAAATACCATCTATATGGATATATTTAGTGCTTAATTTTCTTCATAAATGAGGGGTATTTTGTACATTTCACATATTGTCTTATCATTTTAGTGATGGTAAAATAGGTACAGCTGGACAGTTGTTGAATTTGATACCTACAGAATGGTAATGAAATGTCTCCAGTTTATGTTTTCACGGGGTGAGGTATACAGGCTTGGATTCTACAAGGCTAGAGAATTGTTCAATTGAGCAAGTATTATATAATCTGTTGGAAAAATTGAAGATGTTAAATTCTGTTGTGCACAATCATTGGGAGAAAGAGAGATGTGGGTCATAGCTAGTGAAAATGGTGATATGTTTGAACTTTGAAGATACATGCTTTATTTTTCTCCAAAAATGGCTCACAGCATTAAGGTTCAGCTTAAGCAGTTGGAGCATTCTCACAAGAATACACATTCTCAGGGCTTAATAAAATAGATCTTATCTTTATGTATCTAACAGCTCCATTGTATTTGTTATTGACAGATCAAAGATACGAAAGAGATGTACTTTGTTGAACTCTCCGAAGTGTATCAAAAGATCTGTATTAAACTGCAGCAGGTATACTTACTGGTCTATTCATTTGCAGTAGTAATACCAATGGCAGAAGAGAGAATTAGTTTTCCAAGTATCGGGCCAGGAAGGCAATATGATCATTCCTGATAGCATATGTATTCTTAAAGTTTCAGATTAGTTTGAAATATCAACCAATACAATTCATAACTATAAAAATAATATACATATTAGTTCAAACTGTTTTTTTCCCTTCTCTCTCTCTCATTTTTACTTTCATGCTGATTGAGAGGTCACTTTGCCAGCTTGGGTCTCTTTCTGACCCCAAGAAAGTTGAGAAACTCAAATATTTTAAGAAGACACTGGAGGGTTTGTTGAACTGCTTGCAAGCTACCAAAAACAGCATTAAACAATACGACAAGGACAAACTGCAATCTCTTGATAAGCTTGCACTGGCAGTTCTCAGAGCACTTGGAGCTCGAAAGCCTAGTTCTCTGATGCTGCAGGGTCAGCTTCCCCCGACTCATATGCAATCCATGCAAAAGGCAGAGCAACCTGAAGTACAGGTTCCCCAAATTGAATCCCATGACGGTGGTATAAATTCTCATTTGCAGTTGGTAAATGTGCAAGGCCCTTCTGTCTCCACACTGCTACCGAGAAAAGACCTTAAGTTGCATGGTTCAGTATCTCCTGCAGTAATCTTTTCCCAGCAGAAAGCGATGTATCCTTTGCAGTCTGGTTCAAATTTGGGGTTGGGACAAGTCAGTACACCTACTTCCATCCAACAGAATCCTGTAAGCACTTCACAGCAAGCAAGCATCAGTAATTCAGCTCCTCAAATTGGAATGAATTCTGAGAACTCAAAGGTAAGCTCCCTTCAACCAGCCTCTTGTGTGCTTCAGAGTCAACATATTAAACAACAGCACGAGCAGCAAGTAATGCAGCAGAGACGACAACTGAAAGAACCATTCCAACAACACCGTGTTCACCAGCAAATGCAGCAAAGTCCACAAAAGCATCAGCCACAGCAACACATGCAACAAGTAAAGCAGCAACAACATGGACAACTGCAGGGGCATTTGATATCACAATTTCAGCAGCTGAGTGATGCAAATGCAATGAAGACGAGGCAGCATAATGATATAAAACCACAAATTATCGTGCAAAACCTCTCACAAGGTAAAAAATATCCACATCAACAGCTCATGCCTGGGTCGTCATTCCCTAATTCTTCATTGCAATGTACTCAAGCATCATCTCCCATGACTAATCAACAATCTTCTCCCACTGTTATCCCATTTCCTACCCCATTACCTCCATCTCCCATCCCTGGTGATCCTAACAAGCTTAGCACGACGGTTTCATCAGTTTTGAATGATTCCAGTATCATTCACCAGCACACACGCTTATCCTCAACTTTACCTGAAGAGTCATCACCAGATAGCCATGGTAATACCTTGAACATACCTGGAAAAACTGTTGTTACACAACAGCCTCTTGAACGCCTGCTTAAAGTGGTGAGCCTCGAGTCTAACCTTTTCTCGGCCAAGCATAAAATTAATTCTTTTTTTGCTAGGGTCATTTTGTATTTCTTTCAGTTTATGGGGATTCAAATATGCTACTTTCTTTCAGGTTAAATCAATGTCTTCAAAAACATTGAATGCATCAGTTAGTGACATTGGATCTGTTGCCAGCGTGATTGATCGTATAGGTGGGTGTTCACCAGGGGATGGCTCTAGAGCTGCAGTTGCCGAGGATTTGGCTGCCGTGACAAACTATCATTTGCAAGCTAGGAATTGGATCACACAGGATGGAAGTATTGGATTGAAAAGAATGAGGGAGCACACAAATTCTATTTCTTTGGATGCCACATCTTCTGTTCGCGATCCTACTCATAGTTTCAAGCAATTAGCTGGATCAGATCTGGAGATTGCTGCGACATCTTGTGTGAAACGACCTAGGATTGAGGTACTAACTTCAGAATCCTTTTTTTTTTAAAAAAAAAAAAACAATTAAGATAAGATGACTTTGGGAGGATAGGACTTTATAGGAAGTATAAGTGAATAGCTTGTCCCTATACATTCTTGGTGGGAACTGGGAAGTATGTCACGGGTTACTCCACATTACTTATGCCAAATTGCCTTCTCTGCAGCTGTTTTTGTGTCATTGCTTTAACTTGCTCGAATTTCTTCATGAAGAAAACGTTTTGCAGAAAAGATCCATTAATGCAGGAGAGATTTTCTCAGATAGTAGTAGAAAAATATCTTAAGTTAGGGTTTATATGACTTTTATCATCTTTAATTGTTATTATATGAACAATTGTCTATTTCTTATCTGGAAATACATTTCTTCTGATTTTCTTCCTCTGCAAAGGCCAGGGCGGAAGTGTTGTGGCACTTGCAATGGAGCATCATCCAAAATGTAAACATTTGATGTAGATTTGTCATCTGAGTTTTGTGTGACTTCTAGTTTGTATCTTTGTGAAATAGGTTTTGTTAACTAGAAATTGAGACAACTCATCTAACCCCCTTCCCCTTATAAATTTTAGGATTTTTAGTCAGTTCTGTTTTTTTAATAACGGATGATCGCTTTGGAAACTTAAATGATGGAGACCCCTTCCTCACCTTTTCTAGTGTTCAAAGTCTTTAGAGAAGTAGAACATACAAACAATCAAGGAAATGATATAGCAAAACGATAATCAGAATAATAAAGACCATGTGTGAAATAGATCTCCATGACCTTTTAAACAAAGTGTTGAGTGTTGACTACTTTTTTTCACTTTTGTTTTGTACTGCATTTTTTAAAGCACGGGCCACCAAGTTTTTAAAATGTATATTCAGTGTTCTATTTCTATCTGCTGCAGATTAATCCTACTCTTTTGGAAGAATTGAGGAAGATAAATGAGCGTCTCATAGACACCGTTATAGATATTTGTGACGAAGAATTTACATATGGAGGAACTTGTGTGAAGTGCAGTTTTAATGCTGTGGCTCTAAGTCCTAGCTTGAAATTTCATTATGCATCAGCAAAAATGGTGGGTGTTATTTAAACTAGCTCACTCACAGCTATGTAGTTTATTACCAATGATGATCTGCTCTTGTATATGCTGAAGCTGTCTTGTGATATTTCTTATGCAGTTGCCTATTCAGCCTTTAAGGTTGCTGGTTCCTGTAGATTATCCATATTGTTCCCCGATTCCGTTGGACAAGTTTCCAGTGGCAGTCAGGTAATGATATATAATGCTCTTTCATAGACATATTCATCTTAATGAATGCACTATTAGTCAGGCTAATATTATGTCATATTTTGATTTTGGAAATGTGGCTTCACTGGCCTATCTTATCAAACCTCCCATGATGCCGTGTGCTGAGGGAACGAAATGCCCGAGTTATGTTTGCCTTATTAAAAAAAATGTGTATGTCTAAAAGATGCAGTTGAGAATTCTCTACTGGAACCAGATGAGGGGGCATGATGTTTTTTTCCTTGAAATGGTAATCTAGCAACTGTCTAGTATTGTCTTATCCTGGTGTGAACAACACAAAGGGAAAAGAACTAATGAGATAATATCCCCTGTAAAAATGGTTTCTCAAGGATCATGTGCCAAATACAAACAGCCAATAGCCACGACCGAGATTTTTACAATGAAAAGTAAACGAGTCTGCTCAAGCCATGTTGCATATAGAACAGAACATCTTGCGCACACAAAACACACAAAGAACCGGATCACTAATGTCCAAGGAGCAGGTGCACTAGAATGCAAATAATCTCCTCCCTAGCAAACACATGCATTCACATTCAAGAACATGAACATTACTTCCCTTGTGCCTTTCTTGTACCGTTAATTTTGTTTGTTGGTGCTTTCTCATTTAATTGCTCGGGAGGGGTTGGGTTGGGCAAGGATTATAAGAGTGAGACACAGAGACTGTAAAAGGCTTTAGTATTATTGTCACTTACACTAGGCAGGCATAGCTGGGTGGAGGAAAGATAGGCCTCAATGAAACTATGCAAGCATTTTGAACAAATGATTTTTATTGTCCATTGGGGGATTAGGGGAATTGTTATAGATAATTCTCCTTGTAGCTGGGCTTGTCATTTTATTTGTTTGTTTCCTTCATGGTGGTAAAGTGGATGGTCCTTGTAACAGTGAGACGGGAAGTTAGTATTCTCGCTCAGAAATTATGCTTGCTTCATTCTGTTACTTCCTACTGGAATTTAAATAATTGAATGTGTGACAAAAAGTGTATGATATTGTTGCAGAAAGGAGCACAATGATCTTTCCTCAGAGGCACACTCAAGGTTTAGCATTGCTCTCCGAACTGTTTCACAACCAATGTCTCTTATGGAGCTAGCGAGGATATGGGATGATTGTGCTCGCTCTGTCATCTGTGACTATGCTCGTCAGCTTGGTGGAGGCACCTTCAGCTCCAAATTTGGTACACTCGACAACTGGTTAAGTGTTGCCTGATCCCTGTCAAGTCCTTGAATTTCATCTCCGACCCAGAAGAAGCCTCTTATTGGGTTTGATTTTTCTGCGTAAAGGTTGTGCTTTTGAACTATGCACAAAACTAGGATATTTCTCTTTTGTACATTGGTGTTGTGGAACACTGGAAACCTACTCAAGGGTACTGCCAAAGACATGGCACCGTGACTAGCTACGTGTGTGTAGGGCTGATATATGAGCTAACGAGCTCGAGTAGTGGGTGTTCAAGCTCGGCTCGTTTTTAAACAAGCCGAGCTCGAACTCGAGCCTCATTTTCTCGAGCCGAGCCGAGTCGAGCTCGAGCTACTCACAAAACGTAGATCTGTGATTCAAAGTGAATGGAGTCCAAAAGGCAAAATGGCGGACAGACTCTTTAGAAGAAGATATTAAATAAAACCTAGGGACAGAACTTTAATTTCACCTACGAAACGAGATATACGCCCTATTTACAAGGGGTTAAATAAAACTTATTTACATGTGGTTAAATAAAACATAGGGGAGAACTGTAATTTCACCCATAAAATGAGCTATACGAGCTACTCGAGCCGAGCTCGAGCTCAGAATTCTGCTCAAGCTTGGCTCATATTTAATTCGAGCGAGCCCGAGTCGAGCTTTTTTCGAGCCGAGCCCGAGCCGAGCTCGAGCTACTCGGCTCAAGTAACAGCCCTACGTGTGTGCCTGCAGCCTTAAGGAGGTTTATTTGTTAAATTAACAATTATGGGTGGGTTTTTTTTATACGTTCCGGCTATATACACCGCAAATCATGCACGTCCTTAACGACGTGCATGATTAAAAGGCTTGCACGTCCTTAAGGATGTGCAATATTGGACACAAGGCTTGCACGTCCTTAAGGACGTGCAATATTAACCTTGTGATTTGCGGTGTATATAGGCGCACCCTTTTTATATAACTTTTTGCAAATAAATGGGTGGTCATGTGCAGTTTTAAAAGCAAAAGTGGTTTTATGCAAAATAGAGGGTGTTTTTTTTTTTTTACAGAAATCTGGGTTCCAAGTAACAAAAAGGGTTTATTCCAACCAAAGACAACGGATCCAAAGTACGCTTCTTATAACGAACTAAGTGGCTATGGATAAATACCTAGGCTGCATTATCATAAATGGTAGGGCCAACAAATAAACCTTTGAGGATGTAATAGGAAAAACAAAAATACAACTGACAAAATGGAAAGCGAATTCGTTGTCCCAACAGGGAAGGATGGTTCTCATAAAAGCGAACCTACTAGCCAAGCCAAATTATGTAATGCAAAACTTCATGCTCTCGGCAAATGTCCACAATGACTTAGATAAACTAAACAGGTGTTTTTTCTGAAACAAGGACCCCAGTTACAAACCATTAGTAGAATGGGACAAAATCTGCAAATAAAAAAAACTAGGAGGATTGGGACTCCATAAAACAAAGGACATGAACAAAGCCATGCAAATGAAACTTTTATGGAAAATTCTTGCGGAACCCCACAACCAATGTGTTAGGATAATTAGAGAAAAATACTTAAAAGATGACCAAATCTGGGACTATAAGAAGAAGAAAAATTTGTCGTGGCAATAGACTAAATTAAAAGAAGAATTCTGCTCAGGTCTCATCTGGCAAATTGGAAACGGAAAAACGATTTAAGTTTTGGAAGGACAAATGGTTAAACGACGATAGAAAGCTTAAGGACCACCGAATGACTCTTAGCATAGATGACCAAGAAAAAGTTGAAAACTATCTACGACCAAACAAGACATGGAATGTAGATAAGCTACAAGAAGTGCTGCCAACAGATATTATAAAAACAATCATTAATATCCCTCTTCCATCGTAGGAATTCAAGGATAGACTATACTGGAAACCAAACCCAAATGGTTGATTCACTACTTCCAGTGCGCTAGATTTTATCACGAACTCCAATGGAGATGAAATAGATCTCTTCAATGGGATTTGGAAAATCGACTGTCTGCCCAAGGTGAGAAATTTCCTATGGAAAATGGTACTAGATGGACTCCTGACCAAAACAAAACTAAGATACAAAGGTATACACACTCTCATGGATTGTGTCCTTTGTAACTCTATGAAGGAAGACGCTATCCACCTTCTGACGGAGTGTCCGACAACATTACGAATAATAGGCTCTTTGGACAAGAATATTGAGCGACTAATTAGAAATACCGATAAAAGCAATAAAAGTAAAAAGACTGTCACCAACGAACTTTTCCGACAACTTAGCTCTGAACAAAAAGTCACTCTCTACGTCTCTTGGTGGAGTATTTGGACTAAGAGAAACAAGATCATATTTGAAAACCAAGGCATAAGGACAATAGACGAAGTGATTGAAACAATTCATCATCACATGAAAAACTGGAAAAAAAAAATCCAAACAAGATAGCCCAGATGAAGAAGACGTAATCACAAAAACAATCAAACCAAAGAATAACCCTCGCCAAATAAACATCATTAGATGGCGTAAACCTGAGGAAGGTAGTTTCAAGCTCAATTTTGATGGTGCTAAAATATCTTCTGGCTGCGCTTCTGTAGGTTTCTTGATAAGAGATGATGAAGGAAGATTGATCGCTTGCGATGCTAAAAGATGTGGGAAGGTGTTGCCATTACAAGCTGAGGCGGTTGCATTGCAGCTCGGGTTGGTGAAAGCTTGGAAGAGAGGGATTCGAAGACTTACTGTGGATGGTGATTGTCTCGCAATCGTGAATGCGATCAAAGGAACTTGGTCAACGCCTTGGGAGATCGAAATGCTTATTTCGGATGCTCTTCGTTTGCTCAATTCCTTTGAGACGGTCTCCATCTCCCACATCTTCAGGGAGGCCAACAGGGCAGCTGATCGTCTTGCTCACCTGACCTTGGATTCCTTTACTTCCTCTTGGAGTTCCGACCTTGAGTTCCAGACTCTCATCCGCAAGGACGCTCTTGGGTGGTGGTACAACCATGGTTGACACACCCCAAATCTTCACCTTGTAACAAAAAAAAAGGGTGTTTTTTTCAAAGCAAAAATATGGGACATCAGTCGAAATAACATAAATCACATTATATTAGACATAAATCTATATCTATATAAATTCTTAAAATATAAGGAGTAATAGTTTTTGTTTATGTGTTATGGTCACTTAATTTTTATGGATTTTATTAACCAATCATTAATTTATATCTATATCTATATATAAACTTTTAAAGTAGAATAGTTTTTGCTTATTATGTGTCACTGTCACCTTATTTTAGGGATTTTAACCAACCATTAATTTACCCCTAAAATAATCAACCCGTTATAAAGTGCCTTTTCAGCAGGGCGATCCATACAGGACAACATCCTCATTGCTAATGAAATTTTCCATTCATTCTCTAAGAAAAAAAGGCAAAGTGGGATGGATGACAGTTAAACTAGACATGGAAAAAGGGACTTCCTCTTATCACTAATGGATAGATCTGGGTTCTCTTCCCCTTTTTTCGGGTTGGATCAAGGAATGCATAACCACAGTTACGTACTCGGTACTAGTGAACAATGAACCAACGGATCTATTCACTCCGCAATGGGGTCTTTGACAAGGAGACCCTTTATCACCCTATCTTTTCCTCATTCTTTCCGAAATACTAGCCAAAGGGTTACACAATGAATCTGTCAAACCTCAGAGCCACCTAAGAATTAGAATGACACGAAGTGGAACTGAGATCCCATATTTAGCCTTTGCTGATGATATCGTTATTTTTGTTTCAGCTACCAAAACTGCTTTTGACCAAATCAATAGGATCCTTAGGGAATACACTTCTATCTCGGGACAAAAAGTAAACAGACATAAATCGCACTTCCAAACGTCCCCAAACATAACAACCGCTCAAAAAAATACTATTCATAACGAACTAGAAATTCAATATACCACTAACCTAGGAACTTACCTAGGCTACCCGATCATCTGTGGTCGCACCACAAAGGATGATTTCAAGGATTTGCTAACCTCCACAAAAAATCAACTTCATAAATGGAAGGCAAACTGCATGTCCCAGGCTGGACGTTGTACTTTAATTAAGACAACACTATAAGCTAAACCATTGCATCTTAAGTAATGTTTGTTACTACCTAAATCTGTACATGCGGAACTTGATAAGATTAACCGGAAGTTCCTATGGAATAAGGGCCCCACACATAAACCACTAGTCAGTTGGTATGAAATCTGTAAAGCAAAAGATCATGGTGGTTTTGGACTCCGAAAATCAGAGGACATGAACACATCACTACAACTAAAGCTATTGTGGAAGATTCTAGCGGAACCAAACAACCCTTGGGTTTCCATAATCTCTGAAAAATATCTCAAAGGGCATAACATACTGCAATATCATAAGAAAAGTCGAGCCTCGTGACAATAGACCAAACTTACCAAATTGATCTCACTTTTTAAGGAAGGCATTCGATGGTCAATTGGCAATGGGGAAAACATAAACTTCTGGACTGACCACTGGATTGGAGACTCCCCACTTATTTCCTTTGTATCGGACATACAACAAATTGATACCACGATTAAAATAAACCAATTCCTGACAGATGATAAGACATGAGATCTTACAAAATTACGCAATGCAGTCAAACATAGCATACCTAGGGAAGTGTTAGATTCCATAACAGCAACCCCGATACCCAAAAACATACATATGGATAGACTATACTGGAAATAGAGTCGGAATGGATGGTTCTCCACTAATTCTGCAATTGAAATGATAAACAACATGAAAAATCACCAAAAAACGGATATGAATTGGATATGGAAACTTGATGCCCCACCGAAAGTCAAAACACTACTTTGGAAAATCACTAAAAATGGGGTGCCCACTTCGGTTAGGCTAGCCTGTCGTGAGCATGGAATTCCCACATCTTGCCCACCGATTCAAACTATGAAAAACTATCCCACCTGCTCTGGAACTGTCCTATTTCACGAGATGTGATCACAATGATGGACTCTTCTTTATTTGTTACAATAAACAACAACTTCTTGCAAGATTCTGATCTAAACACAACCATTCAACAAATCAAAGAGAACATTGGTACCACTCGTTTCACTAAGCTTGCCTTTGCCCGGTGGAGTATTTGGTATTTCCGCAACAAAGCACTTTTTGACAACGCTAAGCCCGATCCTAGGAGTATTTTATCTTTCTTGAAAGACCAAGTATTCCTATGGAACTCGAGTAAGAATATTGATGATTGTTCCGACTATCAACAGCCAGGAAAACAAACCCGAACAACGAAATCGGAGGTTAGAAGGAGAAAAGCAAAATGGCTGCCCCCATCAAAAGGTAATTACAAGCTCAATTTTGATGGAGCATGGTCCTCTTCTTCTAAAGGCTCAAACGAATTTATTATCAGAGACTGTAAATGCACCCCTATTTTCTTTGCCTCTGGGCCTTGTCCAATCCCTTTCGTTTCTGGTTCTGAAGCATTGGGTCTTTGGAAAGGCTTGCAAGCCGCCCGTGAACTCAACATAACTAATCTCGAAATTGAAGGTGATAATCTAACTATCATTAACAGCCTGGTAGGCATTGGAAAACCAGCATGAGACTTTGAAATGATTGTCTCAGACTCAGACAGTCTATTCTCGCTTGGCTTTTTTCAATCGATTAAGATTTGTCATGTTTTTCGGGAAGCTAACCGTGTTGCGGACCACTTATCGCACCTGTACGTTGCTTTCCATTGCCATCTGGCTCCTGACGACTTTGCGTTTCGTGAGTTCATCCGTTCGGATGCCCTTGGCTTATAGGGTTTGTCCCTATAGCCAAATTCTTTTCGGTTAAAAAAAAAAACCAACCATTAATTTTTATTTTTTTATCAATTTTTTTTATGAAAGTTTTTTTTTATCATTTAATCAACTATTAACCAAATTGTTTCAAATAAAGATGACGATTAGAAATGGATTTTGGTATAAAAGGTTTACTTCGTTATATCATTGTTTATATTTTTATTAGAGAAATCATTTTTATTTTTTTTCTTTTATTAGTTTTATATTTTGATACTATAACGTCATTTTTTTTTATTGGGTAAAAGTTCGAAGGTCAGACATGCCTGACTCATCGAGAGGCCGACCGAAGCCGGCAGACGGCGAACCGTCTAACAGAGCAATCTAAACCAGAAATACAAATAACAGGCGTAATGAACCAAACAGAAATAAACTCTACAACAAACGCTCCAAGAAGACCAACCACCCAAATAGCTGAGGAAGCCACCGAATAACGCAGCCAAGCACCACCTAACAGTAGCACCGCGGGCCAGTAGTACAGCAGGACACTAACTCCTGTGGGTAGTGCAGACGAGCTCCAAGGAAAACTCTATCCCGAATACGGAGTCGCCTTGAACGCACCATCTCGACTCCAGCCATACCCGACTACAGACTCCATGCCCCCCAACCAAGCAGAAGATCTTCTAGAAACATCGGAAGCAGAGCTGCAAACTGCTCGAACAAAACGCCAACAAGCTTTCACCTGCAAAAGTATCGACAAGCCCTTGCGGGATTTACTCAAACCCTTTCGGGTGGGTATACTCAAAACCCTTTTGGGACAATATCAAGAACCCGAATCGAGTTCTTGATAAAACCCAAAAGGATAGTTTCTCAATAATTTTAATTCTTCAAAATAGCAACTCGTCATCCTTGGGCCCGAAGGAACCGAAACTTGGGCCCAAAGGACCCGAAACTTGGGCCCTAAGGACCCTAAACTTGGGCCCAAAGCAATGAGCCCAAGCCATTAGACTTGGGCCCGAAGCACCAAACTAGCCCATTTCCCACAAAAGAGGGCCACCTTCGGGCCCAAAGAGACCCGACAGTAGGAGGGTGACTCCACACCCCCAACCGGCCACCGGAGCAGCGCACCGACGAGAGGGATGGAGGCAGCAAGGTGCACAAGGAGGCCACCGAGACTCGAAAGAGACCCGGCACCGAGAGAACTCAAGAGATGGGGGGACAAGCAGCGACGCCGAGGGAGGCCGGAGGAGGAGGCGAAGATGAGGAAGACGAGATCAGCGCCATCAAGCCGGATAGCTCCGAACGCCCGAATTTGGCAATTTTCCGGCGAGAAACCGGACACAAGAACCCAGGGAAATCAATATATAGAAGGGGATCGATTTTTAGATTTAAGCCCAAGACACTATCATATATGTCCGCTCTCTATTTTCCCCTCATAAAGATTCATAGATTTCATTCCAAATGCTTTGAAAAGTCATACCAACCTTTTTTTTATTAGGGGGTTGTGTGCACGGGCGTATATCCGCTAAGAGCATCCGCACCGGGGAGCAAAACCACCCTTTTTGATTGAGCATTTGGTGGGTCCCTAAGCATTTGCTCAAGCAAAATCATTTTGGAGCTCGCACCGGTCTTGAATTGCTTGAGCAACTAACCATTTGGATTTGCTCCATCTATCACTGAGCAAAATTTGCACAACTAATTGCTTGAGCAATTAGTGGAGGATTTCCCCCTTTTTGCCTTTTCTTCACTTATATAAAATATTTTTAAAGTATATAAGTTTGTTTTGACCCATCATTTGCTTGAGCAATGGGTATGTAAAAATTGTTTTACTTGGGCCAATTTTACCTGAAGCAAAATTTGCTTTCGGAGTTCGGACCCACCATTTGCTTGAGCAAATTCAATTTATGGGTGCGGATGCTCTAATAAGCTAGCACACGATACGAGTGAGATTTCATCATAAAATCAATTACCAATAGAAGAAGAACTGGAGAAGTCCATCAACTTATATACTAGATTTGTTTTGTTTATACTTTTAAAGTGGGGTTCATGTTGACATAAAGTGACTCGATAGACCGAGGAAAGTACCTGGCAATGGCACACTGACACATTTATTTTGATAGAGGAGTTTGAGAGGTGAGGCCGGTTCGGTCAAAAGAAAAAGAAGGGTAAATTACATAAAGGATCTCTAAACTTTACATGTTTTTCCTTGTTGTTCTCTAAATTTTAAGTCAGTCTAATAAATACGCTAAATTATTAAAATGATTGCACCATTCATCATTTCAACCATAAATCCCCACCAAAATTTATGCTAATTACAAAAAATACCCAACAAACTTGTCAATGTTTACAAACACACTCGTAAATTAAAAAATTGAAATAAAACAATATAATTTGGAGTTTTGTTTTCAATGAACCACCCAAAACCTTTACAGTATTTATAAATAATTATATTAGGTGTATAAAATAATGTCCAAATTATATATAAAAAAAACTATCAATAAACTAATTTAACAATTGCTAACATTGAAAGGGTTTAGTGATCTTTTTATTCAACTAATTTTTGGCAGTGTTGTATACTTTCATTATTTATGGACCATTTTTTTTATTTCTTCATTTTCTTATGCGTCAATTTACTTTTTTTTTTAATTTACTCATTTTGAAAAACTAGATGGGGTAAGAGTGATATCTCAAAACTAAAAAACTCGAAGTTGGGAGATTTACTATATTTTTCTAATTCATGGGTATTTTGTGAAAACTCTCCTAATTTAAGGTGATTTTGTGTAGTTTATTCATAATATTTAATAGAGATCCGACGGTTTTTTGATGGAAGAGCTAATGGTGCAATCATTTTAATAGTTTAGGGATTTAACTTCGATGTGTTTGGCAAATGGAAGTTTTTGCAGGGATTATGTAGTTTTTTAGGAATTAGAGTTTATTTTGTGTATTATGGAGGTTGGGAGTTGGAGGTTTTATTTTAAAAATAATCTTTGTACAAAAAATAACACCGTACTCCAAATCTTCCTTTTTTTTTTTTTTTAACCTCCGAAACCTCCTCACATTAGGGATAATTGACCCGAAAAAGAAAGGGAAGAAGAGAGGTGAAGCCAGTTTGTCTCCTCCAACCTTTGGAGTTGAGCAACCAAGAACCAAGAATCAAGATTTGATTACTTGCGGTGAGCTTGAATGGCAGGGGCAGGGGCAGGGGCAGGGGCAGGGGGAGCGAGAATCTTCAATGTCAGCGGCTGCAGCTTTATGGCTAAGCCTAAGTCATCTTCTTCCTCTTATCGTTCCAACATCTGTTGCTCCGTTCCTTGTCCATCCTCCTTTGCCTCTTCCAATTCCAACAAAAGCATTTCTGTAATTCAAACATCTGGTGTCATCGCCTGCCTTCGCGCCCCCAGGTACGCTACCTTCTCTTCTCTTCTCTTCTTTCCATTATCCAAATTTAAATTTAGGTTTCATTTCCATCACATCTCCAATTGAATCTTCTTTTTTATGCCTTTGAATTGGTTTAGGACTATTATCTTTGTTGGCTCAGTCTCCGAGCTTATTTGGTTGGGTTTTCTCTCGACGACCTCCTCTTGCTGGCGACCCATAACCGAACACAGTGCATTTCCGACGCCCCTCCGAGCTTGGTTGGGTTTTGTCGAGACCCAAAAACCGAGCTCTTCCCAAAACCCAACCGACCCCAATCGTACTTGTGCAGCCCTCTTTTTGTCTGTGGATTTTTTTTTTGAGGAAGCTTTCCGAGGTTTTTTTTGGGCGAAAATGGAACCTTGGGGGCTCAAGGTTCTGGAGATTATGTGGAGGGTCTCAATTTGTTTGCCCATTACTGCCCCCGAAAAGAAATCCCAGATCTCCATCACCGGTGCCTCGCAGAAGCAAGTCTCCCTGAGTTAAGCCCCGAAGGAACCTTGCTGCGACTGCCCGGCTGCCTTCGACTGTAATCGCTCTCCGGTGACCACCTGCTGCGCCTCTCGAATGAACAAGGAGGATGGACGGAGTCCTGGCGGCGATAGCCCGACGCCGATTTCGATTTCTCAATTTGTTTTCTAACCTGTTTGGCAAGTGGGTATTTTAGGGAAGGGAACTTAGGGAAGGGATTGGAAAGTGAGAAAGAGAAGGGAAGGGAAGGGAAGGTATTTTCTCAATTTGTTTTCCCATCAAATTCCACCATTCTGGGTTGTGAAAACCATTCAATTTTAAATTCCTTTCCATTCCTCTCAATTGTGCACCCAAACACTCAATTTATTTTCTCTCCTATTCTCTCCCTAAAAATCCCATCAAATCCCATCATCCAAACGGAGTGTAAGTGGTTGAGGAGTAGAGTGGGAAGGGTAAAGGCAGGGGCACTTTCGACTTTTTGTTCGGCAAAACTACCTAAAAATCTTATGCACAGTTACACACCAAACGCCATCCTTCTTTTTTACCATGTTTTTATATATAAAAAAAACCTAATCTACCAAAAAAAATCTCCACCTCCAAAATCTAACAAAATCTTCCATTTAAAATCTACTGTCAAACACACCCAATTGTCCGTGTTGCAGCTCTCTTATTATTATTTGTGCAGCCCTCTTTTTAGAGAAGCTGAATAGAGATTTTATTGAAGGATTTTATTTAAGCTTCATTAACTTGTTTGATTAACTTGTTTGTTTCCAAATTCCCACATGGAGATTTTATTTTATTTTTGCTTGATTAACTTGTTTGTTTGTTTTTGCTTTGTATAACATTGCTTTCATTCAATCTGAAACCCATATTTTGATATACTTAACATACCAAACAGAGATATCAGGTATCAGATTTGATACGCATATCCCTAATATTTATATCTTATATACGTATATAGATATCAAACGGGAATTATGTTAGCTCATAGGAGCATATATTGCATTTTTAAATCTTGTTCTAAAATGGAAAGCAATAACAGCCGGCACACATTGCATTCAAATTTCTAGCTCTCTCTCCCTCTCCTTCAACCCTGTTAAACAAGTAGTTCAATAATTTACATGTTTTCTCCTCAAATCTTTACGAGCGTGTCACGTTTCCTAACCCCTATTTTGTTTCATATAAGCCCAACCCTCATGAAAAGGGATGACTGCAAGATGGTAAATTTCTAACATTCTATATCTTCTCCAAACTTCATTATATTTTCTAAATCTCTTTCTCATTTTGGCATAATCAAGATATTGCTAAGTAGGTTGGGAGTATATGCAGTTTTAATTTTTCAAAATGAGCTAACCTGCATTTCAACATCTTAGTGCAGAGCTGGCCCTTGGAGCTGCACATGCTGCACTTAATAGTGGTATTTCAGTTGTGAGTTTTCGTCGTTCTCTTGACAGATTAAGCTAGCTATCCATTTGCTTCTTCTTCTTACATTGTTGATCTTAGTGGCTTTAGCTCCTCTAAAGAGGAATATGTTGTTTTTTCCTTCCTATAGGGAGGTTTATGGATTTTTATATTTTATATACTAAAAAGATTTCAACTTTTTTTTTATCAACATATAAGAAGATAAATATATCCTCTGTTAATTTAAATATGTCATCTAGACATTTACTATTCATACATTTTTTTAAATGATACAAACTATACAAAATATCAACTTTTTCACAACTTTTTATATATAATTTCATACTTATTGAATTATATATAAAAAATTGTTTTAAAAGTTGATATTTTATATAATTTTAACACCTAAAAAACATGCGCGAATAATAAAATGTCATTTAACAGGAGTAGTTCTTTTCGGTGGTCAACGTGCGGTATCTTGAAATTTGAAAATATAAGTGTCTAGTTATGACTTATGATCAATAAATGTGCATATATGATTACTATCCTCTTTCTAGTTGCATTCTTATGTATGGTTGGTTTCATTAATTTGCAGTTGGAAGTAGTGGTTTCTTGCCCGGGAGTGTTTGAGGTTGTTACTTTGATCTTATTCTCCTACGGACTATCTTCAACAACTTTGCCAAAATTTCTCCAAAATGGGGAAATAAAATACACATTCTTCAAATTGTTTTTGCTTCAACTCCAATCGCTTCCCCATTTCGAAAATTTGGAGAATCATTTAATTTTGGAGAATGGTGCAGATTTAGGGAAGTCTCTATTTTGTCTGCTGCTGCCCTATTTTAGAGAATGAGATGAGGAATCTATTGGACCAAAAAACGCCTTAAAATTCTCCATAAACTCCAAAATCCCCTAAATAGGGAATCTGTTAGTGTACATGCTTATTCTCCTTAAAATTCTATTTTGATTTTCCATCTGTGCATGTAGGTTATACAAGAGCTTGTTCAGGAGCATCCTACTAAGACTATTGGAGTAATTATCTTCTACGGAGTATTTCCTACTTTCAACATTAAAGTCATTTGCCATCTACAACTTTGTTTTACCACCATATATAGAACCTAACAAACTCATGCTGAAAGATTTTACTTATGGTGGGTTCACTTGGAGTTTGTTAACTTTTTGCAGGTCGGCACAGTACTAAATGATGAGGATGCGAAACGTGCAATACAATCTGGGGCAGAGTTTCTAATGAGTCCTGCAATGGTCCAGGTACGTAGTGTTACATGATAAACCTTATCTCCTCTTCAAACTTGAAGATGTCTTCTATGGTTCTTGAAGTTAATTAACCTCGGTTTCTGTGTACTGCCATTTTACTCCCTGTGGTTTATATTGTATCCATGAATATGACTCTTAGTTTGTGTCACAAAATTCATCCTTTTATTATTCTAACAAATTCTTGACATGTTTCATTAGGAAGTATTTGATGTTGTTCAAGGAACTGAAGTCCTTTACATACCTGGTGTGATGACGCCAACCGAAGTAAGGAAATCATTTGCTATTTTATGGTATTTTGATTAAAGTATTTTTTTCTTAAGATCCGATTTTTTCAATTGGCAGATGTTGTTTGCTTATAATGCTGGTGCAAAATTTGTAAAGGTGAGACTTATTTATAGGCCATCATTCTTCCAGGAATCGAGGTGCTACAATCTTTCCTCATGTCAATAAGTTATATTACATCTCCTAAGATAAATGACTATTATTGTAGCTCATCCATTTGGCCTATGATCTCATATAGGTGTATCCCGTTTCAGCAATAGGTGGCGTTGAGTACATAAAGGCGGTAAGGAAGCCGTTTCCTCATATTCCACTTGTTGCTTCTCAAGGCATTACACTAGGTAGGGAGTTATAAATCCAATTCATGCATTATATTACTCTAAAGACTTGTGTTTCTTAGTTTATAGCTTTTGCAATTGGTCAAATGACACTTGAATGTTTATTTGACAAAAAAAAAAGAAACAACTCCAGACTACATTGCTGGAGGAGCGTCAGCTGTTCTCCTATCAGATGCCATATTCGACAAGAGGGCTGTATCCCAAGGGGACTTGGATACAATCTCCAAGCTCGCAAGACGTGCAACATTTTTGGGAAATGAAGCTGTAAAACAATCGAGGATGACGCAAAAGGTTTCTAGTGATTGATGTTTTGTTGCAAGGTTTTGACAACCAAGTATTTCCATATTTGGTGATGAATGCTAAGGGCGATGTACTTTCTTTTGAAGAGCTCAGAGTTCAGGTGCAGATAACACTGTTATGGTATAGGAGTTAAAAACACTGCACGGTAAGTGTTGTATTTGCAGGGTTTTTGGGGGGGTGAAACTGTATGTATGTTAAGGGTTCATTATGTTTTGTTGAATCTTAATTCTTACATGTGCATTTTGAAATCAAGGTGAAGGTGAAGGTGTAGGTGTAGGTTTGTTCGGGGTTCTTATCTCTACTACATATCACTCATTGTTCAGAGTTGGATTATATTATTTGCTCAGTCAAACTCATTGTGAGTTTACATAAAACTCAAACAAAACATAACAAGAGGAGGTAAATTTTGGCTTTGAGAAGATAAACCAATAGCAGCAACCAATGGAATATGAATCAAAGCAGATGTCATATGTATTTCCGATGATGATGGTATTGGTGGTATATGTTTCATAACTCGAACAAGAGCAAGTGGAGAAGATATCCAAATACACAAGTTGGGGTTGGTTGGTACCAACCCGAATTCAATGGTTTAGCCCAAAAAACTCTTTTAAAAAGTACTTGTAATGGGTTAAGGGGAGATCCGGGTCCGATCATTGTCCCTACCCTTTCTTTTGGGTGAAAAATCAAGGTTCACTTACTTCTTACCATTGGGTTTAACCGGTTGGTGGAAATTGGTTTACCTGGGACGTGATTCTTGTCGGCTGAGTCACGTGCATAAATAAAATAATATATCTAATATCTAATCTACAACGATGATGACGACAATACCGACATTTTCAGGATATTCAGCTCCAAGCATGATCTAGGAGTCGAGTCGTCGAGATGTAGGCACCATTTCTCCAAATAAAATAAAATAAAATAAATAAAGTGTGATAAGCGATAGGAATGAGTTATAGGTCAAGGAAGACCGATGAATAATATGTCTTACACGGTTATCCCTCGTCTACTCGGGCCGTACTCCAAAACTGCACCCTATCAACATTGCTAAATGTTTTGTCATCACAACTTCTATGTTGGAGGAAGACAAGACCACTATTATTGCCGCCACTGGTTTTACCGAGGGTCGGTTTCCATTCCGCTACTTGGGGATTCCTATTGCCCCTCATGAGCTCCGGGTGATGCATTATCAGCCTCTCCTTGATCGTATCTCCAAATCCATTGGTGCTTTGGGCAAAGAAGTCGCTTTCTTTTGTGGGACGTAAGGAGCTTCTGGTATCGATATTACAAGGTAACGAAGCTTTTTGGCTTTCTATGTTGCCACTTCCGGCTGGTGTTCTTTCAAAGTTGGTTTCACTTTGTCGGAATTTTTTATGGAAGAATCCTAAAGTGAGATGGGCAAAGGTTTGTGCTCCTAAAGCCGAAGGTGGTCTTGGCTTGAGAGACCTTCGAACATGGAACACTAGCTTCATGCTTAAACATTATTGGCATATCCTTACTTGTTGGGAATCCTTATGGGTTAGGTGGATCCATCATCGGTATTTAGAGGTTATTGATGCTCCGGAGTGGCTCCCTCATAGGCGGGATTCACCGCTTATTAAGGCTGTCTTATATGCTCGTGACACGGTTGATACTCTTGATGGTAGAGACCGTCCGACATGTGAGCTTTTGGCCTCTTGGTGTCTTGATGGCAGATTCTGTGTCTTGAAAACATATGATGCATTGCGTGATCGGTTGTCAAAGATTAAGTGGATTAGAGAGGTGTGGGTGAAACGGAATACGCCCAAGCATATGTTCGTTTTGTGGCTGGCGGTACTTGGGAGGTTATCCACCTTTGATAGACTTTACTATCTTGATATAGATCACTCTTGCCGATTTTGTGGCTTTGATCTTGAGACACATGATCATATATATTTTCTTTCAATGTCCTTATGCCAAAGAGGTTTGGAGCATTGTGTGCCGGAGATTTGGGATTCCCATGGTGGTCTCTTCATTGGATAGATGCTTGAGGTGGTTGCAGAGATACTCTAAGGGGACTGGTCCGATTTCTATGGCGCATAGATTTGCTCTCTCCACCTCGGTGTACTACTTATGGCATGCTAGGAATGCCAAAGTTTTTGATGATAATATGATCCCTCCTGATGTGTTAGTCCGTTTGGTATTGACGCATACTTTTCGATTGTTGCATGATTTATTTCCTTTGCATATTGTTGAGACAACTTAGGTATTTGGTTGTATGTTTTGTTTTATGCTAGTTTTGTATTGCCGGATTGCCTGTGTGCTTTCTGGGCTACTCGTTATGGTCCCAAGTATTGCCGAAGGGTCTGTGTACCTCTAGGGATACTTTGATCTATTACTTGTTGTGTGCATGATTGTACTAGCCTTCTTGGCTTTATATCTTTTTCTATGAATTTACCCACCATTCCCCTTTGGGGTTTGGATTCTCAAAAAAAGTCGGTCTCACTACCACGCTATCGAACTTTTCTTTGAGATTTAATGGACCTTTTTTTCCGCATAAGACTCCTGATGTAGCTCTCTATTTCTGCCACCCAACTTGAATTTGGTGCTTTACATCCTTGTCCATACCTCCATCGATTTGCATCACTGACCTCAAGTATTTGAAATTTTCCTTCTTCGGTATGAGATCCTTGCCTAGCATCACACCCTCATCATCCTCTTCCTCCTCACCCAAACTGAATTCCACATATTTCGTCTTCGTTCTACTCAATTTGAAGTCTTTCTTCTTAAGTTTGTCCCTCCATAGGTCCAATTTGTAACTAACCCCTTCTTACGTCTCATCCACCAAGACAATATCATCACCAAAAAGCATATACCACAGAATGTCACCCTTGGATATTACAAGACACCATGTCCATCACTACTACAAAGAGTAACAGGCTCAAAGATAAGCCTTTATGCAATCCTACTCTAACCGCAAAGTACTCAAAGCCCCCCTCGGGTGTGTAAACACTATTCCGTGCACCGTCATAAATATCCCTGACAACCCTCATGTAAGTCTCTGGTATTTCTTTATCTCTCAAACCTTCCCATATGAGATCCCTCAACACCCTATCATATGCCTTTTCCAAATCAATAAAAATCATATGTAAATTTTTCTTTCGTTCTCTGTATTTCTCCACCAAACATCTCATCAAGTGTGTAGCTGTGCTTATGTAGTCGACCTCCGATAGAACACATTTAGGTAGGCAAAGTAGTTTACATTTAGCATAATTAGATATTCATGTTGCATAGTTTAGGCTATATTTGCATTTGCACTCATTATGTTTGTGTAGTCGGAATCTACGCATTTTTATTGATTATTTCGGGTAGATATGGATACGAGTCGGAATGAGTAGACGCATGAATGGAGAAAGAGTCAAGAAGAGAAAGAAAAGCTAGTAAAGAGCACAGGAGCAGCGCTCACCGGACCTATTGCCGGACCGGTTGTGGCGCTTGTCGAAGTGGATAAATACACTGATTCAAGAGCTTATCCGAAAGAGATTTGTTTTTATCTATTGAAGATCCTTTCCTGAGAGATTAAGCACAACTCTCTAGGTTTTTGTTGTTGTTGATTTAGAGGCCTATAAATATCCATGAGATCTAGGGTTTTCGACACCACTCAATGCCTCACATCGCAACAGTTTATTTCATCGTTTATTAATTTTCCGAGGTGAGCCATGCTCGGCTAACCTCCTTTATAGTTTTGCTTGCATTTCAATACGATGGTGAATGACATGTGAGGGTTGTTTTATTATGTTTCTTTGATTCATATTTGAGTTATGCATTATGATTATTTCAATTCGCTTTGTGCTGCTATTGTTTAAGTGTTGTTTGTTTATCTTAACGGACCATTAGGATATATTTGCATCGTGCTAGGATTATAGCTTCATTTCGCTATTGCGGGCCTTAATCCGTTAGTAGCCAGCATATCATGTAGCGACGGGTATGAACTCATGATGTTGTAGGAGAATTGACAGGTTAAAGTTATTTCTTTTAGTGGAAGCGATAGATGAAGATGAGGACTCGGTGACAAGTCGACAAACCGGGAGAAATAATGTTTATTTTCTAGGTGTTAGAGACTTATTGCTAATCGCCCCCCTCCCCCCATGCAAGAGTTTAGAGATTTATATAGTGTATCGGAGACCGCGACCTATCTATTTATGTGCTTAAACCGACCCTAGGATAATTGCATAATCATTATTGCACAACAACCTGATGATCATAGAATTACCATTGTTGCGAATATAAGTGAAGCTATATCATCATCATATTGCTATTTCTTATTAATCATTGCTAGTTTATACTTACTGCTTTCTATTTACAGTACATTGTTGCTTTGCTTGCTTAATTTGCTTTGCAAACGCATTTAAGAGTCGTAAGTGTTCTTCGTGGGATCGACCTCTTGCTTGTTTTCTATACTAACTTATTAGTTAGTTAGTGGACTTGGCTATTTTATTTGGGGATTTTAAGCCACGACATTTAAACATCCACCACTCTTTTCGAGGGTTACAACTTTTGTGTTGACTTCAAGACCAAATTCGAAATGGAAAAAATGTTGTGAACAGTAGGCCACCCCGTGGCTTCCTGCGTATCTGAAACGCCGAATTTCCTATTTTCTATCTTTTATCTAAATATTTCCAGCTTATTTTTGTCCAACTTTCTTAGGCTAGTTAAGGACTTCTAGAGTTGTTTTCTTAGACATCTATTTCATTATTTATCATCTAATATACTTTGAGATTGGCAAATGAGAAAACCCTAGAGAGAAACATGCTAAACTTCCGTTTTGTCTATGAATTGAAGCTTTGGTTTGATAAAGTTGTGAGATTTAAATTCTTGTTCTATTTCTACCAATTCTCTTGCAATTATTATTGAATATTGTTGATTTCTTTTAGCCCGCATAACTAGTTGAAATTATTGTTAGGATTTTGTAGATTCATCATAGTGAACTTTAATCCATAGTAGCAAACATGCCTTTTTGTGACTTGTATGACTAAATTTGTATGTAGAGAATTAATTATATGTTAAATACTGACTCATAGTTTGGTTTTGCATGTATCTTAGTTAATTCTTAATCTTAATGCTACTATTAGGTTAAATCTTAACCGTGTTAGGGTTGCCTAATTAGCTAGTAAGAGTTACTAGAACTCGTAGGACTATAGTAATTTACACAAGATTATGACAAAAATAATAATATGATGAAAAAAGAATTTGAAGAAGAATCAATATGATATGTTGACCAAATTAAAGAGGATATTTGTCAATGAAATTATTTTCTTAATTGTTATCTCAACTAACTTGTTTATAGTTTACTTTTCTTTCTTATTCTCAATCACCAAAATCCTCTTTTCTACTACTCGTAAATATTAGTTAGGAATTGAATTTAACATACGTTTAATTGGAGATTGGGTGTGTGTGGAACATCGAGTTCTTACAATCAAATATTAGGAGGGATCTACTTTCTTTCTATAACGTTTTTTTATAAAGCATATTTTCAAGGAAATTAACTAATATTGTTGCACATAAGATCGCACATCTTGCATACAATATCTTTATCACCGGGTATTTTAAGGAAAACACATAACTCAAGGTTCTCATTTGCAAGGATGCACTAGGATTAGACCTGGGCAAACGCGGGCCGGCCCGCCCGGCCCGTCCCGCCCGCCCGCCTTGTTGGACAGACTTCGGTAGAGGGAAAAGCCCAAGCGGGCCGCTAAGCCCGGCCCGCGCCCGCAGCGGGTACGGGATTGGATAGACCAATCTACCCGTTACGGGCCGCTAGGCCCGTAACGGGTACCCGCCTTTTTTTTATATTAAAATTAATATATGTATATATATATAATATAGTAACTATATATATGTATGTAAGTAATTTAAAAAACAGTAAATATATATATATATATGTATGTAATAATATATGTATATATATTAAACAGTAGGTTTTAGTAGGTTTAATAATATATAAATAATATATGTAACTAGTTGGTATATAAATAAAAAAACAGTAACTAGTTAGTATATAAATAATATATGTAATAAAAATCAGTAGGTTTAATAATATATGTATATATATTAAACATTAGGTTTAATAAAAAACAGTAGGTTTAATAATATATGTAATAAAAAACAGTAGGTTTTTTATTAAAATCAGTAGCTTTAATAATATATGTAATACATATATATATATATATTAAAATTGATTATAATAAACTTAGTATAACTTTAATAAATAAAAATTGATTAGGTTTGCGGGTACCCGCGGGCTACCCGCACCCGCATTTGCGGACAGGCTTGGACACGACTTTCAACCCGTTAAGCGGGCTTAGCCTGGCCCGCGTCAGCAACAACGGGACAAAATGTCGAGCAAAGCCCGTCCCAAGCCCGGCCCGCGCCCGCATTTGCCCAGGTCTAACTAGGATGGAGCACTACTTGTCTGTAGTAAGTTTTCTATTTTAGGCTCCATTTTGCAACTCAAGTGACTTTTTAAATTTTTTGGTTTTAATATTATAAATTTTTAAGTGAGTTAAATATAAGATTTTAATTTAATTAGCTTTTGGGATTGGATTTTCAACAACTACTCTTCTCAAACTTTCCAAAAATTTTCTTTTTTTCTACTCACAAATCTATTCATTTTCGTCACTATCATTAGCTAATATTTGTATCAACTACCCTATCAAACTAGGGTTACCAAATAGCTTACTAGCTTATGAACAATTGAATTTAGCATATGTTTAATACACCTAATTCATTAGTTTGAGCTACCATATCAGTTTTAGCTACCCCATTTCTACGTGTTACCAAATTAACCCCTAAATATTTTTCTAGCTCCCCCGACCTAAAATTTGATGCTTTTTTCTCATGGTTAGACTGAGTTATATTGCGTCTTAAAAAATAAAATAAAAAGGAAAAGGAAGAAAGAGAGCGCGTCTTCCCCTATCTCCTCCCGAGTTCGCAGCCCCAACACACAGCGACGCCGCTAGCACACCACCAGGCCATGCCACGACCACCATCACCCACCGGTGCCGAGTCCCGGATCTACTCTGTATTGAATTTTTTTTATTAGGTAAAAATTCGATGCACCGGACAGACCCGGTGGATCGATAGGCCGATGAAATCGGCGACGGACAAACCGTCAATACAAGTGAATTGCAAAGCCACACCAAACCAGAAAAACCAAATTCCAAGAGTACAGTTACAGACACAGGCTAGTACTAACCAAGAAAGAACAAAAGCAAAGCGTGACATCTCGTCTGTCAGTTGGTAGAGGCACTCAGGGAAGCCCTGAGGAACTAAGTGGAAACCTCAGATTTGGACTCTACCGACGAGCCTCCAGGTTTCGATCACGTCCATGACCTCTCGCACGTCGACAGATGAGAAGAACTCTGCTTTACATTGCTAGCCCCAAAGCGAAATAACCCTACCACCACATCAATTCGGTAGATCTAGCATTATTTATTTAACCCTTATGGACAAATAAAATTTAATATTTATCCTTAAAAATTAAAAAACAAGTTTTCCTAAGCTTGTAAGGCAAGCTTGAAAAAAATGGCGTAAAATCCGGAAATCCCGGAATTCACGGATCACTTGCGCAACAAGTTTCAATTTTTATTTTTTTTTATAAAAAATTTCCATTTTTTTCCCTCTCCAAACAACCATGGCAGAAGACGGAGGAGCCGACTCAAACCATGGCAGACGACAGAGGAGATGTACACCGCGGACAAAGAGAACGCCAATGTGGTGATGAAACTTGAACCAAGAAGGAAGAGGCGAATGCCTCAACCTCCGGCGGGAGAAGACGACAACCAAGAAGGCCAGCGGAAACAACGGTCGGAGGGCTCCAGACCGAAAACGGCAAAAGAAGAGGAGGGTGGACCCGAGGGCGGCGCACGTCCCACATCAACCAGCACCACCACCGCCCAAAGATCGCCGAGGAAGACGATCGGACCGAGCCGACAGGGCGAGAAGGTCACTAAAGGAAAAAGTCCCAAATCAATTTCAAAAATCGAAGGAACCCACACACCTACCCCAGATGGAAGGGAAACCAGATCCAAAAGGAGGATGGAGGGCTGCGAGAGAGGGTTAAAAAAACCACAACGAGGGTGGCCGGAGAAAGGGATGCAAAGAAGATTTGGCCAAGGCGACAGGAAGCCCCAAAACCAAAAGATTGAATCAACGGTCCAAATAGACAGTCGAATGGGTACGAAACAGCTCGGGAGAGAGGGAGACGAGATTCATGTCAAAGGCGGCCGGAGCCAGAGTTGGGCGGCCGGAGCCGAGTTATAACGGCCATAGCTGGAGTTTGGTGGTCGGAGCCGATGTTGGCCGGCTGAAGCCGGATGTAGGCCTCTCTCTCTCTAGAATTTTCTAGAGAGAGGAGAGAGTGTTTTCACGTATACTTTCCTTCTTTCTGTCTTTGTCCCCTACTTTGTATTGAATTTATAAATGAAAGTGGGGCAATTTGTTGAAAAGAAATGTTTTTTTTTTCTTTAGGAAAAAAAGAGATAAAAGAGTATTTTTTATAATATTATCAATATAATAAACATATAGATGCAACAAAGTTTAGATAATATGTCCTTAAATATTGTTCATTATATTTGATTAAGTCAAAATATTTAGGTAATAAAATAACAAAAGAATTAAAAAGTGACATTTTATGAATCAGATTGATATGTGCATTGTCAAAATCTCGCAGATGGTACAATTATGGTCACAGTATTCAAAACCATAGGAATCATGATCATAAAAGGGCTCAAAGTCATTGAAACTATGAGAATCACAAGCCTTGTATTTTATAATAGATGTTTGTACGAAATTAACAAGGATGATGAGTTAATGGGTCTGTATGGGACGGGGTGAAAAAGTGAAAAAAATAAATTATAAACGGACTAAAATTAAAAATTTGTTTGAAATAAGATTAAAATTTTGTGTGAAATATAAACTCCGTATGTGGTGAAAAATCATTTATTTGTAAAAAGTGAAGTTTGATTGGTTGCTATTAGGGATATACTTGTTATTTCAAATCAAATAAACTCCAAAAGACAAAAAAAAAAACATTCAGAACTAGTTTTTTTTTTTTTTTAACTCCTCATTTAAACCAAAATCGCCTTAAAACCTTTCCCCAACCCACCTTTTAAACCTTCAAGTGGTTGAATTTTTTTAATTTCAACTACTTTGAGGAGCCCTACACACCCAACATAGTAGTTATTTATTTATTTATTAAGTAATAATTCGAGTTCAAACATACTTGAAACTCGAGAAGCCGACAAGTCGACAAATGAGAGAACCGTCAAACATATATACAATAAAACCGAAAATACAAAAAAAGGCGCAGTCATCACGTAACATGCCATCTGAAACAGATGATCCTAAGCAGAACTAAAACCGTAAAGTTGAAGTCGTTGACGAAGAACGAAACCAAGTACGACCAAATAGGAGCATTGTAGACCATCGATACAACAGGACTCTAAACACCCAACATATTAGTTAGTCGGAAAGAGGTTTATGGTTCGATTATCACATTTTGCTTTATTTGTATTTTAACTAAAACAAACATATAAGCTACGTAGTAATTGATACTTGGTAGATGACAAGTTTGAAACTCAGTCAAAATCCCTATGTAAACCCAAAATCAAGAAACCTCTAGACTAACTTAGCTATTGTGTATTATTTTCAGCAAATAAATATATAATTTATAATCAAGGAACCACTTTGGAATGGTTCGATCGAAAAAAATTTCTAGGTAGTACTCAAATGTCCTTGATTCGAATCCGGATGATCCTTCTCTAATTTCCAAAATCAGTATATGGGGCCGGTGGGGACAGTATGGAAAAATGGATGCCAAAAATGCATATGATTTGTTTTATTGGTGAGAATAATCATATTGATATGATACCTTTGAGCCTTCCTTTTAAATTAATGCCATTCTTGTTTGTTACTCCACACACCACTCTTTGATTTCGAATTTGATGCTCCCACAGAAGCGCGTGCATTTCAGCCATCTTCTACGCCCCTGTAGTCCACTGAAGCAACCAAGTCAGTCAGCCATCCACTTGCTCCGTCACTCTCTCTCTCTCTCTATCTCAAATTTAAACGGAATTTAAATACAGACGACATTTTTACAAATAAATAAATTCAAAATTAAGAAAAGAAAAGGGGAAAAAGGGAACGGAGAGAGAGAGAAGCAAACCACACACCACATGCTCCTCAGCTCTCCTCCTTCGAGATCTGCCATCTCCGACCAACTCTACTCCCCATTTTCAGGTCCGAATCTCCCCTCCTCTCCAATTTCAACCCATTCCGAACTGCATTTTTCCTGATTTCATCTGCTTCGATTTTTATTTTTATTTTGGTGGTTGGGTTGGTGGAATGGTGGGTGCTCCGTTTCCGGCGTTTAGCGCTGCCCACCTCATCGACTCCGTCAACAATTTCCGTTTTTTTTGGGAATTCCTTGTCTTGATTCGAGCTTCACTGTTCACATTTTTGCTTAGCTAAGCTAGTAGCTTGTCGGTGAGGCTACCGTGTTTGTCTTCGCTGCCTTTTTCATACTGCTACTGTTTCTTTCCTTCTTTTTCTTTTCTCTTTCTTTCACACAGATTAGATCTGAGCTTCTCTATCGCAGATTGATTTTTAAGCTACTTCTTTCAGCTGCATTTGCATTTTTCCTTGTTGATTTGACGCGGGTTGGCTGTGGCTGTGCGACAGAATCTCGATTCTGTAACTCTGTTTCTGTCAAGTTATCACACTGAAAGCACTGAGCTTTAATTCAGAATCATTTTGAGTGTGTAGCTGTTTAATACTTATTTATCAGTGTTTTTTTCCCTCTCTCTTGGTAGATTTTGAGTGTGTAGCTGATTGAGATAATGAAGAAGCAAATTGCAGCTGATGAGACCTTGGACTATGTTGAATTCCGGATTTCGCCTGATGACAGGTAACATTTTGATTCTCTTTCTCGGATCGCTCTTCTTCTTTTCTAGCATTTTGTCCGAAGGTGATGAATTGGGCTTGTTCTGGGTTTAGAATCAAGATTTTCTGTTGGCAGGTTGAGTTTTGGATGTAGAAAGTGGGTGGTGGCCAGTGGGTAAGAAATAGGGATCGATTGTTGAGTTTATTATATATGAAAATGAGATCAAGTTTCAGAAAGCTCTTCCTACCCTCATCAGCAGTGAGATTTTCATGCATAATACTTGTTTCCTGATTTGCTCTACACAGATCATTGGTCTATGTTTTCAGTATCTTCTTTTATTATTATAGTCTTGTTCTGGAAGAGAAAAGTGTTAGGCCAAATAATATGATATTACCAATTAAAATATCTCTTTAGTGTTTAGGCTCTTGAGCTGCATGCCTAACTTGGAAGAATGCCTAGTAGAGCTGGATTTTTAGTTTCCTATCTAAATTCCAAATGCTAATTGTGGCATTAGAGTTGATATAGAAGCAGGGATGGGTGTCTATGAATTATTTTCAGTTTCTCCCCCATATTCACATTGTAAGCATGCAGAATGCTTGTTTTGTAAAATAGGAAGCCAGCAAGTTTCTAATTTATTATAAGTACTGGAATCATAAGATGATATTTGGTACATGAGTTGGCTGAGTGGGCAACATTCAGCCATCCAGACTATTTCATCCCTCTCAAAAATACAAATAGATCTTCTTCTTTTCTTTGGATTAATGTTTGTGGATTTTTGCCCCGTTTCCTGAATAAATTGATAAGGTGAGTTGAAAAGCCTACAAATCAAGAAAATATTTCTGACCAAGATTATTTTAGAAGGAATTTTGAGGCACAAGCGAGTCCATAAGTTTCTGGCACGACTTCTAAGATGGGGGAGCATGAGTAGTGATCAAGGCTAGTAGAAATGACATTAAACTAGACTTTCTGTTGGGAGCTTCTTCGTGACTTTACAATATGTTGATAACTTCCAGTTGAAATTTATATTTGCAGAACACAGCTATAAGCTGTAAGAAATGATTTTAGTTGTGGAAGTGATTCTCTTAATTTTTTGAGTGAGCACACTTTGAATTCTTAGGATGAGAAGTCAATCTTGGAGCATATTCATTTGTGGGCTTTTATTTAATAAAGGGTAAATTACCTATTTGGCCGGCAATGTTTTGCCTTTGTCCCAGATTGGTCCTAACCTTTCAATTGAGCTATTAAAGTACTCAACATTTATGTTTTGTCCCTATATGGATCATCAATCTATTAAACAACCCATCGAAGTCACTAATGTTACGGAAATGATTCATATACAATCTTTTTGTTAATTATTTGATAGCTCATTGTTTTTAAAAAAATCTAAATGTTTAATAGGTCGAGGCCCTATATGAATCACTTATCGTTAGAGACATTATTAGATCGTTTAATAGGTTGATTACCCATTTGGGGTAGCCTGAACGCTGATAACTTAGTAACTCGATTTAAATTTGAAAGGTAAGGGACCTGTTTGGGATTAAGGCAAAACCTTAGGTACCATACAACTTACCCTTTAATAAATTGAACATTTTGTTTTCTCATTTCTCATGAATAGTCTCAAATTGATATTGACTTTTTTGAAGTTTACCTGTTGGTATTCTTATTTTTTGATTCGTCTTCATATTGAACAAGCTGCTACCATCCTGAACCTTATAATCTAAGAGTGCATTTGTTGTCCCAGGTACTATGCATTTATATGCAGCGGTGACAGGGAGGAAAAAATTGGATCTTCACTTATTGGTCAACTGACGGCACATCTACGTGAGGATTTGTATTCTGATTCTGAAGGATCTTATGTGAACTTTAAACTGGAGTTACCTGATAATATCAGTGATACAAATTGGTTCACAAAGACCACATTAACAAGGTCTTGAACCCCAAGCTAATTGTTTGGAATCCCCTTTCCTTCTTTTATGAAGAAATAATAAGCCCAAGTATTGCTCTTATCAACAGGTTTCTAGAAATTACTGATTCGCCAGACGCAGCTAAGAAGATCATTGCTATCAGCAATGAGATGTCGCAATTGGAGGAAACTAGGAAATTTCATCTTTCTCTACACTCACAGGTATCATTTTTTACTTGTTGATGGCCAACTTTTTTAGAAACATGCATATTACCTGTAATGATTTATCTAATATTTTCACCCCTTTCTTTTTAAGGAGATGTTGTACAGGAACAATTTGGTGACAAATGAAGCAGGTTTTCCCTATAAACTTCACTCTTGTGAACCCCAGCACTCTTGAAGAATTATTATTTGTGCCTTTTGAGTGGTCTATTTCTAGAATTCTATGCGTGCCATAAATATTTTCTTGAACTTCCATAATTGCGCTAATTTTAAATTTTGTAATGTTTAGTTATTTTATTAGAAGATCCAAGTCATTTAAAGTGAAATGATGATTAATAGGTTGATGATGGTGTGGGAGTAGATAATGATCTTGGTAACTTAGGCTGTTTTGGCAATAGCTTTTTTTATGGTTTTAGAGGTTCCCAAAAAAAAAAGAGGCTGTCAGAGTGGCCCTATCTTATAGATGAGTAACTGTGGGCTTTTATTATAACGATAAGGTACACCTGTCTTATATTTTTAATGAGTCGAATATCATGCCATGGTGAATGGTGATCATCTAAATAAACAGTAAGCAATTTATTCAACCAACATTCTTAGGAGGTGTTTAGATTTTCTTGGAAGGTCAATAATTGAATAATCGAAGACGTTTTTACTCTCTCTTACATTGTCTTACTATACAAAGCAGTACCAGCATACTTGTCATTTCATTGACTGAGATCAACTTCCTCACATAAATTGAATGGGCTTATGATGTTGATTGGTCAAACAAAATGCAAGTGCTTTTGAATTCCTTGTGAATGTCTTGCTTGGGAAACCGAGTATAAAGCTATTGATACCCCTAATTGGATGATTGTTTGACATAACTACGGCATTATTTTGTTGCTTCACCAAAACTACCTTTTCTTTGCTAAAATTATTGCAATTTTAGTTGCCACTTTGAATGGCTGTTTGGTCTAGGTGTCCTCTTTTCCCCCCCTTTTTTTTATCTAGATAAATCTACGTAGATATTTTACGTAGTGGCTTTCCTATCCTGCAGATAACTGCAACTCCAATGGACCAGTCCAAACATCAAGAGTAATGTTCATTCTCCATGTATCGTAATTTTTTTCAAGCTTCTTATATCTCACTTCTGACATGATTATTGCATTTCATCAGGAAGAGAATGATTCTTCGCATAATTCAAAGTAAGTTCTAATTCTAAAGGTCCCAGTTACATATATTATGTTCAATACAGTCTTAATACTATATACTCACATTCAACATGGATGATGCAATACTACTAGGAATGCACTTTTGCGGGCAATGGAATTGCGGCTCACAGCATTGGGAGATGAGCTGGTTGCAGCTTTCAACCAATCAGCTGGATCTAGCTCTCCCGAGCAGATTCTAAATCTAGAAAAGTTTTGTACACATTTTGGAGCAGCAGATCTGAGGTACTTGAGACTGAAATCTTGGAATCACAAGGGAATGCATATTTTCGCATTTTTATACATCTTTCAGAAAAATTGTTTTTGAAGACTCTTGCCATGATGCGTCATGCTTTAATAGGACGGTCCCTTTAAGACGTTGGATTATTTAGTTATTCATTTCTTCTTGGGGTTGTTTCCTTTTTGCAGTAATGTTTTGTGCAAGCTGCTGGGGATGAATCTGAAAGCAATAGTTAACAATCCTCCGAATGATAAGAAGTTAACAACTGAATGTGACTCAACATCAAACAAGATGGCTGATATTGTTCAGATCTCAAAACCATTAAATCTAGATCAACCGGTAAGATATGGTGCCTCCCCAGCAAAAGCAGCTGAAATCGAGCGTCAGAGCTCCACTGAGAGTGAGGGTTCACCCAGCTCTAGCGAGGAAGATAAGCCCTCTGCTGAAAGAAGCAGAAATATGACAAGATCTGCAACTCCTAGAAGGTCAGCATCCCCAATGAGGAGAATCCAGATAGGGAGATCTGGGTCGCGTCGAACTCCTGCAATAGCTATTAAGAGCCTCAGTTACTTTCCTGGAAGAGACAAAACTTTCTCTGGGAAGGATGCAGCTTCAAATGATGGTGAAGCAGATCAATCTGAACAAACGACTAGAGCTGCAGAGAGCAATGCCCGAAGGATGAGTGTTCAAGATGCTATAAGTCTTTTTGAAAGAAAACAGAAAGATGACATGACAGATGTGCCAAACCGGAAAACACCTGCTGCTGATAATCCTGCCAATGTGTCCAAATCTGTGCTGAGAAGATGGAGTTCTGGAGTGGGTGAAACATCCGCACAATGTTTAGATCAAAGTGCCTCTGAGCAAAATCCACCTGCCACCAGCATTGCCTTGCCAGATGAAGCTCTATCAAATAACGCAGCTGGAGTACAACCAAGCACTGATATCTTACCTTGCCCACATGAATCAGAAACAGCTGCTGAAGCTTGTGTGGAATTGGAAACAAGCAAGAAAAACAGCCCCTCTCCAAATGACATTGATGTTCTTGAGATTCATTCAGAAGAAGCTGGTGAAAAGCTTGATTCAGCTGAGTGGAGCCGGAAAAGGGAAGCTGAACTGAACCAGATGCTGATGAGCTTTGTGCAGAGTAAGCCAAGTAAGTACCGTAACACACCGGCTGATGGTAGCAAACATCTTGATTCCCGTACAGTGCAAAATAAGGAGAGGAAGAATCAAAAGCTTCAAGGGGAAACCACTGTGAAAAAGACTGATAAGCGAGCTCAGCCAAGAACAGTGTCTAGAGCTCTTGACAAGGCAAAGCCTGAAATATCTTCAAGTACCCTGAGCAATGTTGGGAAAAAACCTGTTATAAAGACCCAGAAAGAGAAAGTGGTCAAGAGCATGCCATTAACCTCAAACTCCAAGAGGGAATCTCCAAGACCTCTTGTTTCGAAAGCTCCATCTAAACCATCTCCCTTACCTGCTACTAGAAAGTCATGGCCATTGTCAACACCAACACCAAGAGCTGCAGGGACATTATCTTCTAAAATTCCGACTGGCACACCTACTTCTGGCACCAGTGTACCACGTCAGAAGTCGCAGTCACCAGCATCACTCTCTCGATTAAGTCCAAAACTGGAAAAACCCGAGCAGAAAAAGAAGGAAGTAAAAAATACGAAAATGGACCCCAAGACAGGCTCAAAAAGTATAGATGAGAATAAACGGAAAGTGGTGCCAAAAAGTATGAAACCGGCAAAAGCAGGAAATGTTGCTTCAGTGGAAAGTTCTGCCACAGCCCTAGCTAAACCTACCTTACCCAGGAAGGTTACCAAAAAGAGCAGTGTGGTTCCACTGGAGCCAAAACCATCTACTATCCGTAAGGGGTCTGGAATTGGCCCTGAAAAGACCTCTGCGATTAGCAAGAAAGCCCATGCTTCACTAGTGAAAGAATCTCTATCCAAGTCTGTGGCTGTTACCCAAAATGCAGTGTGTATTCAAGGGAAGGAGGTTGATGTTGTTTCTGATCCAGTTATTCATCATGTTGAGGGGGGTACGGTAGTACAGGAGGTGGTTTATCATGCCAATCTGGAACCTGAATCAAACATCATTACTCCTCCCACTGCTGATGTAAAGGAAGCATCCGATGAAGGCTTTGACAAACTTGATGAGAACATAGAGAGGGCAACTGAGTCATCCACTGAGATTCAGCCAGAAGAGGAACCAATCATCTCGCCGTTGGCTTGGGTGGAAAACGGTCATCAGGATTCACCACATGTGACTGATGACAGTGCTTGCCAACTGGCGCCTCCAGGCGATCTCACAGCATCATCTGCAGGCTCTCGTGTTCGTCATTCTCTGTCACAAATGCTTCTTGAAGAGAGTAGTGAGCCTGATATCATTGAGTGGGGAAATGCCGAAAATCCTCCAGCTATGGTCTACCAGAAGGATGCACCAAAAGGGTTGAAAAGGTTGTTAAAGTTTGCTAGGAAAAATCGTGGAGAAACAAATATAGGCGGCGGTTGGTCAAGCCCCTATGCATCTGAAGGCGAGGATGATGGTGATGAAAGCAAAGGTTTTGGTAAAAAGAGTTCTGACAATCTATTGAGGAAGGCTGCACTTAATGCAACTCAGCACGGGCAGTATGGCATTTCCTCAGATGGACATGAAAGAATCTTGGCTGATTCTGAGCCACTCTCAGGTATGCCTCCTATGCTGTCCATCTATTTCATCATTCGTCTCCCACATTATGATTACTAGGGGTGGGCACAAATCCCGCAAATCCCGTCCCGTCCCGCATCCCGTCCCGATCCCGGTGGGATTTGTTAAAAAAAAATTCAATCCCGTCCCGATCCCGTCCCGCAAAATATACGCGGGACGGGACGCGGGACGGGGAGTTCTCATCCCGCAAATCCCGTCCCGTCCCGCATATATAATTATATATGTAATTAAAAATAATAAAAATATCTAAGAATATATTTATATTATATATATTAACATTTAATTATTAAACAATAGAATTACATATGAAATTAGGAATTAATAGAAAATGTAAGTACTGTAAGTATTACGTAGCTACACAGGAAAAAAAACAGTAGCATTTGTAAATAGGAATTATTCATATTTTAGGATATTATACAGGAAATGAGGAATCATATAATAATTTTGCTAATTATATGAGTGTAAGAGTATTTGTAAGATTTTATTTTTGGAGTTTATTGGATTATTTTGAAATCTTTTTTTTTACGAGGGATATGTCCCGTCCCGTCCCGATCCCGTCCCGTCCCGTGAGGGACAAGACCCGGCGGGATTTGAAAAAAAATAATTAAATCCCGTCCCGATCCCGTCCCGCAAAAAAAACGCGGGACGGGACGCGGGATTACCCCAATCCCGTCCCGTCCCGTCCCACGCCCACCCCTAATGATTACCTTCATGAACAAATACTCTTACACAAAGGTTTCTCATATAATTTCATGAGAACAAGCACAAGAAAAGCAAAACAAAAACCATTACATATTTTGAAGCTGAGGCTGTTGTCACATTTTGTTCTCTATTTTTAGATGTGTTTTTTTTGTAAAAAAAAAAATTGCTCTCCAAAAGTTTATTAGTAGAGTACACAAATAAAATTTATGCAAATGCAACGTGAAAGCAAGTTATTTGTCAAAAAGTGATCTCTAGTGTTATGAATTTTAACGAGGAAAGCTAACCATAACCCCACGTATATTGTTTTTGTAGCACGATCAAATGCAAGCAACAGTTCTTTTCAGAGTACAACCTCAGCCACCTCAAGGGGTCTGTAGATCTTTTTCTCATCTGCAGTTCTCTGATATTTTTATCTTGCATTTTTCGCTAGAATGTCTTTAACATTATTATTATTATTGGCTTTTTGTTTTCAGCATCAAGGTCATTCTTCTCACTTTCGGCGTTCAGAGGCAACAAAGGAACCGAGACAAAGATGCGATAGAAATGTGAGAGCTCTTTCCATCTGCTTTTCGACATCTCAGAATTTGTGTAATTAGCAGATTAATGAATGTATCGGGGCAATTGCAACGACGGATTGGAAGGTGAAACTTGTAGCGATTCTATATGCTGCGAGCATTGGTTTTTGTGTGTTGTAGGATGCAAGTTATTGACAGATCGATTATTGCTGTTATGTGATCAGTCATGCATGTAACTTACAATACTCTCCTTGTAATCTATGAATAGCATTGTTTTTTTTTTTGGCATTTCGTTTGCAGTTTTTTCCATAAGAACCCGATTTGACAATTGATCCCCTCCTAAATAATGACTAAGAGAATCCTTGTCGAATAGGAAGGTTAGAAAGCTCATTGTTTTCATTGAGTTATATTTTGATAATATTAGAAATTTTCTCCAGACAGAAATGCAACATGAACACCAAACGACAACAAGATTTAAGAATAAGTTACTAGGATCAAATGCAACATATATAGGCAATGAAAATGTATGTTTTGTTTATCAATTGGACTCAAGGATAATGTAGTTCCGAAGCGGGATAAATTGCACATGGAGTTTTATTTTATAACAAGATTTGCAAGGACTTTAAGTCCCTGACTAGTATGGTTAGACGTTAATACAAGGCAGCTGCATCGTCAGTCTCGGTCCTCGGCCTTGGGTCCGTGAGTGGTTGCTGGGTCTAGATCGATCTCCTGCAGACCGCTTCTGTGAATGATGCAGATTGCAGCTCTTCGGCCTCGGGTCCGTGAGTGGTTGCTGGGTCTAGATCGATCTCCTACAGACCGCTTCTGTGAATGATGCAGCTCTTCAGACACATCAAGGAGCCCAGAAACCGCCAAGTGAATACCACGGACAGGACTGACACTAAGACTAAGATTATTCAAGAGGAGTACCGAGAAAGCCCAGTCGGATCGTATGAAAATGGGAGTCGTGTCGGGTTTATTTTGTTTTTAATTATAAGGCCGGGATTCACCACTTTACACAAAAGCTTAACCCATGTGGTATTTTACCACCCTTGAATTGGTAAATAAAGAGCGGCCATTCCGGGGTTCGAACCGACTATCAATAGAGAAAAGAGCCCCATTACTAAAAAGGAAAAGCTTCTCCTCTTCCAAAAAACGTTTTGGAATCAACGAGCCAAAACAAAACATCTTAAACTCTCTGATACGAACACAACATATTTCCACCGGGTTCCTTCTGGGCGGAGGCATAGGAAACAAATCCGTAATATTACATCATCTGAAGGCACTCTCATAGTAGGAGAGGAAAATGTCATAAATGAAATAAAAAATGATTTCGAAAAAAGATTCAAAAAGGAAGCAATTGATGATAGACTCCTACATGAAATGTTAAACCTAATCCATCCTTCAATTACCCCCGAGGAAAATTCCTTTCTTACTCAACTCCCTTCGAATAGTGAAATTAAAGTTGTTGTGTTCAGTCTTGGGAATAATAAATCTCCAGGCCCCGATGGCTTCACTACGGAATTCTATAAGAAATACTGGGATATTGTAGGTATATCCATCATTAGAGTTGTAAAAAGTTTCTTCCACTCCGGCAAACTCCTGAAACAAATAAACCATACTTTTATCTCCCTCCTTCCTAAACGAGACAACCCGACCACTACTGGTCATTACCGTCCAATTAGTCTTTGTTCTAATCTGTACAAAGTAATCTCAAAAATCTTGACAGAGAGACTCAAAACTGTCATTGGCAAGCTTATTCATCCTCTACAAGGCGCGTTTGTGTCGGATAGAGCCATCCAAGACAATGTGATGATAGCGCATGAAATCTTCCATTCCTTTAGATCTTGGAGGGGTTGTGAGGGGTGGCTTGCGATTAAACTCGATATAGAAAAAGCATATGACAGAGTGGACTGGAATTTTACTAAGAGGATCTTAGAAAATTTTGGATTTACAACACCTTTATCTCTTGGATTATGGAATGTGTTTCAACGGTGTCCTTTTCAGTTCCGGTAAACAATGGCCACACGGACATGTTCCTTCCCTCTCGTGGCCTCAGACAAGGAGATCCCCTTTCCCCGTTTTTGTTTATTCTAGGGGCTGAAATCTTAGCACGAAAACTCTCTGCCAAGACAACAATGGATAGTAGCCCCATTGGGTTCCGTTTCGGAAGGAACGATCCCCGTGTACCATTTCTTTCATTTGCTGATGACACTATCATTTTCACAAAAGGTAGCTTGGAGGCTGCTCACAAAGTCAGAACAATAGTTCTGGTCAAAAGGTGAATTATCATAAGTCAAGGTTCCAAGCAACTAAGGGAGTCTCTAGCTCCAGGATTGCCGAGCTCCGTAGTTGCCTGAACATTACAAACGAAATTTCGTTGAAAAAATGTCTTGGCTGCCCTATTATTAATGGTAAAGTTAACAAACAAACTTTTCAAGAGATTATTTGTCAATCTAAAGAACAACTAAGCAAATGACGTGCTCACGCTCTATCTCAGCAGGGTCGGGCAACCCTTATTAATTCAAACCTATCAGCTAGACCCTTATACACAATACAGAGCTTCATGCTTCCTAATTCAATACACAAAGAGCTCGATCAAATTAACATAACTTTCTTCTGAAACAAAGATCTTCAACATCGCCCGCTTATCAGTTGGGATAGGATTTGTAGACCGAAAAAATGTGGAGGGCTAGGACTTAGAAAATCAAAAGAAATGAACGAAGCGCTTCAAATGAAACTGTTATGGAAAATCCTGGCTGAATCTGATAGTATTTGGGTTTCACTAATTAACTACAAGTACATACGATCTTCTAACATCCTTGAATACAAAAAACGTGGAGACGCGTCCTGGCAATGGTAAAAAATGGTTCCCCTAATTGATAAATTTAAGTCTGGTCTCATTTGGTCCGTAGGGAATGGAAAGTCAGTCAAATTCTGGACTGATAACTGGATTTCAACGTCTTCTCTACGCTCTAGGGGCGTCTGCCCCCTAGATGGCAACATGGAAGAGACTGTCAGTGACTATATCTTAGGAGGGAGTTGGTGGGGGGAGAAACTTCACAAGGTGCTCCCCTCCTCCTTAGTCACTGAAGTCATGGACATTCCTCTGCCAATATCCTCGATCGAGGATCGGCTGTATTGGTGGCCTGACAAGGCTGGTTGGTTTATGACTTCGAGTGTCTATAGGCTAATCACATCACGCACGTCGTCCAACATCGACATCAACAATTGGATTTGGAAGATTAATATTCCTCCTAAGATTAAATTTTTTTTATGGAAAATCTGCCAGGACATACTCCCCACTGCCTCTAGGCTAGCCTCGCCTGGAGTTCCAATTCCATCTGTTTGTAGCCTCTGTGGTGGGTCTACAGAAGATGATATTCACCTTTTGGTTGAATGCCCATATGTACGCTCTATTCTTCAATTCGCTCCTCATGTTGGCTCCACCATTTCAAATATGATACAACAATCTCGGGACATAAAACCGGTCCTTGCTTTCCTTGGGGATAATCTTACCCTCACGGCTAAGGCTGAGTTGGCCTTCGTTTGGTGGACAACCCGGTACATCCGAAACCAATATGTATTTAGACAGGTACTAATCCCAAGTAGGGATGCAACAATTCACTTGATTAAAACACACATTCTTAATTGGAGCAAAACTTTCCAGTTAGAGTGTGATTTTGATGAGGAAATTGCACCTCTCTCACAACATATTACGAACCCAAAAAAGAAACACATCAACCGGGAAACACATTGGCGAAAACCACCAACAAGAACCTTAAAATTAAATTTTGATGGCTCCACCTTGTCTAATTCTGAATTTCTGATAGCTCCGCGGGAGCTATCATAAGGGATTGGGAAGGTAGACCTATCACCATATGCTACCAAAAACTGGGGAAGCAGAGCGCCATCAAAGCTGAGGCGCTTGCCTTGAAATTAGGGATCCAACACGCTATGAGACTCCGAGTAGACAAACTTCATATCGAGGGCGACTCCAGTATAATCATAAATCATTTTAAAAAGCATACTAAATGCCCCTGGGAAGTTGAGCTTATTTTATCTGATGTCCAAACTCTACTATCGACCTTGAAAGAAGTTTCTTTCTTTCATGTTTCCCGAATTGGCAATAGAGTGCCTGATAAGGTTGCACACCTTTGCTAGTCTGTCTGGGGTGTCGATATATACAAAAATTCTGATCTTTCTGGCCTCATCCGTAAGGATGTTGCAGGGTAGAGCTCGCTCGCCCGAATTCTTTCCTAATAATAAAAAAAACTAATCGTGAACCCAACATCCCACCCATGGACTTGGCTTCAATCTGGTGGTCGCACTTGCCGCCATGGATATTAAGTATTTCAAAGATCTTGTTAGGCATGACTGTGTACAGAGAAATTGATTGGCAATTTTGACCATTGGAGGGGAAAGCAATGTTTATTTTTTTTTTTTATTTTTAGATTTTTTTTGTAATTAGAGAAATTCTCATTGAGAAACCCATCCTTCATAATGTTTCGATTCTATTTTTCCATATCAATCAAGATCTTGGCTAATTTATCTCATTCAAACAAACTTTGTCAGATCTATCTTTTTTCTCCTTCATGCGGTGTATGGTGGCTGGTGTCTATTGTTCCGGTCGTTCGTCCTTACCGGAGTTCAGTTTTGTGGCTTCCTCCAGCCTTTCTACCGGTTTTGGTCTCCATCTATTTGGTTTCCCTCCCTCTCTTCTGGGTGTGCTCCTAGTCGCTCAATTGGTCCGGTTAGGGATCTTAGTTTCCTTCATCCGTCCGTTTTTGGGCTTCTTAGGTCCGGGGAATTGTGTCAGGTCTTACTCATTTTGTTGATTTGATTTGGGGCTTTTGTGATTTGGTTGAGTCCGCCTCGTCCCGTCTTGTCCGATCGTTGTTTTTGGGGTAGTCGACCCGTTGTCCTTGGTCGTCTTCTTCGTTGAGGTCGCCCCTGGTTTGTCCTCCATCCATGGCTATGGCGGGCCTGAAAAATTGTGTTTCGAGCTCAAGGTTTTGCCTTGGCCCTGGGGCAACTCGATGAATTTTTATCTATTAAAAAAAAATAAAAATTGTGTGTATAGTTTTTATAGATATAGATATAATTTTATATCTATATTTATGCTTATACACTTATTTGTATATATCTTTATACATTTTATAAACCCACCCGAAAGGGTTTGACAACAATCTCGAAAGGGTCTTGATAAACCCCCGAAAGAGTTTTCACTCTATGCAAGGGTGATTCTCGGCGGTGTTTCTGGTTGTTATTAGCGGTCCTAATCTGAGTATGGGCTCTGACGTCTAGTGTCGGGTCTAGCTGGGGTCGTGGCGGTGTGCATCGAGGCAACTCCGTATTTCGGAAATTTCCTTGGACTCTTGGAGGTTCGTCTTCATCGCCCTCAGAGACTCCTGATGTACCACTGGCCAGCGGTGTCATCGCTTGGTGGCGCTTGACTCCGTTTTGTCTTTGTTGTCCTCGACTTTTTTTGGATCAGGCTCGTCTGTTTTTCTGGCGCTGTTTTTTGTCGCCTATGTATTGCCTTGATTTTATGTTATGATTGTATGTTTGACGATTCTCCGTCGGCCAACTCTGTTAGCCTCTCGATGAGTCAGGTTTGTCTAAGCTTCGAATTATTACCTTATAAAAAAAAATCTATTACGGTACATTATTTTACATTATAAAAGCAGGGGCAGCTATGTAATTTCATACACTTAAATGAGTTATTAACAGAAACATAAAATGGGTGCTCGATTGCTAATGGGATCATTATAAAAGATGGCTTTAGGTAATTATGCATGTAAAGGGTGGTTTTGAGCAATATCATATATTTAAGGGGTGGTTTTATGCGGTTTACCCAGTCTATACATCTATCTATATCTATATACATGCATATACTAAAACCGTTGCATAAGATCATACATGTCATGTTGTGATTCTAAGATTTTAAAAAATATATATATACTCCTTATATTTTCATAATTTCTAGAAAGTTATCATAAACCCACAATCTATATGTATATCTATTTTAGTTAAATCAAACTATTTCATAACCATACTTACTAGAAATATTAATAGATAAATATTTGATACGTCTTATTATAATTTTGGGCAAAAAAATATTTACATCAAAATTAATTATTCAATAGCTATTATTTTTAAGGACGTGCATGGTTAAAATGAGTTAATTAATTTTTTTTAAATGTTAATTAGTCACAAGGCTTGCACGTCCTGAAGGACGTGCATTTTTTACCTTGGATTTGTGGTGTATATAACAATACCCTATTTTTATCTATATCTATAAAAAAAATGTCAGAATGAATTATTTATATATAAATTAATTTTTATTTTATATTTTATGCACATTTTGATTGTTATTAGTTTCCTTCTCATATTATAATTATGCACATTTTTGGGTCTTATTTTTAATAAATCTATTTTTTTTATAGATAGTAGATGTTGTCTTATACTCCCTCCGTTTCCTTTTAAGTGACTTTTTCAATTTCAGCACGTAATTTTAGAACGGTAAAAACTATATTAAATATTAATATTTTAATATTTTTTTTTAATAATACTATACTTATCACTAATAAGTACTCCGTATGAGATTATAGAAAAAAATTATTTAAAAAATTATTAATTTATATAGTTTTTCGCACCTTAAAAGCGTGCATGAATAGTAAAAAGTCACTTATAAGTAAACGGAGGGAGTATATTCTAGTATAAAAGGGTTGCTTCCCGTATCGTTCAATACTTTAATAAAGGAAATCCTGTTACATATCCGCAGAAATTAGGGTTCAGCTGCTCACCGCCAATTCCACAACCGACGCCGGAAGGAGATGCCGAAGAATAAGGGAAAGGGAGGTAAGAACAGGAAGAGGGGAAAGAACGAGGCCGACGATGAGAAGAGGGAGCTCGTGTTCAAGGAAGACGGCCAGGAGTACGCTCAGGTCCTCCGCATGCTCGGCAACGGCCGTTGCGAGGCCATGTGCATCGACAACGTCAAGCGCCTCGGTCACATCCGTGGTAAGATGCACAAGAAGGTCTGGATCGCCGCCGGCGATATCATCTTGGTTGGCCTTCGCGATTATCAGGTACGCTGTTTCTGTCTGACTTGAGATTCGATTTGATTGGCCTATTGTTGACTTTGCTTTATCGGCTTGCTTGTGCCGCTGGAATTCGGAAATTGATAATTCCAAATTGAGCGTAGTCTCTAATTTTTCGATTTCACATGTTTCCTCAATTTCTTGTGCTTTGAATGAATGACGATTGTGTATTTAAGTTAAATTGGCTTGCTGATGCTCTGATCTATTCAAGTTTACACTTGGAGACTCATTAGGAAACTGATGATCTGGCTTTTACATTTGAATTCCCATCCTTCAAAATCAAAGCTATAGATTGAGTTTCTGGAACGTCTGCCATATGGATCCATATGGATGGTAGTGTTTTGAGTGTATCTGTTACTTATCTGTACATAGATTTAGCATCAGAATTCTTGTCCTCGTTGAAATTAGTAGTGTGGCTACAATTCATTCCTGTATAGTTATGTATCTTATAAATTTGGCTTAGTTTCATTATCGTTGTGGTGGCAACGGCATGTATTATGAGGCGAAACATTTTCCTACTGCTTTTAAATTTTGTGGAATTGAATTGATCTGTTAAGTAGTTAGTGAACTTGTGAAGGATGATCAACCTTAACATCAAGATCATCCCTATCTAACTAGCAGGTTAATTGCTGGAACATATTGAATAGCATTGATGTTGAGGTCCATAGTAGTGCTTTGATCAATTTGAGTTATCATCTTTTTTTCTCTCTCAGGATGACAAGGCTGATGTAATCCTGAAGTACATGCCCGACGAAGCAAGACTGCTGAAGGCCTATGGTGAACTTCCTGAAAATATTCGGCTCAATGAGGGTATTGCTTCACTCGACGAAGAGGATGATGGAGCTCCTGATGATTACGTTGAGTTCGAAGATGAAGACATTGATAAGATATAATCGTGTGAAGAGAAGATGCTTTAGCCTGTGTACTCGATCTTCAATACATTATACTGAATTATGAAATATTGTCGTTGTGAAAACAAATAGAGGATGCATTAACCTGCAGCATGTCTGGAGCTCTGTTTATGGTTTCTGTATTTCCCAAAAATAAAAAAGGGTTTGTTTCTGTAAAATGAGCAGTGTATGTCTTAATTGGTTACGTTTTCCCTATGCTTTCTTTTGGGTTATGCCAAGACATTCATATGCACTTTGTAGCAAGTTACTGGGGTTGAGCTCACTTGCTGATTTGAAAAGTTTCAATGCGAGTTTTGCTCTTGTTTTCTGGTGCCCACTATCTCAACTTATGCTGCGTTTTTAACACCACAAAGTCATGTCCATAAGAAACTTCAAATCCATCACATGCATTGATGATCCTTATTGCCCTGTTCACAATGTTAATACAATTTCCTAGAAGCCAAGCTTAAAACAAAACAGAAAAATGCAATATGACGCATCTCTTTGTCGCACCATTAAATCTAAGATCAACCGGTAAGATATGGATGGTGCCTCCCCAGCAAAAGCAGCTGAAATCGAGCGTCAGAGCTCCACTGAGAGATGCAGATAACAATGCCCGAAGGATGAGTGTTCACGATGCTACAAGTCTTTTTGAAAGGAAACAGAAAGATGACATGACAGACGTGCCAAACTGGAAAGCAGCTGTTGCTGATAATGTAGTTCCGAAGCAGGATACATTGCACATGAGTTTTATAACAGGATTTACAAGGACCTTAAGTCCTTGACTAGTATGGTTAGACGTTCATACACGGCAGCTGCATCGCCCACATTATGTGCACCCAGTTAAGTTATCAAGCAAACGTTTGAGTACGCGAAGCGAAACACTCGTAATCAGTCTCAGCCCTCAGGTATGTGAGTGGTTGCTGGGTTTAGATCTCCTGCAGACCACTTCTGTGAATGATGCAGCTCTTCAGACAACATGGAGCCCAGAAACCGCCAAGTGAATACCACGGGAACATCTTAAACACACTACAGAACTGACACTAAAGATTATTCAAGAGGAGAGTGAAATAAAAGAGATTGGACCAAAAGATGATAGTTTCTGCTTGCGTGGTTGTAAAGTGAAATAATACCTGATTATATCGTACCAAGGACTACACACTATTATGTTTTTCTTGTTGCAAACGAAATGTGCAGTTCATACATATAGTCAGAAGAGCGTTAGTTCGCAAGTTGGTTAGTGTTCTCTTTGAGGAGTTTTACATAGGGAAACATCACATCTACATGTGATCCATAGTAGTTTGAAAATATTGCATCCACTTGGCTTATTGTGTCCAGAGCGCCAGGATCTTCAAGCGGAAGCTGAAGAGAAGCAAGTTTCACCAATTCATTTCCAACGACGATATGGTTGTGACTGTACAGCTTCTTCAGAATCTGCAGCATAACTACTCCTCAGCCACAAACCACCCAAAAACTTTACACCAATGTAGATTACGAAACACCCATAAATGGAGATAAATGGAGTACATAACAGCATACAGAAAATTGCTAAGACCACTCAAATAGGGAGGAAAAAAACTAATAATGCAGCAAAGCTCTGACATGTTTTCCACATTATTGGCTTTCAAGATGCGAAAAAAGGTAAATGAGAACAAGATTATCAACTTTCAGATTAACATCCATTGCATTTAAGATGGATCATTGTGCAGCTTTATCAAGTGTTGCCAGTTGCCAGAAAAGTTATGGTCAAACTTCACTTGCGATATGTAATGCTCAATAAAATCACAAGTGGATGTAAAAGCTTAATGTAATAGTTTGTCATATGTAACATAAGAAACAAAATTATTGCCACGTGATCCACTCAATGGCAATGCAGATTGAACGAGTGAAGTGTAAAAGGTTTCCCTAAGCTCGTAGCTTTCTAGAGACACAGGGAAAATACTTTCTATAGAAGCTGTTTTGCTATTCTTTGAAGACAAATCTCTTGAAAGTTAATATGATGAGAAATCAAGCAGGTTTTTGCACAAAAAAGGGGATTTAAACCAGGTAGTTTTCTATCACACTAATTCACAGGAACAAAGTATATCAAAGGCTGAATAGCAAACGTGCAAATAGGGCAAACCATTCACAATCGAATCATATCTCTTAGTACTACCAAGTACTTGGGTTAGATAACACCCATGTTGTGCAACTATATAATGGATTGAACTCGGTAATACGTATTTGATTAGAAGTGAGGATCAAAAGACTGGCTTAATCTGAAAATCTCATAGATGAAATATTTAGTTATCACTTATGATCCTAGCAATAGATTCAGTGACTAAAATCAAGATTTAAAAACCAATTTGAATAAATGAGGAACTACATAAATTGAATTCCGTAACATGGGAATGTGTATGGAAAAGAAATTGGGAGCTCCTTTTACCTCAACTGATTCCTTACAATGATCAACTGCACGTTTAAGTTTTCCAACAGAACAAAAAGCCTCAGCTATCAAGTCTTCTGCCTGAAAATTTGGATACAGCACTTCTGAGCATGACATTCTTGAGCAACTTTTATCACAATTTGACACAACGAAGAGGGATGGTGGGATAAGCAAATGGTGTCTAGCAAAAGAATTAAATTTCACCAAGTTACTTACAAGTAAGCACACCAAAGAGGGTCCAGAATGCAATAGGTATCTCAAAGTCTGCTATAATTGCACTACCCATCTAATCTTTACGAGCTAGCTCTAGTTCATTAACATAAGTAGACAATTCCATATTTTATTGGGCACAGGCAGCTCAGTTCTAGGGAGAGGATCCACTTGGAGTTTTCCAATAAAAAGATTTTAATACTCTTTTATTTAGATTGTAGGCACTTCTTTTTTGGATGTCTTCAAGTTCAAATACAAAAACATATCCAAGGTGAAATGTTATGAATGCTTCTTTCAGAGGTCCAATGTCCAAAAGCAACGAGCTCTTGCCCCATTAATAATTTAAATACAGTAATAACACTTGAAAACCTTGCATGGCAAATAGCCACAAATAAAGCAAAAGTTAAACTAAATAAAATGTAAATGGCAGATGATTTTACCTCTGCACTTTTCTTGTTGTAAGCATGATTTGTTGACTTCAAAAGCTCAAGAGATGTCAAAGTGTCCAAAATGGAAGCATACTGAACCTCTTTCAAAGCTAATGAATTCTGCAAACTGAACAATTTTAATCATATAAGATGATGCTGACCGAAAATGAATCATATGACACATGTAGACTGTAGTTTATAGAGTCAATACTTTTTGATGCATGCCTCAGCTTCCTCTACTGTTGCATGCATATCTTCAAGATCATATGAAGACCCACAAGCCAAACAACATCCAGCTTCAATTTTAACAGGATGATCCCTTTGTTGAAACACCAAGCCAGCCACATTATTCAGGTCATTTCCTTTCAGCTTGTCAACCTATGGATAGAGAGACCACCTTGTCAGAATTATGCAGCCTCTAAAGAATGGCGGCTAATAGAGGTAATTATCTTTTTTTTTATTAATTTTTATCAATCCTTTAAACATACAATGAACTCATAGTATAAATATATATAACTGTCTACAAAAACCTTTCACAAGAGCTGCCCCTTGTGCAAATCAATGCTCCACATTTGGGGCTTGAATCAAATGCATTATACTAGAAGTTAATATAATGCAATACTTTTTCTATCTCTACTTTCATATCAAAATCATTATACTTTTGCAACTTCATATAAGCTTAAAGGTTAATTTTCTGTATGATCATGGAAGCTTCGATTTTCCCTTTTCCAATTCATTTTGGCTATGAAAAAAAATTCAATAATGAACGGATTACCTGCAACTCTGATTCTGTCATGCAAACTATAGGATCGCCATGCAACTGATCAACTTTATGTTTTTCATACTCAACTACAGAGGAATCTAGAATTGCCCCAAGACAATTTGTTTTAGCACACTGGAAGGAATTTATGACAAGGTCAGGGAGATTCAATTGTGAACAACCACTACACTGACATCTAAATAAGTATTTCTCTTTCAAGAACTGTTGCCGATATCCACAATCCCACTGCCCTACCTACAGAAAAAGAAAAGAAAAGAAAGATGCAACTCTATGAGGTCAAAGCATGTCATTATCAGGCATATATCTCAGCATGATAGAACTCATAAGTAATAAGGAAGAAGAGAAAGCAAGGGCTTTTGCGTTGGAAGAAGAGGGGTAAATTGTATAGTATTTGGATACCTGTGGTCCATAAGATAGTTCCAAAGGGCACCCTGCAGCCACAAACTCAGTTGATCGTATCAAGAGAGTGCGGCCAAAGAAATAAGCATGGATATTTGGCTGGCAGGAATGATTGAACATACTCCCAGTTGAATATATAGCTTGACCAACTCTGACCTACAAGAATTATGTCGGTCATAAAAGGGCGATAGCACAAAGCATCAATTACATGGCTGAAGTTTGGACATACCTCGGGAATTAATTTCAAACATATAAATAAACTTGTAAGTTATAAGAGGCGCCCAAGGAAAAGCATGCATGTGAAAATCATACAAAGACTTGTATTTCAATCAGATTATTGTATTCTACAATATCTTTACAGTCTATCTGTGAAGACTTCAATAAGTTCATTGTAAGGAAGGGTATAACTCAAGGGTCATTTCTTACATATACAGAAATGGAATGGAAGTAATGAAAGACTATCAAGTACAAGGAAACTTTTTTTTGCAATCGATAAAAATATATTTAATACATAAAGGATGCAAATTAGCGCCAAGGCAAAGTGGTCGGGTCCTTACAACATCAAGGCACCCACAAGCCTAATGTAACCCAAACTAATCCCACAAAATCCAAAGAATTATACCCCAAATCAACCTATTTACAAAAAGGGTAAACTACCCCTCAAACGCCTAACACATCTAACCATCTACTATCTATAACGGTTGGAATATGGGGTTGTTCCACATGGAAAATATTGAGATATCATGAACAACATATAAGCTTGGCGGGCTACTCCTCTCATTGCCAATTGATTTTGGTGGGGTTGCTGGCCTTGCGACATGTCACGAGCATTGGTTCCCACTTAAGCGCATGTGGCAAGTGCAACTTGTTGGGTTGAGTTTGTATGTTGTTCATGATATCTCAATATTTTCAATCTAGGACAACCCCATATTCCAACAATAACGTTAGTTGATTTACATTTAGCATGAATACAATCTTTATAAGAAAAAATAATCATATGCGCACACATTTAACGCCTTTAAAAACTGCAAGATTTTGGGCTTTCCAAGTGAAGTACACCAAGGCACACAGTCATCAGTTTGCATTGAAACACCAGCAACTTGGGGAAAGGATCATGACCAAACCAGTTAAACCACACATCAGAGAAGTCTCTCTATGATTGATGTGTATCCAAGCAAGAACCCTTTCAAGGACTTCCTGCTCATAAGGGCACTGACCATAAATGCTCCTCGGTCTCAAGTCCATTCCCACAAAGCACACACCTTGGGTCAATGTCCATGCCCCTATTGCTTAGTAGGAAGTCTCTCCTTAAAGGCCAACCACACAACAAAGCCCCATCACTTACTTTGCCCCGCACTCAATAAGAATCCGCCTCATTGTCTAGTTTGTCCCCAATGTCTAAGAAGGTCATAGATCTTGCCACATGCAATCTTCCCATCTCCCTTTAGAAGGAGGGACAAATCAAACAATACACATTGGGTCAACTGCACGTATATGGCTCATCATGTCATCCCTAACTCTCAACACACTCTTCCATATCCAAGAATCATCTCTCTTATACTGCACTTCCCAAATACTGGATCTCCTATTAAGATTGCTCACAGCCCATGATACTTGGTTTTCCAAGGGCAATCTCCCCCACAAGCTCGAACATTATCGCTTTGTTCCAAGCTAAGATTTGAGATTTCTTTAATTCCAAGGCCCCCTTCATCGTACGGTAAAGTGACAATCTTCCAAGCAGCTGGGCAACTTTTCCTTGCATCCCCTCTCAATGGGTTTAGAACAAGGGAATTAGATTTATTTTCATAATAAAACATGGTTAAGTCTTAACTCTAATTTCACTAACCCTTTCAAAACACAGATCATTCCATTTCCTTTCCTTTTTCCGCCACCATTTACTCAAAAAGATGACTTCACAGTTCAAAACCCAGGATTCTGAAGTGGGCATAATATATTAGCTGGTCATGTAAGGGCTGGTGTTTTCCAGGCCAACTCTGAGCTAATTTAAGTCCCAATGGGAAGCAAGAATTCACCAAATTAAAAATAATCTGGATAAATCAATAACAATTAATGTATCTGTACTCATACTGCATCACATATTTCAATGTTTGACATAAAAGGGTACAAATCATATTGCTATCTTTACTTCATATTTATAAAACCACAAACCTGCTCTATGCTACTCATTAAAAGATCAGTAGCGGAAGAACTTTTTCCTGACTGGAACAAGGGATATGCACTTTCTCCAGATTTTACACGAACAACTGCCATCGAATTCACCTTCACTTGACATATAAGAAGAACAACCTGCAGTCCCAAAATAGAGTACTGACTGGGTGAGATGTTTCGTAATGTAAAGATTTACTCAATATTCATCAATATCATATATAAATATAAGAAATACTTTATCAGCAACAGAATAATAGTCATTACTACATAAGGATGCTCTATGCATAGGTCAGAAAAGTAAAAGCAATGGAGAGGAGGAGACCTTCGAAATAGCAGCTCCATTTAGCTCATATGTAGAGTCATAACAAATCCGAAGACAATACAACAGCACAACAGAATAGATTATAGACTCCAGTCTAGTCTCCATAGGTAGTTTATCATAATTGTGAGAGAGATCCTACAAAACATAAAAAGAACAATATGAGCCATGCTTCCCTTTTCTTCTCAATTTTTTGATAGATCACTGTCAACGATGTTAAACCTGAGGGAGGAATCATTAGCCATTTAGCCTTATTTCCTTGAATCATGAACATGCAAATTTGTCTAGAAATGTGAACAAATACCATATTGTCAATGACACTTGATGCATTATTAATGTGACCTCTTAGCTCCAGGGACTTCACCAGGATTCGACCAGCCAAAACCACATCAGAAGGTAACACTGAAGGCCAGTGAAACCCATGGCACTCATGTCTATGTTCAGCAAAATACTCGACATTCGATCCAGAATCATCTGCTAAACAAACATCTGAAAAGTACTTGACAAGATCACAAGGAACAACATCAACAGCCCTCTCATGTTGCAGATGTTTAATAGGGGAGGGCCCCCCTGCTTGTATCTGACAACTTTGTGAGCAGTAAAGTGGAAGTGAGCATGATGTACAGGGGACAACATCTGCTTGAAGTTCATTCAAGCAAAAATGGCAATGAGTCTCACGGCAGCTCTTCAATATAATCTGTGGTGCAATTTCGCCTTATATCTCAGTTCAGATAAGCATAGAATAACAAATTATCATGCATACAAAAGCATAAATAAAAAGACAAGTATTGTAGGAACAAGAATTGAACCAAAATTCCAAATTTCAGCAGGCATATTTCAGCTTTGCCTTGGCAGAGATGCATTTCAGTGTACTGTGTTGTTACAATGTAAGATATAGGGGCTTTAGAAAACAGTGGAAAAACCGTCGCGAAATTGAAAGGTTGAAAACTCGAAGGTTGTGGTGTGGTATATATCCAAACCCCTTTTCCTTAGAAGCGATTTCACCCTGACTATAGGTGCAAATTGGTAGTCGGTGACGCCCCCAAGGTTACACAGCACAAACCTGAAACGTGCACTCGAAACAAGGGTTTGGAATCGCGAAAGAATGCTCAAAACAATCAATAGAAAGGGACAATTGTGAAAGGAGTTGAAGATGTATCTTTGCAAACCGGAAACGTCACTTTTTAAGAAGAAAAATCAGGAAGAAGTTAAAACCGACAAAAGGATATGTTACCGAATCCTTATCGAAAAATTATTTCGTAACTTATCTAGGCCCAAAATTAATTAACCGTGACGCAAAAACAGACCCCACACCGTGCATGAACCGGTGGCGGCGGTGGTGGTGTGCACATGTGAGTCTCCTATTATCTCTCAATCATAGAGGTGGAACAAGTAACTTTATAAAGTCCCTAAATGTGGGACAAGTGAAACCTTTCACCTTCAATAAAACCCATTTCAAGCCTTTTTCCTCCAACATACTGCATAGGCTACTTGGTATCTACATATGTAATCCGACTTTCCAATCACATGGTCATAGTCTCATCGAAGTATAAGTGGCTGAATATATTAGGATTTTTTTTAATAAAGATGAGGGAAATGTTACTCATACATGAAGAATTAATTCTCCATGAGATCTCATAAAAATAAAACTGCATACTCATACTCCATTCCTAAGTGTTCACATTAGGGGAAAACTGGGAAGTTGACGAAATAAATGAATACTTGTTTATTTATCCAATAATATAAAGCACAAGTACACTGTTAGACCCAAAACAACAGGTTAGCCTATATATGAAATGTAAGGAACTGAAAAGTGTTTGGAACTTTTGACACTTTTTAGTTTTAGAAGAAGCAATAATAAATTGCTATAATGACTTGATTCAGCATGAGTTAAGTTAACAATTAGCTGCTAGTTGCTAATGCCAAGTGATGAACTAACCATAATCTAAACTGAATATGATGTTTAAGAGAGTTTGGCAACAAGGAAAGACCATCATACCACAGCATAAGGTTCTTCTTTATGAATAAAAGAAGCTTTACATAGATCATCTTGTGATGTCATACCCCTTCCTTTAGTTGGTGAATATAAACATTGGAGCTTCACTTTGAGCTGCTCATCTATTACAGATCAGCATTATAATCAAGAAATGCAAAGGAAAATATAAATTCTAGTATAGAATTTTGAACTTGTCTACAGAACATAATCCCAGAATTTTGAAGTCTCAACAAGTAATCATATTAATCAATTTATTGCAGGTTTTGCTCCACCAACAAAATATTAACATTGCATTTATGAGCCTTGATACATCTTAATACCTTGCTTCATTCAATTAGAAAGCCATTAGCACGAATGTTCATAATTCATGAATAATTCCCGCCTCAATTTACAAATCCAAACAAATGAAAACAAACAAATATTCCTCCCTATTGTAACACCCCAAGAATAGGGGTGCTAGGAGAATCCCACATCAGGAGAAGCGTGACAAAAAAAAAAGGAAGATCTTTTGTTCACAGATCTTGGTTGACACTCCAACCACTTATAAACCACTCTCAACTTCCCTAAATTTGAATCGTGGATTCTCCTACACTCCATTCTTGGACTGTTAAATAACTTAAATCTATTTTGTTAATTTAACTTATTCCATTTGAAAGAGAAAGACTTGGTTTCCACAATCCTTGACTTCATACAAATATCAACATGTGTTTTCTTAAATGAAAATCATACATGTGATACAAATAGCCATAAACTGGACAAGGCTACACTACACCAAAGTTTGTTTTCTTTCATTAAAAATGTGTCGCCGTAGTATGACCAGATATATGGGCAAGAAAATGTAAGATAGGAACTGAGGAAGATCAGCATGCAATTAGAATATCAACAGTAATGATGAACTCACCAGGACGGCCCAAGTTTCCACCATCATGCTTCGAAATTACAGAGTCTGTCTTTGTTGATTGATCCACAATTGATTCTAGTTCAGATTTTATTTGTCTCTTTCCACTCCTAGATTGTTCCATCTCTATAGCAATTCTTAGGTCACGAACAGCCTCTTCATAATTATTCAAAGAAGTATTTGCCCTTCCCCTCCTATACCAAGCCTGCAGCAAACTTGAAATATAACCAATTTCAGTACAACCTAGGCGCAGAAGTTGCATTTTCAAACTTTTAAACTTGAACTACATGCATTTGAAGCCTTCAAGAGTTAAAAAATATTAACATAAGACACACAAAAATAAAATGTATCAGTTCCTTGAAACCACACCGGGTGAGGCCCAGAATCTCCAAGGGCCCAACTATTATTCTATAACAAAAGCTTAACACTTTCCCTAAGAAAACAAGTTCAATATTATCCTGTTTCAGGTAATTTACAAATATTATACACATGGATAGAGAAAGAAAATATGTAAAACACATAACCATAACTTACTAAAGTGTCAAATGAAGTCAAGAAAACAAGAATCAATTACCTTTGTATAACTCGGGCAAATTCCAAGGGCGCGGTTGCAATCTCTCAGGCACTCCTTTATAAGATCAATTTTCTGGCAGAAACATAAGAATAAACTTTCAGCAGAATGACTTGTGGCATTCATACAATAATTAAGGCACAGAATTTTCAGCTGCCCATGTTCAGATATGCAATTATATGATAAGATCAAATATTATTTCCTTCTAGAAACCGAGAGTCAACCAGATTTTTTCCTTGCTATCGCATCCATAGGAAGAAAGTTAGCAGTAAAACTTACATGAAAGCAAGAAGCTCGATTAACATATAATGTTGCAACCAGATTATTTTCCTTGTCAAGCACATCCATTGGTGCCATCCGCAATGCCTATACAGCAATAATAAGATGTTGCGCACATTAAAAGAAAACAAAAATGTGAAATTAGCAAACGAAAATTCCCAATGCTTGCAACTTTCAAGATAGAAGGACAATTTTCAATTTTAGTTTGAACAGCTACAAAAGCATTGCAATGACGACTTCACCAACATACGAAACATCGACCGACCATTAGCTTTGGGAAACAATGAGATGTAAGTAATGCAAAATCCAAATTCTAACAGAAGTGTTTTCCCCCTTTAGCAGTTAAATTGTGATTGGAACAAACACTAATGATTGTTTAAGCACGCATATTAGAGGAGTTGAAGAAAAAGGAATAATTTGAAAAACCTTACCTGGGAGTAAAAGCTGAAAGCCTGGCAATAATCACCGGCGGAAAAGCAAGCATTGCCCTTGCGCTTGAACTCGAAAGCAGCATCCTTGTTCTTGCCGCATAGTTTTAGCTCAGGATCGGTCAAATCGTCGATCATCTGCTAATGGAGAAGAAGAAGAAGGAGAAGGTACTAGCGTTAGCAGATGAAGAAAGAGAGTCAGTAGGAAGTTGGAAAGGAAGTTAGTTACACCTACACGGTGGAAGAGTGGGAGATCGAGGAAGAAGTCGTGAAGGGAAGAAGAAGAGGCGGGGAGATGAACAACCCCGCACTCTGCAATCATCTTCTTAAGCTTGTCGGGAATCGCTGCTTTCAGCTTCTCCATCGCTCTCTGTTTCTGAGTTTCTGTCTCTTGTGGCGGCAACCGGAGACTGTCACTCCTTAATCCTTATCATTGAGCCAAGAAGGGACAATTTCGACTTTTGCTACTATTTTTATAAAATAAATCAGAAAGTAAGATAATTCCCAACCTCGATGCGAAACCCTAACGCAGGTAGGATTCATCTCTACATCCATCTCATCTCAATTAATTATGTATTATAAAAAATGAAAAAGGGAAGAACGTAAGGCTTCAAAAAAAAAAAATCGAAACCGGGGGAATTTAACGCTGTGTGCATCGTCTGCAAGTAGAGCAAGTGGAGAAGTCTTTCCTGAAGACATTCGCCATCGCAGGTACGTTCCTTCACCATTCTTCCCTCGGTATTGCCCTTCTCCGTCTGTGTAGAGGTATTTCACTAGTAATCAAATTGTCATTGAATTGAATGAAAAGGTTGAGCAGATTGTTTTTTGATAGCTTGATGTTTTGATTTTTTTTTATTCGTAAGGGCATAATTTTCGCTACTCGCCTCACACAAGTAAAATCTCAGGGCCCTGAACAGCACGATGTCGGTGACGGCTGGCGTAAGCGATGCCATTATCGCTATTAGGGAGAAGCTCAGAGGTAAGATTGGCCAGACCAAGGTCAAGCGTTACTGGCCTGGAAAAGCTCCGGAATGGGCGGACGAGGCCGACGAGGACTCCGACATCAGAACCGCCCGTCTCAAATCCTTGGATCAGGCTTTCCCGCCTGCTGGTGACTCTCAGCTCCCCAGGAAAGATGATCCCCGCCTCCGCCGTCTTGCGCAGAGCCGCGTCGTTGATCGTGAGGAGGTGCGCGCCGATCACCGCCGTATTCGGCAGGCAGAGATCGTTTCGACTGTGGAGGAGGAGAGCCGGGGGCAGGACGAGGCGGAGGAAGAGGATGAGGATGCGTTGGAGGAGAAGAGGAGGAGGATTCGTGAGAAGCTTCTGCAGAGGCAGCAGGAGGAGACGGCTCCCTTGGAGGAGGAGGAAGCCGCAGATGAGGTGGACGAGTCGGAAGAGGAATCCGAGTATGAGACGGATTCGGAGGACGACGATGTGGGCAGGGTAGCGCTGGTGAAGCCTGTGTTCGTTCCGAATTCAGAGAGAGATACCATTGCGGAACGGGAGCGGCTAGAGGCGGAGGAGCAGGCATTGGAGGAGGCTGTGAGGCGGCGGATGGAGGAGAGGAAGGTGGAGACAAAGCAGATAGTGGTGGAGAAGATAAGGGAGGAGCAGGAGATTCAGAAGAACATGGCAGTAGATGAAGCAAACATAGCTGATATTGAAACTGACGATGAGTTGAATGAGGCCGAGGAGTATGAGAGCTGGAAGGCCAGAGAGATTGCGAGGATTAAGAGGGATAGGGAGGATAGAGAGGCCATTTTGAAGGAGAAGGAGGAGATCGAGAAGGTAAGGAATATGACGGAGGAGGAGAGGAGGGAGTGGGAGAGGAAGAATCCTAAACAAGGTTCAGCAGCCCCCAAGCAGAAGTGGAGGTTTATGCAGAAGTACTACCACAAGGGTGCCTTCTTTCAGGAGGATGCTGATGATCGAGCCAGCACGGCTGGGGCGGACAACATTTACACACGCGATTTCTCTGCCCCGACTGGGGAGGATAAGATGGACAAGACAATATTGCCCAAGGTTATGCAGGTTAAGCACTTTGGAAGGAGTGGGCGGACCAAATGGACTCACCTTGTTAATGAGGATACTACTGATTGGAACAACCCGTATGTTCTCTATCTCAATTTTGAATTGGCTTCCTCTGATTTGAGTATGGTATTTGATTGATAGCGTTTGCAGTACTCTTTGTGATTGATGATAGTTTTGGACGATTGACATTGATGCAGTTGTGTTATATCTTGATATGTTAGGTTTAGAACTTCTTTCTCAGGTTCTAATGTTATTGTTTGAGTTACTTACTATAATAGACTCTTGGATGTGCTCCTATCTAGGCTGCATTTGAAATGTTTGTGTTGAAAATATAGTCTTCCTTGAGGAATCTGTTTCTCTATCAAGTGTTTATGTAGATATCACGCAGCATTTCTCGCTGCATAAGCTGAAATTGATGTCATGGTTGGACTTTTGCTGCCTGAATTCATCTTTTGCTTCATGACCAATCTTTTTAACCAAAGACTTCTATAAGCCTAAAGATACAATGCCCTATTCTAGCATTGTATCTTTGTCATGGATAAATAACAGGCTATACAATCTCCCGTTGTGAGCCTCTTAGGCAACAAGATTCTTGGAAAAAGTAAGGAGCACCTCAACAGCTTGGAAACTCTCTTTCAAGTTCAACCTACATGATTTCTGTTTTCATCAAAGATGAAATACCTTGGAGGTTCTGATTTTTGTATTAACATTTTTGAAGTCCTTTTATTACCACAGCTTCCTGGTGTCTGTGCTAGCATTTTGAGGTTCTTTTATTTGCACAATTTTTTGATATCTGTTTGTCAAACTGATTTCCCCTACTTCCCAACTTTGCTTTCTTTAATGCTTAGTCTGCTAATTTCAGTGTGATTGTCTGATATGCACCATCTAGTCGTTTTCAGTTACTAATCTCTCCACAATCGTGAAATGCAGGTGGACATACAATGATCCTCTTCGGGCCAAGTACAATGCAAAAATGGCAGGGATGAATAAGCCAATCGAAAAACCCAAGGGAAGTAAGAAGTTGAAGGATTGGGAATTAAGGTAACTGAAAATCAATTAGTGGGTGACTGGATTTAAGCCAGGTTTCACAATTATTCTGATTTGTGTGCCTCATGTTAAAGTTGTGTAATGTAAGCTGAAATCGATCAAGTGCTGAACCTTTTAACTAGTTAACTCTCCTTTTTATCCAATAGCAACTAGAGCAAGAATTTTTTCGCTTGCATCTGCATTCTGGAAACGTGATTCCTGCTTGTTAAAGAGGTCGCTGTGATTCCTCTATGATGTGCATTGAATTTAAACTAAGCCAAACTAGTGGTGATCGCTGATTGGTAGCTGGAAAATGCTCACAACATATGAAAGCTATGGGTCTAGTCACATGATGGTTTTGAGTTTTGAGAATCTTATTTCCTTTGGGGGTTGGGGTTTGTGGATTCCTTGATGCTTTCGTGGTAGAACTTATTTGTACATCTGATTGTTAGAGGATTATAATTTGGTACACGAGTGTTGGTCTGAAGGATAGGGCAACTAAATAAGCATGCCCAGATCTTGAAGGTATTGGAAGCATGTTAATGGTAGGGTTGCACAGCATAACATAACCAGTCCAGATTGGGTGATTGGAATGTCCTACTCCTAGGCAGTCCCTGACAGAAGTGGAAGTTGACTGACCTTCACCAGAAAACAAGACCTGATTTTTGGAGGTTCAAAAGAAATTGTTGTCCTGTTTCAGTCAATGTTTTAGTTTAGCAATGCCTGGAATCCCAAACATCACATTCTTACGGAACTCAGCTTCACTCCTTGAGTAGGCGATATTCTTTCATCAACTCAGCATCTTCGACTGAAGGTTCACCATGACTCCTCCTTGGTCACCTTAGAGCAATAGCAGTGTAGCACTTGGATTTTGGATGGTTTTATGAGGTTTAGAATCCTCCTCTGCTTCTCACGAGCTGTAAAAGTATTCAGCCTTCTTTTTTCTTAAGCAAAGGCTCATTATGGAGAAATCTGCAAAAATATTTCCTTCACACAACAGAGTATTTAGTATTTACACTGGTACAAGTGTATGTCAAAATGCAAAAGTAAAACTAACAGCTCGTGACTGTGACTGTAACTGTAAAATGAATAAATTCGACCACAAAGCTTTGTTGGTGTAATTTGTCCCGCTGAGAGATTAGTCAAGTGAAGCAAAAGCTTTACATGACAAGTTTACCATTTGCTCATAAGGGCCTTATTTAAAAGGATTCCAATTAATACAAACACAACACGAGTGTTGACTCAACTGAGAAGAGAGACTTAACTGGGCTTATTGAACAAGCATCGACCTTGTGAAGGACTTAACAAATATGGACGCTGACTCGATATCAACCATCCGCCGACTCGACATTTTGTAACCGTCGCTTTAGCACCTCTAGCTAGCACTCAACGGATCTTGTAAAAGTTGTAAGCTCTTGATGTCAACTCGATGATACATGCCTATGTCAATTCAATGGAGTTTAATGTCGACTTGAGGTGTCGTGTTTTAGCTTTTATCCCTATATCAACTTCCCTCTAAGCTCGATATCGACTCAACAAAGGTTGCTCCGACCCTTGGCTACTTCAAGCTTGATCTTTTAATTCCCGACACCTTCATGAATGATCATTCTAATGTCCGATAATGTTCTGAACTCGGCTACTCGAAATAATAGGAAAATTCGAAAATATACACAAAATCCTTAATAAGTAACACAAAACCAACTCTAAACAATACATATATCACATAAAATATGGATGATATCAACTCTCTCAAGGCACAAATTACCCGACGCTGCATCCTTCCCAAAAAAACACAAAATTAAACTGTACGAAACTATTTCAGGGCACAAGGTGGCTAAACGAGAATCACCATACGAAGATATGAAAGCATGTAACACTCTCAGATTGGCACACTCTTCTGATCATAAACAAAGTGGTGGTACAGAACAATGTAATGCTACAGAAGCTCAGGGCGTGTTTCTTTTAAGGGCACAAACGAGTGACATTCCGGCTTTCAGAGGCAACAAGGTGGCCGCACAAGAAAATAAACAAATCATACAACTCTCAGTTGGACCATACATGAAGCAGACCATGTCGATTACCCGTGTAGATCTCGTTCCTTTCTTCATCATAGAAGAGGGCCGTGATATCCTCCAGAGCTTCCTGGGCTGATCTCCTCGTCCTTGATACGCTAGCTGCTTGTGGCTTTCTCTTAGACCTGCGGCTGCGGCCGCTTCCACTGCTGCTGCCTACGTCCTCTCTAATGGGACAGCAGCTGTCATCCTTTATCTTGGCTAAGCATTTCCCCGTCAGGATATTGCTTACATTGATTGAGCCAGCTGAACATCAGATCAGAGACGATATGCTTAGCAAAAAGAAAAAAAAAAGTGCAATTGCCGCAAGCATGACTTGAATCTAAGATTGCACCAACTATACACCAGGCTCCAATCACAGCAAGCTTGGATGAGACAAACATGCAGGTGTATGAATATGGCATTAAGTAAATCAACATAGATTATTACTATAAACTAAGTCTGAATCGTACCAGTTGCTTCTGACAACGGATCATCAGAATCTGCTTTACAGTATGAGATAATGAGATCTTGGTCACTTGTGATATATATGTTATTGGTGTTGCAGTCTGGATGCCACAACAGATGATCCTCGAAAGATGTAACAAGTTCTCCACGGAAGTTCCAAACAGCCACAGTTCGGTTTCTGAAAGTCAAGAATAGTTGATTCTCATAAAGAAAGATGAAGGCCGAGGGGGTCATGAATTCAGTACTGCTAACTTCTCTTATTTCAGAATTGCGCACCTGCCCACACAGGCAAACAGCTCTTCAGTCTACTAGAGAATCCTAGGAGGATAAATAAAGACCACATCAAAAAACAAAAGATACTTTCAATTACAAACAGACAGAATTCATACATCAAGGATCTGAAGGTTCTCATTCTCTTGCTTTACTAGGAGCTTTTCATTGAACTGTTCGATGAAGTCAACCTTTTTGCCCCGATGAATGAGATGATTAAATGATTTTAGCACAGTACCATCCTCTATTGAGAGGATTTTCAGAGGGACATAGTTCGCTCCCTTTGTAAATATCAGCAACATGATTCCTGGACTGCTCAAGGGGTAAGAAAACCCAAAAAAAGATCAACATACATGAGGAGCCAACTTAATTTACAGGAGGTGCTAGTATTGTAAACAATATTGTATAATAGTTGCACCAAAGGAAGAGGATTCTGAAAGATGAGACAGGATAGCATGCTAGCTAGGAACTAACTGTGTCAGTATACGTACAACAAAGACACGACGTCCAGCTTCACTGTCTAAAATACAGTTCTTATAATCCATTAAACCTATAATACGGTCAATTTTTCTAAGCAAAGACAAATTGGATGAAAAATCAAAGTTACATCAACAGTTACAGACCGAGTTTCAGAAAGGTGGACAAACGTGTTGTAAACATGGACACAGTCACAAATGTCCAGCACATACAAATATACAATCAATAAACATGTCAATCCATCAATATCTAGAACCGTTAACTTTCAGCTTTGACATAAAGACAATATACTTATTAGATCCATCATTTTATTAGAACATTCAAGTGGCAAGTGGATTCTATTGGAAAGGGAGTTAGAATAAGAGTAAAATAAATGATCAATTCAATCCCAACTTCTATTATGCAACTCATAAACAACCAAAAATGTCAGGAAACACTTGCTAAGAGTAGAATTGTCAAATTCGAATGACATCCAAGTGAAGCAGATAAAGGCCCATTTTTTTTCAAGTATTCTCAAACATATGGATGGAAAAGTATTACTAATTCTAGAAAAGGTGTAGATAATTACCTTATCTTAATCTCTTGGATATTTTTATCGGAAATGGAGTACAGCATGGTATAATTCTTCAAATCAAACACCTTGTATACACTGAATGGAAATTCAATAACCAACATTCTCACATAAATATGAAAAATGCTAACTACAAATCACAATGACAGTAAAAGCTAAAAACTTACCTGTCCTGAGCAGAATAAGTGAGCACCTTTCCATTTACATCGTCAAACTCTACAAATCCAGGCCATTTCAGTGACTCGGATTCAAAAAGTGCAAAGCCAGCATCAGGCTTTCCCCTCTTGATGTACCTGAAGACCAATATCATCAATTAATTACAAGAAAAAAATCAATAACTTAATCAATAAACAAAAGGCAAGAAAGAACGCACTCTATCCTTGTAGTTCTGCATTTCAATGAACTGAAATTGTCAGAGGCATAAACTGAAACAGTGATCAAGGAGTCATTGTTCTTGTTATAGAACAAGCTCCGTATCACTTCATCTGCACTGACATTCAGAAAACATATTCTTTGATTTGTCTCTGCAATTAAGAAAATTTCCACCTGTTTAGCTATTCTTCCTTAGCATAAAACATGCAACATAGCCCGCAAAACTGATATGAAAATCCAAAGTACTGACCTCTACTAAAAGCTGCACAGATGCCAGATTGAGCAAGAGCAAATACAATATCATGTGCTGCTACTATCTCAATGATTTTTGATACTTTCCTTAAAAATGGAAGAACAGTGGAGCAGTGCCCTTTTAGATCATGGGAATCATACTCTTGCTGAGGAAATGAGAACTCACAATCAGTTGATACTTGGTAGTAAAGGCTAAGTACACTAGGTTATATGAAAGTGGGGAATCAGAACAAAGAATTTCCTAGAGTAAAATCACAAAATCCAAGTAAAGGAATCCACTATTAAATCACCAATCGAAAAAACATTACATAGCAACATAATCCTAATTAAAGATGGGCGTGTCCGCGTGTAAAAAACAAAATGATGCAACATCATTGAATGGCTACACATAATTTCCAATTCATCCTAGCCTATAATTCTTCACTAAAGTGAAAGATTTCCCATATAAGGGATCCCTTGGGAAACAACCTCAGGGGGTTGCCTGTACTGAGTTGGTTGTTTTTGCTTTGAAGTTTGAACTCTTTAAGCAGGTTAGAGAGAGTACATATCTAAAGAGGGAAGAGAAACCAAAAACAGAAGAATGGATACCCATTGAGAAGCTTCATCAAAATCACCAGAAATAACAGTACTCCTCCGATCAACTTTCAATTCCGTTTTAGGTTGTAAAATTTGATCATCTTTAAGTGTTGTCTTAGGTTTCCTTGACAAATAATTAGCATTTAGTTACGAGATTTTTGTTGAAACTTGTTTTTTATTGACAACTTTTGCTCAAATTGTTCACTGATTGGCTTAAAAGAGGGATGGACAATTAATGATATGATAATATATAGGTAATCATTACAAAAATATGAGAATTGATCATTTCTTAAAACTTGAGCACAAACCTAAAACGAGACTTAATGTTGATCAGAGGAAGTAGTAAATTTTAGAGTTCACAAATTAAGTTTTACATTGACATACAAATTGTACAATGACAGAAAAGGCTAACGTCACTCTTGCCGAAATAAGGAACAATAGTTCAATGATGTCATTTCATCAATAAATGATGGATTCAATTTCTCTTTAAAATAAAATTATGAAGTCACTACAGTAAGCAAGGCAACAATATGATGTCCATGAATCAGTAAACATGAATGAAGTCAATATGAATGTTCCAAATGATGCCATATCAATCTCCTGATTATAAATTTATATGATTCAGAAATTTTAAGCACCAAAAGACTGGAATCTATGTCATGAGATTTCTTTTCAAGGGAGAAAATTAACTTTATAGAAGCCACAGACAAAATCAAATTACTGCAACTTACTTTGTGACATAACTTACCACATATTTATGCAGCAACCCTCACCATGTCCAACCTATTTATAATGAACAACAAACCTGTGCAAAGCACATGTCACATCAACCAAATCTCTTATCCAGTCCATTATTCTACAATTCCACAGCCTACGGGATGGTTTCATAATCCTTCTTTCTTACTTACGTGTGCACAAGCACCACAGCACCACCCACAAGAAAATAGTTCATTTCTCTTCTAACACAGTTGCCCAAATAATTTAAGCACCAGATTTCTGATACTCAATCTCGTTCATCCTAACTAAATCAATAGGTGAACCAGATATCGAGCTTAAACGGACACCAAGCACCTAAACAGGGTTATATTCCTGCTCTCAAATCCCAACAGACACAGAGCCTTAAAAGTGAAAAGGGCAACAGACTTTCAACTCCACGGAGAAAAACCTAGCCCCTTGGGATGCCACATAGCTTGAAATGCTCAAACTTGCAACACATAATTCCAACTCTACCTCTTCCCTTTTCAACACATCCAATTCAACTAGTTGCCATATCACCCCACACTCTGCCTATAAAAACATTATATCAACATAAACGACATGATGGAAAACGAGCAATACGGGATAGGGTAAAACATCTCCATTCACAATCGAGAATCTTTTCAATTTGCACGGTACACTAACGAAAAGTGCCAGTGCCGCCAGAACAAAAACAAGAGCAAAAAAACCCTAAATTGCCCTAAACAAAAGACAAGTCACAGGATCAAAGCAACAAGGAGGATGAGAAAGCGAGACGAGAGAGAGAAAGAGAGAGGTGGAAGTAGAACCTGCAAGCGAATGTTACGAAATCGCTCCTGAGCATTGCTGATGCTGAAAGCGCGGTCCCGCTTGGAGCAAATCTCTCTCCTCTGCAGCTTCCTAACGCTGTTGAGGAAACCGTCAACCCCTCGCGGCCTCTTCTTCGCCACCACTCGCCGAACACTGCACGGTCTGGGGCTCGCCGATATTCTCCTCCCGTCCATGACTCCCCCTCCGACAGGATACAGCGACCCCAAAGCTTCACAAACTGAAGAAATTTCCCAACTCGGGGAAGCTCAAAATTGGCATTGATTTCCGAAGAGAACCTACCCGGAAAACCTGGGGTTTTGGGGACAAGGAGAAGCTGTAGAGCTCCCCTTAACAATGGATCCAAGAGAAGATCTAGACTTCCTGTGGAAGTGGCGAGAACAGAAAGAGTGCAATTTCAAAAATAGGGTTCCTCTTCCTCACACCGATTTCTCTCTCTACAGACTACAGAGTACAGTCTACAGTCGATTCGACACACACACACCACGGGAGTTTGAAAGAGGGACGACTTGTCCAACGCCTCCTCCCTCCGTATTTCAAAACCACCCTTTATTTCTTCCAACTTGCACTTATCTATCCATTGTTTACGAAATTACACAAACCGCTCGTTATTTAACACTTGTTTATTACGGAGTGGTCAATAACTTTTTCAACTAAATTAATCAAAGGTGGACACTTATTTCTTTTTTAATACTCTCTCCATTAAGAAAAAAATATACTTCGTATTGTTAGAAAGATTTAGCGATAAATCTAACTATAAGCGGAAGTGTAAAACGTCGAAAAACGAAAATGTAATCGAAAACAAAAATCTGAAAGTAAAGATGCAAGATCAACACAAGAGGTTTGTTAACGAGGTTCACACAAATGTCTTGCGTCCCCGGAGCCTCAAGAATCAGCCCAAAATCCACTAGAAAAAGAGTTTGTAGAAGTTGATACAAGAGGTGATAAACAAACCTAGATCTATGCATGCACAAGGTAAATCAGAGAGATAATAAGAGATTCCCGTGTGGGACTCGAGATCGAAGAAGATTTTCGATCTCAAACAACTCTCGCCGACTGGAGGAAGGAGGCAGCTACAGCCTACAGGCGCCCTTCGTCTTTTAAGCTCACGAACGACGAAGCTTAGACGGCGACAATGGAGTTTTGAAGAGCGAAACCCATAAAACCTAGCTAAGCGGAGAGAAGAGAGCCTTTTAGGGCTTGTACGGAGAGAGAGCAATACAATGTACGCCAGCAAAGCCTCAAATGAGGCTTTTATAGCTAGGTCACGGGCGAGCCTCCAACATCAAAACGCAACACTTCGCCAAGTGAAACCCTAAGGAGCTGACGAAGCCAACTTGCAACTCAAGCCCAAACCTTTGGGCCAGAGAGTTTAGGCCTTTTAGCCAAGAGTAATTTGTATTGAATATACCAAAATACATCGGTGTTTACAAAAGTAACACCCCCCTAAATTTTTTGCAAAAGTAGCAATGGGTCCACATTTTTTGCAAAAGTAACTGGTAGGCAGAGGATAGAGAAAGGAGGTGGAGGGCAGAGCAGAGAGGTCTACAAGTGTTGGCAGAGGAGAGAGGTGGAGGGGGGAAAGAGAGAGAGATGAATCATTACATGAAAAAAGGAGAAAGAGAGAGAGAAGAGTATTAAATGCAGATGAGAGAGGGAAAAAATCAGTTTTTCATATAGGAGAGAGGGAAAGTGGATGCGATGGCATTGAAGAAAAATCGGAAATACGAACAACTCAGTGATCAGTTGCTTGTCAACCAATACGAAATACGTGCCAGCAACTTAATATTGTGTGTCGACTAAACATTAAACCGTGCCAGCAACTTAAGATTCTCCATCGTATGATTCGTGGACTTCATGGATTTGTTAGCAATTCGTAGGCATCGAAATATCATTGGCATGAAATTTTATTTTTATGTCACAAGTTTAGATGTTGGTGGCACGTAAAACATAATAACTAGCACATTAATTTTATCTGGTACGTAAAACAAATATCGTAAGCTTTCTTACCCATTTTCGTTAATATATGCTTTCTGGATTTGGCACGTGTCACCCTTTGTGGGCCATGTAATAATCAGTTGTTGTCCTGTGTTTCCTATTGCCTGGCATATAACTGCTAACTAGAACGCCCTTTGCTTTTCGATCAGCTTCAATGGCGGTTCTTTTACTTTCCCTCCCAATCATCTGTCCCTACTATTTTTAGGCGGGAAATGTCTGTGTATTTAATGCATGTGGGGGCCGACATTTAATGCACATGTAATCCTCTCTCTCCTCTCATTTTCAATACAACTTCCCCCTGACTTTCTTTTTCCTTTTGTTTTTTCACTTTGTTCACCTACAACCGGATGAAAAGGTAAAAAAAAATTGCAAAACTAACATTTCCTCCATCCCTTGCAATTTTTCCACTAGCAATGCTAGTTTTGCAAAGTTGCCATTTTTATGGTATAGTTTTGCAAATTTGCCTAAATGTAATCACCGAAATTCCTAAGTGTATAACTTGACACTAATGGTAGGATAGATGTACACGAGTGGTAAGATATATTTGTACTATTGGGAAAGAAGTAGAATTAATATTGACCAATCCACAAATCCCAGACTAGTAATCATTGAGGCGTGAATTGACCATAATCTCAATCTCAATTACCAATCCATAAATCCCAATCTCAATCCAATTTCTATCAATCAAATTCATGAATCATATCCAATCTAATTCAATGCTAGAACGACCGAATTAGAGCCTCTACTCTTGGATATAATGTTACTTAGGTTTCCTTCATCTTCTGTTGTAGACTGGAAGCCCTCTACCCTTGGTTGTTTTTTCTGAAAAATGTGGAACATAATTTGCTATGGTTTCTAGCTTGATTTTCCTTGAAAGCTATTTAAATTGGTATGATAGATGCACAAAAATGGTAGGATAGATGAAAACTAATGGTAGGAGAAAACAACGATATCGGTAGGATCAGAATGGTAGGATTGATGGAAACTAATGGTAGGAGAAAACAACGATATTGGTAGGATCATAATGGAAACCCAGTAATTCCTGTATAACTTGACTTTACGAAAAAACATAATCGACTTTACGAAAAAAATTTACTTCCACATGAATCTCAGAAACGCAAAAGGAGAAGGCAGGCTCCATAGGCAGAGACTGAAGTTATTTCCCGTCAAGTTTATAATCGTATAAGTTCAGAGAGATTTATGAATTTGTCCTACCATTATTATATATATTTTCTGTCAGGTTCATAATTGTATAAGTTTAGAGAGATTCATGAACACATACTCCGTATTAGCCTATGTGAGAGTCAAACTCACATATTTGTGTGCAAACACAACGCTCTACCAATTGAGCTAATAGACTATTTTCAATGGGTCCTTATGATCGTCTAGGCATCAAGAAGTGATAATTTCGCAGGAAGCAAAAATAGCGCTTGAATTTGTAATCTTAATTTGCAAGTTATGCAATTGATCAAAAAGAGATAGTATAAATTACGAACTCTCTGCAACTGGTCTCGTGAAACCGTAACCTTGAGGTAGTTCTGTTATAAGAAAAAGGAACAACTACAAAGGGTAGGTACAAGATCACTTACCCATCGCTGCCACTGTCATCGGACAAACTTTTTGCACCTTTTCAAATATGAAAGGACAGTTGTACACTATTGGTAGGACGAAAATATTCTATTGGTAGGATGGGGACTGTATCGTTTCCTGTGATGAACAGGTAGCTTTTTCCCCGTCCTTTCCGCTTCTCTCCTATTCTGCCTCACTTTTTGCAGAGCATGTTATGGTGTTTCAATTCAGATCCTCCTCTCAAGCTTATATATGTTTTTGGAGACACCCATCAATGCAATCATTGCATTTTTTCCTCATAAATGCTCCCAGTTTTTCCCAAATGAGGAGCCCTGTTTTGGCGTCAAAACTGCATTGATAGCCCGCCAAATCAGCTACAGTGAATCCCCTTCAGATTCTCTCCAAAATATCTCCAGATATGGAAAGACAGGTTTAGCCTATTGGTAGGATAAATTCATTCTATTGGTAAGATGGGCAGTGCACAGTTTTCTGAAATGAACGGAAGATGCCTTTTGGTGCTACATGTCACTGACAACTACTGACATCTATAGTGTAGCTGCAGTGTCCCACCCCTTCACCTGCAACTCCCACATCCGGTTGCCTTTTTTATTTGCAAAAATTAACCACTTTCTACCCATAGTAAATAAACAAGGGACATGACTAGTTGTGCAAAGTTTTTTTTGTTTTTTGGTCTAGTTATGCAAAATGCCCATTTTTAAACACCCCCCCATGCTACTTTTGCCAAAGTATACCAAAAGTGGTATATTTGTGCAAATTTTGGTAAGATGTATAATACGTGCTGACTGAATTTAACCCTATCATTTATAATTACTTTTTCAACTAAGATAGCAAGTAACAATGCAATGTCTAGATAGCCTATGTGGACTTCGAACCCACATCTTCGTGCCCGAGCACGTTGCTCTACCTATTGAGCTAATAGGCCAAAACCCAAAATATTCAATAAATAAACTACAATTTTAACCAACATCTTTGCTATAAATCCAAATACCAATATTAAGAATTATTTTACACTAAACTAAATTAAACAAAGCCATAGGCTTTTAGCATATAGGCATCTAGCTCATCAACTGCATAAACACGGCAACTATAAAACAAGTTATACTGTGCACACCCAAAATGGTAATTTCAACAAGTAGTTAGCCACATCACCATAGATAACAAAACAAATAACAAGCCGTGCACCGTGGCAAATTTACCACTAGATATAGAAGTGCTACTTTCCAAAATGCAGGAATATATATGATGGATAAGAACACCTTAATCTTTAGGGGTGGCAGGGATGGAAAATATGAAATTACGAAAGGTCGTCTTCTCCTAAAGACTAAAGTTGAACAAGGCTACAGAGATGAAGCGAGCTCTAGTAGCGGTGGGGATGGGGATAAAACAGCCTCCTAGGGTGGCAGAGATGAACTTGTTAGATGTAATATATGCCCATAGGCCCAATAGTCATTAGGTCATGATGTAAACCTCCTATATATATATTATAATGATAGCGAAGGCAACCCCAACGGGGATTATTCACTCTAATAGAACTGAGATCCAATTTTCGGACCATAAACAAAATCAAACAAAAAATTTACACTCATTAGATCGTACATGTCGGATTCCTACAAACCATAACAAAAAAACCCCCAAATTTTCGGACCCTTGAACCCTAAAATTCATAATTCGAAATTCCTTAATTTCACGCCCTAAGTCACTCATCCTTGAATTGGTAAATAAAGAGCGGCCATTCCGGGGTTCGAACCGGGGACCTATGACTATTGTCCACAAGTCCTTTCCGGTGAGCAATTCCTGAATGGTTAATAAGAACTACATTGATAGATATAACATTTTCGGTCATACCTTTTTAGATTTTTCGAACTCTCAACTGACGGACACAAATCGCAGTCCACCGCTAGCGAGAGAGTCGCCACACCACTACCAGCCACCTCCGGCGCCACTGCAACAGGCCGCCGCCCCTCTCTCACCCGTCATCGCCGCCGCTGGAGCCACCGGTTGCCGCCAAGGCTGCCTCTGCGCTTGTTTTCCTCCCTCTGCTATCGTGTTCTCTTTGCTATCTTGTGTTTTTTCAATCGGACAGTTCACTTCATGGGTTCATATTTGTGGAAAGACTCCATAAATTTTTGTTATATTACATTATTTACCCGTTTATAACTTTAAAATGACAATTTTTTGCCAAAACAAAAGTTTTGAACACGAGACAAATTTTTTCCAAGCCCCAGGATTACCCGGCGAAATATCAAAAACTCTTGTTTACCATGTAAATTAGGCTCAACCACGCGAAGTTTTGAATGTTGCTGCAAAGGTTAGTTTTTTTGTAGTGTTTCTTCCCAAATCCGATTGAAAAAAACAAAAGGGGTAGTATTTTTATTTTTCACCTCATAGCTTATAATTTGTCAATGTGCTCCAAATTTTTATTTGAGATTTAATTTATAGGTAGGATATGAGAATTGGGTTAGGGTTTTGATTTTAGAAACCAATTTTGTCAAACTAAGGTTTGTGATTTTGAGAATCAAATTTGAAAAATTTTGAATAGAGTTCGTGGGTTTGACAATCAATTTTGTGAATTGAATTTCGCATTTGATTATGATATGCGTGCCAATCTCACAAGTAGTATTGGTTTGGGAAAGGAAGCATTTCCTGAGGACTGAGGCACTGTACAAATGCTTTCATCCAAGTTGTTGTAGTTATTGTTAGTTGGTAACTGCCACCGTTGAGAAGTTCCTTCTTATTTGCATTTGGTTTAGGCAAAGGACTTTGTTCAAAGCCTATGGTTCGTATATGACGGGGTTAATAAATTTACTAAAATTATAAATAAGGTAAAATTTATAAATTGTTGGTAAAAGTAGTTAAAATTTTAAACAACAAGATAATTTCCGTATGGGGCGAAAAACATTTTATTTGTAAAAAGTGGATTTTATTTGGTTTTATTAGGAGCTTTCAAACCAAATAAGATAAAAGATTTATAAATTGTTGGTAAAAGTAGTTAAAAATTTAAATAACAAGATAATCTCCGTATGGGGCGAAAAATATTTTATTTGTAAAAAGTGGAGTTTATTTGGTTTTATTAGGGGCTTTCAAACCAAATAAGATAAAAGAGAAGGATAAAACAACACTAGTACAAAATAAACACTCAACTAATCTCATTTTTCTAGCTTTTTTTTTTAACATAAATTTTTAACAAGTTTTTGTTTATTTTGGTCATAAAAAAAGCTATTTAAAAAATAAACACCAAGGAATAATACGGGTTAGTGAAAATCTTGAGTTGGTCATTGCCGATATCAATATATTGTCCAATTTTAATCGTGAGAAGAAGTGAGTAGGGTTTGTAAAAACATTTGAGTCATACATATCTCATACCGCACTTACATTACAGAATTTACAGGGAACATGTGAGAAGTAAGGGAGTAGATTCATTATGCATATATAAATGGGTAAATGCACACATAAATTGTGAGAAAACCCTCCTATAGTCCTATGTACAACTAGTTGTACACTTACCACAACACATTGAATGTGAACACATCGGGAGGGGCCCATCCAAAACTAATCCAGTTGTAGTAGTAACATCATGGTAATCATGAATTTATGATGGTACCCGAGCCCGACCCGAAACATTTCATTTCAATGACGGTGGCATTTCTTTAAATTAAGCGGGTGAGCTGAGGGGGTCTGAAAAAAGAGGCTTCTCAATCTCAATCAAAATAAAATCTGGAAGAAGAATGGAGAATGAGAATTGGATAATAATAGTATGGACGGGGGTAATAGGGGCGGTGATCGCTGCTGGGGGTGTGTATGTACTGTATCTTCTTCAACTGCAGTGTCAGAGGGTTGGGACGCAGCGGAGGAAGCTAACAAGGCAGGGGATCGACGGCCCTCCTCCCTCCTGGCTCCACGGGAATGCGGCTGACCTCCTCAGGATCACCGCCCAATCCCAATCCAAATCCAAAACATCATCAGAATCAGATTCAGATTCAAAGGTGATCTCCCACGACTTCGTGGCCACCGTCTTCCCTTACCTCCATCAATGGGCCAAGGAGTACGGTCAGTTCTCTTTCTACTACGAGTATCTCTTTTGGAAACTTTGCTTTTCTTTTATTTTAATTTAATTGTTCCTTCCCAATGAGATAGAGATAGATATATATTGTCTATTGAGATAGGATGAGAAGAGACGATCTCATCTCAATTAAATTAAATTTGGAGTGAGTTGGGTCGGGGCGTTACATTTCTCAACTCAACTTAAGTTGATAAAAGGGAATATTTTAATGTTTGAGCTCCATTCAAGGAAAGAACGATTATATTTTATTAGTATTTGGAACCATTCCGGAATGGCTCACCGGAAAGGATTTGTGGGTAGTACCTATAAGTCTCGGTTCGAATTCTGGAATGGCCGGTCTTTATTTAACTATTCAAGGAACGAACGAATATGGGATGGGACCCATCCACTTAATTATGTTTAGGTCACACTCACAGTGAGAGTGAGAGTGAGAGTGAGAGTGAGTGTGAGTGGGGTTTGTCCGGGTACTACTATACTGTACACGTCCAACATAAAGAATTAAAGATTAGATTACTACCGGACAAAATATGCATCATTTTATTTTGACGGGACTCTCTCCCCTCCTATAAATTACTCCACTCGACTTGTTACGACTACTGGATCTACTTAATTTGGTTTTATTTTTTATTCCCTGAAAAACAAGTCGAAATATGAAATATAACGGATTGTTCTGTAAAATTATTTAATTGATACTACCTCCGATTTAAAAAGGATGTCGTTTGACTTTTTAACACGTATTTTAAGAAGCTAAAAACTATATAAAATATCAACTTTTTTTAAATTATTTTTTTACAACTTAATATTGGTTAGTAATAAGTATTAGATTATAAAAAATTAATAATAAAAAGGTTAATATATTATATAGTTTTTAACTTCTTAAAATACGTGTTAAAAAGTCAAACGACATTTTTTTTTATCGGCTGTACTATATATATGTTTGAAAAAACAGAAAAAAACGAGATTACTAAGTCTTGTCTAATTGCATGGGTTGCAAGAAGAGAAGAAATAGTTATAGGAGAAGGAAGAATGAGAATGATTGTGAATTGTTAATAAAAGTGGGAATGGCAATGGAAATGGCAGGGAGAGTATACACGTACACAATAAGAAACAAGCAAAATTTGTACGTTGGGAGTCCAGATTTGGTGCGGGAGTTGAACCTAAACATGTCGACCGATTTGGGGAAACCAACCCACCTCACCAAGCAGCTCTTCCCTTTGTTCGGCAATGGCATCATTCGCTCCAATGGCCCTGTCTGGACCAGGCAGCGCAAGATCATCGCCCCTGAGTTCTACATCGACAAGATCAAGGCATCTATCTAGCTACCTCTCCCCCATCCATCACTATTCACTTACTTGTGTCTTTCTCCATCTTTATATATTATAACTATGTATATAGGCTATGGTTGGGTTGATGACTGACGCATCCGAGTTGCTGCTCTCTAAATGGGACGATGCCATTGAATTAGCTGCTGGCGCTGCACCAGTGGAGGTGAGGGTGGATGAGGATTTGAGGAGCTTCTCTGCGGATGTGATTGCAAGGGCCTGCTTTGGTAGCTCTTACTCCAAAGGAAAGCAAATCTTCTCCAAGCTTCGGACTATCCAGAAGACCTTGTCTGCTGGTGGCTTCCTCTTCAACTCCTCCAAATTCACGTACGTATATATATATGTATAAATATCATGTTCTCAGTACGTATCATCATATATCATATATTTAATTATACTGGCTTACGCATGCATTTGTGTTACATATCTATATTCATTTCTTTAAATTATTAAGGCTGATGAAATCGGACAAGGAAAGGGAGACACAGCAGCGGGAGAAGGAAGTGGACGCCTTAATCTGGGACACCGTCCAAGAAAGAGTGCGAAGTTACAACACCTCCCCCGATGCCCACAAGGATCTTATGCAGCTACTCCTCGATGGTGCCCTTCAAAGCGACACCTCTGATGATTCCTCCTCCACCAAGGACTTTGTCATCGACAACTGCAAGAACATCTACTTTGCCGGCCATGAGACAACTGCCGTCTCATCCGCATGGTGCCTCGTGCTCCTCTCCCTTTACCCTGACTGGCAGCACCGTCTCCGACAGGAGGTGCACCAGGTCTTCAAGGATGCTCACCTTCCCCATAGCTTTGATGCCCTCAACAAGATGAAATGGGTACGTACACCTAACTAAGCTTCTTTAATTTCTTTCCATCAATTCATTTCTCGTCAAGTCTTGGATAAGAATCTACAACGCAGTAGCAGTAGCTAGCTAGAACAAGTAGTGACTAATACTAATATATATGTATGTTATTGGTGATGGTGCAAGCAGTTGTCCATGTTCATCCAAGAAGCACTAAGGCTGTACTCGCCGGGAGCATTCGTGACCCGAGAAGCCCTCAAGGACGTGCAGTTGGGGGAGCTTCTGGTCCCCAAGGGAGTCCTGATCTGGACCCTGATCCCAGCCCTCCACAGGGACCCGGAGATGTGGGGACCTGACGCCCACGAGTTCAAGCCCGAGAGGTTCGCTGGTGGGGTGGCCAACGCCTGCAAGGTCCCACAGGCCTACGTGCCATTCGGGGTTGGCCCTAGGAACTGCTTGGGGAAGAACTTTGCGATGCTCGAGCTGAAGCTCCTCCTCTGCTCCATACTCCAAAGGTTCAGCTTCTCCTTGTCTCCAAACTACCAGCACTCGCCTGCATTCGCCATGGTTGTTGAGCCTGCCAACGGTGTTTACCTTATGATGAACAAAATCGGGTGACCAACTTCATGGTACTAGGCCTACCCTTCATGCTACAAACAAGTCTAAGTTCAAATCAAACTCGATCGCTGCTTTATAATATAAAGTCCGTATGTAATAATTTTGGGATGCTTGGTAAGGTAACTAGCGCATGTGCAACTCCAACTCCAAAAGGTATATTATCACTATCAGCAGGTGGGGTTCATATTTGATGAAGCTGAATCCAGCCACATGTTGTTAATCTGGAACAATTCAGTCTAAGTCAATACCTTGGTTTTGCCATTCATATACAAACAAATTGCACTACACTACAATCAATATACTGTACTACAAATCTAATCCAATCTAAAAAGTCCATGTTTCAACAGTGCCCAAAAAAACAAAACAAAACAAAACAAACAAACACAAAGCATGAAAAAAGCAAAGATTATGATTATCTACTTTATCTAGTAGTGTAAATTGTAAAGAGTAAAGTATCTTTGACGAAAAGAGAAAACAGCTGTCTGTCTATGTCTTTTGCCTGATGGGCCTTTGTTCTTATTCCTTGAAACAAACTTTACCAAATTAAGCTTTAGACAGCACAGCACAACACAAATTCCACATCTCTAATCTCTTGGTAGTTGGTAACTTGGTATTGGTCAAATAAAATGTGGGTGGAAGTGTGCATAGTCTCAGCTCGGGGGCTCCAGCGCCAATCTCTGTGGAAGCTGCAGTGGTACGCGGTGGCCTGGATCGACCCCTGCGACAAGTACTGCACCCGCATCGATGCTTCTGGGAGCCCCAACCCCGTTTGGAGGACCAAGTTCAGCGCCGTTGTGGATTCAGATTCAGACTGCACGCTGCACCTGGAGGTTCACTGCAGGGATTCGGTGTTCCTCAGGGACAAGCTTCATGCCTCTGCGGAGGTTTCCCTCAAGGAGTTTCTATCAAGGAACCATCCAAACCCCAACAAATCAACTACAACAGGTGATGGTGTTGCAGATTTGGGGAGCTTCCAGCTCAGGAAGAAAGGCTCTAATCACCCCAAGGGCTTTGTTGATGTCTCCATTCGAACTTCCCTTGATGACAAGCAAACTGCAACAGGTACTAATACAACCAATCTAGTTTCATCTTTAATTAACATTCAGATCTCCTGACCTGATTTGATTTGTGCTGTTGTAGATGGGGAGGGGTTTCAATTAGCAGGCAACAGCAATGTGATAAGCTTACCAACGCCACAACTGCCCTATACCCGGCCTGTGAATCCTGCACCAGCTGGAAGCTATCCTTACAGTCACCCAACACCATATCCTCCCAACTATGGGAACCCTTCACTTGGTGGACCAAGCTACCCTCCAGCTAGCGGGCCCGTCTATCAGCTGCCCAGGACTCCGCCACCTCCACCCCACGCCGGCTATGCGTCAAGTAGCTACCTGAATCTGCCTTCTTCTTCTGCTGGGCCAGCAGGTGTGAGGCCTGGTTTTGCAGCTGGAATGGGTGCTGGAGCTCTCGCGGCTGGAGCTGTCATCTTCGGCGAGGATTTCATGTCGGGCTTTCATCTTCCCTCGGTACTAAATCATCCGAGCCTTGCTGTATCAATCGATCCTCCCTTCTGAATTCGGCTGCATTTGCTGATTTCTGTCAGCAAATTGAAGGGCTGAACAAATGATCCTTTCCTATTTGTATTGCATAATTGCATTGCAGTTTGGTTGGTTTGCAAAGCCAAGTAATGTAGGACTCAGTAGGAGTTGGGAGTGTGACAATCTAATTGCTTTTTTTAGTATACAAAGTCGCAATTGAACACATTTCGATCCGCGTTGGTTGTTTGTCATTTTCAATCTCAGCTATCCCATGGTTGATAATTACCAAGAGATGGCCCAGTTGTGTGAACTACTACTAATTTATCACGTTAAGTCCCATGGGACAAGAATGTTTTCGCGGATACTTGAGAATCAAAGGGGCATTGAAATGAGTCGAGATGCATGTTCACAGACACTATCAACTACTATTACCAAGAGAGCAAGTCAAAGATCATTCATTGATTCTAGGTGATGGTTTTGACACATGATCGGATCAATCAATGAGCACAGCAGAAAGGAAGAAAAAAACCATCATTTGTGACCTGGGATTGGGAAGGAGCAGCCATCAAAGATTACATTACGATTACGAACAAGGTGCTGTGCTCACGATATTTTATACACGAAAGTATAAACCAGTAACTCAGAGACTGTATAAGACGGTGTAAGGAGATATTTACACTGATTTGAAGGGCATCACGACTGCTTGCTTTCATGGACAGCTTATTTTGGCTTAACCCGTAGCATTGCTTCTTAACCTATCTGCGCTGACTCTCAGTCCCGAGGAATCGAACACATTCCACTTGTGACATCTCCCCTCCATTCACAGGATCAAACTTGCACTTGTAGAAACTAATCATTTGGGGAAAAAAAGGTTTGCAGTATGAGCTTCAGGTAAAATGAAACAGAAAAATGCGTGGAAACACAAGGCAGAAAAAAAACGTTTGCACACACACCAAGTCCCCCCTTCTCCAATATACATGCAGTGAAGCTTAAATCACTTAATAGGTTTTCTTTACAACTAAAAAATGAACCTATGAAAATACATACCTTCCATCCAAGGTAACAATATTAACAGTGTTGTGAGATCCAAATCCAATAATGGATCTTCCACATTCAGATAAGTGGAAGCGAGCAAATGACCATTCAGAGCTAAAATATTTTGGCAAGACTCCTGATAAAACATGAATGAAATGATGGGGTAAGAATATAGATAATAGTATTTATTTTTTTAACCCTTGCATAACTGAAGAGGCTAAGAATCCTAAGATCCATTCAGACCATCTAATCAAAACAAAAATATGACAGGAAGTCAGATAGCCATTTTTCCTTCTTTTTTTCTTAAACGAAAAACAAACATATAATATTCTCTTCTATTTCATTACTAAATATAGCATCATATCAAAGTAACTTCATCTTTGTGTAAATCTCAGTTAGTTACCAGGAACTGATTTTAAGATTTCAGCAATAGTGAGAAAGTTAAAGTTCTGTCTTCTTTCAGATACATGAAGTATATAATTTACCCTTCCCTTTGAGTAAAGCTTCACACAAAAGAAAAAAAAACACTTCCGCAATTTGATGATCTATCGGTCTGCCTAAACAGTATTTTCATATTCAGCTTTTTATTTCTTTTGGCCTTGGTCATTGCTCTTTCACAAAGAATTACAATTTCCCATATAAATAAAAAGAAAAAGTTACAAATATAAGCATTCATCAACAATGCTTATGTCAAAACACAGTCAATTAATTTGGCACATCTAGTCTAGTTGCTGTTACTAGGAATAGAAACTCTTGGATGCCAATCATGCAATGATCATCATCTTTAACAAGCCAAATGAGTAATGTGAAAAAACTATATGTGAAAAGCCAAATAGTATAAATATAGATACAGACGGAAAGGCAACAATTTAGAAATGAGCAAACACACTAAAAATATTGGCAGATTCTCTAACCTTTCATAAATGACAATGATAAGCTAGGATTAGCACCAGCATCTGGAGAAACGAGAGGGTCTAGAGACGACGTAGAGTTTTGTTGGAGAAGGGATGGACTTGGTATGGAATTTTGACGAGCTGATGCATCCTCCACAGTTACTCGGACTCTCAGACTGAATATGTGAACGGTACCTTTGTCACTGGAAACAGCCAACCATTGAACATTTGGAGAGAAAGCAATATCATAAATATCTGCTTTTTCTGTCCCTCTTCGCACCTGAAAGAAATAGCGAAGACAGGTCAGGTTACTAACAAGTCTAACAGCACATCGACAAAATTCATGATAAACCAGAAGATATTGCATTATAAACACCACATTTGATCTCCACACTGCATTGACAATAAGGCATCATGGAAACTTGAACTTCAGGGATCAAACAACATAAGCAATTGTTTTCTTCTTTTTTTACTTTTCAGGATCAACAGAACTAAGGAACCCCGTGATTACAAGGGTGGAAAAGGAATATATGCAGGCAAACAATCAATAACATGTAAGAGATAATGATTACAAGGGTGGGAAAGGAATATATGCAGGTAAACAATCAGAACAGAATAGTTTCTGTAAGCCCATGCACCCTGGTCAATATCATTTCATCAAGGAAAAAAGAAATGTGATAGTCACCAAGAAAAAAAGAATGAAAAACTTTACACAGAGGATCAATGGAGCACTGTCCAGCTTTTTGTAGAGATGTTATGAGTACACAGATAAATGCATATGACATACCCGACCTATCCCCAGAGTATACTAAACACGGGATCAATCCAGCATCATACACAAAATTTTATAGCGAAAGATGTTACGTGTTAACAAATATCAAATCTATCCAGCACACAGACTAAGTAGCATAATACATGTAAACTACACAAAAGTAAACTACCCCTTTTTAGGTCACTTTGCACAAATCAGTGTTTAAAATAGCTAGAGGCGACGAAAGGCGATGAGACTAGCCTAGTCATTTATCCTTATCATTTATCATATTTTTCTGTATTGTGAATGAATTTTCCATCTCCTTTCTCATGTATCTGTGTGTGTGTAGAAGAAAGATGTATCTAGTATAACAGTTCAGGAATAATCTCAACAGCATTGCAATTCAGGCAAGTTGTAATGTAAGTTATACCAAGTCTTTACCTCTTGCAGACAAGTTCCATCCATTGTATTGAACACTCTTACGAGAGTTCCCTTCACACTAGCAGTTGCAAGAAGCAGCCCATCTGTTGTTAAGGTAAAGCACGCTATCTGGGAATCATGGGCTTGAATAAACTTAGTCAAATTTAGTCCAAAATGCTCAACCCGCACCTGCCCTCTCCGACGACCTGGGCAAGCCAGGGCAAATGTATTTACATGGTGAGAAAGGCAACAAAGTCCTCTAGGGTTTGACAAGGTCTCAATTTGATGTAGCAACTTCAGATCCAGAAAATTGTAAACATAAACTTTGTGCTCCAAAATGACCACAATGCGATCTCTTCTTAACTTCACTGCACGAACCTCCGACCTAAATGAAAATTCGCCAATACATCGACACTGATGATCGTCCCATATCATAACTTTGTTAGGAGAATACTGCGAATTACCTACACAACCAACCAGTGCCAGAATGTTGCTTCGAAAGAGCATCTCAACAATGCCAAAACCACCATTTTTCAGATCTCGTCTGAAGGTTTCCTTGAAAGGGTCACAACTATAAATGCGAAAACCGGAGCTCGTGCCAGCAGCAAAGCAACTGTAGTCCTGATTCCATGAAACATTCAAGAGCTCTGTATCATCAGAATATTCAATCTCAAGCTCAGTACGAGCAGAGGTGCCAGAATTTCCAGTAATTGCGAATTCATAAGTTGCAAAACTTGAGTTAGGGGTAAATTCTGGAGACGACGATGTAAAAGTAGAACTCATTTGTTCAACACAAGCAGTCATCAAACATCAGTGTAGTGGTACACTGTCACAATATCCATATGAGACGCAACCTCTGGAGAAAAAAAAAATCGGAGTGTTAAATGGTGTATAAGCTATATATCGTTGTTCATAAGGTAAAATCAGCAGGAACTAAAAAAACTAAAAATCTTTCATTTTAATTTAGTTTTTTTTTTTCACAAAACTGCAGGTAAAAAGCATCAGCATCCTAATTCACAAAGAAATCTATACAGTGACACTCTCAAGAAACAATGTTCATTCATTCAATTAATAAAGAAAGGATATCCTACATCCAAGTTTAGTAATGACTTTTCATTTGGAGAATACTTATAGCTTGGCCACTAGCACTAGCCATTGTGACACACAATAACATGTCAACATAACAAGCATGAGTATAGCTGTACAGACATGGGATATCATCCACCCTTCATGTAAAGTAGCTCTGGCATTAGTTCATCAAAACTAGGGACTGACACACAACAATGAATAAAACTGAGATAGTAGATAAACAAACAACTGCAGTTTTTCCATTCCCACACTGTTGTTTTACAGTTCCAAAATGAACCCTAAGCCTGGTCACAATTTCAGTGCTAGTTCAAAATGAAAAACTAGAATAGAAAGTACATCCAGTAAGTACTTAATAGATAATGCAAAGTCTAATATGCAAGAAACTTATAAGCATAAAAACACAATGCGATTACGTTGTAATCAATTAAAAAAGTGACCTCTATTCCCTCAAACTAATCCTTCAACAAGATATGAGCATAACCAATTTTAGGCAAAGAATTGTTGGCCACTGGGAAATCTCTCTAGGCTAGCCTTATCCAAGTTAAGAAACACAAATACCCAAACATTAATCAATGGTTGACAATTGGCAAGTTTCAAGCAGCAACCAACATACATTCATAGTATCAAAACCAATTCTTATAAAGACTAAGGCAACATTAAATCCAAAATATACCCAGCTTCGAATTCCTGAGATGAAACTTAAATCAGCATGATAACCATACAAGTGCTAACATTCCTTTTCACGAGCTTAAAAGCAGACCAACCTTCCCCAATCATAACACCTAATTTAACTTTGAAGGTAAGACTGCTATCATGGATATGGACATGAAATCTGATCTGACAATATCTCCAACAAGAAATATCACTGCACCTCTCCGTTAAAATTGAAAAGCTATATGGCCAAATCAAAGATCATACAAAAACATAACCATTCAACTGCTAAAGAAGGGTATACTCGAAAAAAAAAAAAGATTCTCAAATTTCAGAAACTGACTTGTGTTTCTATAAGAACACAATTCGCATGTCCAGCCTAGATATTCAATTCAATGAATAAATAATGATCCCTCAACTTTCATGATAACCGCAACTGGCATTAAACCGCTCTAAAGCAAAAGAGTGAAGTACATAACCGAATTCTAACAAGCAGTTAGATTTCCTGCATCCAGCAGCTTCGGGCATTCAACTAGATTGGTGCAGAGAAAACCCGATTCTCAAGATCGGGAAGTAAAAATGCCAATTTTCCAGATTGATTGAAATAAATAACTCATGGCTGTAAAATACGGTCGAAGAAGACAAATGAAAGCCCGTAGACGAGAGGGGAAAAGGAATATAATTTAGGGCGGAAACGGCATACCTGAGATTGAGAAACGGTCAAATTCATACGATTAAGCAAGATCCAAGTGAGGAACTAGATCAATAAAAGAGTCAAATGAAGGGATATGGATATGGATATGAATTGGGTGAAACCCTCGTCTTAATCGGGATCGGGGACGGCGTCGTTGCTCACGCAGAGGCCTCTCCGAGGAGAGTGGGGAAGGAGTGACGGAGGGGGAGGATGAAGGATTGAGAGGGGAGAGAGAGGGCCCACCTAAGCGGCGCCCCCTCGACCACCTTCTGATCAATTATAAGTAGACACGTGTACCCCTTTGAATAGTTAAAAGCACCGTTTGGTTTGTAGAAAATGACAAACCTCTTATCATCATTTTGACCTACTTTTCTTTTTCCTTAAAAAATTAAAACAAGAACAAGAGAGGTGTCATTCGACACAAGGCTAAAACTGTCTTCATTTTTTTTTTTTTGAAACGGAAAAAATTTGACCATAGAGCTGAGCTCTATCAGCCAAGAGTATCCTTGCGGATGAGACTACGCAACAGAGAATCACCAGGAGTTAGAGAACCGTTAGAGGCAGAAGCGATACGGATGAGGCTAAAACTGTCTAGTTGAGCTTCCTTCGACTTCTCGATTTACCCGAAGGGCATTTGATACGGGGTTAGCAGTAGGTTGGTCCGATCTTCGACAACAAGCAAGAAACTCAAAGAAATAAGCAAGAATTGAACAAGAACTCAAAACGCAGCAATGAATCAATCAAGAAGACGCAAGAACTCAATCAAGATGATCAAGATCTTTCAAGAACGCAGCAAGATCACCAAGAATAGAACTTGACTTAATGTCGACAATAACAAGAACAACAAAGACTCGACAAAGAGAGATAAAGACTCGAAATTTAATAGAAAGAATGAAAAGACACGACCTGATATGGACTGAGTCGATCTGTATAGAACAAGATAGAGACCTCAAGCTTCCGTATAAGGTAGGAACCAATATCAATGACTACACAACCCGCCTCTATAACCCTACACAATCAATCGGACAACTTGAAGGCACAAGGAGGGGGCTTGTGGATACTAGATTCACCAAGTCTTGCGAAGTTGATGAACGGCAAAGCAAACCAAGCTAGATCAATACCAATAGTTGCAATTGAAGAGCACAGCTCTATTCAATCGACAAACACTCATTGTGTTTCACACAAAAAGAGAGCTTTTCTCATATAATTCAACGTGTTTGATTACAAAGGAGTGAATCGACATATATAGTGCTATAAAAGCTGCTGGGCCGATTCTAATGTTCTAAGAAGATGAAAGAAGATAAAATAACAATTTAAAGGAATTAATAAAATTACCCCTAAAGTTTCCTAAAATAACTTAAGTAAAGAAAGTTACTAAAAATAACAAAAGGATGTTCTTTAATCCCGTCAAAACAGTGACAGTTTGCAAAGAATGCAATTTTCGGCCAAGCTCCATGTCGAATCTGGAAAAACCTTCAACGGCAAAGTTGTAGATCTCTTCGTCCTCGTTCCAACAAGATATGGCACGCCTCAATCCGATAAATATTGAATCCGTACGACCCATTTTACAGAGACGTCGAAAAGCTGTCAAATATTCTGAACGAGAGTCTAAAACGTCATTTGCACCTTTGGATCTTCTCCCAAGGTGGAGCCTTCTTTCTCTTGAGAAGGACATCATCCGAAGGTGTCTTGGATGGTCCCGCATCAGCATTTTATTTTGAATCTTTACCTTGATAAAAAAAATTGTGATACTGGGTAAGTCGTACGATGTCCCGATTTTCGACAATAAAGACTCAAATTCAAGAACAAGAATAAAGCAAGACTCGATTTCGACCAAATAAAGACTCGATGGACTCAGCGATTTTGGACTATATAGGACTCGAAATTGATGAATTGAAAGACACGATAGATTGGGTGAAGCGATCTATATAAAACAAGATGAAGATCATTGGCTCGAAAGGCAAGATCCAACACCAATGACTATATAATCCGTTTCTACAACCCTACACAACCAAGCGGACAACTTGGAGGCACAAGGAGGGGGCTTGTGGATACCAGGGATCACCATTTAGGCAATTTCGGCCAAAAGGCTGAATTTAGATGAAAATAATAATTAAAAGAGTAATTAAAATAAATTCCTAAAATTACCTAAAATAACTTAAGTAAAGAATGTTACTATGTTTTTGGTCCGCCGCCGCCAACCTTCCTTCACCATTTTGCCGGTTGTGTCTTGCCGTCGCCTGGCCTCCAGCCCTCCACCGGTATTGCTCCCGCCTCTGCGGTTCACCTCTTGAACCGAGCCTGGCCTTTCGCCACCATGGTTCACCACCGTCCCTCTTCTTCGCTCCCTTGGTTCACCTCCGATTCGCTCCGACCTCCGCCACAGCCTCGGTCACCGCCGCCCCAATCCTCCTCCCTGCCCCCGTTGCCATCCACCTTGGCCCATCGTCTTCTCAACACCGCACCCGTTGCGCACCTTCACCGTTGGTTCCGCCTTCGACCTTGGCTCACCCTCGGCTTCGCCCTTGCTCCACCGCCCTTTGTTCTGATCGCCTTGGTAATATGTACCGTTAACCCCAAACCTACATCGCTCGCAAGCGCTTTGGACTCTCCGCCGTCACCGCCGCCACCTGCGATGGCCCTTCCACTCGGCTCTGATGCTTCTACCCGACCTTCTTCGGCCACGCCTGCTCCCCCTCCTCCTCCTTTCCAGACTTCCTGAGGCACTCCTCCCGCTCCACTTCGACGACCTATGTTGTGCCGCCGCCTCTTACCATCACCAGCATCTTGGTTGCCGCCTCCATCCCTTGCCTGACGCGTGCCCAAACCCACGCCCACCGCCTCGCCGACTAGCCGCCGTGTCGACTGTCCTTAGCCTTGGTTCGTCTCTCGTAGTGGTGGTCTTCGACCTCCCGCTACCGCGCGCTTGCCTACGGGAGCCACTCCCCGTCAGCCTTTCTCCGCCCTCAAGCACCACTGGCTTGCCCTGGTGGTGCTTGTTAGCGGTGAAGCCCTCAAGCGTTGTTAAAACGTTGTTTTTGTTTTTTCCAAAAAAAATAAAATTGATGGACCTGTTAGGGAATAATGGGGTTTGTGAGCCTTATTGGTTCATTTTCTAACCGCTCTCTGGTTTCTTAGCCTGTGTTTTGTTGTTGTTTATTTATTCCTGACCCGTCTTATATGTTTCCTCTATTTTGGTTTCCCTTGTGGTTGCCTTTACGATCTTGTTATCATCCTTGAGGGTGTGAGTCGGGTTTTTGGGATTTGTTTTGGCAATGATTTGCTGGATTTTTGGTTTGCGGGTTGGTGTACTTTGCTTTTCTTGTCGTGGTACATGTTTTATGTGAACGGTGACTGGTTTGTCGAGTTTGTAGACGTCGTGGAAATGTGAAGATGTCTGTTTACTCTGTAAAGAGTCCATGCTGAGGTGTCCGTTAGTGATCCCCAGAGTTCTCTGTGTGCGTCTGTTGTTTGACTAGTTGGCTTTGGTTCTGCTAACCGGTAGTTTCAGTGTAGTTTGGCTTGTACGTTATTTGCTGCTCTTTTCTTTCTATCATTTACTTCTTGTCATTTCATTTCTGTCATTTGCTTCTGTCATTTGTTTCTTGTTGTACATGATGGTTAGTCCATCCCCCGGCTTGTCCGGGCTCTCGGTTTCTCTAGGCTTGTCTAGAGAATCGAATTTCTTTCCTTATATAAAAAAAAAAAGTAAAGAATGTTACTAAAAATAGCAAAAGTAGTTCCAACACTTAGGCAATTTCGGCCAAACATAACTGAGTGGAATCGACCCTTTGAAGTTTAGAGCATAAGTATGTCTATGATGGCTCCTTTTTAAGTTGAACCACACTTGATAATAGGACATGGATCGCGAACATGAATGAATCCCTTTGAATCTTCTGAGCGAGAGCTCGAGTCACAGGTCCATCCCTAAGTATGACAGAAATGTCCGGAGGTTTCTTGGATGGTCCTGCATTAAAAGGTGCAAAGATCAAGAATGAACCATTTATTGAAAAAAAATACTTATCATTAATATGTCTTGAATCTATTGCATATTGGTAAGTTCAAGGGTTTCTAGGGATGAAGCCCTCTAGCCAGGGGGTTTTAGGGCAGCGGGCGCTATGATGGTGGTCTCGCTGACCGTTCAGCGAATCGAGGTCCAAAGAAGATGCCATATTATTGTAATCAGTTCTATTCTTAGCCTCCATAATAAAGAATACAATTTCTCTGCCCGTAGACATGGGTAACACATACCGAACCACGTAAATCTCTGTGTGATCGAGCCCAGAAGATTGGAAATGAACGAGGTTCCCCGCTATACGAATAGAGTTCTTGATTTTTGGTCTAAAAAATTGATGATGGAATTGAAAAGGTAGTAAAAACACAGCACATATGAGAAATGAGTTAAAGATATCATCAACAACGTATTCAACAAGATAGACAAAAAAAAAATAACAGCGGTATAGTGGTCCATATGGATGAGTAGAAATAAAAAAACATTTGAGAATCAAAATTGTACCTTAATTGGAAAATGGAATACTTGGTAATTGGAGCAATAATTTTTTAAACAAAACTTTGAGGAGGAAGATCATAAATCTAACCAAACCCCACACCCAACAAGAAAGAGAATGAGACAAGACACGAAACATTAAATGAAATAACTAATAAGCCTCAATAAGGTTGGTATAAAATCAATGGCAATGCTTCTAAGCTTCCATCGAGTCTTGCCTCGACAAGCTTCATTTTTTGGGACGACCACAATTCTGTTATAGCTTGTGATGAGACGCGTTGTGGTTCGATATCCATGCAACATATCTCCATTGAAAATGAAAACCTGACAGTCATCAATAGCTTCCTTGGGAAATAGCACCCACCTTGGGAGACGGAAATCCTCATCTTTAATTTCAATTAAAAGAGATAGCTTGTCTTTTATGAAGTCAAAAGAGTTGCTGAGAGAGTTGCAGCATTTCTCCACTAGTCCACTGATAAGACGCATTTAGGTAGTGTTAACATATTGCATTTAGATAGATTTAGATATAATAAAGTGCATGAATTAGAGTAGTTTTTGTATATTTGTTAATTACATAGAGAGTCGGAATCTACATATGTTTGCATATACTTTCAGGAATTGGTGGAGTCAATTGATGACAAGGGAATGGCCTAACATCGAGCAAGAGGCTTATAAACAAGAAGAATTGATTGGAGCTGTCCAAGCTGGCAAAGCTGCACTAAAACGAGTCGTTCGAAGGCTGTAGTTATCGGATTGGGGCGTACTTATAATTGTTGGAAAGAAGATTCGAAGACCTACAACTTTCGTGTTTACAACTTTTCCAAATTCGGCTTCGAAAACAGCGAAATCTGGACTTGAAATGTGACTGCTGAATATAACTCGGTCTGGGCATTAAAAACTCGACCGAGTTTTATTGCATACCCGAGCTTTTTAGCAAGTTCAAGAACAAGCAGTTACTTTTGTTAATTTCTGAAAATTAATTATTTTTATTTTTGGTTTTGAATTAAGGAGAGGAAACTTGAAACGTTGGTTTTTGGTGGAAATAACTAGGAGTTTTTTTTGGGTTTTGTTTTGTCGGTGAATTGAAAAACGAGGGGCACGAGTAGCATCCATGGTTGTACCTTTGTGATTTCTCCACCATGAATCACTAAATCTCTTTGTTAGGGGAAATTAATCGAAGCTTCAGGTTTTCTATTTCATTGTGAGATTTCTATTCCTAATACTCCTCTTTGAATATTATCAATTCTTTGCGCTGATTGTTTAGAGTTTTCGTGAATTTCCGTTAGTCTGATCAACTGATGCCTTTTCATGATAATCTATAGCTAGATATAGGTAATTTCTGGTTGAATTATCTATATTATTGTGTAGCAAAATATAAATCTCTCAAACTGGTTGATTTAGGGATTTGTATGAAGAATTGATTTGCAATTGATGCAATAACTGGTTGTGCGCGTCTTTGTTGATTTCCTTTAGACTTCATCAATTGTTGAATTGAATCTTGATAGTTTCAGGATTGTTTGATAATTAGGGTTTTCAGGGTCTGGTTGTCCTGTTAACTAAATTTGATAAGGAATTGATTCAAAAGACCTAGTATTTCCACAATAAAGTATTCAAGAAGAAGTTATCTTTACGATATCAATGATCAATGAACAAACCTGATTGTTGAGATTGATTGACCTCAGATATTCTCTCATATTTGTTCACTTAATCTGTTTTACTTTATTATTTTGCTTACTATTGTTTCTTACTTAGTTAGTCTAAACCATCAAAATCCCCCCCCCCCCTTTGTTTATTGTTCTTGTTGACGCACACTTGACTTGCATACAAATCGTTGACTCTCTGTGGGATCGACCCGCACTTGCCAAACTATATTAGTTAGGTTAGTCGGATTTATTTGATAGGATTTAAGGCGACTGAAAATCCTCTGTGAATGAATATGAGATAATAGCTCAGGTCAATCAATCTCAGCAATCAGGTTTGTTCATTGATCATCCACTCCATTGACAGTGTCTCCCTCTATTCTGATCCCTCCATTCAAGATATCATTCGAAATGATGTACCTGGTTGGCGATATAGCAGAGCCTAACCGCCAACCAAATCTTTCCCTTATATAAATAAAAAAAACAAGGTTAAAAGTGTAATACACCTCACTAAAGAGTGCAAGAGAAAGAGGCTTCTCTTCTCTTTATAATTTTTTTTTATTAGGTAAGAATTCGAGTTCAGACATGTCTGAAACTCGAGGGTCGGCCAAGCCGACAGACGGGATAACCATCTGAAAACCACAACATACAAAAATACAAACGGTGCAAACTTAAGCAAACGACTCTACAAAAAACAACAACCAAGCAGACCTAAACCAAACTGGATGGGGACGAAGATGACTCACGAAGCCAAACCCCACCCTAAAGCATAACCGTAGGTCAGCGACCTACGGTTCACATTGTCACACCCCAATCTATCCCGACTCTGATAGTTAGAACCAGATCCATGGAGAAGATCACCAAGCCACGCCACCGTAGAGCCGCACACTACCTAAGTAAAGAACACCCAGAAACCCTAACGAGATTTAGTCGCCCCAATCGAGATTTAGTACACGCCCTTACGAGCGGGGTTTGATACCCTTGCGGGGTTGTAATCTCTCTCCCTCTTACTAGGAGAGAGATTTTTTTGGTCCAACGAGATAGAGTATTAACCTACAAAGAGAGATTGTTGCCCTCCGAAAAAGGATTCTTAGCCTTCGAAGAGGTGGTGGCGTTGGTGTTCTTCATCCCTACTTTGGGTTTTTTTTCAAGCCCCTTCGAAGAGAGCATTTTGCTCTAGCCAGTAACCATATATGAGCCTCTTCTCTTTATAAATGATCGAACAAGTCATTGTCTTTGTACCATCTCCTTTATTTTTTCTAAAATTTCATCAAAAAGAAAATAAATTATTTTAGAAAAAAAAATATTTTTTAGAAATATTTTTGTTTTAAATTCAACAATTTTTCCATTTTGAAAATTCGAAGAACCATTTATGACGATGCACCAACATAAATAATACTCTCTCCGTCCTAAAATACATGGTCTTTTAGACCTTTAACTTTTGTTAAAAATACATGGGTTTTTAGGTTTATAGGGTAATTATTACCCCTAAAAAAGTACAATAGTAAGTAAAATTTAAGAGTTCCTCCCTCTATAATAATAATGAGATTTAAATATAAATAGGTTTCCTTAATTAACGTGCAAAGTTCTAAAAGACCATGTATTTTTGGACGGAGTGAGCAGTATTCATGATACCATGGGTGAATATGAGTAAACGCTTTCATGAATGAGGTTCCCCGCTATACGAATGAAACGTCATCAAAACTAATAAAAGCACCCGCGGATGACTCATAGCCATGAGTCCCATGAGTCACCGGTGGACAACATATCCGCGTTTGATCACCCGTGTTTGGACAACATATCTGCGGACAAACCATGGTGAAAAAAGGTCAATAAGGTATAGTTGTGTTTGGTCACACGCGGACGACATATCCGCTAGCGTGTAGAAATCCCTACCGTCACTCCCCGTAGCTAGAAGCCATCCGTGGATCGCAAGGGCGTCAAAATGTGGGAAAACCCACTAACTCACCACATAGACACATGTCTTGTCCCGATGGACACTTGGCAGCAACTAAAAGTCATGTGTCATCAACTAACGGGATACTTGTCAAGCGCCATGCAAAGAAAATCACAAAAATTCTCCTATAAATAGCCAAGAGGGCTTCATTCTTAAGGGTCGGTATTTGAAATCTAGAAAAGGATAGGGCGGGTTTCATGGCTCTACGAGTCTTCCCGAGCGGGATTCATCTCTGTCAGCAAGAGTCGACATTTGATGGAGTCCATGGGAGGAAGGTGGTCCGCAGAAAGCTCAAACTCGGATCGGCACAGATCATGATACGCGGACGGCAGGCTCGTCGCGTATCTCAGGTAAGCCCGATCACCCGGGTTCATCCGCACTCTGCTTGATCCCAAAATCTACAATTACGGGATTTTCATAACGTGCTTCGTCATTGGCGCCATATGTGGGGACCCCTCACACTAAGAGGTAATTTAAGATCGGAGTTGAATATATTTAGCTTCGATCGGATTGAATTTTCATTAAATTAATTTGGCAGTTTGATCTATGTTGGAGCTTGTTTTATCACTCGTGTAGCAATTTTAGCACATCGAAGCTTGTCTCCTTGCTCGCGTAGTAATTTTAGCACATCGGAGCTTGTCTCCTCGCTCGCGTAGCAATTTTAACACACCTTATTTTATCGCTCGCGTGGCTCTTAGCATAGACTCGAAATTCGGGATGAAAACGGGGGGGGGGGGGGGGGGGGTAAGTGCTCCTTTAGATGATATGTGAAAAAGCCCCTCAATACTGGAGTTGTGCTCGCGGATGGCCTCCTTATAGTAGCCTTGGGATTTCGGAGCAATGACGGAGGTAAAACCTATCGTTGATCCGCCAAAGAAACTCAAACCTATAACAAGTATAACAATAAGCAAGAGATCGATCCACTGGGAAATTTATAACTCAAGTATGCTTTAAGTGTCAATCAAAGTAACCAGTTTGGGGGGTTTTTGTGTGTGAAAGATTCGCCTTTTATCAAAGCGAAGTAAATAAAGCAAAGTAAAGGAATTGGTTTTAGACAATTTGGAGAAGTAATTCTACCTACAATTTTCCACTTTATTGGATTGAGGCGATCCTTGTAACTTCTTCTCGTCCTATTAAGTTTCCTCTGAATGCCCTTGTCCCGACCTAATATAGTTACTAGTCCAATTAGTCCTAGAAACCCTTATCAATCGAACAGTCCCTAAAGAAGGATTTAATCCAATTGATAGCTTTAAGTTCAGAGATTAGCCAAGGTATTTGCAGTCCCTAAAGAGGGATTTAACAACACATTCAACTTCCTACTCATTCAATTAGTTCAATCGGCCCTAAAAGAACAAGTTTGCTACTTAGGTTAAGGTTCACAATCAGGAATCTACAAAACCTTAGCAATTGAATTGATTCTAACTAGTTGCGCGGGCTAGATAGAATAAAACAATAGACAATCAAGCACAAGAATGTCGAAGCAGTCAAATATAGGAAATAAGAACGAGAATTAGAAACTCACAATCAATCCAAATAAAGCTTCAAATTGCAGGCAGAATAGATGAGTTTAGTTACTCAGGGAAGACATTGCTCAAAATCTCTAAAGTGTCTGATGAATAGAATAGAATCGAAGTTTTTCAAAATAACATAAAACTTGGCCTTATAAAAGATCCAAAGTCGGCCATAAACAAAAACCAAAAAGCATTTAGGGTTTATTTAATCAAAACGCAGCGTTATGCGCTGACGGAAGATACGGCGGCCGCCGCATGTATACTGCGGCCGCAGCATCAGTGTTCCTCTTGCATCGGTCCTGGCGGCGGGCGCCGCAAGGGTTGCTGCGGCCGCAGCCAGGGGCCTTTCACGGAAAATCTATCCCGAATTTGCTCTTGCTGTCAGCATGAAAGTTGTAACTCTTTGAAAGAGCTTTCCAACGCATGGTCATAATAGTCAATCGGACAACCGATGCCTCCAGAAAGTGCAAAACAAGTTCAGCATGTCTGGCGACAACTTCTGCAGACTAGTTCTTCGTTTAGGCTGCTCGCTTCTTCTTCTCATGACCTCTTGAGATCTTCATGTAAGCTTCTTCGATCAACCAGACATTCTCATCTAATGCGTTATCAACTCATGTCTCCTCCTCGGATCCACCATTACCTGAAATAATCAATAAAAGCGTGTAGATTCCGACTCCGACAACATAGAGAACTAATATGTAAATCGTGCTTAATCCATCAATGAAATGCATCTTAACTAAGCTAAATGCAACCTATTATTCCTACTTAAATGTATGCTATCAAGCAACATCTCGTAAGCACCTCGATGTTGGAACTATGCTCGCAAAGGGCTTTCTTGTAGTAGCCTTGGGCTCTCGGGGCAACATGTTTTAAGCCCCTCGACGCTGGAGCTATGCTCACGGAGGGCCTCGTTGTAGTAGCCTTGGGCTCTCGGAGCAACATCTCGTAATCCCCTCGGTGCTGGAGTTATATGCTCGCGAAGGGCCTCCTTGTAGTAACATTGGGCTCTCAGAGCAACATCTCCTAAGCCCCTCGGCGCTCAAGCTATGCTCATGGAGGGACTCCCTAATTTAAGCTATGAGCTCTCAAAGAAAAGCTCTAATTGAGTATAAAAAATTACCCCTCAACGCTGGAGCTGACTTAAACTTGTCGCCCATATACCCTAGCTAGGGGTGTTTCATTAGCACAACTCATTTTCGCAAAAACAGTGATGGGTCGAAATACTCTTGGTTGAACTACGAAAGACTTGTTTCTCTTCCCAAAAGATACGTAGGCAACCCATTAGTAGTTGGGTACAACCCAAACCGACAAACTTGAAAATTTCCACCAAAGGTTAAAAATATCAAGTACCCCTTCGCGGATGGATATAAGCGATCGAAATACAAGTGCATATAATGCATTGTTTTAATCGAACCCTAGTTAAGTCAAAACTAACTTAACTAAGGATCGATGAGCTATGATGATGCACCAACATAAATAATAGTATTTACGTACGATGCCATGAGTAAATATGATTAAACGCATTCATGAATGAGGTTCCCCGCTATACGAATAGAACCTCATCAAATCTAATAAAAGTGCATGCGGATGACTCATTTCCATGAGGTGCATGAGTCACTCGCGGACAACATATCTGTGTTTGATCACCCGCGTTTAGATAGCATATACGCGGACAACCATGGTGAAAAAAGGTCAATAAGATATGGTTGTGTTTGGTCACACGCGGGCAACATATCCGGTAGCGTGTGGAGACCCCTATCGTCACTTCTCGTACCTAGAAGCCATCGACGGACCGCAAGAACATCAAAATGTGGGAAAAGTCACTAACTCACCACATAGACACATGTCTTGTCCCGATGGACACTTGTCATTAGCTAACGGAACACTTGTCAAGCGTCATGCAAAGACAATCACCAAAATTCTCCTATAAATAGCCAAGGGCTTCATTCTTAAGGGTCGGTATTTGAAATCTAGAAAGGGATAGGCCGAGTTTCATGGCTCTACGAGCCTTCCCGAGCGGGATTCGTCTCGGTCAAAAGGAGCCGACATTTGATGGAGTCCATGGGAGGAAGGTGGTCCACAGAAAGCTCAAACTCGGATCGGCATAGGTCATGATACGCGGACGACAATCTCGTCGCTTATCTCATGTAGGTCCGATCACCCAAGTTCATCCGCACTCTGCTTGATCCCAGAATCCGTAACTATCAGAACGGGCTTCTTTAATTTAATTTTAGAGAATGAGATAAAAATTTAGCAGACCAAATAAATTATTGAAATAATCCAAAAATTTCTAAAATTGAGAAACTCAATAATGCTCTTATAATCTTTTTTACCCAATTTCATATGTTTTGAAATTGATAACATAACTCCTAATCTCCTTATAATGGAAAGACATTTTACAATGGTGGAAGCTTCTCCCTCGGACTCAAGTCGAGGTGACACTGAGAGTGCGAAATCTGTTGTGGTGGGCTTGCAAAGGGGTGATCCCTTGTATGATAAATCTAAAACATTGTGATGTGCGCCTATGTATCTAGTGTGGACATCCGGATAATGAGACTCATGTGTTCTTTACATGAAGGCAAGACAGATATGACGAATGTTTCCAATCCTAGGTATGTATGGCAAGCAAGAAAGGTGTGCACTAGATGCATTCGGGATAGTCATGGCATCAGGGGATAGGATGGTTATTCAAACTCGGGTATACATTTTGGAGGCTTATTGGATGATGTGAAACCGAAGAGTCTTTGATTTTGTCGAGATGGAACTGGGGTTGGTGGCTTCAGGTTCCCCACGTAGTATGAAAAATCGAGGCGACTCCATGATCTGAAAATTTTCTGGGAGGATCGTCTTCACTGCCATAAGGACTCCTGATGTAACTGCTTGATTGTGCTTGACGTCAGATCTTAGTATGTGTTATCCCCAAAATGTTTGGGTTATGTTTGCTTCTTCGACTTGATTTGCGTGCTTACCTCCATTTGTATTGCACCATTTTCTTTTTCTTACATTGTATGTTTTTACGGTTCGCCGTCTGCCAATTTAGTCGGGTTCACGAGGTGTCAGGTCTGTCTAAACCTCGAATTTTTTCCTAATAAGAAAAAAGACATTTTTTATTTAAAAAATCGATGAAAGGCAAAAGAGATTATCCCCGTATATATATATAAAAAAATTGTATAAGAATGTTGGACATCGCATACAAGTATATATGAACCATGTAACTTACCGTGCAGAAAAATGCGTTATTTTCACACGAATGTCTTTTCGACCTTATCCTAGAGAATGCCATCAGTTAGGATTTCTCGAGCTGAAATATGCACTACCACATATCATACTGTATCTGCTCGTCCTCCTCTCTTTCATGGGTCATTCACTTCCTCCAAAATAATCGGTTTTATTATCACTACTCCCCGCCTCTTCACAACTTGCTAGACCTGGACAAACACAGGTAGACCCGCTCGCCCGCACCACCCCATATGATGCTACATATCTATTAAGCAACGCTAAAACATGCACGTACGACCAACTAGTAGACATGTCAATATAAAATCCGACCCAACCCGTTGTGTAAAACATTGGAAATTTAATCTAATGGCATCAAAACAATGGAAATTTATTTTTTAAAGTCATTGACCTTCTTACCCTTTCTAAAAAAAATAACAACGTCATTCAACTTAATCTACTTAGTTTTTACTTATAGTAGTATTAAACTTCTAACTTACTATATAATTGATTTACAAGTGCTGCATTTATTTTCAATTCAATAATACAGTAATAAGTAAAAAGAAGGTAGGTAGCAATATACATATACGTAGTATGATATATCCATAGTGAATTTTCGTTCGAACATCTACATATTTCATTAAGAATTGCACATTCCTGCCAGATTCAATCCACATGAACTAGAGATTATGGCCCATACTGTACAATTTTCTTTTAATTAAAATATACTCGAGTGTACAATTTTGGGTTCGGCCAACATCCCAAGATTGAGTTAGGGCCTTCGACTTGGATTATAAGCTTCAATCGGCTCAAAATTCGTGATTCCTGTGTGGGTCGGATTGAAGCCGATTCAGGAATCAGACCTGCACACTTTCGCACCATACATGAAACCCGGTTCATAGCCAGAAATGTTGATTCTACACACACTACCATGCTAGATGAGTTCTGTTGTATCATCGCCGTCCTCAGGTTCGGGCTGGAGATAAGATCTGCTATCTGCCCCACTGATTAAGAAAATCGCATGCTCAACTTCCCACCCATCAGCAGATCAGCTTAAACTCCGTACCCATCCCTGAAGAACCGTCCTACCAAGAATGAAGTTTGCATTACAAAAGAGTACATGTACTGTGTTATTGTGTGTGTGTGACAATTTTTTTCCCTACAACAAAACCCCTACAATACACACAATAGTGCGTCTTAATTTGTAACATCAACCTTTTGAAATTAAAATTTCAGGCAAACACAAGCACATATCTGTTTAAACTACACTGTTACTGTTAGCTGAACAAAGCTTAAGATTTAAAATGGTTAATAGGGTTTTCAACTCACACAAAACTTAGGGCAACAGCAAATCTTCCCCCTAATTTATTTTTATTAAAAAAAAAAGGAAAAGGCAGTATGAATTGTACGAAATTACAAAAATCAATTATTTGTTTGAGAGCACATTGGACCACCATTCACATTTACTATTATTATCATTCCCACCCACATCAGATTGTGTCACAGAAACAAGTGCAGGACCACTTGTAAACTCAGACACATACCATGTTAGTTTCCTCAGGGCATAAAATTGAAAATTGTAAAAAACAGTGACATTCAACTTGGAGTTCCATTAAATGCTGAAAGTTTTTCTTCTTCCAAAGAGGCTATTTGGCTGATGACCTTTGTTTTGCCATTACTAGCAAACTAGGGTTTAGTAGAAGAAGAGCACACAGATACGTCGACAGCAGAGGAAGTGCAGGACGAAGACATAAAACAATATATCAGCAAAGCAAGCAGGCATGAAAGCAAACTCCAACAGCGCACTTTGAATTGCCGGGAGCAATGTAGAATTATTGGTATTGAAAATTAGTGTTGGGAAAAAGCGTAGAGCTACAACGAGCATGATTATACCATAAGCTGATAAAATAATAGCAGACAACTACTAAGCACAATTTCAAATGAAAAGAAAATTTACCTGGTTGTACTTGCTCCATTAAAGAGCGAGACGAACTGAGGCTTTGGAGCCTTATTAAAATAGCATCTGCACACAGATCGAATCTGTACTTTGCGCACCTAAAAGAATCTTTAAATATGCACTTAAAAAGCAAAGGCTTTAATCAAACTAACTTAAAAAGAATTCATCAGATTCTCTTGAGAGAAAGGAGGAGATGGAGCTGTCATTAATTAATTTATACGGAGTAATATTGAATGATCGCGGCTGGAAGAGTAACATGCTGCATTCACATCTACAGGTTGAAGAACTCATTGCATGGTAAGTACACCTCTTACCAGGCTACCAATTCACATATAAGAAACTCAATTTCAAATGGTTCATTTGATCAGAGAATACTAGTAAATATGGCCGCCAAACACCTCAACAAGAAGATGGCTCCATACCTGCAATTTCCTGTTGGTGAAATCATGCCACAAAGAAATATCACACATGTTTAATTTGTTGACAGTGAACAACAAAAGGCTTACGCAATGCGGTAAGTATACAGTATATATATAAGAAGCAAACATTAATTGTTTCCAATGGATTGCAAACCAAAACTGGCCCCTCACCTCTATAATATGCAGCAATCTCAAGTTATAATTGAGACATTAACAATGCACACATACATAACCTGTTAAAAAGAAGGAAAGGGTGAAAGGGAGCTCCCTTCAGTCCAAGCAAAGAGGAAGAGAGAAGAAATCATCTCCCGCATCATTCATGCAGTCACAGTAGTAGCAAGAGTTGTGTATGTTCCTTGGATTTCTACTGGGGTGCTTGAATGAATGAGTCGGCAGATAATTCAATTCCCATCTCCCATCTATGAGTGGGCTGAAGAGAGCTCCCTTACACAGCTAATTTCTCCAACCCATCATGCGATACATATACATTTGGCACAAAGAATCAGTATGATAACAAGGTTTCAAATGCCTAAATCAACGCAACCCACCTATAAAATGTTTAACTGGTTGATAATAGGAGTGGACACAGCTTAAGCATGCAATGTATCTCTTCAGTATATGTACCTCAATGCAAACAAAGAATCAGTATGTGATCAACGGATGCTAATTATTAGAGATCCCAAGTGATAGTTAACTTACTTTAGATTTCATTGCAGTAACCATGGCTGCTCAGTTTACAAGATAGTGCAAGAATTTCTTTTGGAAATGTTTCATATATATGCAAATTCAACCATGTTAGGAAATAGAAATCAGCAGAATATTGAAACAAAGGAGATGTATACAGCTAAAAGCTAAGATCATAGCATGATGAAGTCAAGACTTAATCTTTGAAAGCATCCAATCTGAAGCCAAAACATGGAAAAATGGAATTCATTTCAAATTTTGGTACTCATGCATAAAAGATGAAGTAAGAATCCAAGATACAGAAATTACTAATACAATTAAGTGAGGAGCAAACCTAGCTAGAAGATGCAAAGGATACCTAAGATTTGGGAAGCAATTCATCCAACAACAACACTTCCAACACTGATGAGAAGGCAAAACCCTAACCCTAACTTATTTAAGAAAAATAACAATACCCCCCTATATAGTGAGTCAGTGATTCACTAGTAGCAATGAAAAAGAGTTGAACACAGAGAGGGATTCAAAGTGGTGAAATAACATTAAAGAAGTCCAAAGCAAGCCAGGGACAGATCAAATCAAGCAGATGGTGTAAGCATGGAATCAATTTGGAAGATGAGAGTGACTGGAAGAGAGAGTTTTCTTCCTTGAAAGTTCAAACCTCAAAGCTGGGATTTGTAGTGTGCAGACTGCAAGTTGGCTTGGTATTTTAAAGAAGGGTATCAGATGAAAGATGTTTTAAAAAAAAAAAATACTAAAAAATAATTTCTGAGCTGCACAGTAAAGAAGAAGTGAATGACTGTTGATATGATCTGACGCTGCACCAGGAAAAGGCAAAGCAAGAAGTAACATTAAATAAAAGAAAACATGAAACCCCACACCTTACAAAAAGAAATAATTATTTTATATACTGGCAAACCCCACCTCCTCCACTACCAGCCTTTGGTATTTTGGTCCATTACTCAATTTTCTTGTTTTCAAACAAAATGGTAAAGATTCATCATCAGATGGATAGACAGATGACTACTCCATATATTCATATAAATACAAGCTTTTTATATGCTGCACAACTAGAATAGGAGTAATAAATAAGGGAGTATACTGTATACATGGAGGAAAAAAGAAGCATATCTGCAAACTGTAGCAATCCAAGTTCCAAGAAGCAATTGGTTCCACTCCAGGACTGCCATCCAAAAATCATTATGTTTGGGCAAATTGTATTCATGCGCAACAAAGAAAAAGTAGGTGAGTGGGTTTGGTTTGGTGTAAGATGCCAGAAATTACAATCATAAACATAAACATATGGTGAAGAAATCCCTACCCAACATTGGGGTTGGGGTTGGAGCTAGTTGGAGCTGCAAATAAAATTTCATGAGACTGCAAGTGTAAGATAGACCCAATTTAGAGTTGATAATTGGAGTAGTTGTATGATTCCAAAATGGAAGAAAGTGGTGGAAAATTAAGAGGTGGGAAATGAGATGAGGAGTCCCTTTCATCATGAGAGTCAGGGAGAGGAAAGCGACCCTCCTGAAGAAGAAGATCTCCACCAAATCTAAAGGGGTATATATTTTTAAACAGACACCAAACACCAAACACCAAACAATGGGAGAAAAAGAGATTTGATTACCTGGTGTTTGTGTTTGTGCCTTCTGGAAAGATAAGATCAGAGAGCTGCACTGCAGAGAGATAGTACATACTACACAGACAGACATAGAGAGAGGGTCAGAGAGAGAGAGAGAGGAGTTACTTTTGACCATTCTAATTTCTAATTAAATGGAGTGAGTACTGTGGCCTGTGTTAATTTCATGCTCTCTCTCTAAAAATCCCCAAAATGAATTGGGTGGGGTGGTTTTCTCCTTCTTCCTCCTTCTGAAATCTGGAATCTCAGCGTTGAGTAAACTAAGAGAACACCGCCCGTCTCCATTGATAATTGATTGTTGTTATTTATGTGGGTGGATGATCCAATCACTTGATTTGAGGGTAAGTGGTGGTGTTCAATTCAGACCAATCGGGAAGGAAGATGTATCCAAGACTGACTTTTTAAGTTTTACCTTTTACCTAACCCAGAAGCTGCTGAGTGCTGAGCTGGGAGGAGGAGGTGGTATACACTATACACTATACAGACACGGAACACCCAACTCACACAGGCTACACAGCGACACAGCCTCACAGGGAGAGATGGGGGTAAACCATTTTCCAAGGCCCGTTTGGTTTTCCATTTATGACCTAACAAATAAAGTACGGTGTATTAATTACAGCATCTCCCCACCATTTTACATAAACTCAGGTTTTTGGAGAAGTATTGGTATATACACCGTAAATGCAACATAAAAAATGCACGTAGCCTTCTAAGTTCTAACTAATTATCGTTTTAAAAAAATTAATTAACCCCTTTTAACCATGCACGTCGAAAATGACGTGCATGATTTGGGGTGTATGTAGCGAACCTGTTTTTGGAGGCTTTTTCTCGGTGGAAATGGGACGGATTATGGTTGAAAATAATCATTTTAACGCCCGTTCTGTGGATATAAACTTTCACCTGTCCCGCTCCATCCCCTCCAAACCCTTCATCCACATTCAATTGGTGAGCGGGTGATGCGTGTGATTTTTGAATATATCCAATTATACGAAGTAAGAGACAAACCAGACATTTTAATTTTCAAATATGAAATAAAATATTTGTATTAGAACACATATTAACCTATCAAGTTTGAGTTCAACATTACGTGGAAATTACACAACTTATCAAATAAAAACACTTTGAGTTCTAATTCAACAATATGTAGAAATAAAAAAAAACAGCGGGAATATCTTCAATAAGATCACAATATTGAAGCATTTTCGAATTCACTATTGAATCTAATTTTCAAATTAACTATGGACTCTACTTACAATATAAAATCAAATTTAAACCACTTTTCAAGCATAAAATAAATGCAAGGTACAAGAGAAACAAATTTATGAAATTATGAAGGGGTAGAAGCTAGGGTAAAACCGTATGTTTAATTGGATTATTAGATACTTATTGGGTGATTATTGGTACGGATTAATAGAACGGTTATGAGACGGGCTATTGGAGCAGCTTGTGGTTGAAAAATCATCATCCATACCCAATCTATCACTCACTTCATCCGTCACCCGTTTTTTCCCTATTTTTCAACACCATTCCATGCCTTGTTCTTTATCTAAGAGCACATTTTTTTACGCGCCATTTTCACCTTAATTTTCTCATTTTCAACCAATATTTTTTTTTCCTTTCCATTTTTTCCTTAATTTATATTAGTGATTTAAAGTAATTAAATCCATTTGATGATTAATACTAGTATATAATTATTTCTTAAGATATTACATATTTTCAAATCAACAGGTTTAACTCAAAATATTTTAATGATAAATTTTTAACCAATCAAATTATAATAGAGTTTTTCCTCAATGTAATTTACAAATAAAGATAATAAATTAAAATAACAAAAATTTCAAATATAGTTTCTTAATTTGCTATATGAGCCTGGGTTAGAAAAAAATGATATAACAAGTAATATCAAATTTATTGATTTCTGCTTTTTTATTGATATTTTAAGTCCATATAATAATTATCAATCTATTATATGGTTGCATTAATTAAGTAATATTATCTAAAATCTAAAATTAAATATAAATTTAAATTTAATCTACAAAATTATTTCAGTATATGCAAAGTTTAAGCCAAAAGAAAATTTAAAAAAATCATATTATAATATTTTGATTAACTAAAAAATCAATTAATATATGGAAACATGGTCCCATCTAAAATCAATCTTTCAATTAAAATATTTGATAAAAAAGTATATCAATGCATATATTATATCCAAAATTTATCTTATAACCCTACCAAAAATCAATCTTCTATTTGAATTTTTGGTAATTTTATCAATCTATTATATAGTTGCAAATTTGTTAAATATTCACTATAATTATAATATTTATCAAAATATTCATCAAAAATAATAAGTTATTATGTTTTAACTTTTAAGGTTTAATTACAAACATTTTTTATACACGTTAAGATTATATGAATATAAAAAAAAAGAACAATGTACGAGTGCTAAACTAGTTTACCTTAGATATGCGAGTACAATTTACCTTATATATTCAAATATTTGATTGCACAATTCTTTAAAAAAATATAATAAAATATTATAGAGCAATAACACTCAAATAAACCATACGGAGTAATAAATAATTATATTAACGATTTTTTATTTAAAAAAATACCCTTGTTAAGAGTCTTAATTAGATTCCCTCCCTTTTTTTATTATTATTTATAGGTAGGCAATATTTCTCAAACAAGGTTCTTAAATTATACAAATTAGATTGTTATTTTTACAAGGTGGTGATTTAGGTGAAGTCGGGTTCTATTGAACCATTAATTAAGTGCATCCTTACAGATAAGGACGCCTAAAATCGAATCGGCGAGAAGGACTTGTTTGGATTTCATTTAGATTGTTATACTGTACGGAGTATTAATTATAGTTATAATGTAGTCGGTATTTTGGAATACAAACAAAACTGGTGGACGTTTCCGTGCTACACACGGGTTTACTTTTAACGATTTATTTCATCAGTAACTTTATACTCCATCAGTTCGGTAAAACATGTCACTATACTATTCATACACGTTTTTTTATGAGATAAAAACTATAGTATAAAATATCTAGTTTTTTAAATAAATTTTTTAAACAGTTTCGTAGTAATTATTAATAAGTACAAACTTGTTAAAAAAATATTATAAAAAATGAATATTTTATATAGTTTTTATCATTATAAAGAAGCGTGCGTAAATAGTAAACGACATGTTTTGCCGAACGGAGAGAGTATTACTCAATTGATTTACATTACTCAATTGATACTATATATTATTCCATATAAAATAATATATAATTTATTTTCTTTTTTTATTTATATTACTCAATTGATTATTCGGATGAGTTACTTAAAATTTTATAGGTCTAGTTAGTTTTTATTATATGGTTTACTTATTAAAACTAAATTTTAATCTTATTTCATTTAATAATATGAAAATTTGTACTTAAATAGTACTTTTTTTAACAATTGTGGTAGAAGAAGAGTTTTTTTTTAAAATTTTGAAAAGAAAGAAAAAACTTACTTCTATTTCACTAATGAATGAGAAATAAATGACCAAAAAAACTTACTATATAGTAAGAAGATAAGATACAATACCCATATATTAGTAGTTATAATGTAGTCGGTATTTTGGAATACAAACAAATACAATACCCATATACACATACTCTCATAAATTTATCAAACACCAACACATGAAAGCAGGGTCTGGTCACAGGTCACACTACTTCACTCCCTACTTTTTCAAAAGCACCATCACCATGTCATCTACTCCTTCGTCCCACTCGACGACACACTCCAATCCCAGGTATATATATTCCCCTTTTCATTTCCTATTTCCTTTTCTTAATATAATGCACTACAAAAGAAAGAATCTATCTATATTAAAAAAAATACAATTTTATACTCCCTGATCACTTTTATTTGTCACTTAATTGATATTTATGCACGTTTTCTTATAATGATAAAAACTATACTTCATCCGAAACATAAATATAAGGCTTTTTACTTTTATATATTTTGTTTAAAGAACTAAAAACTATATAAAATATTAATTTTTTTACAATATAATACTTATTATAAAGGGTGATTTTGGTAGATGGTCCTTTTTTAATGTTCAATTGGATACTTAGACCCCAAACTAATTTAATTAGTTTTATGTAGACCCCAAACGGTTGACCGATCAATGGTCAAACGGTTGACCATTGATCGGTCAACGGTTGACCATTTACCGGTCATCGTTGACCAACCAATTTGGATTTTTTTAAATTTTTTTTAATGATGCCATATTTTACCGTTTTGATGCCAAAATTTTATTATATTTTATTTTCACTTTGATGCCACTTTTCTAATGAAATGATTGGATAACATTTTTTTAATGCCTCTTTTTTTAAACTTTGATGACATTTTTTGTTTACTGTAATGTCACGTTGACCATTGATGCCATTTTTTTTACTGTTAACGACTGATGCCACTTTTTATGTCAATTTTTTGATGATATTTTTTTTACCGTGATGCCATATTTTTGATGATATTTTTTCAAAGTAGTATTTTGATGATATTTTTTCAAAATAGTATTTTGATGACATTTTTTTCTTTAATGTGATACAACTTTTTCAAAATGGTGTTTTGATGTCATTTTTAAAATTTAATTATTTGATGCCATTTTTTTTAATCAAATCGATTGATGCCACATGTTTTTAATTTAATCAATTGTATATCGATTTATTTTCATCGATTATATTTCATTCACTGATGACACGTTTGTGATTACACTTCATTGATGCAATCACTTGTGATGACATATTCATTAAATTTTTATTCATGGATGACATTTGTTATTACGCTTCATTAATCACAATTGTTTATTGTGAAAATTTTATATAATTAATGACATAAGAGCAAGTATAACCAAAATTTTATTATATTTTATTTTCACTTTGATGCCACTTTTCTAATGAAATGATTGGATGACACTTTTTTTAAACCTTGATGACATTTTTTGTTTACCGTGATCCCACTTTTTTATGTCAATTTTTTTGATGATATTTTTTTTACCGTGATGCCAAATTTTTTTAAAGTAGAGTTTTGATGACATTGTTTCTTTAATGTGATGCTACTTTTTTTAAGTAACTCGAATGTAATTATTCGATGCCACTTTTTTAATCAAATCGTTTGATGTCACTTTTGTAATTCAATAAATTGCATATCGATATATTTTCATTGATTCTACTTTTATTCACTGATGAGTGATGACACACGTGTGATGACATTCTTTGTTGATGATATTTCTATTTTCGTTTTGATGCCATTTTTCTAATGTAATTATGTGATGCCATTTTTATTACTTTTTAATGCCTATTTTTTCAAACCTTGATGACATTTTTTGTTTACTGTGATGTCACGTTAAGCATTGATGCCATTTTTTTTACTGTTACTGATGACACATTTTTTATGTCAACTTTTTGATAATATTTTTTTTTTACCGTGATGCCGTATTTCTACTATTAGATATTCTCTAAACTGGACTAATATTATATACATGGTTGATAGCATGCATGATCATGATTAGCTCAAACAACATTCTGATAGCATTCGAAATACACAACTTGAACAAAGTAAGCTCAAACAACATTCGAAATACAACCTAAAATTACAAGCGGAAGTCTTGAAACACACCATATACATTACAATAAGCGTTGGACAACAACAACATGTGAAATGAAGGGGGGAAAACGCAGCAACTGAAGTAATATTGTACAGGTACGCAGCTGCTGAAAAAAGAGAGCATACGCAGCACCCGAAGAACGCTGGACAGCATACGAATCAGCGGAAACAACACACGCAACAGCTGGAAAAAAAACAGATTTTTGTACCTTGTACCCATGTCTAACGAAAAAAACAGTAGTTGTATTGGAGGGAAAAAATCAACACAAATGTATAGGTAATGCTTATTATGTAATTTGAGAGTTGATCGAAGAAATACAAATGTTTAGGTAATGCTTATTATGTAATCAGCACATGTATAGCAGCAGGAGATGGGTTCGATAAAAACAACCCCAAAGACCAAAAGTAGTGTCACTTTCAGCTATCAAAATGGTAGTTTTAATGTAATTTGTAGATAAAACATGGGAATAGGTAACAACAAAGTCAAGAATTTAAAACAATTTAGCTCTTGAACATCCATTAGATACAGCAAAATCATGGCAAATTACACTGTCAATGACACTCTTCATTCTCCAAAACATTTCATTGGGGCATTTAATCAAACACATGGCGGACACCCTATAGGAGACTCCACAGTAAACACAATTTGTCTAATGATCAATACACCATTCATCCAATTAAGGCATCCATAGTTAACTCTTCAATCCCTTAATGGCAAGAAACACACCCAGAAGAAAAAGGAGAAGAGGGTCAATCAACTGATATAACTTACCTTGATACACTTACCTAATTGACGGTTTGGGTTCACTGCTGATCGGGGGTCTCTTGGCCTCTTCGTGCTCAGCTTCCCCACTGATTTGGCTCCCCTTTCAAATACCTGAACAGAAAATCCCCAATTTGCAAAAATTGTGACCCGGAAAATCGCAAACAAAAATCAATCAAACTCAGAAATTAAGCATACGATTAAAGGGAAGGGCAAAAGAAGTTCCTAATTTGAGCCTTAATCATTCAAATAGAAGATTTTAAGGCTGAAATTAACGTCAAAAAAAGTCTTAAGGCATACCTGAGTGCTTCGGTTCTAGATGGCGAGGCAGAGGAGAGTGACCAAGCCACCGCCGATATATTATCTAGGGGAACTAGGGAGGGGAATTTAACTTCCCTGAAATTTCAATTTCAGGTTTTAAAAATATCAACCAAATGCATATATTTCTCATATTTTATGGGATTTTATACTTTATGGGATTTTTGAGTTGTCAATCAAACTGAGCCCAATAAACATAAATACAATGATATACTCTGTATTTATTATTGTCTATAAAAATTGTACAAAATATTTAAATAAGATATTTCGTTTAATGATGTTTTAAAGTCATTCAAGACGTTGGAGGACAATCATGTGTGGGCGGTGGGCCCATATATGATGAGACTATGAGAGACACAGTTCACACAAACAACACATAAATTTAATGATGTTATATCTCAAAACCAATTGACAATGAAAGGAGTAGCTCGTCAAGCTTATATGTTGTTTAAGTCTCAAGACATCTTAATATTTTTTCAACATGGGACAACCACGTTCCAACACTAGAGAGTAAGTATTTAAAAAAACAAATTAAAATAATTGAATGTCATGAGGTCAGCTGAAAAGCATGTATAAGACCATGTCCAATATATTCCCCATTTTAGAGTTTTTGAAGAATTTAATTTTTAAGGTTTTTTTTTGTTCAATTGATTCTCCATTTCATTCTCCATAATGAGAAAACAGTAGAAAAAATAGAAAGACTTACATAAATCCGAAGTATTCATCAAAATTAAATCATTTTTCAAATATGTGAAATGAAAAAATCGCTGAAGTTAAAGTAAAAATAATTTAAAAAATATGTATTTTTACTTTTCAATCAAGAGAAATTTTAGAATACGAGTTAAAGATGATCTAAGAGTCCAACAAAAATAAGGAACAAAAGATAGAAGAGGAGATGCATGATGGAAGGGCAGGGGAGATAACTTAGATATAATTGATAGATCTTGTTAGCCATGAACGCAACACCCCGAATCAACTTTCTTATTCATCAACACCCTTTTTTTCACTTTCTTCCCTTTTTATCCCCATTTTCGGATGTTCTAATATACATCTTAATATGATAAGTTAAAATACTTTTGTTCGATAAATATCGATTCTTTTAGATATACTAATGTAGCCTATCATTTTAAAGTACTTTTGTAGAGCTTATACATTATGGAGTATGAATTTTTTTTGTAAAAGTGATTAAATCCGAAGTCTTAGCCCATGTTATTAAATTTCTACTTTATTCCTTGTCTTTTCGGATTTAATGAAAAAATATTATAAATTTTAAAATTATAATACTTGTTTTCATATTTAATAGTATATAAATATTAACATTAAAAAAGTAAATAAATTACATTCACTTACAAAAAAAAAAGATAATCTAAATCTTATGATAATTTTTAAATTTTTAAAATTTGAATAACACAATAGGATTATTTTTAAAATGAAATTAGAACTCACTCATTAATTAAAAATAATAAATTTTAAACAAACCAAAACAAATTTAATATAAGTAAAAAAACTACAAAAATATAAATGAGTAGAAAATATAAAAATCTAATTCAAGTGACAGAATAGGCATGCAACTGAATTCAGGGCTGGTCCTATCATTTATAGGTCCAGAGCAAACTAAAATCTAAAGGACTCGATAAACATTAAAAAATAAAAATCGTGTATAATTTCATAAAAATTTCATATTATTTTTATATTTGAATTATTTTCAAATTTAAGAAAAAAATAGGCCAATGAATACAAAATAATATACATTCAAAAATTTCAAAAATATAATTGCAGTGAAACTAGTTATTTTTGCTTGGTATCCAGTATAATATCTCCACAAGTACGTAGGTTGTTGTGTGGAGGAATATTAAAAAATTGTCTAACAGTCCTAAATATAGTTTTTTGTTCTAAGATATCACATATGTGACATCTTATGACATCACCTATATATGAACTAAAATAAAAATTAAAAAAAGGGAATTTTTTTTATAAATGAAAATAAAAGGGTAAATTAGATACATCGAGCATATATGAAGAAATAATAACATTACATTCTTCTCAAATTAAATAGAAAGAGTTATATATGTAAACAATAGAGCTTTATTTGTCACATAAAAAATTGTCTAATGTTGTGTTAAAAGGGTAAAAGTATAAAGAATTGTGTCTAAATTAAATGGATATAGGTCCCTCTATAAAAAAAAAAATGCAAAGTCTATAAAAACATAAAAAATGCAAATAGAGAGATTTGAACTTTACACGTCTAGAAATCCAAATCCAAAATTTTATAAGATTTAAACTTACCATTGAGCCACACTCGTATTTTGTTATATTTTTGAAAAACACACACACACACAACATATATATATTTTTAATGGTCCCTACCGAAAATGGGCCCTGGACGGTCGCACCCTTGCCACTCCCCTTGGGCCGACACTGACTGAATTATTTGCCTCCTAACAAAATATTAGTTGCGGAAGCTTAAAAATCTAGAACATGGGACACCACCTTCTTGAAGATGAATTTTATGATATATATCGTGTTTCCTATTTCATGGGTTTATGGTTTATCGATCAGTGTGAATGACACATCTTATAATTCTCATATGGTTTTGGGAACTCCTCAGTAGTGAATGTAGTTATTTTGGGGAACCACGATAAATTTATAAGTTGTTCTTATTTGTTTAAATATTCGTTCAATTCGTTCGTCACAACAATGTTATTATTAACGGTCTTTGAGGGCATATGATAAAATCCTAATTGAAAAAGATACCCTACAAAAAATAAACAAGCATAAGAATCTAATCTAAAATCTAGATAATGTATTTTAATTAAGGATATATTTTTGTTAAAACGAAAATGTTATCCTACGCCTCTAGGGCATAGGATAGAAAAAGGCGTCGTGAGACTTTTCCATGTTCAGATTTTGTATCGGACACTAGCTAGCTGGACTTAAAACGACGAACACAACAATCCGCAAATAATTCATAAGTTAAGAAGGATCCACAAATAATTCAGCTTCAATTCATAAAGTGGAGTACTAAAATAAAAAAAAGTGAGGGGTATAATATTGGAAGCATATGGGGTCGATCATTCTCCAATTTTGGGTAATTGTGAATCCATGCATCGATCACTCTCAGTCTCCCCCACCCTGTCTTCTGCTTCTCTGGCGACTGGCCGGGTTGTAGATCGACTGCATCTGCATGTAGTGGAGATGTTCGCGGGTAGCCTTTGCTTGGAATAAAAAAATCCCATCCCACATCGATTTGGAGGCAAATCAAATATCAAGATATTAAGGTTGTTTTTTCCTGCCATAATCATTTAAGGGTTGGAGTGGGTGGAAGATCTTCCGCCTCCCCCACCCCTTGGATTAATTTTTTGTGTAAGAGAGGGCAGATCACACCTTATACACTTAGATCACTTGTACAGCCTCTTCACGTATTCAATTTGTATATCAACCTTGAACTTTTCCCTAATAAAAAAAGAAGAAGCACGGGGCGGTTGAGAAGGCATATATTGAGCTGTGGACCTCAACGCCAAAAACCCCATACAAATTGAGACAAATATAGTGAATTGGAATGACAATTCAAGCGCACAGAAGAAGTAAAATTTACGTCTGATTCAGACTGTTAAAGCAGTGTACGTAACGTAGCCTATGTAAGTATGGGGTTTTTGGCGTTGAGTTATGTAGTAGTAGGCTAGTAGATAGCCAGGCATATGTTCAAAAATGAAACACAGATACATCATACATTCATACATATATTGAAGTCAACAGATTACATTACACAGTACGTACACGTGAACCAACCAAACCGGTATATGTCTTAATTTAAGTTCGGGGAGGGGGACTGGGGAGGGACCTCAATTCTACAAATGTAGTATCCTATATGTACGTTAGTGAGAATTAAAATGTGAAAGGTTTAGGATGAGGCTACTGGCTACCTATTACTATTTGACTATTTGTAGCTTTGGCTTAATTAATTTGATGCGTCCTTAAAACAAAAACAAAGAGACACCTATCAGATCAAATCAAATGATATACACTATACAATATACATATATGAGCCATATATTGAGCCTCCATACTCCAAATTAAAAGGCTCCACCACCGGACCGCTACCTCTACGGCTCTACCTTCATTTTGTTGCCTTGTGTTTTGTAACTTTCTGTTTCCATCTACTTTATACTCCTATGTGCCCAAACCCTATATACCTACCATACCAATATACACCATGGATGCTCAGCTTAGGTCACTACCCCTATTTTTCTTTTTCTTTTTTATTTTTTTATCAATCTACTCTATTCGAATAAAACCGGCCAATATATATGATTTCACGTGCCAATCATCCTATCATCCCAACCCTTTTTGTTGTTGTTGTTGTTGTTGTTGTTTTTAATAGCTAGTTAGCCTCTCTTTATAGTTTATATATCGCAGATTTTTATTCATATACGGAGACCGGAGTAGTATATAGATATATATTTAAAGGTTGTAGATTATAAATATTAAATAAATTATACTATATATATAATTTTGGGTTTTGCCCTATTAATTGCACTCATTAAATTATAAAAAAAATCAACCTAATATATATCTAACATTACCTTCAAAATTCAAGAAATTATTATAGCTTATTGGTTGTATACTAAGCTTTAGTGCAAATTATCAAGGGTTCAAATCTCATTAGCTACACTATTATTTGTTTTTTTTTTCTAACTTTTTCCTTTTTTTCTTTTTACATATAAATATTTACATTACTCCCATTACATATAATATTGAGCGAAACTAGCTTTATATTATTATTATTATAAGAACTACACCACAAGAAAAGTTTTGTTCAACCCTAGATCAAAACAATAAGCCATTTACTATCAAAAAGTTATTATTATTATTATTATTATTATTATTATTATTATTATTATTATTATTATTATTATTATTATTATTATTATTATTATTATTATTATTATTATTATTATTATTATTATTATTATTATTATTATAAACTTGCTTCTATTATTATTATTATCTATCTATATCTATAATCTATAATCTATAATAATCTATAATAATATAATAATAAACAAGAAAAGTTGTGTTCAACCTCATTAATATGCACCCATTATTATAGCCTCACGCCTTATTTTAAAATCACTATAATATAATAATCTATAATATCTATAATATAAGTTGTGTGGAAGCCTCATTAATGTGTATCCAATTAATTTTTTTCACAAAACTGTGTTCAGCCATTTGCCATTATTTTTTTAATTTTTCATCCAAATTAACAAATTACTAAATTAACCATTTACTTTATAATAGTGTCATCCTCCCTTCTTCGTTGTATATATAGTCGGTTAGTGTTAGTCCAGATTAGGCGTTTACATTCAATTAGGCGTTTACATTCAGAAACATTCAATTAGCCGTTTACATTCAGAATTTATTATAGCCGTTTCAAGAGCCGATGGATCTTCCTCCTCCATATAAAAAGGGTTCCTTCATATGTAGGGTTTGAGATATGAATTTGGGGTTTCAGGGTTTGGGGTGGTTTTGGAGGCTGGCGAGAGGGTTTGGTGCAGGCCGGCGGATGGTGTATTGAAGATCAATTGTGACGCCGTAGTGGATAGCGCGCAAGAAAGGGTGCGACATTGGGGTCATCATCAGGGACTCGACAGGGCGAGTGGTCTGCCGGGATCAAGGAGAGTTCAAGCGACGGGGGCGGTGTTGTGGGATACCCCTCTCCCTTCCTGCACAGACGCACTTCGCTAACACGTTCAAATCTATAAATAAAGTCGCCGTGTTTTGTGAATTGCAATGGTTCTTTTTTTCCTCCTTTCCGTTCAATTTCTTTTATTAAATTAAAGTTGCGACCTTTCTTTGTTTCAAATTGGTTAAAGCAGCCAATTTGGTTCTATCGAAACCTTGAGTTCTTGCTGATCGAGTTTTGATTTCAATCGCCTGAAACCTCGATGATTGATGCGGATGTGAGAATCTCAGGCCATAGGCAGGTGTCTACTATCAATAACAATGGAGCTATGATGATTCCTTGGCGCTTGTGATGAAGCTGAACAGTGGCAGCTAGGTGACGGGAGAATTGGGAATGATGATCAAGGAGATCAAGAGGTTGGCCATTGGTTTTCAGCTGTGTAGGTGGGTTCACGTCCATAGGCAAGCGAACAAGGCAACAGGTTTCATAGCTGGGCTGCGGCGACCTTGCGTTGAGCGTACTTCAGACTATTTTTTCATTCCTTGCTGAACTTATGTCCATTGTAATGGAGGATTTGCATTAATGCCATAATCTTCTTTTGCTTAAAAAAAAAGTGTAGAAGTAGAAATGAAAAATCCTCCGATGAGAAGAATTTTCCAGCCCAATTCACCAAACATTTCCTAACAATTCCTGGACAATAGATGCAGTTTCTTAACTATCAAAACATAAAACAAATGCAAAAGCAAAAAGCACATCAGATGAACCAAGTTATCATAAGCAAGATTACAATCCCCTTGAGCACCAAACCTCCCACTGGCGAACTAATTCATATCAAAACATAACTGATCAAATTTAGCAGCTACAGATTTGAATCATAAACACCCCACATGAATTGATTGTAACTTATTTTATCAATTTAAAATTTTAATTTATATTTTATTGAATTAAAAAATAATTAAAGGAGTTATGAGTTGTTATGAATAAAATTGACCATAAATATAATAATTGATGTAAGTAATTTTCAATTTAAAAACTACAATAAATTTTCCCTATGAATATATTTTCCCCTTTTAATGAATATTTCACAATTGAAGCTATAGAGATACTTTGTCTTATTTTATTATAATCTATGTTAGTTTGATTATGTTTTTTCTTAGCATCCTTTAGTTCATTTATATTTATCATCTTTTGGTATTACAACACAACTATTTACTATTGAATTTTGTTTTACTTTATTGGAGTTTGATTATGCATTTTTTTAATCATATCAATATATATACTTTTATTTATAATAATTACATGTTATTTACATAATTATAAAAAGTAAACAGATTACAAGCTCCACTGCTAAGCTGTAAGCCCTTCGAAATAGCAAAATCAGTTGTTTTAGTTTTCTTTTAAAAGATTTAAGAGTTTAATCATCTAGCTAATATCTCTGTATTACTTTTATTAGAGTTTAAGGTGTGTTTCATTAAGCGTTTAATCATCTAATATATTTTTATTGTATATATGTTTCATTAAGCTGATCTTCTATATATTAAAAAAAATTATGAGTCAATTCATACTTATTTTTATTTTTTCTAGGTTTTGATACCATTTGGAGTAAGCAATGTGAATATGATGAATACGAGAATCTAACTAAGAGGCACATAACAAGAACATTAAATAGAATGTATATTTAATGTAATTTAATTTAATTGTTTTGTATTATTTTATTTTTAGTTATTTAATAACATTATTTTTTTATTCCATTAAATGAGTGAGCATGATAGAGATTTATCAAGAATATGAATAATTTGAATAAATATATTAAAAATCAAATTTATAAAAGTTTTAATAATAATAATTGTTTTAGTGAAATGAATCTTTTAATTTTATTGATTGATTTTTTTAATACAATTTCATAATGTGACTGTTATTTACATATATAAATATAAAACTTAAACGCACAACAATATGTGTGATCCTAACCCCTAACAATTACAACAAAAATACACACACAAGCATTTGATCTTATTTTCGTTAATAGGAACCAAGCATATATAACTTTAATATGTTAAGATTCAATTTTATTGAACCATGCCCCGTGCGTAGCACGGGTATGCTCACTAGTATATTTAAAGGTTGTAGATTATAAATATTAAATAAATTATTTTCATTGGGATGGAAACAAACCGCAGGCACACAAACTAGACCGCCATCTCAATTTCTCAAATGAATAAACAATCATCTCTTTCCGGTCTGTGTATATATATGGTATTGTATGGATATCAGCAGCCCAATGAATTATATATGCTTTCGACTCCTTTCGTATACATAAACTTCAGCGGTTAGTTTTAGACCAACTTCAACTACGATACTCCCGAGCCATATCTCTGGCCCCTTCATTCGGTAAAACATATCATTCATAATTTTTATTATCATTAAATAGTAGTGTACGTCAATAATAATCCAAGTGATGTTTTTCGAGCGGAGGGAGTAATAGAGCATATGTATGAATTTGGATTAAAAATCTTCTAATTTTACAAAATTTTGATTTGCATACATCATTAAGTTAACCCATAAAAAAAAATAGAAATGGGTCGACCCAGCCCAATACCCAACTTGAGCCCAAATCTAACAATTCGGTTGGTCGCACCGTCATTGGAGTCATCGCAGTGGCGCTCACCGTACGACGGACGGGTTTCCTTCTCCACTCCCAAACCCAAAATGGTTCGAATCCTCCATCGGCTTCCTGATCAACCACGCTGAAACATCTTCCACTCTTCACTTCAGAGCTGATCGGTGCAATCCAGGGATTTCTTCATTGCTCCGGATCTCCAATTTTGGGTTTCTTGCAATTCAGGTTTCAAGAGAATGTCAAAACCCCCATCCAGAATCATCAACGGTCTACTCAGGCTCCACTTCAGCCGCTCCCGGAACCCTATTCACCCAAATCCACCCCCACCATTTCATCAGACTCGCGGGTTTGGCTCCACACTGTCAAATCCAAATCGATTTCCGATTTCTGGCTCCCTGTCTTCCAAAACCCACACCAAAGTTGCCGCAAATGGGTTCTCAGTTTCAGAATTGAACTCTCGTAGCTCATCTGATAGGTTTTCATGGACGAAATACCTGTCCCCTGCTTCAAAGCTGGGTAATGTCTCATCTAAGACCTTGGGTTTTCACAAATTGGAGTTCAATCCGTTGGGGTTTAGGGCTTTTTCGATTAAGAGTCCGGGTATTGGGAGCAAGATTGATGCTGGGCTTGCGAGGAAGGTTATTCAGAAGCCGGTATCTGTGGTCGCCTCTTCGATTTCGAGGTACAGGGAAGCAGTTTCCTTGCAAATGGAAGGGTTTCTGAAGAGGAATTATCTGTTTCTGCTAGGGTGTGGAGCTGTGATTGTGTGTATTTTCTTGTGGAGGATTATGTTTGGAATTGCAAACACTTTTGTTGGGTTATCCGAAGGCATGGCCAAGTATGGTTTCCTTGCTCTTTCCAGTGCCATGGTCGCCTTTGCTGTAAGCTCTTTCACAAGCGTCTCATTTGCTTCTGCATCTTCTTTTTTACTATGTTCCTTGTTGTGTGATGATTCTGGCTGGGGTTTTGAACCAATGTAGCTTTTTGCTGCTGATGCAGCCCTTAAGCCACCTTCGCAGATTCATATTTCTTGCTTCCGTTGGTTATGTATGAGTGAAGGATTCACTGTAAACATATCTATCAGCTTATTTCACTTTGCTATCCTAATATGTAAACTTTTGGCCTTAGATCCTAAGGGGTTAAGAGTGTGTTAATCGAAAGCATAAAGTGCTGACTGCTGAAATAACCATTCCACAGCTGTTTGTTGTGGGGGAATACATCCATCACACACTGTTACAAGGTTATAGCAGGACATACTATAACCTTGCCCAAATAAGTAGAGGAAATTATGTTGAAATGAGCGAGAACATAAAGCTCCTCATTACTTGAAGGCTGAACTTTCCTTCTTATCAACATTAAAATAAGTTCCAGACTGAAAGTATGAGCAAATTGGTTCTCTTTGCTAGGTTATCTAATTTATCAATCTATCATTTTTCTCCTTTAGGGCCTCTATATGCGATCAAGATACACAATCAACCCGGATGCAGTTTATAGGATGGCAATGAGGAAACTTAACACTTCTGCTAGCATTCTTGAGGTTATGGGTACACCTCTGGTGGGAACCGATCTTAGAGCATATGTGATGTCAGGAGGTGGGATCACATTGAGTAAGTTCAAGCCAAGGCTCAGGAGTAAACGTTGCTTTCTTATTTTTCCTGTTCAAGGTTCTGAAAGAAAAGGATTAGTCAATGTTGAAGTCAAGAAGAAAAAGGGCCAGGTTTGCTTCTATCCATGCTATTACTTCGTAATAAGTATGAAATCTTACTATATTTTACTGTTTCTATTAGCTAGATCTCATCATCTTGCTTCCCAAACTGAACCACTTTCATGCGAGTTTTCATTTTGACTGCGTAAATGTCATCGTTTTTTTTTCACTGGTTCGAGAGGTTGACCAAAAAATAAAACACATGCTATGTAGCCTATATCCTGAAAGGGAAGGCCAACGTTTTGGCTTTCACCTAATTCCAATATCATTTTTCTTGAGGGTTTTTTCTTTGCGAAATAAGAGTTAGTGCAAATAATCAAATTATATACAACTCCAGAAAAATAGCACCTTCAGTGCCTCAAGGCCTTTACATTTTGCTGTTTCTCCTCTCTCCTGTTCGTCATTTTGGAGTATCACATGATGTACTTTACAGTGATTCACAATGTGTCATCTCAGTTCAGTTTGTGCACCTTTTTACCTTATTGAGAACCAAATGAGCGAAAAACAATGTAAGACATCTATTGCAATTAACGACTTTATAGTTTTTATCTGATAAAGTTTGTTAAAATGTTCACTTGAGAACAACTTGGCGATGGAACATATTTGAAATGGTGGCTGGTTATATAACCTTTTGCAGTTTGATTAGGTTGTTTTATGTCTTTTTTTCTTTGAATCAAAATAAATGGATCCGAATTGCGCACACCTGATTGTTCAAGGGCTTTATCTGTATTCTTTGAAGGTTATTTGGATGTTTGGTGCTGCACATTTCAATGTTTGACTCTGATTATCTATGAAACATTTTATGCTCAACTGTTTAACCTGAGGGTGGTGGTTATATTTGGAACTCAATTAATCAAGCTAGATACATAAAGTTGTTTGGATATTCTCTTCCGCCCAAAGCTTGAGAGGTTATTAATGGTCACTGAAATCGGATTTCTATACCTTTTAATATTTCACATTGATGACAATTTGGCATTTATGTATACATATGTTTGCGATAATGATCACTCTGAGTGAATCAAATTGAGGCGGGTGGGAGTAGTTATGATATCATGTTGTGGATACTATTGAATGATGGTGGGTTTGGACTTTGGAGGTGCATCATGTCAATAGTTCATATGCTTCTTCCTTTCTAATGTGCATCTTTTCTTGAAATTTATAGGTCAAAATTTTATGTATTAATAGTCGGAACAATTTTAGGAAAAAGATTAATTTTCTCATATTGTGCAAGACGAGAGCAGTTTGCTGGCAAGTGCTATTTGAGAGATTTTTGCAGTTATTTCTTTTTAAAAAAACTTTATTCAGCCCTTACTAGAGTGGTGTTTATTGTATTCTTCTGTAGCATGTGACTGTTTATGCTATTCCTTCTTAAACTTGTAGAACAAACAATAAGTGGAACTGCAAAATGTTAGTATCATTATTGCCTAATGTCCTTTATTAGAAAGGACCATGAACTTACCTCTCACCAACAGAGAAAGGAAATGTTTTTATCTGCTAGTATCTTTTCCATTCAACACAATGCAATTTATTTTCTGGCCGAATTTGGCTTGGTATCATTTAAGAAATAAGACTCGTGCAAGGGGAGAAACGAGCCTTCCGTCCATTTCATATCAGTTTTCACCCTTTGCCCTTTTATGGGACGGGCTGAATCTTTTTCTGGCTATTTAACATTGGATAAATGTTCCTAAGTACTCTCTTTCTTCTGGTTTTCACAGTATGATATGAAGTTATTGGCAGTGGATATTCCCATGGCATCAGGCCCCGATCAGCGCTTATTCCTCATCGGGGATGAAGAAGAGTACAGGGTCGGTGGAGGGCTTATATCCATGTTAAGAGATCCCGTGGTCAAAGCCATGGCTGCAACCAAGGAATTTGAGAGCCTTGACCAAATTGAGGAAGAGGAGGATGCCAAGAGAGAACTGGAAGAGGCAGAAAAAAAGCAGCGTGAGGAGATCGAAAGGCTGAAAAGAGAGACAGCCCCGTGAATATGATTCCTCGCTTGCTCAAGTCTCTCTGTACTTGGCTTGTTTTCTTACCTTGCTCTTCAAAAGGATCCATTGAGTTCTTCAGCACTACATTGAGATACAGTGTCAGTTTTTCAGTCATGATCCGTAGTAGCGAGAAAGCAGTGACTTCTCACACCCATAATCACTGGTGTGCACGGATGAGGCAAGGGCGTCTTTGCTCTCTTTCGGCATAAGATGCCAGCGAACCCTTTGATTCGGGTTCAAATTTACACTTACAGTGAAGTTGTGGAGCTCTTCTGAAAGCGTGCAATAATTCTTTCTCGCGTATGCGAGGTCGTATTTAGGGTTAATCGACTAATCTTTGATAGACTTGACATGGATGCAATTGAATTAGCATTCCCATGCTTGAAATTGGTAGTGAGCTTGCAACCTTCCGAGGGGATAGCATTTTGCAATTGTCAATTTCTTTGCTCGAAAATGCATTTTGCTTCATCTTTAGGGGATCCGGCCCATGTCCATTTGAAAAAAGATTGGAGGCTTCTCTTTCAATGGGTGTAGTTGTACAAGTTAGGTTCAAGCTGAATAGTTCTGTGTTTGGACTTTGGGCCATTCATGGGCTGGGCCAGTTAATGGTGTGTGGATGGGCTGAGTTGAGTTATTTGCATATTTTTCCTTTTTTTTCGATAAGACAATATTTCGGCTGGTGGTGAATCTAGCTGATTGCACCCTTACGGGGTTAATAGGAAGGGGCGAGGTATTATTAACTAATGAGTATTGAGAGGTGCAGTACAAGTTTGGTAAATGGCAAAGCAACCAACCAAAGACTGTGATAAGTGAAAGAGTAGAAATCAAATGCAAAATATTCAACAAAAGTAATCAACAAAGGCGTGGAAAGTTGTTTAGGCTGTCCCCAACAAACATCTAATCCCCTTACTAGTAGGTTGGTAGTAACATTTAGTGGCCATTTCATGTTTTACTTTAAACTTGTTTAGATATATATATATATATATATATATATATATATATATATATATATATATATATATATATATATATATATATATATATATATATATATATATATATGTCTCGTTTTAGCTTTGAGATGAGTTGTAACTGAAATGTTATTCAAAAGCTATCAAATTATTGCAATGATGGTGAAACACCGTAATCAATACAAATTTTGAAAATTGACACTTTGGGTCACATTAATAATTTCATATCATACCAGGGATTTTTTTTTTGGTCATACCAACTTTCAAGTTTCAGAAAATAAAAATTCAAAAAAGCCCGCTAATACGATTTATGTGGGTTGGATTAACAAGTTACGGAGTGCAGTATTATTTTTTTATATATAAAAAAAAGGGTATCATATTAATATATTACGGAGTATTAATTATTTGTATAATGTTTGGAGATATATAATTAAATTAAATTAGTAAGAGGGCAGAAAGGAGTCCTGTCCAGCTGAGCTGCTGGGCAACTAGGTCGGGATTCGAACTGTGTCCTCGAATTAATTAAAGCTAATTACACCATTGACGTGTTTGTCACGGCAAACCATTGTATTGTTATACGGAGTAATTTGTTAAACCCCAAAATCTAGGATCTATATATACTCCCATTCCTATTTTCGAGTCTAAAATGTGTTCTAGTGGAACACGAAATTCAATTTAGGGCTCGTTTGATACTTTGATTAGCTTATCAAAAGCCTGTGAAATTTTAAATCTTGGAAATAAGATTAATACTTATATTTGGTTGAAATTTTTATTATAGAAAAATCTCATTTTTTTTTTAAATATCAATTTCTTTACGTTGGAAGAGGTTTACTATAGTTGGGTTCTACTTCTATTTTTTTTCAAAGATAATTTTTTTACTTTTAATCCTTTTTTTTCTCCAAATATCAAAATTTATCCAAACATCTTTTTTTTTAATCACTTATTAGGTGTACTTCACAGTAATTCAATTAATAAGAAATAACTTTCCGAAATTATTCTCCTTGTATTCAACCAAACGAGCCTTTAATATAAACATTGCTCACACCTTTACTAGCTAGTAGTAGGATAATACCACCGCCAGGGGCGGAGTCATGGGGGGCATGGGAACACGTGCCCCCTCCCTCCTCCGGCAAGTTATCTATGTGTATTCTTTTCGTCGATAACTTTGTTTTGATATATAATACGCCATAATCTGACATCTAAGTAAAAAGTTATGAATGTTTGAAATTTGTATTGTATTAGTCACTTTAATTTTATTTCAATAAATTATAATAATTTAATATTTTCCTTAAATTAACATTCACATGTTATAATTCATCTTGAGAGATTCGAAATCATAGGTTATATTACTTATTTTGAGAATTTGGTAAGAAGTTACACAAGTTTAAATTTTTATATCTGGTTATATATTACAATGTTACATATTAAGAATACAACAAGTTAAATATTGACTCAAATTGTGTTTTCTATCGTTGTGTATATATTTGTGTTGTTAGTTTTATTTTCTTCGGCTGTTTCATTGATTTATTTATATTTCTTTAAATTTTTAGTGGAAAAAAATAGAGTTTTGTCATAAATCAGAGACATGTTATCTTAAAATACCATCATTTATTATTGTGTTACATAGAAATTGTTATGTTGCTTTAATTTAAAACGACACCGTACATATATAATCGTGTCCTCGCTAAAATATTTCTAGTTCCGCCATAAGGTACTAAGGTGGTAGTTAAATAGACTATATTTTCACATGGTCCGTCACAAATACATTACCATTCCACCCCACATACATATTACATGATACATGAATCACCTCATTAGCCCAACTCACCCGCATCACTCAATTCGGGTGAACAAGTGAAATTGATGAATTTCTACCAATTTTATTTATTAGTTTAATAGTTGAATTTAAAATTGAATATAACCTAAACGGCTAAAAGACATTTTGAATTGTATGCTAGAAAAAAAACATACGACAAGTTAGTGTTTAAATTAAAAGGTTCCAAGCCTCCAAGGGATGAATTATGATGTACAGTTTAGCAATTAGCAAGTAGGGGACCAAATTTGGCGGGTAAGCTCCCTCAATTTTTATTTGGGGGGTGGGGTCCACCCTTCTCGGTTAGGATCGGATTTAAGACGGGGTTTAAATCGGGTCAAGTACAGACAGAACTAGAAGCTGTTCTCTGATTAGATCATGCAATTGATTTGAGAGTTTGTTAAGTCATTTTACACTCGGTTAGGATCAGATTATGCATTTCTTTTAACGGTATTAGCCGATTTACATGAAGCTAAACCTGTAATTCGAATTTCGAACAATATTGGAGTTATAAATTTCAAGTCTTTGAGTCGAGGTTATTGGATACTAAAATTTGGATACCCTATAATCTGGACTCTCCAGAGTCCAAACGTTACTCCCATTCCCATAGCGGTTGGAGCAAGAAATCGAGGAAAAGAGGCACAAATCGATCAACACCTTACACCTCAGCAAATCCACCTTGGCACCTTGACCAGATTCAATCCCACTTTTTCACTACACTCGTCTTTAAAGTTTAAACGCACTTGTTTCAATTCAAGGGGCTCCACTCCAGTTATTAAGATACTCTTATCCTATATAAATATAATCAACTCCTCACTTTGCTTTGGTTTGCTTTACTTTAAGTAGTGGGTTTTCTCCATTTCCATATTTCATTGCTTCTTTTGCTTTTACCTTGTGCCTTTTTCGGGATACCCACCTTCCCACTTTCTCATCCTCTCTCTCTTTCTTCCCTTTATTCCTGGTAGGGGCAGGCCCAAATGCAAACAATGCTGTTGATTTCACAGAATTTGGAGGTGGTAAGACTGGAAGGCCCTTCAATTGGATGATTTTGAGGCATTATCTTTTTAAAGATTCTAGCTTTTTCGGTGTAGATTGAGTAATTGTGTGATTTCGGTTAAAAATGGAGGCTCATTAATGGCGGGTACTGGATCTGGGTGGTGTGTTTAGTGCTTGTTTGACAGGGACCAAGGTTTCAGGTTTTACTTTGCCGACACTGTCCTTGTCTTCTGAAACCCTTGGAATTAAAAACAACACCAAAACCCAGTAAGGAAAAGGAAAAGAGAGTTGAGAAGGGGGAATATAAAGGCTGTAAATTTCAATTGGATTCACTTCCTCTTAGTGTTTTGTTGCTTTCAGGCCATCCCTACCACCTCTGCATCTCTCTTCTTCTCAGGTTTAATCTCTTTCTTCTTGTCTTTTTTTTGTTCAAATTTCTATTCTTTTTCACTTCAAGTCACATGTTTTAGTTAAGATTCAATTCACTAGCTAGTAGGAATGTAAGGTTTTTTCAAACCCTTTATCTGTTGTGTGTAAGCCGGTGAGCAATTTCATACCCAAACTCTCTCATTCAAATATTGAAATGCAAGAGAAAGATGAGGAGGTAAGATCAGCAAAGCTTGAGTTTTACTTGATTTCAGTATGTCATCTGTTAATTTGCTGCAGTCATGTTTTGCTTCCCACTGAATTTTACTGTGGGTATTATTTTTCTTAGCAATTAAGTCTTTGGTTAAATAATGTCAAAGAAAAGGGAAAAGGAATAGTTTTTGGACCATAAGTTATATGTGATCCATAAATTGTTCATGCGGAAATGATACAGTCAATGAGTTTGTTGCACAATTTTTGACAATTGAAAAAACGCCATGTGTGATGGAATTATTTATTTCAGGTTTGTCTCCTTGATTGGTCTCCATGACATGCTCTGTATGAGTTTATTGTTTTATGTGAGTTTGTGGCATGCTTTGTTGTTTTATGCTCTAATTGAAATGATTTAATCTTTCTTTACTTTGCAATTAAGAGACATGTATCAGTGACACTCTCCTTGAAGGCTGAGTTTGGAGAACAGATATATTGCCCATGTCTTTAAGATGTCAATAGCAAAAAAAAAAGCAAAAGAAAAAGATGCTTGCTTTAGCCTCTTTTTCATTTTTTATCTTGTTTGTGATACACTTTATCTTTTGCGTTGCAATGCAATTACATGCACTCCTTTTCCTTTCATTGGATTCTCCACAGTTGCTTTCCTTTTCCTTTTGCAATATCTGTTAGCATCATATAACATCCAACAACTCTTAAGATCTAAATCTTTAAGAGAGGGTATTTATAAAAGAAAAGGCAACATTAGCTTTCAGCACTTGAAAGTTAATCAAGGTGGCTTTTAAATGCTTTGATGCCTAATATGGAGGGCTTGGGATGGTTTTTCTTTGTCCTTGGTGCTATTAGCATCAATTCTTGATTCTGAAACCCCAATTAAAACAGAAGCCCTTATTCCATCTTTGCAGAAAAGTTCCCAGTGCTTATCTATTGCTTCTTGTTTAGTGAGCACCAACAGGTGGGATTTGTCGTGTTATATGTACTCGTCATTTAGCGAGAGGCTTCACTGAATTCATGTATTAAAATCATAGTGAATCTAAGGGTGCATTTTCTGGTCTATACATCTTGGAAATGTGCCTGTTCACTAGTGTATATATCTGAGAGGTCAAGTGCAACATAGTTGAATGAATTTTTGTTTATGCTTGTTTGCTTTCGATATTCAGTGAATTAACTCACCTCTGGTATTACTTTTTCTTTCTTTCACTTCTTAGTCACTACACTTGTTGCTATTCCTTTTCTGTGTGCTTATGTTGGCAATTTCTGCACTCCAGGTTTAATATCGGTCAAGCTGAATAAATGGAAGTTGCCATTAAGCCAGAAGACTGAAGGAAAGCACGTCGAATGAATCATATCGCTATTCTATCAGCCAAAACCATGAAGACTCATTTCTTCCTTGCAAACCTTTTACTCCTTCAGATCCTATTTTTTGTGTTGCCTGTGGCTCTGGCTGACTTGAGCTCAGACAGACAAGCCCTACTAGATTTTGCTTCTAAGGTGCCTCATAGCCGGAGCTTGAACTGGGATGCTACTTTGTCGGTTTGCACTTCTTGGGTTGGCATCTCTTGCAATGGGAATCATACTCGTGTAAATGCCGTGCGCCTCCCTGGAGTTGGATTCCTCGGGACTATACCACCTGGCACCATTGGGAAACTAGATGCTCTTAGGGTCCTAAGCCTCAGATCCAACTACTTTTCCGGGGATCTACCATCAGACATCCCTTCAATACCAACCCTCCAATTCCTATTCCTCCAAGATAACAACTTTTCAGGCAGCATTCCAGAATCTCTCTCGCCTCGACTTGTTGCCTTGGACTTGGCCTCCAACTTGTTCTCAGGACACATCCCACCAACAGTCCAAAATATGACCAACCTTGCTTTGCTGAACCTGCAGGACAATCTACTGTCTGGACCCATCCCTTCTCTTGATCTTCCCAGGCTTAAGCTCTTAAACTTGAGCCATAACAAGCTAAGTGGATCAGTCCCGAGTTCTCTTCAGAAGTACTCTAGCTCATCGTTCATCGGAAACTCCTTATGTGGGCTACCTTTGGCAGCTTGCACTGATAGTCTTAATGTCCCATCAGTTTCTCCTACATCATCATCGCCAACTTATCCCAAAGCCAGTAAGAAACTGAGCATGGGCGCTCTAATTGGCATTGTAATTGGCGGGTGTGCTTTATCCTTACTCGTCATCGTAGTAATCTTGGTCTGCTGTTTGAAGAGAAAGAGTCATCAAGAGGAGGACTTGGCGAAAGAGAAGCCAGACACCAACAAGAAAATCCAGATGTCTAGTGAAGCGTTCGGGAGTGGTATTCAAGACGCGGAGAAGAACAAGTTGGTCTTCTTTGAAGGCTGTGCTTATAATTTTGATCTTGAGGATCTACTAAGGGCGTCGGCTGAGGTTCTTGGCAAAGGCACCTACGGAACCGCTTATAAGGCTATACTCGATGAGGGCACAACCGTGGTGGTGAAAAGGCTCAAGGAAGTAGGGATAGCCAGAAGGGACTTTGAACAAAACATGGAGATAATCAGCAAGGTTGCTCAACATCGAAATGTCGTGCCTCTTCGTGCTTTCTACTTTTCCAAAGATGAAAAGCTTCTAGTCTATGACTATGTCGCCGGTGGCAGCTTGGCTTTGCTCTTGCACGGTACACTCTCTCTCTCAGCTGATGGAGATCATGTTTTTTCACTGTGTGCACAAACTTAACCTGAACTGGCTCCATGGTGTTTTCGGCATTTCAGGATACAGGGGAAATGGAAGAAACCCACTGAATTGGAATGTGAGAATGAAGATCTTACTCGACATTGCGAGGGGAGTCCTCCACATCCACTCGGAAGGCGGTGGCAAGTTCATCCATGGCAACATCAAGTCCTCCAATGTACTCCTCACAAGAGACCTTGATGGCCTTGTATCCGACTTTGGCCTGACCCTCATGATGAACTACCCTGCGGCCATCAACTCCAGGAGCGTCGGATACCACGCCCCCGAGGTGATCGAGACGAGAAAAGCCACACAGAAGTCGGATGTCTACAGCTTCGGCGTTCTCCTCCTGGAGATGCTGACTGGGAAGGCCCCTCTCAAGTCCCCACACGGACAAAACGATGTGGTGGACCTCCCAAGGTGGGTCCAGTCGGTGGTCAGAGAGGAGTGGACCTCAGAGGTGTTCGACGCCGAGCTGTTGAGGAGCCCGAACGCTGAAGAGGAGATGGTTCAGATGTTACAGATTGCGCTGGCTTGCGTGACCAGGGTCCCGGATACGAGACCAAAGATGGAAGAAGTGGTGAGAATGCTAGAGGATCTCAGCCAACCCGAGCTGGAGGACCGGCCCTCGTCCGAGGACAGGTCGAAGGATTCCAATGTGTGCACCCCGTGAGGCCGGCTGCTGCTTCAGAATGAAGCTAAAAAGGCGATGCGAGCCAGTTTATGATGTGTGTCTTAAATCGAGGATCGAGTAAGTGTTGTTGTAGGCGCAAAGGTGGGGGAGTGTAATGTGTAGTTTAGGGTGGAGTGGCCTTTGAAGGAAGGCATAGCTCATGCTTCATTTGGTGAGGAATGACTCATGTGGTGTTTGTGCATTGCTTTGTTTGCAAATTGCAACTCATTTGTTCACATTTTATGCCCATTTTTTACTTTCTGTTGTTCTCTGTGGGTTTCTTTTTAGCTAATTGATTGATGAAATCCGATTCCATTAAATACATAACAAAAAGAGTTTAGCACATAAACAACTGCTAAATGATGCATCTGTAACATCTTTGGACACAAATTACGATAACAACAACCCAGTATATCCCGCCATATGCAGGGTTTGGGGGGTCTCATCGTACGCACCCTTTCCCCGATAAAGTCGAGAGGATGTTTCCACATGACCCAGAAGGCAGGACGAAACACAGAGAGAAGCCCACAATACAAGCAACATACTAAGGCAACGAGGAATAAACATCACCACATAGAGAAACACAAAGAGAGATAAGCACACAAAAGACTCTAAAGCCACTGAAGAGTGTATGGTGTGGGCGACACGAAAGCAAGAACGATGGTAGACAGGACAGAAGAGTGGAACATAAGCCCTAAGTACTATTCTCGCGTTCTAATAGCATTCCTCCACTGTAACCTGTCACGAGTCAACTCCTCCATTAGCCCCAAATCTATCAACTCTTTTCTTATCATCTCCTCCCACCTCTTCTTCGGTCTCCCTCTCTCTCGACGGCCACCGCTAATAACCAGGTTGTCACATCTGCGCACAAGCGCATTAGGATCCCTCCTCTGCACATGTCCAAACCATCTGAGTCTCGATTCCCACAACTTCTCCTGAATACTCGACACCCCACTCTTTCTATGATGGACTCGTTTCTGATTTTGTATGACACAAATGTGCATTGGTTGGTTTGTCATTTTTCTCATTTATTTTTGTATTTTTCTCATTTATTTTGCATTAGTTTGTCATTTTTTTTTAAAGTCTCCCGATCCACCAGAAAAGTAAACTGTCAAATAAATGAGCAAATAAATTGGCGGGTGTCGGGGAGAAGGCGGGAAGAAAGAAGAGAGAGAAATACAGAGATCTCCTCCGCCCCAAAAATATTCCCCCCAGAAATTCAGTTACAAAAAAAATTTAAAAAAAACCTCCAATCCATTGCTCTCCAATTTTCAATTGCATTTCAGTTTCAAATTCAACCTTTTTACCCGGGCCCCGAATTCTTCAATTAATCAATCGCTCGTTACGTCGGAGAGCTGGTACTCAGAAAGGAGGATTTTTTCGCCCAAATTATCACGTCGTTTGACGATTCAATCTACAAAGGTATCGTCCTTCGTTTTGCTTTATGATTCAACGCTGGTTTTGGTCATCGATTCGAACTGAATGGAAAATTATACACTTGCGAACCTCTGGATATAATTCTGCTGACTGCAGAATACAAACCTTTCGTATATTTGCGCTAGGTTGCAAATTTGTTTCTTTGTGCAATTATTCCCCTTTTCGCTTCAATTAGGGTTACAGATGGAGACATTTGGGAAAAATTCATCATTAAGCCAGTGGTTGAGTGGATATGCGCAACGTTTTACCATAATCTTGGCAGTGGCTAGAATAAATCCTTCAGAGTTCAGATTATAACTTTTATGTTAAAAAAAGCCTTTAGATTGTGCTGTGCCTTTAACATCTTGTTCAAGGAAACAGATTTTGATTAATGTATACAGGTCTTGACTAGAAAGTTGAATATGAGAGGAGCACACAAAATGAAAGGAATAACACCATCTGATACCTGATACACTTTCAGTCGTTTGTGGTTTTCCAAACTGTAATTCAACATAATATATTGAGTAGGATGCCCAAAATGAAGTTCAACCTAATTGAAATTGCTCACAAGGATGAAATATATGTGTTCATTGGGAATTTGGGATCATAGGCATTTTTTGATCTGTAAAGTAAACTTTTTGCTATTTATCATGTGATCATTGTGTTGTGGTATTTCTGTCACATACATTTTTCTTTCAAGGTTAAGCGTTGAACTTAGTTGTCTAGTTGAAGATGTGTAAATGGCTATCATTTTGCAGCTTTGGAGGTTAAACTCTTTAGTTTGCTCATGCAATTGTTAGCAGGTGATCTATGCTGGAAATAATTATTTAGCCAACTGATATTCGTTTTGTTTCTTATTAATCATACAGATTGGTGGATTCCTCTCGCTCTCAAGGTAATTCTTGAACACAGAGAATTACCTTACTTATCAACAGTTATTTGAAGGCAAAAGTCATCTGCCTTTGCTTAAATGGGAGGGTGTTGTACTAAGGTGATTGTTTGTCCTTTGGTTTGTTTAACACATCATCCTGAGATCATAAATATATTTTCAATTGAAAGTATTCAAGTATGCTATGCTCCATTGAATGGACACATAAGTAGCTAGATTTCCCACTCTATTGAATCTGCCTTTCAATATTCTACAAGTCATTTGTCTTGTATTCTACCTCTATCATTTTACAGTATTGTTCTATTGATTGACACCTTTCTCTATTTTCAATTGGCATGCAAAATAAACATTTTATGATCCTTGAAGTTGGGCAATGCAACATGTGATGATGATGATGAAAAGGAAACTTTTCACTTGGGGGGTGAGAGTGTGCAAGTTGTGACTACCCAAGAGACTTGGGAGGCAAAGCTCTATGAGTCAAGGAATAATGGGATTCCTGTAAGTTATTGGATGCTGCCAAATCTTTTCAATTCACGAGTTTTTTCAAATGCATTTCCGAGTTTCCACTATTCAAACTATTTTCCCAAACTAACTTTCATGGATGATGTTCTCTATATATACAGATGGTGGTCAATTTCAGTGCGCCATGGTGTGCTCCTTGTAAATCGATGGTTCAAGCTTACTGCGACATTGCTGATAACCATCCCAATATCATTTTTTTAACTATAGATGTTGACGCGTTGGCAGTAAGTATCTTGCACCATGTCCTTTTGTAGCTCGTAAGAATGATAACGTAACAACTATCCATCATAGCAGTTCATGTTATCCAATTTATCATTGTAGTTAAGGCCCTTAACTGATTAATATCTGCATCAAGTTTAATGTCATACATTCCAGTTCATTGTTTAATATAGTTGTGCAAACATGGCTATTTGGTCAGGATCTCAGTACGGCATGGGAAGTTAAAGCCACACCAACGTTCCACTTCCTTCAAAATGGTGAACGAGTAGATAAGCTAGTAGGAGCCAACAAGCAAGATCTCTTGGATAAAGTAACTGCACTCGCTGAATCTTCTACCTGACAAAAACAATCCTGATCTAGTGAACTTGCAGCATTGAATTCCACTTGAGGCATCAAATTATCCATAACCAAACCTTTACCGATGAAAGCGAGACTACTGACTAGACATGATGCGGGGCAACATGGCGTGAACATTGGTCCATCCACAGGGGAAAACTCGCCATCTTCACCTATATCGAATTCTTCAAGTTTCATACACCAAAAGCGTAAGGTAGATAGTGTTTTAGGTATTCTGGTTATATTGGAATAGAATAGGTATTCACCTTTTTCCTGTGTTTAGCTTTACATGTTTGGTTCACCGTATCCTCCAGAACTCCTTTGTATGAATCAACTTTTACTACAGTTTTGTAGAAATTTCGGATTCCTTAATTTGTATAGGGTCTTGACTCTTCAACAATGAAATCGTTTTAAGCTCGAATCCAATGTTTTGATATTTGATTCTGTTGGAAAAACACAAACACTGAGCACCAGAAACATAAGTCGAAAATGACAAGACACGTATTGCTGTGCAGTGCTTTCAACTCTTGTTAACGATCACTCTCACATTCCCTCGAGGCGAGTATGATATGCCGCATTGCCGCTACATTAGGGGTGTAATGTTCGTACCTTAAGTGTTTGTTCTAGTATATATGCCAACGACAAGTGTTTCTTTTTATAGGAGATCAAATGCAGTACAATACAATGTGATTATATACAATTACAAGAGCAAACCAAGCCGCATCAAAATTGCACTTCCCAATCTCATTCACAAACTCACATCACTCCCAACCCAATGGCAGACAGAAGGTTCATCGCACGTACTCGAACTCATCAAAAGGGTCCTTCTGCTCAGTCCTGGGAGTGGCAGCAGGGGAATCAACCGCGGGCATTGCGGTCCAGTACTCTTCAAAGTTAGCAGTGCATTGGGTGTCCAAGACTTGAGGCACAAAACTCGGCTTAATCTCCCGAGCATCAAGCTTCTTCCAGTTGATGGGCTTGAACCACTTGTGCCCTTTGATGTCGTCACTCCCATTTTCTCCGCTCCCCAGCCGCTTGCTCTTGTCCTTCTGCAGCAGCTGCATCCATCCAGTAACACATCAGCACTCACAAGTGCTCATATTGATTGAATTTCAGGCAGGATTTTATTTTGAATCATGTATTTTGTAAATAGACTCACCCCTTTGAGCAACGAATGCACTTCGCTTGACAAATAAGGCGGCATCTTAAGCTTGTCCTTGACTATCTTCTGCTGGATTTTCTGCCTGTTTCCGCCACAAAACGGTGCCTGCAACCACAGCCAAGGGTGAGCTTTCGGCTGATCTAGATACCTACCCAAAGGCGATTTCTATGTTACCGAATATGATACCTTCCCGGTGAGCATCTCGTACAAGAGGGCGCCTACGCTCCACCAATCCGCAGCCTTGTCGTGGCCTTTGCCAAGGACAATCTCAGGTGCCATGTACTCTAATGTCCCGCACATGGAGTTAGATCTCGTGCTCTCGTCAAATTCCTTCGCCAGCCCAAAATCAGTAAGGATCACCTGATGAAGGATAAATAAATACTGATGTTAGTAAGTAATGCAGGTGAAAGTTGTGCCTCAAAAGAGAAACTTCTTAGTTCTTACATGTCCATCAGCATCCAAGAGAACGTTTTCTGGCTTGAGATCTCGGTGCATTATCCCATTGGCGTGCAGGTAGGCGACAGCAGACACGATCTCTGCAGTGTAGACACGAGCCAAGTCCTCTCTGAACAAGCCGTGGCGATGGAGTTGGAAGAAGAAATGACCGCCATTGACGAAATCAAGCACGAGATAGAGCCTGTATTTGGTCTGGAAAGAGCACCTGAGCTTCACAATGAAGGGGTGATCAACCTTGGTTAGTATGTCCCGCTCGGCCCTCATGTACTCGCAATGATTCTTCTCAATCATCTTGTCCTTGCGAACTACCTTCATCGCGTATATTTCACCAGACTCTTTGCTCCTCACTTGGTAAACCTTCCCAAAAGCACCCTTACCGACGACCTTAAGCAGCTCGAAATCCTCAAGATCAGCTGCAGATTTCGGCTTTTCTGGAGAAGCATTAGCTCCTGCCTCGTGCAAGTCATCCAATTCGAGCTCAGTCAGGCCGAAACCGAAATCTTTGGATTGAACTTGGAAGGGAACTGGACCGAACACATCGGTGAAGTCGGAAGTAAGATCATCCAGGGACAGATTGCCAAACTGGGGGCCTGACAAATCAGCCAAGTGGGTGGCAACCATCTCCGGATCGGGATGCTACAGCGAGAGGATGCCAGAAAGAACAGTTCTTGTTTCCCAACAAGTAGGAAACAGAGGAACCGGGTGGCGCTGCGATCATCAAGAACAAGAACAAGCCTGTAAAGACATAATTACAGCTCAAAATCAAATTGAGAGAAATTGATCCAAACCTAATCAAATAGCAACATAAAAACGCAGCTGGTGATCGATCAAACAATGATTTTGGGGGTGGGGTTTGGATTGGATTGGATGGAATAAGGAATTCAAAGTTCAAACTAGGGTTGGGATTTTGGGGGTTTTGATTCTTTTTAATTCAATTCGATTTCCCGCAATCTGAGGGTTACAGCTGAAGTTAATTTACAGGAATTTGAAGGAAATGGTACCTTATTGCTTCATAAATAATATGAAGTAGACAAATTAAAGAGAAAGAAATCCAGAAATATATAAATACATGTTGAAGGTTGAGATTGATCATAACTGAAAAACTGATTAGGCAGAAGCGAAAAAGGGAGGATGGATGGATGGCGTACCCAGAAACAAAAACAAGAAAAATACAGCAAATTGAAGACGATGGAAACAAAAGAAATGAAGAAAAGGGGGGAAATTGAAACATACCTTATGGGGGTGGGGGAGATGGGGAGGGAAAAAACGCCCTTTTAAGTTGAAATTAATCCCTCCCACCCTTCCTTCCTTCCTTCCTTTGCAAATTATTACAGGGAAGGAAATGAGATCTCTCGAGTTGGCATCGCCATCGGATGGCCGCCGCGTTTGACCAGGTCAATACTTGGCTGCTTTGTGGGTCCCAATCTTTCCATATAATTGCCACGAATTTCAAATTTGTTCTTGTAGTAATTAAAAATACTTATCAATCCGATTAAACAGGTTGGATTCGAGTCCAATAACTTTAGGTTGGACAATTTTCGAATCATGGTCTTTTGGTTCGGTTCGTTACAAGTCTGCTAACAGGAGTTCAGGATGACCCAATGGATCATGTTAGTCAATTCTTTAATTTTTTTTTTAACCGAGAAGAATTTGATTAATTGCCGAAACAATTAACCAAGAGCGTCCGACGGACGAGATCGATCATGGAGAAGGATCGAGTTGGAATAGGGGGATTGAACTTGAGTAATTGAGGAGTATGTGCAAAGTTAGAATCAATAGGATAGCTTCTTTCATTGAGTATTTTAAGATTTCGATATTATTTGTTCATATAAACACTGCCAATGTAATATCGACATTATTTATCGTTTTCAAACAACCTTGTATGAGGTTGCCGAGCTTATGGAGAAACCTCGTCTACTTGTGTCAAGCTTATGTAGGAACCTCGTCCAATGGTGTCAAGGCTATGGCATGACCTCGGCAAAATTTCTTGAGGATACTTAATATGCTCAGTTACGCTCTCAAATTTGCATACATATTTACCAAAATTGCTACGGAGTATCTAACAACAATTTACACCAATCATCGATAACTACGGAATAAACATCAACATCAAAACAATTTTATCCATCAAAGATTAATGTTTTATTCATAATCATAATTTTAACACAATCAAAAAGCAATAGAAGAACAGATTCAAAACTAAAACTAAATACTTAATGGTAAAAGACGAGATTAAATTCAATATTAGTTTTGCTTCAACTTCTTCACTCGATTGGATCTTCTAGGATCTTCTTCTTTCATGATACACAAATCGACAACCAGGAGTTCAAGCATTCGTTTTCCCGATGGATTTGAATCAATTGTCAAAGATCGGGATTTCACTCCAAGTGGTTCAATTCTTCTTGGTACACCGTCTCTAGGGTTTTTAGATCCCTAATTCCCTTGCGATTCATGGATGCGACAATTGATGACTCGATTTCTTCATTCTCGATCAAATTCTGCATGAGACAACACACTTCAACAAGGTCACAAACATGTTTTTTGTGCTTCTTTTCCACAATCTTTGAATTTGTGAATAACGTCTATGACCACGACTACTTATATAGAAATTAATTTTTGGCTTGAAACTCTATTATTTCTCTCACACCTAACGGGTTGGAAAGACATGATCCGTAGAGAGGTGGGTCGATGGGTCACGGGTCGACCTGTCGGGTCAACAGGTCGGATGTTTTTTAAAAAAAAAATGATTTTTTTAAAAATCCAAGCCCCCCAGAGCATTTTTCAAAAAAGGAAAATGTCGACCTGGCAGGTCAACCAGGCGTTTCGAAGCTTTGAAGATAATAGTGATTAATATATTTACCTTCAATTTTCAAACATTCATAATTTTATATACTAGATTAAGGCTCATTATATATCAAAACGAAGTTATCACCGAGAGGAATACATATAAAAGGTTTTTTAAATGGAGAGTTTGATGTTTTGGTTGAGCAATCAAGAAAAGGAGAAAATGGAAAACTCCATTGAAGGAGCTTAAGGAAGAAGAAGGAGAATATGAATTTTATTTTCTGCAAAGCCTCCCAATCGGCATGTACCTCTGTACTATCCATTTTAGACAGATACTGTTTAATTTCGGGACAAAAGGTGAATCTGCATAAATCTAGCTTCCAAGCATCTCCTAACACAACTGCTACAGCCATAGCATCTACTATTGCAGTACTTGGCATTCCCCAGGCTAACAATTTTGACAAATATTTGGGTTGCCCTGTCGTTAACGGTAGGACCAATAGGGACACATTCGCTGATGTGGTCCTCAAGACCAAAAACCAACTCACAAAATGGAAAGCCTCGAATCTTTCGGCCGAAGGGCGACGGGTGCTTATCAAAGTAAATCTGAGTGCAAAACCGATTTTTCTTATGCAAGCTTTTCTGCTACCTTCTCATGTTCTTCATGAACTTGACAAAGTGTATAGACAATTTTTTTGGAACAAAACCGCTAAAGCTCCACCGCTGATTAGTTGGGACAAAATCTGTTCGGACACAATGAAAGGTGGTTTGGGGATTCACAAGGCGGAGTCGATGAATATAGCTCTTCAGATGAAGCTTCTTTGGAAAATAATTTCTGAACCAGACAACATCTGGGTTCGAGTCATCTCACAAAAATACCTTAAAGGCCACGACCTTTTCAGTTATAACAAAAAAGGAAATACATCCTGGCAATGGTCCCGCCTTATGTCCATCAGACCTCAGTTCCTCCCTGCTCTACAGTGGCGGGTCGGAAACGGGGAAACCATTGATTTCTGGTCCCATAACTGGGCTTTCGAGAAGCCGTTGAGTTCTAAAACTCTGAGTCCCATCCCGGTTAGTCTCAAGGGCGTTTCGGTGGCTCACTTCATCACCAACCGCCAGTGGAACAAAACACTTATAAATGACTCATTAACAAATGTTCTGAAACAAGATGACATCAACCACATCATGAGTTTAACTTTGCCAAGTAACCCAATCACGGATCGTCTATATTGGGGCCCTAGCAAAAATGGATGGTTCTCAACCGCCTCTGCCAACTCCTTCCTATCTGTAAACACCGGGTCACCAGATTTCGATTGCGATTGGATCTGGGGTCTCGATGTGCCCCCTAAGGTTCGCCACTTTCTCTGGAAAATCTCCCGTGATGGTCTCCCGACTAAAACCAGATTACAGAAGTCGCACGTGGCTGTACCTGCTGGTTGTGTTTTCTGTGGCAATACAAATGAATCGAATGATCACCTTCTCCTTCGATGTCCCATGGCTACTGCTTTGCTTAAAGCTTTACGTATCCACATTCCTGGGCTTATCACTGCTTCTGTTGACGGGGGAAATGTGTTTCCACTCACTTCTATAAAATGTGCAATTGGGTCCAACACTTTTGCCGTTTTAGCTTCAGCTTGGTGGGCCATGTGGTTCTTTAGAAACCAACTCGTTTTCGATCAGACTAACAAGGTAACTATTAATGAAATTTTGCTGTTTCACAGCACTACTAGTCATTGCTGGAAACAATCAAAGCTTTTAGACGATGATCCAAGTGGACCGTTGATCCCCAAACAGCGCATTCACAGCGGTCCGCACAACCAGGCCATTAGGGGCAGTGTTACGAACGCCAGGAATCAGGATCGGTCCGGGAAGTGGGATAAACCACCCACGAATTGTTATAAGCTCAATTTTGATGGTTCGGTACTCCCGAGCGGCAACTCGTCTTATGGTTTTGTCATCCGTGACTCTGCTGGTTTGGTTGTCTCTGCTGATAGATCTGTTTGCACAAATATCTCGGTGATTTATGCCGAAAATCTCGGCCTCAGAATGGGTTTGTTACGGGCAAATGAGTTGCAACTATCCACGCTTCTGATCGAAGGGGACAACTTACTAGTGATAAAAGCTCTACTGGGGGATTGGAAATGCCCCTGGACAATAGAGATGCTACAAGCTGATATACTGTCCGATCTCTCGTCCTTTACTTATGTTGCTATTCGTCATATTTTCAGGGAATCGAATGCTGTGGCTGACTACCTTGCTCGTAGTGCCCATGTCTCCCCTGCCGACGTTTGCTGTGAGGATGATCCAGAACTGCTTGTTCTCGTCCGGAAGGATGCGCTAGGAAGGGCCTCTGCTGCGGCCGACCCAACCTAATTCTTATCTTGCGTCAAAAAAAAAAAAAAAAAAAAAAAAAAGGAGAATATGAATTTCCAATTACTCAATTAACTTGCCCGAATACACTTTCAATTCGGCCTTATATAAAGTAAACTGCAGAAAACCACCCTCTAAATACACCATATTGCTTAAAATCACTCCTTAAATGCCTAATTGCTGAAAACCACCCTTTATAACCATTCCGTTAGCAATCGACCACCCATCAACTTATTCCGTCTAAACTTCCGTTAAGTATGTGTATTTTTAAATATATTTTAATTTAATGTACCCAATTTTAATAAATTAAATTAATTAAACATGGATAAAAAAAAATCCCCAAATTGAGGATGTTTGAACGTATTTCTTCCATGGCAACAAACAAGGATGAAGAAGAAATCAAACCTCATGTGTCGCTCAAGTCCTAATGTTGAAACCCTTGGAAATGAATGAACAATCCATCCAAAAACCACCAAACCCTAGTCGTCATGACAATAGCCACCCAAATCCCTTCCAATTGAAACCAAAATTTCAATCAAGAATTCAAAAGACTGTTGTGTTTTCTTGTTCTCAATGGATGCTTCAAATCTTCCTCCCCATCAAATTTCTTTTGCCCAAATTTGAATCCTTGTGAGATAAACTGTTCAAAATCCCCAAATCGAACTCCAAATTTCCGTCGCCGTCGCCGCGTACGAGGAAGAAGAAAGGGCTACATGTTTTAATCCAAATCGACCACCCCTGTCATCGTCGCCGCGTACGAAGGAAGAAGAAACGGCTACATGTTTTAATCCACTCAATTACATTAAAGTATCTTAAAAAAATAGGGTAATTTTGTCATTTCACATCTTTAACTGAATTTTGGATGGAAACATCAATGGGGTGGTCGATTGCTAAAGGAATGGTTATAAAGGGTGGTTTTCAGCAATTAGGCATTTAAGGGGTGGTTTTAAGCAATATGATGTATTTAAAGGGTGGTTTTCTGCAGTTTACCCTATTTATAAACAAGGCCCAAAAAAGTTAGGCCCAAAAAAGTTAGGCCCAAACTGATTGTAACTAACCAATTAAAGAAGAACAAATCGGGAATCCTCAACGCAGGACGCAACAGGGTTCGTCGGATGAGGGTGGAGGCTGGTATCCAATTCAATTTCAAGTGGTTGTTGAAAGCTGGTATCCAACCAAGTCCTGGTTTTTAGGTAATATCTAATGTAAAAGCTAATTAGTTTAATTAATTGATACCTAGAATAGAACGTAACCGACCATGTATATAATCTATTAATCCAAGTCATGCTATAATTATTATCTATCTAGTACGTCTTTGCTGACATCCAATTAATGTTAATGCAGTGGAGATCAAGATTCGATCTCGCCCTTCATCGATCGATCGGGTGAAATATTGTCATTGAGAGGCTAGCCGCAGAGTTGGGGTTAATCCAAAGTCCAAACCCAGAAGTAACGTACTTTACTCGATCTATTATCAAAGTGAGATATTTAGCAGTAATTTCGCTAAAACAAAACAAATGGTAGAGGATCTTCATTATATTGATTGCGGTACGCATAATTGCATATGGTGGGTGTGGGTGATGCATGTGAGCTAGTTCAGATTCCAAAATTTAAAAGTTGTTTCCAAATAGGCAAATATATATACAAAAAGGTAATCCTCCCTCCGTGCTCTGCGTTTCAATGTGTTACAATTTTCAGCTATAGAGGAGGGAGGAGGGAGGATGGATGGCCAACACGTGGAGACAACATGGATGGCCTTGATTTTTCAAGGGCTAATCCACTTATAATATTTAAATTATAATTTTCGACATTAAAAATCAAAATTTCACCATAATGTTAGTTTTAATTCTCTCTGCACATAGATGTCAATTTTGTATAGGTTTAACCCTATTTTAAAAAATATTATTTCATTTGGATACAAATATATACAAAAAAATATAATAAGTCGTGATAATGAATAATTTTTAATGTGAAATATTTAGTTATTAGAATTTAATTTATATTTGAGAATTTTTATTATGTTGCAATTTAATTTATTTAATTATTATCTTTGGTGTATTTTTTTTTTATTTAATCAATAAATTTAATATTTTATTTTAAATTTAAATATTAGGTTATATATAGTTGGCCTTATTTATTTTATAAATAATAATTCCCTTTATGGAATAATTTACCCCTTTATACGAGGGTGAATAATTCCCTTTATGGAATGGAGTTCACCCCACAACCATAATCTACCCTATTAGATTAGATATGTAGATAGGGTGGGTAAAGAATGACATTGAAGATCATCAAAGCAAATAAACTAAAACGCTAGCTACAAGGTGGGATTGGTAAAGGAATCGGTAGCTGCAACCCAACATTTACGTATTTTCGATCCCCTCATGTCAACTTTCACTAACAAATTAACATATTTGAGAGGGAACGAAATAAATAAAATGACAAAAAAAAAAACTTTTAAAAGTGTTAGCTAGTTGTCCTTGTCCATCATATCGATTTCTTTTCCGCCTTCTTATTCTTTTTGACGAATTTGCGGATATATCCTATTAAAAAAAAGGATTCCAAAAGTACCCATATTTCTGTCAAATTGCAAAGGATGCCTATTTGGGCATATGTGCAAAGTATTGTAAACTTAGATATTTTTTAATTAATAAGAAAATATAAAAATAGGATTTTTGAGAAATTAAAAAAAAAATAGATTTTAAGAAATTGGAAAAAATAGGATTTTCGGATATTAAAAAAACATATATTTTTGGAAATTGGGAAAAATATGATTTTCAAAAATGTTAAAAAAAAGATTTATGAAAAATGAGAAAAATAGAATTTTCAAAAATAGAAAAAAAATTCGGAAAACAAACCAGAATTTTAGAAAATGGATAAATAGGATTCTCGAAAATTAAAAAAAAAAACAGATTTTTGGAAATTGGGAAAATTTGGGTTTTGGAATTTTAAAAAATAAGCAGATATATGAAAAATGGGAAAAACATAAATTTTGGAAATTTAAGGAAAAAAATAGTTTTTTGGAAATAAAAAAAATCCAGATATGAAGAAGATAAAGGGAAGATTTTTGAGAAACTATGATATTTTAGTTTAAGACAACATTTTTTAATTTAAAACACATTTTTTTGTTCAAAATGGTGGTGTTTTGTTTAAAACTATGTCATTAGTTATTATATATTTTTTCTCTTTAAACGAAAAAAATTATGTCATTTTAATCTATAACAACATTCTTTTAATCTAAAAACATATCTTTTGAAACCTGCAAAGTTAATATGCAACTTGTTGTTCTCTTAATATGCACTAACGTGTAGGAAGATATACGTACAAACTTTAAACTTTTATAGTTTCTTACACTATTATAGAATTTAGTGATATAACCTCTTATTTCAAAGCTCTTGGGTTGAATATATTACCGAAATATCAAACTAATTAAAATATAAAAGTATCATGATTTATTAAAAGACATTTGAAATAAATTAATCTATGTTTAATAGACTTTTTAGGATTGAAGCTTACTCCCTCCGTCCAAAAATACATGGACTTTTAGGATTCACGCACGTTGTTTTAGGAGTTAAAAACTATATAAATATTAACTTTTTTTATTCAATATTTTTAACAATTACAAACTTATTGTCAATAAGTTTATAATTATTAAAAAAAATTAATAAAAAAATTAATATTTTATATAATTTTTAACTCCTAAAACAACTTTCGTGAATCGTAAAAATTTCATGTATTTTTGGACGGAGGTAGTATAATACATATATCAAAATTAGGAATCCGCGCCTATGGGTGTGAATATACAGTTAGATTCGTTTGCTGTTGAAGTTGTGACTTGAGGTTGAGGTGATGAATCGCGAAGTTAAGATTGATGTGACGTGATCGATGTGATTCGTCATTCATCGCTATCCCAATTTCCATGATTCATACTCCGTAGTAGTTAAGTATTGTCACTACTGTGATTTGATGAAGCCAATAGCATAAGCTAAAGCTATTGGTGCAAAGTGAAGGCCGATCGACCTGGCGATTGAATAGATAGGACAACTGAAATGTAAGTACATGTACCTAACTTAATTAGGTTTATGGACTTTCACATACGGTAATTAATTCCAATTAGGCAATCTGGTTCTCTATATAACTCTGATAACTGATTGGGGGTTTCTTCACCACAGTCATCACACACACTGCAATTGCATGCATCACTTGTCCTCCCCTTTTCCTTTTCCTTCCCCTTCTTCTGGAGTTTAACTGCAACAAGTAGCAAGGTGAGTCCTCCCCCTCCCCTTCAACCTTCTTTTAATTTGGAGTTCTAGGCCTTCCCACCCAAACATAATTTCGTTTATAGTTAGATTTAATTTTTTTGATTTTTTTTCCTTTCTAGATTATATTTGCTGTTATTTCTTTCAAAATTTAATTTTATATTCATATATAAAAAATATACTTTGTTATTCAACTCTATACAGATCACTAATTATCATATCCCACTTTGTAATCTTTCATATTTTATAACCTAATTATTCAAATATAAATAGCTAACTATTCATATTTAATTTAAATAGCTAATTGTTCAAATGTATTACACTAATACGTACCTTATTGTTCATATGTATTTACGGCCAAATAAATTATTTGTATAAGAAAATATCATCATCATTTTTGAATTGGTTCGATCAAATATATTATATATATATGTGTGTGTTAATTTATTGTTGATCCTCCTTTAAATTTGTATATATGGCATGTAAATTCTTAGAATCCACCGCACCTCAGAAATCAGAATCAGATTGTGAAGAATGAAGACCACCTACCTAATCATCTTTCTAGCTTACCTTCTTTGTTTCCTCTCCTTCTTTGTTTATAGTGGTTTAGGTTGTGACAATTATTGGTCCGGGGATGGACGTTGCGTTAATAAAGATTGTAATATATATGTACATATATATATATATATGTATGTACATATATATGTATATATGTATGTATATATGTATATATATATATACATATATACATATATGTACATATATATGTATATATACATATATATGTACATATATATGTATATATGTATGTATATATATACATATATATGTACATATGTATGTATATATATGTACATATATATGTATATATATGTATGTATATATATACATATATACACACATATATACATATATATATATATATATATGTACATATATATGTACATATATATGTATATATATATGTACATATATATGTACATATATATGTATATATATATGTATATATATATATATATATATATATATATATATATATATATATATATATATATATATATATATATATATATATATATATATATATATATATATATATATATATATATATATATATGTGTGTGTGTGTGTGTGCGCACTTATAATTATAAAAATATACCTTTGTGCCAGCTATGGTTGTTTTGGATGAGAGAATTTCCCCTTGGTCAAAAGGGACCGTGCTCCGAAAATGCCCCTACTCCCACAGAAGAACACCCTAGTCCTATGCACATTATATACATGATCGATCACAACAAATTAAATAAAAAGCAAAACAGATTGAGTAAATTAAAAACAAAGAAGATTATATATGTATAATGTGTACCTCCTGTGAGCCAAAGCACAATAGGCTTAGACATCGGGTCGGTTTCTGATTCTACAAAATAGTAGAATAGGGCCCTTTGACCCTGGTCACCAACCCCCACATAACCCGAGCGTTGTGTCAAATTGATGCCGCCTGGCTGCCCCGGCAACTTTCCCGTAATCAAATCGTCTCCCAGGATCAAGCAAAGCCAACTAATTATCAGGAGCGCGATGCTTATCATCATCTCCATTATTGACATGCATACTATACACCAACGACTCGAACAGTGTGTGAGAGAGAAAGGAGAGAGACAGTTAGGAATTTTCTGATGCTAACTCGGTTAATCCACCTATTTGGAATTTGGCCTGCCGGACATTGTTCTATATATATATATATATATATATATATATAAGCTGAATGGAGACGAAGCTTATATGCACATGATGGAAAGTAACACAAAGCGCGCACCTAGTGAACTTACAGTAGCTGCAAAGGCAATATATGTGGATCAAAATTAAAGAAGTAGTCACAAGTACCAGCTAATTCCATATTTGGAAATTAATACAACTAGTCAGGGTACATATATATGCATTATGATGCATCCTTATTAGTTTGCTATTGAATGATCACATCACAATACATACCCACTTCCAAGATTTCAAGATTATAATTATACACACACACATCAAGGTCCAAATTCCAAGATTTAGTAACTCTTTTAACCATCAAATTTTAAATTAATCTTTTTTTTTTATTCTTGATGAAAAGTTATATAAAAATCGTACATATGTACATATATACAAGGGTACATACATACATATATATATATATATATATATATATATATATATATATATATATATATATATATACATGTACATATATATATATATATATATGTACATATATACGTACATATGTACATATGTATGTGTACATATATATGTACATATATACATATATATGTACGTATATACATTGTACATATATATGTATATATGTACATATATATGTATGTACAATGTATATATGTACATATACATATGTATGTACAATGTGTATATGTACATATGTATGTACAATGTACATATGTACATATATATGTACAATGTACATATGTACATATATACATTGTACATACATACATACATACATACATACATACATACATACATACATACATACATACATACATACATACATACATACATACATACATACATACATACATACATACATACATATATATATATATATATATATATATATATATATATATATATATATATATATATACATACATATATACATATATATGTATGGCGACGGTTTTAGGATGTATGGCGACGGTTCAAACCCACCGTATACCTTTGCGGTGGGTTATGATGACGGTTTTGGACCGTTATGACGACGGTTTTGGGCCTGTATACTTCTCGACCCACCGTAAAGTATTGCGGTGACCCACCGTATACATATGCGGTGGGATTGTTGACTGTGATTAAACCCACCGTGATTAGCAGTGAAAATAGTAAAAATTAGTGGTGAAGATATCATAATATATATATATTTAAAAATTTTGGTGTAAAAATAACACCCGAAAAAATCAAACATACATGTAGTGGAAGCAATAACGTATAAGATTCCGCGGTTTTTTATCCATCAAATCCTTTAACAATAAACCACGTACTGTCCATGTAAAAAACGTGGCGATTGTCAAAAATCAAACATGTGGTAGCTAGGAGCCTAGGACTAGAACATAGATAGTGCGCACATGTTTAGGTATAGAGATGAATTTATTTTACATACATTGAAAGCAGAAGCAATAAGGGGGTCTTGTACAGCACACCTGTGGCTATATATAGCTTGTAGAGTGTACATATCAAATACTCCACAAGTGCTCTAAGACCATCAGCAACAAAGAGTCACACGAATCAAAACTCATTTCAGCCACATCAACAACTATTCCTGCCACGTCAGCTTTTCACTAACTTTTCAGCCTTTTACATTTTTCATCCACAACAGAGAGTCGGGCGAATCAAAACTCACTTTACATTTTTATATATTTCTTAAGCTAAATGTTGATTTATTTTACTTCAAATTTTTTACCTCAATTTGTTACGAGGCTTCCAACTAACTTTATGTAAGCAATCTTTATTATAATAATAATAATAATAACAATAATGATGTTATTAATATTAATATTAATATTAATATTAATAGGTATCATTAAAATAAAAAAAGGCACACAATTAAATTTGGAAATATTTTATTAAATTGATAAACTTAGTGAAATTTTTAACACATGGTAAACTTAGTGAAATTTTTAACATATGGTAAGTTTATGTTAATTTAAGTTAATGTTGTGTATGTGACTATAAATCTTTAACAAATGGTAAACTTTGTGATTTCTTTCCCCAAAACATACGCAAAATTGGTGTCATTGGATAGAGAAAAATAAATCGTATTAAAAAATATATATAAATATTTTTAAAAATAATTTATTTAACGAATAAATGGGGATTTTAATTTAATTAAAACCTCATGCCATGTGTCTAACCACTATTGGCTATCCAAAAAAAAATCTAGATGAGCCGGATCCGCATCAACCCATGGCGTCTTCGGTAAAATTTGAGGTCGGATCATTTATTTCTCTCTCCACTGTCCCCCCTTTTCGGATGATGTGGCACCAAAGATGGGTCGCGCGCATCTGGGTTGTCCATGGTCTAAGAGCATGTTTATCGGTCCAATTCCAAGCAGGAATACTAGGGAATTAATTAGTAAAAAATTAGAGCAGTGACATTGGCGATACTAGAGCAATACTCCTCCGGCCAATTTGCTAAACTAGACCAAAAAACGGGCCTATTTGCTAAACTAGACTAGTAGCCCAAAAATTGGCTCAAAATACACTTTCTACCCCCATGCCAATTAAATTGCCGGTTTTTTTTAACTGTTCATAACCGGTTGTAGTGGGTGAGTAATTGGGAAATTAAAAGGAGGAGGAAGGGAGAGAGACGGTTACATTTCCTCAAAACCGAAAGGCGACGAAGACAGATAGAGAGGAGGCGAAAGGAGGAGGCGACAGAGAGAGAGAGGAGGCGACAGAAAGAGAGACAGAGAACCGGTTGAAGAAGAAGGCCACCAGTCACAGCCAGGGAGGAGAAGGTTGAAGACCTTGACAAAGGTAAGCAACTGTGGAGTTTTTTCTTTAAGTTGCGAAATTGGGGTAATGGGGGTGCGGTTTTCTGAAGGATTTGAGACGAATTTGGGGTAGATGCATAGCAGTAGAGGAGGAATGAAGTAGGAGGGGTTAGGGGTGCCATTGTGAGTCGATTTTGGGGAGGCGGGTTCGATTAGGGTTTGAGGGTGTCGGGAAAAGGATTGGGGTAGCAGATTTCGTAGGACCGGGTAACGAAATTGGCACGATAAAATTGAACATCTGGTATGCCGAGTGGGATGAAGGAATTTTTGGTTGATTGGTTTTTAATGTTGAAACAGTAAGCGCCCACCAAGTGTTTGATGAAATGCCTAAAAATAAGATGAATAAATGGTGATTTGGTTTTGGTTAATCTCATTGCCTATATGCTGTGTTGTTAAAGACGTAAAATGAAGAAAACAAGTAAGACATGTTGGTATGACAGAGTAGGTGTTTGCCTATATGTTTGAAACTTAATGTGTGAATTACTTGTTGGTTAAATGCCTAGATGTATGATGAATTGTTGGTCATTTGCTGTTGGTGTTGGTGAATTACTTTGACTATCTCTTGGGTTGAGAAAGAGGTAAAATGAACCAAACTTGCATGAAATTCGAAAATGGTAGGACAGAAAAATATAGCAGAGTTGGTAGGAAAATAATAATCTATTGGTAGGAAACAAATACACTGTTGGTAAGATAAAAGTTGGTGATATGAATGTCTGAATGCATGTGTGTGGTGATTGTGTTGCAAGTAACCTTTTTGCAACAACCATAAAAAATGACAAAGGCCGGGAAGAGGAAAGTAAAGGCAGGACCAAGCAGCCAGGGGGTAAGGACACTGAGAAAGTTCCCTTGTTTTGGTAGTTATGCTTGGGAAAAAAATTTCGAACCTAAGAGTGTTACATGTGTTGCAGGTTGTCTTAGCTGTGGCGGAGAAGGACTACTTCAGTGACAGGGCGCTATCACATGGCAGTTTAGACCTCCTGGACGGTCTTGACTTAGCCATCGACCGTGATGATGTGAAGGCCCTGACGAAGAGCCAATTCGGAGGCATAGTGAGGATGGGGTCGAGGAACAAGTTCGCCGCACAGCTAGTGCACTTTTGCCTCCTGTGGCAGCTGAAAACCCGGAAGCAACACGAGACGTGGTACTCCATCCAGGGGCATCACGTGCGATTCTCGCTCCACGAGTTCGCGTTGATAACGGGGCTAAACTACGCACCACCCCCTAGGGATGTGATGGAGGGGGATCACAAAGACGTCATATACCAGTTGATTGAAATTGAATGCATGTACTTTTAAGTATCAAGGAGACACATCAGCATGCCTTATTCACGCAATTAATGGGGAAAAAGATAGCTCTATGCACAAAAGCTCTTCCTTTTCAAGATCCGGGAAATTCGGGTATAAAGATTAAAAGTTTACAAATGACCTGAGGATTTTGAAATGTTTTCAATTATAAAACATTTTTCTTGATAAGAAAAAGTTACAAGAAATAAACTTTGCATAATACATGTGTATGGTTTTTTTCAAATAAAGTAACAACAAAAAAATAGATAAAATAAGAAAATATGGCGCTTAATATTCTTTATTTGACTACGCAAGAGCTATTCATTCCTATGAGAAAAATAAACAAGTACTATACATGCCTCATCCATTTTGATCAGATGTTCAGTGTAAAAACTACAAAGCCCCAATAACGAGAGCCAATTAGGAGGAGACTGGATGCATAAGTATCAACAGGAGTTGATAACTTGATACTTATTTCATTACTTTCAGGATGATGCCTGCAGTCAAATTAAAAACTCCGGTCTATGGTGTTATTCTGTGAGCATATATCATAATTTCCGAAGCCAAAACCAATCCAAAGGGTTATTGGTCATCAAACTCCTCGCAGATCTTGTACCTTAAAGAGTCTTCTTTCCATGAATTTTGATCAAGATAGCGCTCATAAAAGCTCACTTCTCCATTGTCTTTCACTATTACTGCTGAAGTACTTCTTGTTCCTTAATGCCCCTGTCAGATTTATAAAGGATCAAGCAAAAGGAACAAACCAATATGAAAAAGTAAAGTATAAGAAAAAATAATAATTGTTATGTTACTCACCCGTTGAGTACTTGTATCAATGAATATGGAGCTTGTTTCAAGTTCAATGCCTTTATCAAGAATGCCCGGGAGCTCACTTTCGCCAGCTTTGACAGTATTGGTCATCAATTTCTTAACCATCTCCCTCACGTAAACTTCACCTAGATCGTCAGGAGATGTACCATGCAGCTCCTTAAATTTAAGACTTAAGTGCCAAGCCTTGCATCAGGGTATACAGAAACTCAGATAACATAAAGGGGAATTTGACTGTCGTATAAACAATTGGGATAAATTCCAGAAATTAACGGAAGGGGATTCTTACGCGAAACCAAGAGCAGTCCAAACGGGCATTTGTTAACACATGGATTCCATGTGAAACTTGCATTACAGAATTGTTGTCGCCTTTCGGTCTATTAGTGACATAAACCATTTCCTTGGAGCAGAAGTCCGCCAATATCAGGTTGAATCCATTGTAATGATCGGCGTCCTCCATTACTTCAGCTGCATACTCCAACGGATGTTTCTTTCTCTACAGCCATAAGGTGAATTGTGAGTTGAACTACACTATACAAATGCAGAATATCCCCATACACCATCTAAATACAACCAACATCATTCTAGGATCAAATTGCCCAAATACTTTCGCTTAAGACGCTAAGAGAAGTACTGGCTTCTCAATTAACACCGAAGAACGAACAAGTTCCAGCACTATTACTGTTACATACATGTACTCCTGAAATAGTCATGGAAGGAGACAATCTATACACAACCATAGGATTATGGGAATTACCAGCTTTGTTATCAGCTTATCACATCAACCAAGCAAAACAAAAAAAAATAATTCAAACACATTAACATTTCACCAGCAAGACAAGGAAGATTTCAACAGCAATACCAGGCCAAAACAGCAATCAATGGTGTGTGTCCATGAAACAACGATGCTCATTATTCAATAAGGAGAAAAAGACACCAAACCATAAATCTCATAATTTTTCAGGAACTTCACTGAGGAAAAAGATCAAAAAGATGTTGTGCATAACCAACCACAACACATAATCACATAGATACCTTCAGAAACCAAACGGGCAGATCACCCCTGGTCATGGCACCAGGAAGTTTCTCCCTCTCTCTCACATTAGTGAGGAAAGCCAACCTCCCAGATTTCGAGCAAGCCAGCCACGTCCCGCCAGCAACTTAATCTCTCCTACCAAGTATCTCTCCACGTTCCCACCATTCAGCAGGTTTAGTAGGGCTGCAGAAGTACCCAAAGTCACAAAATTGGTTAACGGCGCTGCTTAAAAACAATCAATTTGCTTTAATTTAAAGCAGAAATTAATGAAAAATGCGCGATTTTTACTTGCCGGATGTGATATTCGTCTCTGTTGAGGAGGAGAATGAAGGGGTATAGAGGATGTGATTGCCATACGAACGCTGCCACTGAACAACAGTTCAGTAAGACTTTCGGCATTCTCACCATTACCAAAGGAAGGTATGTTACTATGGTCCATATGGAATATGGATGATGAGGCCTAACTCTTAAGGGAAGCCAAATAATCTTGCTTGATAAAAGAACACAGCTACGGTAAGGGAAATAACAAACATATTGGATGGATGGGGTAAAAACCAAGACTCACCGTCCCCCTGCTGAAATATGCACAAAATATATCCGACTATGATGGCTCCAATGCCCATGACGATATCTTCCAATGCAAGAAAGAATCATCATAATACTAATTGAAGCAAGGACATTTACATGATAAAATGACTGAATTTTGACGGAGAATACAGATTTGCTATCATACGTGAGAACATGTGATGTGGCATTCTAACCTGATACTGAAATTGAGCTACTATGGTAGTCACAGTCCTGATTGAGAGCAATTTCCTGCAGTGCAGCGTTCCCCCGGTTGATAACTACCAGCGAGCAAGTAGGAGGAATGTACACGACATCAAAATCAGCAGAAAATTGAGCATCCTCACTCAGACCATCTCTGTACCCAGCAATATTGGATTTCCCCCCAGCAGTCGTTGTTACTCCTGCACGAGTTTCCCAGATTAGTATCACATGGATAGTCCGAGAAACCACCTTGCTTCCTTTTCAAGGTATAATCACATTCCAATACGTCTAATACCAAATGTACAAATACATAAGTCTAACATCCATACCTGTCTCTCAAATTTTCCTGATGGCAAGATTTGCAGTATCGGCAACATAAACATCACCTGGTTTCCCGTCTATATGCCCGGTGTTACCTTGAAACGATCCTGCCCGAACATCAAATCATAATTAGCCATTGGATTGGATTAACATCACCTCATACTCCATCGAAAGTTCGAATCAATATTGCTAGATTGTCTAAGCTCAAAACATTTAGTTTTTTGAAAGTTCGAATCAATACTATACCAGAAATTTTTTGCACTTAAGATTAATTGTTACCTCACATAACTGTATTTACTTTCATGTCTCCACAACTACACATGCTTGGATTAATATGCTGATTTATGTAGTGATAAAAAAGTTACCTTCCAAGATGATTGAAGAAAATAGTTGAACACTACTTTGCACTTACTCGTCCAGTGAAATGACTAAATTGGTATCCATCCATGAGCCATCCCTATGAGTTCCATGTAAAGGTAAGCATCATAGTGATAAAAACAGAAATGCAAAGTGCGAAAGCTTAAAATATGGAGGCTAGAGCAGTTCATATGAAAGAACTACATGTTAATCATGTTGGGATAAACGAAAGCATAGAATGATTTAGATTCAAATCTATTTATACCATCTGCAGCTGCTGTGGTACTTGATTCACATTTTGGATGCCAAGTTTCTAGTAAATCTATTTAGGAGCTAAATGCAAGTCAGGTCATATGATTATTTAAGGTACTTTGTATTTTTTGAGGTTTGATTAGATGATATCTACCCAAGTCAATGAAAATTTCATCCAAGGCTGATGCCTTAAACAATGTGAGCAATGGACTACTAATTGAGTACGAAAGAACTGCAAACAAGAATTAAAAAATAAATGAATAAATGAATGAAGACCTATATATGTATGTTTCTTGAGGTCAATCTTTAGGACAAGGAAATAGTGTAGGATGTGTCTAGCAGTTTAAATCTTCATATATTTAATTATTTATAACATCAGAAAACCACCTGTTTAATCTCAAAACTTTCAACTCACTACTCTTTATTCTCAACACTTTCAACTCACTACTCTTTAATCTCAAAATATTGCTGATAGTATTGTGATTTCTAATTACATAAGCACATTTTAACGAGTTAGTTCAGTAGAGGGGTTCTAACTATTAACAAACAAGCTAATATACACAAATATATTTAAGCACAATCAGGTGACCTTATATACTAAAATTTCGCCCCCCTCCAAATAAAAAACACAAACTACAATTTTTCCACCATGAATCAACCACCCGATCACAATACTGCAATAGTACATTATATTGCAAGAAGCACAAACATATTTTACAGTGCTGTCAACATCCACTTGCCACACAAATCTCCAGTGTGGACATACAGGGAAAAATAATCCAATTTCTTATATTCTTTCATGTTCATTCATTGTATGTATACAGCATTTGGATTAGTAATCATCCCCAAATCCACTTAAATATGTAATCGGCAAGATAAGCATGAGTTTAACCATTTTAATCCAATCAAAAGATTTAGTTGATACACCAATAAAAGAAATAAACAGAAATATTAGATTGCATAGACCTAGTCAACTCGAGTCAATTCAACTAAATATATTGCGCATCTCACTATATCTAATGGGTATCAATTTATTTAGCACCGGAGTAACGGACATAGCAAGAATTTGATTCCAAAAGCATTACCAGGAACAACGTAGCTATTGTCTCCTTTCAACCTCCAAAGCAATCTCATTGCGACAAGAAAATGGTAGTGTGAATGGAGGGTTGTACTGCAAAATCATTCACTGAAAGTTACAATCATATTTAACCAAGTTAAAAGATTTTCCTCCCGGTTTATCAGGCAGGTGGAATAAGAATGAGAAGACTCATATACCTGCGCAACTTCCACTTCAGCTCCTTCCTTAACTTGGAACTCTTTGTCACTCTTCAGTGCCTTTCTCAGGGTAGACGCTCTTCATTGAACATCTTCATCTGTAACAAAACCTGGTTTTACATGAAAACATAATGCATATTGTAAGGCAAGTTTTGAAGAGAAGTAAATATATATTTTATATGTTGACACGCCACGTGATATCTTCAAAAGAATTACCTGAAAAGGCAGCAGCTGCCATTATTTTCTTTGGCAGCTCAGTGATCCTCACAGATGGATTGCTTGGCAATGGTAAATCAGCACCGCATTTGGAAGGCACGATAAAAGACATCTGCCACTTTTCTTGATCCGTTGTCTGCAATGTTCATGAGAGATATTCTAGTATTATAACTCTACAAGACTACAATCAATAAGTGAGAAGAAGAAATGCTAACACTCTGCTTTTGTTACTGCTAAGAACAAAATTAAAAAAAAAAAAAAGAAGAAACAAAAGGTGTGCAAAACCTAGTACATCGGCAAAGCAATATATCTCTGGTGCTGTGTTTTGAGTAAGTTAGATGTTGTGTTTAATGATAGGGGAAGTATTGAAGTATTGATTGAAGGTGATCGTTAATAACAGATCTGGTGCTACAACGAAACCCTATTCCAGGAGAGGATAAAGGGAAGGCTCCAGTTATTGTGTCGTCAACAGGGACTGCAACCTGTAAGTTGCGAAAACTCACATGCTTCACAACTGAAATTTCAGAAGAAGCCAGATGAAAAGCTCAGGGACTTCCCGTCGTATGATGACATCAAAAGAAACATGGAGCGCGCGCGCGCGCACACACACACAGAGAGAGAGAGAGAGAGAGAGAGAGAGAGAGAGAGGAGATCCAAACTTGCATGCCTTTGCTAGTCTGTTCAATTTGAAGAGACTAATTTGCATTTTCAAAACCCTCATTCCAAAGCTCATGGAGCCAATCCTGAATTCCAAATTCCTTATCCTCAATTTCAAGACTGTAACCCTGAATTTGAAGTCCCCCAAACACCAATTTAACCAAGTTGCGATATCTAAACCCCAATTTAACCAATCTTCTATCATAAATGAAGAACTACTCTCAATCAATGGGTTCCTAATCTTCTATCATAAACTGTAGGTATTGTCCTAGGTATTGCTCGGGATCTATGTTGACGAATGGTTCAATGCACATCGAAGTGGGAAAATGAGTCAAATGTACTGAAAGCATGAGTATACAATCACCAGACAATCACCAGACAAACAGAGTAACCAAAATAAATAAAAATTCTAGGTTTTGTAATTTTAGCTCCCATGTCAAATTGAAACTCTCTTCAAGCTTTGTAGTATCTATCAGCTTACCACTATACAATCACCAGACAAACAGAGTAACCAAAATAAATAAAAATTCTAGAATAGCATAAATAACATAAAAATTATGGCATCTATATGACATCCTAACCTGACAAGATTTTGTAATTTTAGCTCCCATGTCAAATTGACACCACACAAGAAAACACCAAAGAATATGCATAAGAAGCCTAGGGAGAACCAAACTAAATCAACGATATTTATCTCACATTCTCACCGAATATGCAGAAAGATAAGTAATAATATAAGGCACAATGAAAGAGGGTTTTACCAGTGATTGATCCAACAATGATCAGCAGCCTTGATGGGTAATCGGATTTGTTCAAATCCTCGAGCAATAGCCAGGAGAGCAGGAAGTGTCCAAGAGGGTTAGACACGACTGATCTCGAATCCTTCAGCAGAGTACGCAGGCTCCTTTGCAGTAGGTTGGTAGATAGCAGCATTGCACACCAAGACGTCGAGGGGCCTTCCAGATTGCTTGAAGCTATCCGCAAACTGCCTCACACAGAGAGGCAAGGTCAAGGTGCACTATGGTGTAATTCTCCTTATCTATGCCAGCCGATTTCGCCGCCTTTTCAGCCTTTAGAAAGTCCCTGCAAGCCATGATGATGTGCCATTTGCCAGTCTCAGCGAGCGCCTTGGGGTGGCTAGGCCAAGCCTGGAGGAGGCTCTTGTGATTATGACACTGCCCTTCCTTAGGGTCTTTTTGCCGTCTGGTGTGGCCTGGTTTACTGATGGGGTTGCCACCGTGGATGACTGAGCCCTTATAGCTTTTCTGGATGGGTTCCTTTGGCTGCATTCGCTCTGCCATTTATAGAAAACCGGTATAAGTAAGGTGTGTTTGGTAAGTATGCTCGTCTCCAATAAGAAGCTTATATGTACTGATAAGATTCTTATTGTAAACTGTGGTATACCAAACTAAGGCAACACTGACAAGCAAATCATGCACAGCCTCTTTGACAAGAGCAATTTAGTTCAAGTCAATTATTTGGAAGAGTACATATAAGTCTCATTTAATTGCCCGATTTCATAACTCCAAAGCAATGTAAAATCTATGTTACACAGGAACGGAAATGGATATGAAACGGTATAATTAAGGTGTGTTTGGCCAATAAGAGGGTTATTTGTGCTGATAAGATGCTTATTGCAAACTTTGGTATACCAAAACAAGGTTAACAATGACAAGAAAATCATGCATCCTTTCTGACAAGAGCTTGAGGTTCAAAATAATTATTTGGAAGAGTGCATTTAAGTCCCATTTAATTGCCCAAAATCATAACTCCAAATGGTAAACCAATGATTATGAGCTCACTTCTCCATTGTCTTTCACTATTACTGCTGAAGTACTTCTTGTTCCTTAATACCCCAGTCAGATTTATAAAGGATCAAGCAAAAGGAACAAACCAATATGAAAAAGTAAAGTATAAGAAAAAATAATAATTGTTATGTTACTCACCCGTTGAGTACTTGTATCAATGAATATGGAGCTTGTTTCAAGTTCAATGCCTTTATCAAGAATGCCCGGGAGCTCACTTTCGCCAGCTTTGACAGTATTGGTCATCAATTTCTTAACCATCTCCCTCACATAAACTTCACCTAGATCGTCAGGAGAGACACCCGTTTGATTCCTTGAAGCATGCATTTGTTTTTCCCTGCATTTACATTAAAAAAATTGATATTGAAATTTAAAATCTCAAACTTTAGATTCAACAAACAAGCAAGAAAAAATAGTAAAATTCAAGGGAATGCACCTCTTTGGGGATGGAGAAAGCAGAGGGAAGTAGATCTGTAGATTGAAGAGCCATGGATACAACTACAAGCAACTGCTAAAATATCAACACTTCCAGAAAGATCTGGATTCTGGATTGCTTGAGAGCAGAAGGTGTGACTTGTGAGTGTGGGCTATCAAAAAACAGAGGCCTCTATTGATAGGGAGAATGGAAGCCTCTCATTCAAACAAGGGTATGGGCAAAGAATCATGTGAAAGTATCTATTAGGATATGGACAGAGAATAACTTACTCCACAAGAGATGGTGGAAGATGTTCACCTGAGATGTCGGAGTTGAGCCCCAACCATGCTTCCCGATCTCCAGATGCTAGCAAATTGGGTCTGAAATTCGAAACTATGACGAACGAATTTTAGAAGTAAAAAATTGGAAGAAAAAAAATGTAGACAAAACCCAAAGGCGACAGGAAATTAGGCAGGCCACAAACCTTGGAGAGGCGCTGAAGTTGCTGAAGCGGTGACTTCGAGAAGTAGGTGGTGGAAGAATGAGAGTGGGACGAAATAAGTAAAGATGGAGAACGGGCAGTCGTCTCAAGTGGTGTTATCCACCGAGTCCTGTAACAATTGATAGCAAAAACAACAAAAGGAGATAATAAAGAACTGAACAAGATGGAGCTCAAAAGAACAACAAGCAATAGGGCAACAACATTGAACTAAAGTTCGTTGAAGAAACAAAATCTATAAAGAATAAGAACAAACAAGAAAGGAATGTCAATAGGTAAATTTTAACAACAAATTAGAAATTAAGTTCAAAGACAGCGAAGAAACACACTAAAAACCTTAATAAAATCTCTGGATAATTTGAAACACGCATCAACCACTAAAAATGTAAACCTATGTCTACCCAATCAACCCAAAATCTCTCTTAAACATTTCTACGAACACCTTGAAGGCATAAAAGTAAACAACCATCAAGTTGCAATATCTAAACCCCAATTTTGTCGAGCCTCTAATCATAACCACAATGAGCAAAGTCCCCAAATTTTAAGCAAGTAATTCGCACAGGGAGTAGGAAATTGGAGTTTATATGGTTGTAGAAGAAGCTCACCTGAGACGTTGGAATCAAGCCACGACCATACTGTCCAATTTGAAATTAAGAGAGAGATTGTGGCCTGAAGCAATGAAGAACATGGAATTTCATATAAAAACGAAATTCAAATCATGAAACAACTACAACAAAATCAAAACGAAGAACAAGAAATTAGGGTTAAAGTCTAACGGGGTAAACAATAACTTCAATTTCGAGTAAACAAAAGCCAATCAGTGGAAGAAAACGAAATGCGCGAAATCGAACTGACCTCCGGTGTCGGATAAGAGAGGGACTGCAGGAGAAAGAGATGGGGCAGTGGGGAAGAGCAGAGAGCAAAGGCGGCATGTAGCGGCGGCTACGATTTCAAAGGCGACAAATCGGCAATGAAGATGGACAGAGGAGAAGCAAAGAGACGACGAAGAAAGTGAACGAAAAGGGAGCGGTGAGAGTAAGGCTGTACTGTAAAGTAAGGAAAAAGACGGATACACCCACAAAAATAAAAAAAAATAAACTATTTCAAATGCAAACTATGGAGGACAAATTAGTCATTACGTACTAAAAGTGAGAAGGTAAGAAATGGCGCTGAATACAGCCGTAGATAAAAACATATATAAGGAATCAAGGGCCAGAATTGCTCATACTCTCCCTCAGTGTTAACCAACAGAGGGGAGGGGTTGAGGTTGAAGTTGTGACTTGAGAATTGAGATATCGATTGAGGTGATGAATCAAGTTAAGATTGATGTGATTCGTCATTCATTGCTATATGCATATCTAATGTCACTAGTCTAATTGAACTAATCGGTACTCGCATGTTTGCCCACCTTCCTTTAGGGTGTCCCTATATACACCGCAAATCCGCGGATTAGAGCTGTTAATCAACGTCGGATTCGACGTTGCAGCATTAATTATATTACAACGTCGGATCTCACGTCGTAATATGTGAAGTGAAGGATTGGATCGGATCGAACCGGACTAACAACGTCGGATCCGACGTTGCTAGGGTAAAAAAAAAATTCACACCCACTCACAAAAAAAAAAAAAAACACTTTTGGACGTTGCAAATTAAATTATTTTTTTTTTGTGTTTTTTTAAATATCTTATATTAGGCCCGATCTGACCCGTATTAGCAACGTTCAATTTGACGTTGTAAAACGTCAAATTCAATGTTGTTATAACATTCGATAAGTGAAATTAGCACACAATTAACAACGTCAGATTGGACGTTGTAGCAACGTCTAATCCAACGTTGCTACAACGTTGGGTCCGACGAAGTACTTACGGTGTATATAGGGAACGCGTTCCTTTATCCCAATTTCCATGACGAGAGTTTTGATTTTCTTTTGCCATGATTCATATAGTTAAAGATTGTCACTACTGTGATTTGATTTGATGAAGCCAATAGCATAAGCTAAAGCTATTGGTGCAAAGTGAAGGCCGACCCGGCGATTGAATATGACAACTCTCAAATGTACCTAAGTTCCTAACTACCGTAGTAATTAATTAGGTTTATAAACTTGATTGCAAACTACAACTTACCCAAACTCTCTCACACACTTGGAGTGGAGTTTTGATTGGACGAGAGTTTTGATTTTCTTTTTTTTTTTGTTTTTCATAATACCATCAACCGTTCACCACCATCCATATTCCATATAGGAGGAACTACAACTTACCCAAACTCTCTCACACACTTGAAGTGGAGGACCTCAGCTCACTTTGCCCACTCATCCTCAACAAACCCTATTTATAGGCTCAGTTAACACCATCATATCTACTACAACAAATTCAATAAAATTAGTTATAGATCAATAATCATTGTGCCTTAAATCTACAAAATTGGGAAGGTTAGAAAGTTCAAAATTAGTTCATATTTCTCCAATATATATGCTTTGTCCGACTCTAATCGTACCATATATATATAACCTTAAGTGATGGCCTTTTATTATCTCCCCAACTTAGCCCATTATATATATGAATTAGCCCTAACAAAATCATATAGCTAGCTAGCTACCTTCTCGATCATCAACCTATGCAAACAAATTAATTCGAGGACGTTACACTTGATATATATATAGTTAAGAATTAACATTTATTTATATGATCATAGTACATTGCTTTCCAACCACACCCTTTTTTCATGAGATAGATATATACTTGGTTACGTTTGATAGATGATGTCCTTGCTCATCAAGTAATTTGAATACTAAATATATGTTGCTTTGTTTTCATGCCATAATATACGGATATAGATGTGGACAATGGCGGATGCATTGTCTTTTCCTAAACTAAATTAAGTGGGTTGTGTAAATTAATGCTACATTACATTTTGATGTAAATAGATAAATGGCACATGCATATTATATATATATATATATATATATATATATGGACACCCGTCCATTATGTGATTTTGAGCCAATATCTAAACTAGTTGCCAATGCTATGAGAATAAAACTCCTTAAGTTATAATTAGAGAGACGATTTACACATATTTAGTTAAGATTGAAGGGTAAATAATTGTAATAAATTTAGAAAACTTATTTTTTTATAATCTATTTTGTATTGATAATGACAAGTAATTTAATTATATTGAAAATATTTACGTGTGTGTGTGTGTATATATATATATATATATGTTTGTTTTATTTAGCATATCGATCTTGACATTTCATAGAAACGATATTATATCGACTATTCATATGAGAAGATGGTACTATTAATATTTACGGAGAAACTAAATACACCACAAATCTGAACGTCGGAATATATGGACGTGCAGGTTTGCAGTGGACTACTTAATTAAAAAAACGTACTAACTAATTAAAAATGGTTGCACGTTGGAATTGACGTGCGTTTAAGAAGGAGGATTTGCGGTGTATCTAACATCACCCTAATATTTATCATACAGTATATCATATGACACAAGGAGTATAATTTTTCCAGTGTAAACAATCCCTACCATGAAACTTCTAGTTGGAATTTTTTTAAATATAAAAACTATATTGAAAGAATAATTAGACAATATTAAAAGAATAATTAGACATAAAATATAATTTTAAATTTATATAAAAAAACATCCATTCCTAAAAGAAACTACAATATTAAATTAAGGCATCATTTTCATACTTGTACGGGCCTCCAAACTTGATTGGACGACCCTGGCCCCGGTTTTAGAATGAAATCACACCCGACTTTATGTGTTAGGCTACTAGTATATGGGACACGACCCCTAATCATTGAATTGAGTCGGACTTTGATATATTTGTTTTAATGGTTAAATAAATCGGATGATAATATTTGCGCCCATAAATTTTACTATATGCACCACACCTGCGTCTTTTGAATCACACCCCTGCCCGTCTTGAGTTACAAACGTGCAACTCAACAGGAACATAGTGGTTGTGTATGGTCACCCAAATAAATAGGTAAAAATTAAGTAAAAACATGTTTAATTTTTAAGCAGTTAAATGAGTGTACGTGAGGCCAAAAATATGTAAAAAATGTTTAAAAAATGAGTTAAAAAATAAGCTCTAAATCAGTGCTTTTTTAGGTGTTTATTTGGGTGTTTATTATTCTCTTTATCTTATTTGGTTTGAAAGTACCACAATACTCATGATAATAACCAAATAAACTCCATTTTTACAAATAAATTGTTTTTCTCCCCATACGGAGATGATCTTGTTGTTTAAAAATTTAACTGCTTTTACTATATGTTTATAAATTTTACCATGTTTATAATTTTAGTGAGTTTATTAACACCGCCCTATACAAACCCACTAGTGTATTTTAAAAAAATAATAATAAAAAAAGATATATAATATATCGGGGCGAATATTTCCACCGCTAATTTTTACTATTTCCACCGCTAATCAGGGCATAGGTATGTGGTGGTCTTAATCCACTTTTTCTCAAACCCACCGCATATACATGCGGTGGGTCCGTTGACCGTATACGAACCCACCGCATACCTATGCGGTGGGTTATGACGACCGTATACATTCGGTGGGTTTTTGGCAATTGGAAGGGTTTGTAGAAGTTATCCAAAACAGTCGTCATAACCCACCGCATATGTACGTAGGGGTGGTATTCGAGCCGAACGAGCCGAGCTTGACAGGTTCAAGCTTGGCTCGAATGGGAAACGAGCCGAGCCGAGCTTGAGCCCAAAAATTATTCGAGCTTGTTTTGACGCTCAAGCTCGGCTTGCGAGCCCAAGGCTAAACTCGAGCTCGGCTTGTGAAGGCTCGAACAAGCCGAACGAACAAGCCTGAGCTCGTTCGAGCTCGTTAATTGGGCTCGTTCAGGCTCGTTCGAGCTCGGTTCATAAGTGAAATTAAGCCTAGAATTGCAAAATTACAGCAGTCATACAACAAGCAGAAACCCTCAAATCATGTATAACCAAATACAAATCCATTAGAATTGCAAAATTACAGTAGTCATACAACAAGCAGTAACCCTTAAAGAATGTATACCCAAATACAAATCCATGAGCAGGAAGGATAGATTGAGGGAGTAAGTAATCCCAACCCTTAATTTTACACAAAATCAAAGCCAAAAATCCTCAAATACCACAAAACAGAAACAAGACCCAACAACTAATTAAGTAATCCCAACTCTTAATTTTATACAAAATTGAAGCAGAATCGAAGTATCAAATCGAACCAGCAAATCGTAATTTCATATAATGAACAGGAAGAACCTGGTTGGGGACTCGACGCTAGGAAGAAAGGAACCCTAATGAATTTCGAACTGAAGATTCAGATTCGTCTCCTCCGACGTTTGCCGCCGCCGCCTTTGGATCTCGAACCAGAGGGCCTCCTCTATTGTACCTTCTTCAGATCTGTCTTCTTCACCGACGCCGCCGCCACCAGATCTCGAACTCGAGGGCGTGGTACTTCAACTCAACGCCAGCAAATCGTCGCTGGAAGGTGTACGAAATATGCCCGACACCAGCAAGTTGTGTCGCCGCCGGAAGCAAGGGAAAGGAGAGGAAGCATGAATTGGAGATTTTCTTACCGGCGATTTGGTGAAATCAGGATGTATTGAACTGGAGATTTGGAGAATGAGTGAAATTAAGAAACGCAAACGCTAATAGAGGGAGGCGGCAACACGCTGACCCATGATATAACCCTAAGGGTAATTTGGGAAATTAACCCATTCGAGCTTATGGGCTCGGCTCGGGCTCGAAACGAGCTTTAAACATTGTTCAGGCTCGACTTGTTTACCCATTTCGAACGAGCCGAGCTCGAGCTTTTTCGAGCCGAGCCCGAGCCGAGCTCGAGCTGTTCGGCTCAGATAGCAGCCCTATATGTACGCGCCTATGCGGTGTGTTATGGCGACGGTTTTGGACCGTTATGGCGACGGTTCAAACCCACTGTATACCTTTGCGGTGGGTTTTGGAGTGTTATGGCGATGGTTTTGGATCTGTATACTTCTCGACCCACCGTAAAGTATTGCGGTGACCCACCGTATACCTATGCGGTGGGATCGTTGACTGTCATTAAACCCAGCGCATATATATACCTATGTGGTGATTAGCAGTGGAAATAGTAAAAATTAGCGGTGAAGATATCATAATATATATATTAAAAAAATTTGGTGTAAAAATGACACCCGAAAAAATCAAACATACATGTAGTGGAAGCAATAACGTATAAGATTCCGCGGTTTTTTATCCATCAAATCCTTTAACAAAAAACCATGTAGTGTCCACGTAAAAAACGTGGCGATTGTCAAGAATCAAACATGTGGTAGCTAGGAGCCTAGGACAAGAACATAGGTAGTGCGCACATGTTTAATTAGGTATAGAGATGAATTTATTTTACATACATTGAAAGCAGAAGCAATAAGGGGGTCTTGTACAACACACTTGTGGCTATATATAGCTTGTAGAGTGTACATATCAAATACTCCACAAGTGCTCTAACTAACTACCTCTCTCTCTCTCTCTGATCACTTTCCCGGCCTCCATTGTTGCACCTTTGAAGGTTAAGGTACTGATCTCATCTAAACACAAGACCTTATTCAATAGCTAATTATTCAAATGTATTACACTAATACCACTTTGAATTAATTGTTCTTATTCAATACCTTATTGTTCATACTGAGGTATATATTATTCTTGATCCTCCTTTAAATTTGTATGTATATATGTAGATTCTTACAATCCACCTCAGAATCAGATTGGGAAGAATGAAGACCACCTACCTACTCATCTTTCTAGCCTACGCTGTTGTTTTCCTCACCTTCTTTGTTTTTAGTGGTTTAGGTTGTGACAATTATTGGTCCGGATATGGACGTTGCGTTGATAAAGATTGTAATAACTATTGTTTTTCTCAAATCCATCGTCCTGGTGGGAAGTGCTTCACTAAGACGTGTTGTATTTGTATTGGGTAGATCGATCCATCATGTAATATTATTTAATAAAATAAATTAATCCATTTCCATTTTAAAAATCATTAATTTGTTAAATATCATTTGATCTACGCGCCCATTTTGTCAAATCCTTTACGTACAATGCTCATCCTCCCCAATCTATTTACTATGCACGTTTAATTTGTAATTGGGTCTTTTTTTTATCATAATTAAATTAAAGAGAATTGAGATTATAATTAGAGAAAATTAATTAGTTTCACTTGATCATTTCAGTGTCTCGAGCCGGCAATCATCGCCCAAGAATATGAAGAAGATGATGATATTTTTGTACTTTTACATTGTTATTTTTCTTTGGTCAATTATTGTTTCCACTAGTTATGGGTGTGATAATTACTGAGTTGGGGTACGTACATGTATAGATATCAATTGTAATAAATACTCCCTCCGTTCCAAAATACATGGGTTTTTAGTTTTCGGCACGCTTTTTAAGGAGCGAAAAACTCTATGAAATATTATTTTTTTAATCAAATTTTTTATATCATTTGATACTTATTACTAATAAGTATCAAATGATATAAAAAATTTGATTAAAAAAATAATATTTCATAGAGTTTTTCGCTCCTTAAAAAACGTGTCAAAAAGGAAAAGCCCATGTATTTTGGAACGGAGGTAGTATTGTTTATTTACACTAGAGAAGCCAGGTGGATATTGTTTCTCCACCACTTGTTGTATTTGTAAAACTTAGATATATATTGATCGCTTACCTTCGTCTTTTGAGGTCTGGTTAATTTTATTGTACAAGTATAATTTTAGAAGAATAATTAATCTAATGCTCTGGAACACCATATATGTGATTTTTGAGAGCATAAAAAAGTCAAACATAGACATAATTCTAAGTTCATGCACATATGCGTGTGTATACTTATACTAACTCTCTTTTTTTTTGGTGCTTTTCACTTTCTTTAATTTTTTTTAAACAAAATGTTAATTTCATTCACATCCGCCACACCATTTACTTTTTTTATTACTCGAAATTATAACTTTATTAAATTCAGATTAAAGATTATTTTGGAGTATGATAGTGTTATTATTGAAATATTAAGATTTAATAGGTAAATTTTGTAACAATTATTGAAATGATTAAAATAAAACACCACATTAAAAAAAATCCAAATAGATAATCAAATTACAATATTTGAAAATTTATCCATTATTTTATTTAAAAATAAATATGGAAAATTAATCCAATAATTAAATACGTAAATGAAGTTTTTCAATGTACTGGATCTGCATAAGAAGAAAGAGTTACTCTACTCCGTAAAATAAAGTGACATGGATGGATCGATCATATTGTTCATGTAGCATGTAGGTGATCATGATAAAAGTTAATGGTATTTCGGGTCACTAATTATGTAACATATATAGGGTGGTTTTATGTAAATAGATAGAAATATGGGTTGTAAAGTGTAATTATGACGTTTCATATAATTTTATATAATTTTAACACCTCATTTTTTAATATCTCAACCCTTCTTTTAAGATTTTGCCCACATTCTTTTTATAAAAAACTTTATCTATGTAAACACCTTGTCTCAAGTCGTACATAATAAGGACATTGAGAGTGATTTATAAGTGATTCAAGTCCTACCTATATCACAAAAGCTCTTTCTTTTCAAAATAGAGTCTTATCCCTTATAGCCCACTGTATATTTTCAATCAATGAAAACATAATTTACATAATAAAAAAATATCAAAGAAATGAGAGGAGCCACTTTTTTTTATTAAAAATGAAAGAGTGGGATAGTTTACCCCTTTATACGAGGGTGAATAGTTCCCTTTATGGAATGGAGTTCACCCCACACCCATAGACCATAATCTACCCTATTAGATTAGATATGTAGATAGGGTGGGTAAAGAATGACATTGAAGATCATCAAAGCAAATAAACTAAAACGCTACAATGTGGGATTGGTAAAGGAATCGGTAGCTGCAACCCAACATTTACGTATTTTCGATCCCCTCATGTCAACTTTCACTAACAAATTAACATATTTGAGAGGGAACGAAATAAATAAAATGACAGAAAAAAAAAACAAAAAAACAAAGCTTTTAAAAGTGTTAGCTAGTTGTCCTTGTCCATCATATCAAATTATCAAATGTACTTACCCACATCAATAATGAATATGTATTATTGGTATATATAAAACTTTTAATTAAAAAAACTATGTAGAGCTAATCTTGTTTTATTGGATAATCTAGATACAATTTATCTGTTGCTCTAATAAAAAATAGTGAACCATAGAAAAAGCTAAAATAAAATGACTATTAAAATCTAAATCATTCAATATTTTTTAGCGCTTATAATTTTTTTAACTCTACCCATAATTGTTATACAACTCTAATTTAAGTTATAAAAAAACATGCATGTCTATAATTTTCAAAGTATTTGTCACATCATTTTAATGTCGATATGTCTTGGGCTTGGCCTTTTACGTACTCGGATTGGATTGGATTTGATTTGATTTGATTTGATTTGACTTGTTGAACGTTAACATCAACTGGATTAGGTAATTAAAATTAAGTATATATCCAAATTAAAAATCGATTTCATATTAATTGATAATTAAAACTTAATTACAACGGGGTATACTGGTAAGTGAAGTAATTTCCGACATGATCGAGAGTCTCTTAATAACTGGAGGTGGAGCCCCTTGAATTGAAACAAGTGCGTTTAAAAAAAGACTACGTATAGTGATGTAATTCAACGTCATATATATACGTCTTTTGTTGAATTTGTGGCTAGCCTAGCTAGTAGACAATTTATTTAGGTTTTTAGCTGGTGGATAGTAAAGTACATATATGGTAGAAATATATGCTTGTTTTTGTTTTTGTTGAATGTTTTAATTAATGTAATACTTGAAAGATTAACCTCCTCTATAAATTTCTTGATTTCCTTTTTCAGTGTCTCGCGCCGGCCACCATCGCCCATTAATAATATGAAGAAGATGGTGATCATTTTTTTCTTTTACATTATTTTTGTTTGCTCAATATTTTTTTTCCACTAGCTATGGGTGTGATAATTACTGGGATGGGGTAGCTACATGTATAGATGTCAATTGTAATAAATATTGCTTATTCACTCTTGAAAAGCAAGGTGGATATTGTTCGTCCACCACTTGTTGTATTTGTAAAACTTAGATATTGATCTGTTTGCCTTCATCTATTGAGGTTCGATCAATTTTATTGTACAAGTATAATTGTTGAAGAATAATCAATCTAATTAAGAGGGTGTGAATTTTAACTTCACTTCTTTATTGTTGATGTTTACTTTTGTACAAATAAAAAACAAATTGTCTAATTGAAAAGTCGATTAAATACAAGTTATTAGATCCCTTAAATATTGTTGTATAGTTCCACCATCTTAATGTGATTTGATCTTGGAATTTCGACCATAATGACCTTGACGTAAATAAATGCATAAGAAAAGATTATCAAGTAAATCAAACCCGACCAAAAGATTTCTAGGTGTCCTTCACGGACGATCTTTAACCATATTCCCCATTTATCTTCTTTGTCCTTGTTTAGATAGAATCGCGTCTTTGTGTTGGTGCATCTAAAACCTCTATAACCTGTTTCTGAAGCTTTGGATGCTTAGTGGATTGGGTGGACCTCCCCTCAAGAGGTTTCGCGGATGTAGAAAAACCGAACCGCGTAAACAAAGTCTTATGTCTTTTATATATTCTTGCATGCTTTCGTTTTTGCTTGAGTTTGATGTGAGTTATTCCAAGATCGAAACTCTAGGTTGAACACATGTGATCATGTGCTTGAAAGGACTCCTCATCTTGAGATTTTTGCTCTCTTCAAACACGTAACACATGTGATCATGTGCTTGAAAGGACTCCTCATCTTGAGATTTTTGCTCTCTTCAAACACGTAACACATGTGATCATGTGCTTGAAAGGACTCCTCATTTTGAGATTTTTGCTCTCTTCAAACACGTAACACATGTGATCATGTGCTTGAAAGGACTCCTCATCTTGAGATTTTTGCTCTCTTCAAACACGTAACACATGTGATCATGTGCTTGAAAGGACTCCTCATTTTGAGATTTTTGCTCTCTTCAAACACGTAACACATGTGATCATGTGCTTGAAAGGACTCCTCATCTTGAGATTTTTGCTCTCTTCAAACACGTAACACATGTGATCATGTGCTTGAAAGGACTCCTCATTTTGAGATTTTTGCTCTCTTCAAACACGTAACACATGTGATCATGTGCTTGAAAGGACTCCTCATCTTGAGATTTTTGCTCTCTTCAAACACGTAACACATGTGATCATGTGCTTGAAAGGACTCCTCGATCATCTTGAGATTTTTGCTCTCTTCAAACACGTAACACATGTGATCATGTGCTTGAAAGGACTCCTCGATCATCTTGAGATTTTTGCTCTCTTCAAACACGTAACACATGTGATCATGTGCTTGAAAGGACTCCTCATCTTGAGATTTTTGCTCTCTTCAAACACGTAACACATGTGATCATGTGCTTGAAAGGACTCCTCATCTTGAGATTTTTGCTCTCTTCAAACACGTAACACATGTGATCATGTGCTTGAAAGAACTCCTCATCTTGAGATTTTTGCTCTCTTCAGGGTCACTGTGTCTTGGAATTTTGCTTTCTTCAACATCTATCTCCATGTTTTGTTGATTTACCCTTCGGTAGATTTTTCGATATATAGTTTATAGCGAACCAAAACTATGATATTTTAATTTAAGACAACATTTTTTAATTTAAAACACATTTTTTTTGTTCAAAATGGTGGTGTTTTGTTTAAAACTATGTCATTAGTTATTATATATTTTTTCTCTTTAAACGAAAAAAATGACGTCGTTTTAATCTATAACAACATTCTTTTCATCTAAACATATATCTTTTGAAACCTGCTAAGTTAATATGCAACTTGTTGTTCTCTTAATGTGCACTAACATGTAAGAAGATATACGTACAAACTTTAAACTTTTATAGTTTCTTATATAATTATCGAATTTAGTAATATAACCTCTTATTTCAAAGCTCTTGGGTTGAATATATTACCGAAATATCAAACTAATTAAAATATAAAAGTATCGTGATTTATTAAAAGACATTTGAAATAAATTAATCTATGTTTAATAGACTTTTTAGGATTGAAGCTTACAATATATCAAAATTACGAATCCGCGCCTATGGGTGTGAATATACAGTTGGACTCGTTTGCTATTGGAGTGACTCGTTAGTAAAACTTATTCCAAAAAATATGTAAATAAATAAAAATAATGAAATAATGGGATGACGGTCATTAATTTTGAAATAATGGGTATTATATATTAAATGAATAATTAGTTTTCAACGTTCATACAACATGAACTTTAGTAAAGATAATAGATTTGCAATTACTAATTGAAATTTTAATAAATGAAATACGTAAATAAAGTTTTATATATACGGAGTATTGGATCTGCATAAAAAAAAAGCTAAAAAATTGTGAAATGGATGGATCATGGGAGGGGGTTGATGTAAATGTGATGAATCATTAGATTAGTTTACAAAAAAGTGTTGAGTAGTCTATAATTTTCATCCACTCGATGATTGAAGAGAACCAACAGAGGGGAGGGGTTGAGGTTGAAGTTGTGACTTGAGAATTGAGATTGAGGTGATTCATCGAAGTTAAGATTGATGTGATTCGTCATTCATTGCTATATGCATATCTAATGTCACTAGTCTAATTGAACTACTCGGTACGCACATGTTTGCCCACCTTCCTTTAGGGTGTCCCTATGCTATATACACCGCAAATCTGCGGATTAGAGCTGCTAATATAATCAACGTTGAATCGACGTTGCAACATTAATTATATTACAACGTCGGATCTAACGTTGTAATATATATGTGAAGTGAAGGATCGGATCGGACCGAACCGGGCTAACAACGTCGGATCCGACGTTGCTAGGGTAAAAAAAAATTCACACCCACTCACCCACACCCACAGAAAAAAAAAACACAACGTCCTTTTTGGACATTGCAAATCAAATTTTTTTTTTTTTTTTTTAATATCTTATATTAGGTCCGATCTGACCCGTATTAGCAACGTTCAATTTGACGTTGTAAAACGTCAAATTCAACGTTGTTATAACATTCGATAAGTGAAATTAGCACACAATTAACAACGTCGGATTGAACGTTGTAGCAACGTCTAATCCAACGTTGGATCCGACGAAGTACTTGCGGTGTATATAGGGAACGCGTTCCTTTATCCCAATTTCCACGACGAGAGTTTTGATTTTCTTTTGCCAGGATTCATATAGTTAAAGATTGTCACTACTGTGATTTGATTTGACGAAGCCAATAGCATAAGCTAAAGCTATTGGTGCAAAGTGAAGCCCGACCTGGCGATTGAATAGGACAACTCTCAAATGTACCTAATTAAGTTCCTAACTACCGTAGTAATTAATTAGGTTTATGAACTTTCATAATACCATCAACCGTTCACCACCATCCATATTCCACATAGGAGGAACTACAACTTACCCAAACTCTCTCACACACTTGGAGACTTGGAGTGGACCTCAGCTCACTTTGCCCACTCATCCTCAACAAACCCTATTTATAGGCTCAGTTAACACCATCATATCTACTACAACAAATTCAATAAAATTAGTTATAGATCAATAATCATTGTGCCTTAAATCTACAAAATTGGGAAGGTTAGAAAGTTCAAAATTAGTTCATCTTTCTCCAATATATGCTTTGTCCGACTCTAATCGACCTCATCAACCTATGCAAACAAATTAATTCGAGGATGTTACATTTGATATATATAGTTAAGAATTAACATTTATTTATATGATAGTACATTGCTTTCCAACCACACCCTTTTTTCATGAGATAGATACTTGGTTACGTTTGATAGATGATGTCCTTGCTCATCAACTAATTTGAATACTAAATATATGTTGCTTTGTTTTCATGCCATAATATACGGATATAGATGTGGACAATGGCGGATGCATTGTCTTTTCCTAAACTAAATTAAGTGGGTAGATAAATGGCACATGCATATTATATATATATATATGGACACCCGTCCATTATGTGATTTTGAGCCAATATCTAAACTAGTTACCAATGCTATGAGAATAAAACTCCTTAAGTTATAATTAGAGAGATGATTTACACATATTTAGTTAAGATTGAAGGGTAAATAATTGTAATAAATTTAGAAAACTTATTTTTTTATAATCTATTTTGTATTGATAATGACAAGTAATTTAATTATATTGAAAATATTTACGTATATATATATATATATGTTTTATTTAGCATATCTTGACATTTCATAGAAACGATATTACATCGACTATTCATATTAGAAGATGGTACTATTAATATTTACGGAGAAACTAAATACACCACAAATCTGAACGTCGAAATGGACGCGCAGGTTTGCAGTGGGCTACTTAATTAAAAAAAACGTACTAACTAATTAAAAATGGTTGCACATTGGAATGGACGTGCGTTTAAGAAGGAGGATTTGCGGTGTATATATCTAACAACACCCTAATATTTATCATACAATATATCATATGACACAAGGAGTATAATTTTTCCAGTGTAAAAAATCCCTACAATGAAACTTCTAGTTGGAATTTTTTTAAATATAAAAACTATATTGGTATTTTGAGAATTTGAGTATTTACTTACATACATATACATATATATATAAAAATATTAAAAGAATAATTAGACATAAAATATAATTTTAAATTTATATATAAAAAAAATCCATTCCTAAAAGAAACTACAATATTAAATTAAGGCATCATTTTCATACTTGTACGGGCCTCCAAACTTGATTGGACGACCCTGACCCCGGTTTTAGGATGAAATCACACCCGACTTTATGTGTTAGGCTACTAGTATATGGGACGCGACCCCTAATCATTGAATTGAGTCGGACTTTGATAAATTTGTTTTAATGGTTAAATAAATCGGATGATAATATTTTCGCCCATAAATTTTACTATAAGCACCACACCCTACGTCTTTTGAATCACACCCCTGCCCGTCTTGAGTTACAAACGTGCAACTCAACAGGAACATAGTGGCTGTGTATGGTCACCCAAATAAACAGGTAAAAATTAAGTAAAACGTGTTTAATTTTTAAGCAGTTAAAATGAGTGTACGGGAGGCCAAAAATATGTAAAAAAATGTTTAAAAAAAGAGTTAAAAAATAAGCTCTAAATCAGTGCTTTTTTAGGTGTTTATTTTTCCCTTTATCTTATTTGGTTTGAAAGTACCACAATACTCCTAATAATAACGAAATAAACTCCATTTTTACAAATAAACTGTTTTTCTCCCCATACGGAGATGATCTTGTTGTTTCAAATTTTAACTACTTTTACCATATGTTTATAAATTTTACAATGTTTATAATTTTAGTGAGTTTATTTTAAAGTTTGGTAATTAAACCAAAATATATTCACATCGAAGGCCGAAGATAATTATTCCAAGTTAAAATACGATTTTTATATAGCTTTTCATCAAGAATAAAGAGAAAATTTGCCCAATGCCCATTTGTAATAAAGATATCAGTTTTAATAAATATTGTTTATTTGCTCTCGATCGAGTAGCAAGGTGGATATTGTTTGTCCACGTACCACTTGTTGTATTTGTAAAACTTAGATATATATTGATCGGTTACATTCGTCTTTTAAGGTTTTGTTAATTTTATTTTACAAGTATAATTGTAGAAGAATCATTAATCTAATTAAGAGGTGTGAACTTTAACTTAACTTCTTTATTGTTGATGTTTACTTGTGTACAAATTAAAAAAAAAAATTGTCTAATAGAAAAGTCGATTGAATACACCTTGTTAGATCCCAAAAATATTTTTGTATAGTTCCAACCATCTCAATGTGATTTGATCTTGGAATTTTGACCATAATGACCTTAACGTAAATAAATGCAAAAGCTAGAAAAGATTATCTCAAGTAAATCAAAGCCAACATTAGACTAAATACATTTTGTAGGCAATTCTATTTGGATTCTAAACCTGTCTCTATAGGCACCTCTTTGGAATACCATATATGTGATTTTTGAGAGTATAAAAAGGTCAAACATAGACATAATTGATAATTCTAAGTTCATGCACATATGCGTGTGTAGACCTGCCAAACGGGTCATTCGGGTCGGGTTCGGGTCCGGTCACTTCGGGTTTCGGGTAAAACGGGTCTCGGGTAAAACGGGTTTCGGGTTTTTCGGGTTGACTCGAACTCGGGTTTGATCGGGTTTCGGGTCGGGTTCGGGTCGATTTCGGGTTTGTCAAAATTTTCTTTTTTAAATTAAAAAAATCATTATTTGATAATTTTGTGATAAATTTTAATTATATATATAAAAAATAATTATATATAATTATAAATCAACCGGGTCAATCGGGTCATCGGGTCAATCGGGTAAATCGGGTCAAAATTACCGGGTCAACGGGTCGAAACCCAGATTACTCGGAAAATTTCGGGTTTTTCGGGTTCGGGTCGAAAAAAAATTTCGGGTCAAAATTTTCGGGTTCGGGTCGGAAATTTTCGGGTCGGTCGGGTCGGGTCACCGGGTCGGGTTGTGTTTGGACAGGTCTATGCGTGTGTATACGTATACTTAACTTCTTCTTTTTTTCTTTTGCTTTTCACTTTCTTTATTTTTTTAAAAAAAAGTTAATTTCATTCACATCCGAAACACCATTTGCTTTTTTATTACTCGAAATTATAACTTTATTAAAATAAGATTAAAGATTATTTTGGAGGATGATAGTGTTATTATTGAAATATTAATATTTAATGGGTAAATTTTGTAATAATTATTGAATTGATTAAAATAAAACACCACATTAAAAAAATCCAAATAGATAATCAAATTACAATATTTGAAAATTTATCCATTATTTTATTTAAACATATATATATGGAAAATTTATCCAATAATTAAATACGTAAATGAAGTTTTTCAATGTACCGTAAAATGATGGATCGATCATATATGTAATTGTAAGTGATGGAAAATAAATTAAAAGCCGACTTGTTTTTGAATTGGTGAGGCAAATTAAATAATTTGTTGGATCCAGTACATACACTATGCCAGATTTACACCCCGAGGACGGACATAGATTGGTTCGTCTCTTGAATTATATTCTAGCGACGGACTTCATGGGAGTCGTCGCCTGTGTATGGGCTGAGAGCAAGGCATCTCTACCAAGGTTTCAAGTGACGGTCATTCTAAAAGTTCGTCTCTTGACTAAGTCTCAAGTGACGGACATTAACAGGTCCGTCTCCTGAATACATCCTAGCGACGCTTGTTCTGGAGGCCGGGCTTCTGGCGACGAAAAGTAAAAGGTCCGTCTCTTCAAATAATCCTAGCGACGGAGTATAGCAAGCCTCGTGGCTTGAGTAGCTGTCATTTGTTGCTTTCTGGGGCACTACTCATTCAAGCGACGGATAAAGGTCTAAGTCCGTCTCTTGAACTTGATTTACAACCATCACATTAAATGAAGCTACTTACTTCGTTAAAGTGTTAAGGTTACAATATTTTTTGGAGATTTAAGAAGACCAATTTGTGTGGAGTTGTGACAAGGTATTGTTTTTTATACATATAATGTTATATTTTGTTGCATTTGTGAAATCTTGGTTAGTTTGGTGATTTGAATTTTTTTTTTGTAGATCTACACAATTTTTGAAAGAATTGAAGGAGACCAACAATTATTTCAAGAGACGAACATATAGCTTAATTTGGTGAGCCATATATTGAAGCGACGGAGGTATGTGGTCGCTTGAGCATCTATATTGGGTTCTAAAGACCCCTTGTATATCCAAGCGACAGGATGAAATTCGTCGCTTGAACTCACTTCAAGAGACGGACTTTGCAATTCCGTCGCCTCAGACTTGGGGGGACATAATTGATGGGACAACCATTCAAGCGATGGATGTCCGTCTCTTGAAGCGACCCAAATTGAGCTCAGGCGACGGTTTATGTCCGTCGCCAGAGTGTATAACTGGCATAGTGATATATGTATCGATAGAGGTGGAGTAGGTTGAGGTAGAATGGTAGATGATGCATGTGATCGATCATGTGAAGATGGAATCATATAATTTCAATCAAAGAAACAATTCAAGAGGGTAGGTTTTTGATGTGATCGATTCCTTCCACACCAAATTCATAGCCCCTCACTCATATATCTAGATAATTAGGTGGGTAGGAAGGACATATAATATATTGTGTGTAGATGCTTAAAAAAATCCGTTGTAGTTTAAAAACAGTAGGCAAGCTGGTTTGATTTTACCTATTGTAAAGGCCCGGATTTTTAAAATAATAATTTAAAAATAAATAAAACAAAATGGATTATGTAGGTTTAATTGGAGAAAAAGAATTTTAAGACTTATGAATATATTTTGTGAATATATTAGATAAATGGGATATATATTATATCATATTATTGTTGAGATTTAAAGATATAATATTTGTGGACTTGAATTTTAAAAAAAAAGAAAGAAAAGAATTTGGAAAAGGTTTTCAAGGTTGAAGATTGGATTGCAAGATCCGAACAAGGGGTTTTATCCCTTGAAACGTAACCCAGAAATCATAATTCTGGGCCGTTACAAAGATGGTATCAGAGCTGAGGTTGTGCAATTCGGGTACAAAAGGGTCGAGTGTATGTTTTGGAAAACTGCCCATGAATTTCAAAGGTTTTGAACGCGTTTTAAAGGGGCAAAACGAATTTAAGATGTCTAACCTAAATTGGACTAAGTAATGAACTCGACTTGTAATAAAAGAGAAAAATCGACCAAACGGGGACACGAGTGGGTAGTAAAGGCGCTAGACCACCCCTATTGGATGTAGTTGGAAATGGGTAGGCGAAATATTAGCTTGTTCTTTACAGAGGGGTCTGGGAAACTCCAAGGAGGTCATGAGTGTCACTAACTGATTCTGATAATGACTAGAAATTCGTACCTGAAATTGCTTTTGAGATTGGAACCTAGGAAGAGAATATGGGATTAGCCTTTAGAGGTGGATGATTCCACCTCTTGAATTCTGAACTTGCTTGACTAACTTGGGATGTGAAGGGTTTTGAAAGAGTTTGGAAACGACTAACTTGGATTTGGGAAGACCAAACACGATAAAAAGTTTCCACGATTTTGAGGTCAATCTTTTTCAATTGCGGAATCCCCTTTGAAACTTTTCAAACTCGGGCAACTCTATAATACTTCACGAAGTGGATACATGCATTTTATGGGGGCGCCTGTAGGGTGTTTGCTAAGACCTAGTGATGATATTATAGAACTTTTAGAGTTGTGGTACTTCCGAAAGGTCGAAGCGAGGATGTGATAGGGGCGCTTATCGCATACTTGTCAAGGCCAATTGGAGATGTCACGACCGTGACTAGGATGTTGTGAGAATCCCGGAAGACGCAACCGAGAGGATTACAAGATCCTTGGACATGGCCCTTGGACTCATCAATTTCAAACTTCACCCTCTACTTTATTTTGGCTTTAGTCTCGGGGACGAGACTTGTTTTTAGAGGTGGATGATGTAAAGGCCCGGATTTTTAAAATAATAATTTAAAAATAAATAAAACAAAATGGATTATGTAGGTTTAATTGGAGAAAAAGAATTTTAAGACTTATGAATATATTTTGTGAATATATTAGATAAATGGGATATATATTATATCATATTATTGTTGAGATTTAAAGATATAATATTTGTGGACTTGAATTTTAAAAAAAAAGAAAGAAAAGAATTTGGAAAAGGTTTTCAAGGTTGAAGATTATTTTGATGACTGGAGAATTGATTTAATAAGATTAAAACGAGGATTTTGGAAATATACTAACCTTGTCGGATTTGTCTTGAAATAATAAAAAAAAAAATAAGTTGATGAAAGAGTAATGGTTGTAAATGGATTTTTGGATTATTTGAGAAAGTGTTTTGAGAATGAGTTGACCTAACTTGATATTTAAAAGTTTGGAAAACTTTGAGAAATGAGTTTGGAAATATGGTTGGTACGATTTCACCAATGAGTTGATTGGAAATAAATGATTTAATCGATGTTGATCGTATCGGAAAGGTTTTGGAAATGGGTTTACTATCGATCAGTTTTGAGTATGTTGAGAATTTGAAGTTCGTGTGTGTGAATGATGGACCGATAGCTTATGGAAATGACTTGATGATAGGTGTGTATTACTTTTGGATTGCTTTGGACTTGCATTTGGTCCCTTGCTTGTATTATCTTGCTGTTCTGCATCTCCAGGTAAGTCTCTTCGGAGCTTACTCAGATTGAATAGAGCTATTCCCTGCTTTAGGTGCATGATATACTAGGTGTTGCATTCATGATCAGCATGCCATGTAGTACCATGCTAGGTTGCATCTACGTTGAGCATCCTATTTCTTTATGCGTATGTAAACAGAACGGCCGTTATTTGTGAAGTAACTAGAGTCATTGCTAGGGTCATAGGGTAGCCCAGCCTCATCGGGTACCCTGAGTCAATCGAGTCATGCACTTCCTTATATTATGATATGCCTGCGGGCTTTATTGTGGAGCGGGTTAGGCATGCGTGCCGCCCAATTATGAATGAATGCATTCACGAGCTGGCCAGCCTCCACCTATCGGAAGGGGTGGAGGTAGGAGAGGGATATACCACTTGGTATTCTGTGCTAAGGCCTTATCATTATTACGTACTTGAACTTAGGAGCATGTTAGTGTGTTATTATTCCGTTATGCATCTAGAAGCATCTTTGTTAGGTATAGCGTATATGTGTGCTTATGGTTGGGATGCAGAGTTAAGTGGGCATCGATCTGATCCCGCCCCATATCAATTTTTTTAGGTATTATTTATGTTCATCCTATCGGTGCTGTTTGCTTATTGCGCGGGTCACTTTGTCGGCGGAGAGTGAGCGCTGGAGTTATAGACTTCACCAGACTCTGATTATATTTTGGATTTACACTTTAGACTCCGTTTTGACCCGGCTCTGCCGTGGCACCCTCTTGTATTACACTTGTTTCCGCTAGTCGCACGATTTCTGATTTCCACGCTTAGACTTATGACAGGTATAGGGGACTTCCCCGGGGATTCCAACGATCCCTTCGATTTTGGGTATGAAATCCCCCTTTGAAAACATTAAAGTAGGTTTTGAAACCTTCAACCTGTACTCGGGGCGCAAGGTCCTAACGAGGGGTTTAATCCCTCGAAACGTAACTCGGGAATCATAATCCCGAGCCGTTACACCTATAACTACTGGGCCTTGTTTGATTCCAACTGGAAGTAATTACCGTAGGCAACCTGGTTCTCTATATAACTCTGATTGGGGGTCATCACACTGCATCACTTGTCCGGCCTTGAGATATAAATTACAACTGTGAACTCATCCGACCTCTTTTCCTCTTTCCGGAGTTCCCCTTCTTCTGGATCGGAGTTTAACTGCAAAAAGTAGCAAGGTTGTGAAATAGAAGGTTATATTGTACATAGTTTAGTATTGTTGGGCTATTAGTTGTAAATAGGCATAATTAGTTCCATCTCGGGTTTATAAATACCCAACAGCTTCTTGTAACAGAACCATGAACTTCAGTTGAATAAATCCAGTTGGTTAAGCTTCAAGAAACTCTCAATCAAATCTAGCTTTCCTCATTTAAAAAAGGTGAGTCATCCCATTCCCCTTCCCCTTCTTTTTAATTTGGAGTTCTAGCCTCTAGGCCTTCCCAGCCAAAAATAATTTCGTTTATAGTTAGATTTTAAATTTTTGATTTTTTTCCTTTCTAGATTTGCTGTTATTTCTTTCAAAATTTAATTTTATATTCATATATAAATAATTAACTTTGTTATTCAACTCTATATACATCACTAGCTAATTATTATTCATAATAACTAAACTAACAGCCGTGCCACTTTATAATCTTTCATATTTTATGACTTAATTATTCAAATATAAATAGCTAACTACTCATATTTAATTTAAATAGCTAATTATTCCAATGTATTACGTACACTAATACCACTTTGAATAAATTGTTCTTGTTCAATACCTTATTGTTCATACTAAGGTGTATATATATAATATATTATTCCTGATCCTTCTTTAAATTTGTATATATAGCATGTAGATTCTTACGATCCAGCTCAGATTGGGAAGAATGAAGACCACCTACCTAATCATCTTTCTAGCTTACGTTCTTTTTTTCCTCACCTTCTTTGTTTATAGTGGTTTAGGTTGTGACAATTATTGGTCCGGATATGGACGTTGCGTTGATAAAGATTGTAATAACTATTGTTTTTCTCAAATCCATCGTCCTGGTGGGAAGTGCTTCACTAAGACGTGTTGTATTTGTATTGTGTACATCGATCCATCATGTAATATTATTTAATAAAATAAATTAATCCATTTCCATTTTAAGGTTTGGACCGTGTTATAAACTGTTTATGAATCATTAATTTGTTAAATATCATTTGATCTACGCGCCCATTTTGTCAAATCCTTTACATTAATTCTCATCCTCCCCAATCTATTTACTATGCACGTTTAATTTGTAATTGGGTCTTTTTTTTATCATAATTAAATTAAAGAGAACTGAGATTATAATTAGAGAGAATTAATTAGTTTCACTTGATCATTTCAGTCTCTCGAGCCGACAATCATCGCCCAAGAATATGAAGAAGATGATGATATTTTTGTACTTTTACATTGTTATTTTTCTTTGGTCAATTATTGTTTCCACTAGTTATGGGTGTGATAATTACTGGGTTGGGGTACGTACATGTATAGATATCAGTTGTAATAAATATTGTTTATTTACACTAGAGAAGCAAGGTGGATATTGTTTCTCCACCACTTGTTGTATTTGTAAAACTTAGATATATATTGATCGCTTACCTTCATCTTTTGAGGTCTGGTTAATTTTATTGTACAACTATAATTTTAGAAGAATAATTAATCTAATTCTTTGGAACACCATATATGTGATTTTTGAGAGCATAAAAAGTCAAACATAGACATAATTCTAAGTTCATGCACATATGCGTGTGTATACGTATACTAACTCTTTTTTTTTTTTTGGTGCTTTTCACTTTCTTTAATTTTTTTTTAAACAAAATGTTAATTTCATTCACATCCGCCACACCATTTGCTTTTTTTATTACTCGAAATTATAACTTTATTAAATTCAGATTAAAAATTATTTTGGAGTATGATAGTGTTATTATTGAAATATTAAGATTTAATGGGTAAATTTTGTAATAATTATTGAAATGATTAAAATAAAACACCACATTAAAAAAAATCCAAATAGATAATCAAATTACAATATTTGAAAATTTATCCATTATTTTATTTAAACATAAATATGGAAAATTAATCCAATAATTAAATACGTAAATGAAGTTTTTCAATGTACTGGATCTGCATAAGAAGAAAGAGCTACTCTACTCCGTAAAATAAAGTGACATGGATGGATCGATCATATTGTTCATGTAGCCTGTAGGTGATCATGATAAAAGTTAATGGTATTTCGGGTCACTAATTATGTAACATATATAGGGTGGTTTTATGTAAATAGATAGAAATATGGGCTGTAAAGTGTAATTATGACGTTAGAATATATATATATATATATATATATATATATATATATATATATATATATATATATATATATATATATATATATATATATATATATATATATATATATATATATATATATATATATATATATATATATAGGTTGTATTGTATAAAAGGGGATCGATTCTCAATCTTCTGTAAAAATATAAATCTCAGCTCTAAGTAGGTAGAATTAATATAAGATACGGAGTATGTATTTATTTTAGATGAGGGCATTTTGTATAACTTAGAAAACTAGAAGGTAGAATTAATTAATATGCACGTTTACACTTTACAAGGGATGGAAAAATGCGACGAGACAAGGGAAAGGTGGTATGGAGCCTACCTTACCTTCTTAATTAACTAGGTATGAACCGTGCTTCGGTGATTTTGCTGTTGTAATACTTTCCTAAACAATAAAGAGGACACTTGCACATCCATTAAGTTAAGGAGTCGATAATAATGATATGTTTGTGCATGATTCCAAAGGTCATAAACATCATTGTGTACTTCTTGGTTCTCCTCTTTTCCCACCTCTGATTATTGTTGCTCTACGTTTGTCCTGCCAGCAAAAGCCATAAGAAATAGTATGAATTTTAGACACCTTTATAGCTTGAAGGTCTCTAAAATTCCTGAAGATACACATCAGAGACGTTCAATCCTTAAGCTTCACCTATGACAGAAGAGTTGCAATTTCTTGATCCCCAACAAGAGGGCAATCTTTGATTGATACCGACTTCAAGTCGGGGCAGAGCTTCCCAATAGCCAGCAAACCCTCATTCCCGACATTTTGGCAGGAATCGACTGTAAGAGAGGTCAACTCAGGACAGCCCTGTGCAATAGCAACCAACGCCTTATCAGTGATCATCGGACAATGAGTTAAGTCGAGCTTCTCCAATTGGTGGCAGGCCTTGGATATTTCGATCAGACCTTTGTCTCCAACAGATGGGACATTCCACAAGGCCGGAGAGGACCGTCAAAGATGAGCAGCAGCTAGAGACAGCCCTCAAGCAACCCTCAAGCTAGGGTGGCTTCCTGCGATAAACAATTTCCCAAGGCCACCATAAGGGCCAGTGCCGACTGAAATAGCAGCCAATCTCACATCAGTGGCCTTCTTCTCTTTCAAGGACCTGGTGAGGAACCCATCATCCTTCCCCACATCCTAAGATTCAGATCCGTCGGCGCTCAGTTCCTTGACCTGAATGGTGCTCACAAGTGTGAGCCAGCGCTTTGAACCGAGGGCGCATGAGCTCCTCTCTTGGCTGCCTGGCAAACGATGACAGATCTCAAAGAAGCACTCATGAGGGAGGGCATCAATTGAGGTTTGCTTCTTCTGCTAAAAAATCTCTCTCTAAAGGGAACGAAAGGGCGCTGATCCGAGCCCTCTTGCAAGGGAAGAAGTCGTCAGCACAGTCGCCAGAAGGCATGAAGTATTCAACTCCCATGGGGTAAAACCGTAAAAATCATCATCTCCTGAAAACAATCAAACCCCAAAAATCCGATGGAGATACGTAACATACGTTTCATAAGATTAACAATCTACTTATCCACAATAAATTAGGAATTCTAACCTTATAATACAACATCTATCAAGAATTATTCATTTAGATTTCCAATTAAAAGCTTCAATTTCACCAAAAGTACCTATAAAACTAAAAAGGCCAACTCCAAGAGATTTCCACAATCTTACAAAGACCCGTTAAATTAAATGAATACCCAGTTCCTAGATAGATTAGATCACCCAATAAAACCCAAAAAGATTAATTACACAAAGGACATTATGGTATTGGAAAATCATGTCTAAACGGTGACTATAAGTCTGCTGAAACATTTGAAGTGGAGATTAATTACACAAAGGACATTATGGTATTGGAAAATCATGGAAAAAACTTATTCTAAAATGCATTGCCATCATCAAGATTAATTACATGGCCTTCTTTGGATACAAAATTGAAACTACCTTATCAGTCACATAGGAATACTATAAGCTAGGCATCACCGATTTGAAAATATATCTCAATTCAGTGAATGGTAAATTCCAGGGTTTCTCCAGTTGGATTAACCAAAATAAATAAATAAATCAATAAATAAATAAGTAAATGGATGTATTGATGTTGCTCTCAGTTAAATGTGAAACCTTCATCGAGTAACATCAAATCGCGTTCCTTTTAAAAACTACCCGAGTATTAACCAAACATCACTGGAGTGAAATGCTAAGCACTATAAAAAGATGGTGGTATCTTCAACAATAAGGCAGATAATCAGCAAGGGAGAAATGAAATACATGAATTTAAACTTTAGAAAGCAATACAAATGAAACCATATAGGCTTGTTTACAACACTTAACTTCCTTCGAAAGCCAAAAGAGCAAGAGCTCAAACTTAAGAGCTTTGCCTCAATGGTTCTCAACAGAAAAGCATTCTGCTTCTATGCCACCAGGGAAAACGTTGACCATGCTTAAATTCAAGCCCCTAACCTTAACCAATCCTGCCTTAGAAAATGGAAAATTTAAGTGCCATAGGATCAAATTCATGTCTCAACAGAAGGTAATAGGTGAACAACAATTACTACACACAGAATCACAAGATCCTAAAATCTGTAAAGCAGATATTTAAGCACCTGAAAAATCCTAAAAGATTAAAGACCTTGCCATTTTTAGTTGAGACTGTTTGAAACATGTTAATATTAAGCACCTAATGCCTGTTGCTGCACTTTCTCTTACTTAGCTCTCAATGCAGCTGGTAGTTTATCCGTTGGGTGTCACTTTCTCTTATCAGTCAATGATTTTATCTTTCCCAATGATTATCCGTTGGGTGTGATTCTAGAAGTTAGACGAGTAGACTGCTTTCTAATGTCTGAATATGCTTACAATAGTATCAAAAGTCAATCAGTTTCTTCCAAACTTTGAGTAATGTTTGTAAAATAGATGCCTATCTTAGAAGATTCTCTTTAGAAATGCTTGATTCATACATAATGCCAGAAAATAAAATAAGTGAAGATTGCCAAAGACGAACTATAATTTCATTACATATCTACTGATATAGGCAAAACAACAACTAAGTACTGACTATATGGATCAGAGAACTACAACATCCAAATGGATTAAAAAACCTCTAGCCTTTTTACACAAGTAACAATAATTTGTAAGCTATAAGAATTCAATTTCAGAAAGCGTTTACAACCTAACCAATGAATCTTTAAATGAATTAGGTCAACTTAATTTCTTGTATGGTTTTTTTCAAATAAAGTAACAACAAAAAAATAGATAAAATAAGAAAATATGGCGCTTAATATTCTTTATTTGACTACGCAAGAGCTATTCATTCCTATGAGAAAAATAAACAAGTAATATACATGCCTCATCCATTTTGATCAGATGTTCAGTGTAAAAACTACAAAGCCCCAATAACGAGAGCCAATTAGGAGGAGACTGGATGCATAAGTATCAACAGGAGTTGATAACTTGATACTTATTTCATTACTTTCAGGATGATGCCTGCAGTCAAATTAAAAACTCCGGTCTATGGTGTTATTCTGTGAGCATATATCATAATTTCCGAAGCCAAAACCAATCCAAAGGGTTATTGGTCATCAAACTCCTCGCAGATCTTGTACCTTAAAGAGTCTTCTTTCCATGAATTTTGATCAAGATAGCGCTCATAAAAGCTCACTTCTCCATTGTCTTTCACTATTACTGCTGAAGTACTTCTTGTTCCTTAATGCCCCTGTCAGATTTATAAAGGATCAGGCAAAAGGAACAAACCAATATGAAAAAGTAAAGTATAAGAAAAAATAATAATTGTTATGTTACTCACCCGTTGAGTACTTGTATCAATGAATATGGAGCTTGTTTCAAGTTCAATGCCTTTATCAAGAATGCCCGGGAGCTCACTTTCACCAGCTTTGACAGTATTGGTCATCAATTTCTTAACCATCTCCCTCACATAAACTTCACCTAGATCGTCAGGAGATGTACCATGCAGCTCCTTAAATTTAAGACTTAAGCGCCAAGCCTTGCATCAGGGTATACAGAAACTCAGATAACATAAAGGGGAATTTGACTGTCGTATAAACAATTGGGATAAATTCCAGAAATTAACGGAAGGGGATTCTTACGCGAAACCAAGAGCAGTCCAAACGGGCATTTGTTAACACATGGATTCCATGTGAAACTTGCATTACAGAATTGTTGTCGCCTTTCGGTCTATTAGTGACATAAACCATTTCCTTGGAGCAGAAGTCCGCCAATATCAGGTTGAATCCATTGTAATGATCGGCGTCCTCCATTACTTCAGCTGCATACTCCAACGGATGTTTCTTTCTCTACAGCCATAAGGTGAATTGTGAGTTGAACTACACTATACAAATGCAGAATATCCCCATACACCATCTAAATACAACCAACATCATTCTAGGATCAAATTGCCCAAATACTTTCGCTTAAGACGCTAAGAGAAGTACTGGCTTCTCAATTAACACCGAAGAACGAACAAGTTCCAGCACTATTACTGTTACATACATGTACTCCTGAAATAGTCATGGAAGGAGACAATCTATGCACAACCATAGGATTATGGGAATTACCAGCTTTGTTATCAGCTTATCACATCAACCAAGCAAAACAAAAAAAAATAATTCAAACACATTAACATTTCACCAGCAAGACAAGGAAGATTTCAACAGCAATACCAGGCCAAAACAGCAATCGGTGTGTGTCCATGAAACAACGATGCTCATTATTCAATAAGGAGAAAAAGACACCAAACCATAAATCTCATAATTTTTCAGGAACTTCACTGAGGAAAAAGATCAAAAAGATGTTGTGCATAACCAACCACAACACATAATCATATAGATACCTTCAGAAACCAAACGGGCAGATCACCCCTGGTCATGGCACCAGGAAGTTTCTCCCTCTCTCTCACATTAGTGAGGAAAGCCAACCTCCCAGATTTCGAGCAAGCCAGCCACGTCCCGCCAGCAACTTAATCTCTCCTACCAAGTATCTCTCCACGTTCCCACCATTCAGCAGGTTTAGTAGGGCTGCAGAAGTACCCAAAGTCACAAAATTGGTTAACGGCGCTGCTTAAAAACAATCAATTTGCTTTAATTTAAAGCAGAAATTAATGAAAAATGCGCGATTTTTACTTGCCGGATGTGATATTCGTCTCTGTTGAGGAGAATGAAGGGGTATAGAACAGAGGAGAATGAAGGGGTATAGAGGATGTGATTGCCATACGAACGCTGCCACTGAACAACAGTTCAGTAAGACTTTCGGCATTCTCACCATCACCAAAGGAAGGTATGTTACTATGGTCCATATGGAATATCGATGATGAGGCCTAACTCTTAAGGGAAGCCAAATAATCTTGCTTGATAAAAGAACACAGCTACAGTAAGGGAAATAACAAACATATTGGATGGATGGGGTAAAAACCAAGACTCACCGTTGCTGGAAGGAAGGTGTTGGATAAATAATAAATTAATGTCAGAAAGATAGCTGTATTTTACTTGTAAGTTGTGTTAGGCAGACATAGCATTTATTAGCATTCCTAGTCTACTTTTAGACATAATTATTATGTTCTAGGTAATAGGTATTAGATACATTACTTTTAACTTTCAGATTGTAACCCTAAGACTTCCATCCTCTCTTGTATATTTATTCTGGGTTTTCTCCCATTGTAATGTATTGAGAAACATTCTCTCTCAGGATTACTCACATGGTATCAGAGCAACCTGGTTTTCTTTGATCCCAGGCTCTCTGTGTCCTTTCCAGCAACCTCCATAGTTGCCTTTTCAAGCTGCAGCCTTCATTGCTACAGTTTTCCCCTCTTTTGTAGCCTTCATTGCTACATCTTTTCCTCTTTTGTAGCCTTCATTGCTACATTTTTTTCCTCTTTTGTAGCCTTCATTGCTACACTACCTTTGTCTTTTTCACCATGTCTGAAACTGCTCCTTCTCAAAAGGCAGATCTTATGAATGTTCAGCCAGCCTACAAGTTCAATGGCAAGAATTATCTTGCCTGGTCTCAGGTTGTGAAAACCTATCTCAAGGGCAAAGGGAAGTTTAGACATCTCACCGACTCTCCTCCAGAAAGGACAGATGCTCGTTTTTCTACTTGGGAAGCAGCAGACTCCATGATAATGTCATGGCTATGGGAGTCGATGGATCCCTCCATCAGCCTCACATGCATGTTTCTTGACACATCAAAGGAGATTTGGGAGTTCATGCAGAGATCTTACTCCAAAGCAAAAGATGAGGCCCTTGTCTTCGACCTCACTGTGAAAGCATATTCCACCAAGCAAGGAGACAAGTCAATCAATGAATATGCTACTATTTTGCAGAACTTGTGGCAAGAACTTGATCAATACCAGATTCTGGAGATGAAGTGCACAGTTGATGCTGCCGCCTTTAAGAAATCGCTTGAAAAACATAGATCTTATGTTTTTTTGGCTGGGCTGCATTCCAACTTTGACCCCATTCGGGTTCAAGTATTGGGCAAGGGTGAAATCCCTCCTCTTGAGGGGATCATCTCCCTCATGCGGGCAGAAGAAAGTCGCAGGGGTGTTATGCTGGATTCATTGCCAACGGAGAGCATTGCCCTTGCCGCCAACTTTGAAAAAAGGGAGAGCAGACCTGAGGTGTGGTGCTCCCACTGCAAGAAACCAAGGCACACAAAAGAGAAATGTTGGAAGTTGCATGGCAAACCTTCCAACCGTGAGTGGGGAAACAAGGATCAACCTAAGCCTCAAGCACATCTTGTCGAGAATGACAGCACCGTTACTTCTGAATCGAAGGGCATTTTTCCAAATTTCAGTACTGCTGATATTGCAAAGCTTAAACAACTGATCCAGACCTTTGAGCTTGCTTCCACTTCTGCTGCTGGTAACACTTCCTCCCAAACCTTGAATCCTAAAGGTATTTCTACTTGTCTTCACTCAAGCAAGCATTGGATCATTGATTCAGGTGCTACAAACCACATGACCTCATCTTCTCATGCCTTTGACACATATGTCCCCTCCACGTCTACTAAAAAATTGTTAACAGCCAATGGATCTCTAGCAAATATTGCAGGACAGGGAAATATGTCATTGACATCAAATATGAGACTCACCAATGTCCTTCATGTGCCTACATTATCTGCTGATCTTATTTCTGTCAAAAGGTTGATTCATGACCTAAATTGCTTTGTTCTTTTCTTGTCTTCTGGCTGTGTTCTCCTGGATCAGGAATCGTTGAGGATGATTGGACATGCTAAAGAAAGAGATGGACTTTACTTCCTAGATGCGCCAAGAAATGTCCCACCTTCTACCTTCTTAAGCACCACAAACAAAGCCACTGTCTGGCTGCACCATCATCGATTAGGACATCCATCATTTTTTGTTCTCAAGCATTTGTATCCCTCTCTTTTTGAAGGCCTTGCTGTCACAGATTTTCACTGTGAGATATGTGAGAAGGCAAAGCATTCTCGTGTTTCGTTTCCTTCCAGTAATACAAGGTGCAATTTTCCTTTCCAATTATTGCATTGTGACATCTGGGGGCCTTCTTCCATTGCAAATATCAATGGTTCACACTGGTTTTTGTCCATTATTGATGATTGCACTAGAGTGACCTGGCTTTTCCTTTTGAAGAATAAATCTGAAGTCAGTTCTATCATTCCCTCGTTTGTCTCGATGATTCAAACACAATTTGACACCTCCATAAAAGGATTCAGAACTGATAATGCTAAGGACTTTTTTAATCAGTCTTTAGGATCATTCTTTTCTGATAAAGGCATTATCCATGAATCCTCATGTGTTTATACACCTCAACAAAATGGTCTTGCTGAACGGAAAAATGGTCATCTCCTGAATATCACTCGTGCTTTACTTCTCCACCATAACGTTCCTAAACACTTTTGGGGGGAAGCTGTCCTTGTTGCTACATATCTTGCCAATCGTCTACCTTCCAAAGTTCTAAACTTCTCAAGTCCAATTGCTTACCTTAACGGTTTTTTCCCTCACATGAACCTCACCCGCAGTCCTGCTCCTAAAGTGTTTGGATGTACTGCATTTGTTCATGTTCATAACCATTTGAGAGGAAAGCTTGATCCTAGGGCCCTTAAGTGCATCTTCATCGGCTACTCCACCACACAAAAAGGCTACAAATGTTACAATCCAGCCACCCGAAAGACCTACATCACTGCTGATGTTAACTTTCTTGAAAATACTCCTTATTTTCCAGAACACTGTAATCCCAACTTCACTGAGTCAGAGAGCACCCATTCACCTGTGACAACACCTATTCCTCCTCTAGATCTCGCAACTCCTGAACCACATATCCCAATACAAACCAATGACATTCCACCCACTACTTCCGCACCTATATCTCAGCAGCTCTCTCGGGACTTTTCCCAGGTGTATGCTAGAAGAAATGCCATCTCCAACATTCAGCAAGTTCAAGATTCTGATCCGAGGACTGTGACGGATGATACACCAACTCCCACCTCAAAACTTGACTTGCCAATTGCCTTAAGGAAAGGTAATAGAGAGTGCATAAATCGGCCTCTTTATCCTCTTTCTAACTTTGTGTCCTTACATCGATTCTCACCTACACACCAGCAGTTTGTAGCTACCCTTCAGCAGGTATCTATTCCCAAGAATGTTAAGGAGGCTCTAGCTCAACCAGAATGGCGCAAAGCAATGGAGGAAGAAATGTGTGCTCTTGAAAGAAATAAGACTTGGGTCCTTGTTGATCGTCCTCATGAGAAGAACATTGTTGATTGTAAATGGGTATTTACTCTCAAATACAAAGCTGATGGAAATCTTGAGAGGTATAAAGCTCGTTTGGTAGCAAAGGGTTTCACTCAAACCTATGGAATTGACTACCAAGAGACTTTTGCCCCAGTTGCGAAGATGAACACTGTCAGAATTGTGCTCTCCCTCGCTGCTCACTTTGGCTGGAATTTACTACAATTTGATGTCAAGAATGCATTCCTCAATGGCTACCTTAATGAGGAAATCTATATGCACTTGCCTCCTGGTTTCTCTCCTTCATTTCCAAACAAAGTGTGCAAGTTGAAGAAAGCTCTTTATGGCCTGAAGCAATCCCCTAGAGCATGGTTTGGAAGATTGACTAGCGTTATGAAGAATGCTGGGTATTATCAGAGTCAAGGTGACCATACATTGTTTATCCGTCACTCTAATTCAGGGGGAGTGACCATGTTACTTGTTTATGTTGATGACATTATCGTTTCCGGTAATGACATCAAGGAACAGGGAAGGTTAAAGCAAAAACTAGCAAGTGAATTTGAAATCAAAGAGCTTGGAAGGCTAAAATACTTCTTGAGGATTGAGGTTGCACATTCCAAAGAAGGCATCTTTATATCTCAACAGAAGTACATCTCAGATTTGCTTAAGGAGACTGGAAAGAGTGGTTGTAAACCTGCCACCACCCCTATGGACCCTAACTGCAAGATAGATGAGGCAAGAGATGCTGAGCCAGTTGATAAGGCCATGTATCAACGGTTATGTGGAAGGTTAATATACCTTGCACACACTAGGCCGGACATTGCTTTCCCTGTAAGTGTTATTAGCCAGTTTATGCATGATCCTAGAGAACCAGATATGCAAGCTGCACTCCGCATATTGCACTATCTAAAAGGTTGTCCAGGGAAAGGCATCCTATTTAGAAGAGGCAGAAATCTGATCTTAGAGGCCTACACGGATGCTGACTACGCAGGATGTATTGTTGATAGAAGGTCTACAACAGGATATTGCATTTTTCTTGCTGGAAATCTGATTGCCTGGAGAAGCAAGAAACAAGGGGTTGTAGCACGGTCTAGTGCTGAGTCTGAATTCAGAGCTGCTGCCCATGGCATTTGTGAGTTATTATGGCTTCGAATTATTCTCAATGACTTGAAGATCAAGTGGGAGGATCCTATGAAGCTATATTGTGACAATAAATCTGCTATCAGCATTGCTCATGATCCTATTCAACATGACAGGACTAAGCATGTTGAGGTAAATAGACACTTCATTAAGGAAAAGATTGAGGCTGGAATGATAAAGATCAGTTACATTCCAACACAACTACAACTTGCAGACTTGCTTACCAAAAGTCTTCATTGTAGCCGATTTCAAGAGCTTACTTCCAAGCTGGGAATGGAAGATCTTTACAAACCCAGCTTGAGGGGGAGTGTTGGATAAATAATAAATTAATGTCAGAAAGATAGCTGTATTTTACTTGTAAGTTGTGTTAGGCAGACATAGCATTTATTAGCATTCCTAGTCTACTTTTAGACATAATTATTATGTTCTAGGTAATAGGTATTAGATGCATTACTCCTTTAACTTTCAGATTGTAACCCTAAGACTTCCATCCTCTCTTGTATATTTATTCTGGGTTTTCTCCCATTGTAATGTATTGAGAAACATTCTCTCTCAGGATTACTCACAGAAGGCCCCCTGCTGAAATATGCACAAAATATATCCGACTATGATGGCTCCAATGCCCATGACGATATCTTCCAATGCAAGAAAGAATCATCATAATACTAATTGAAGCAAGGACATTTACATGATAAAATGACTGAATTTTGACGGAGAATACAGATTTGCTATCATACGTGAGAACATGTGATGTGGCATTCTAACCTGATACTGAAATTGAGCTACTATGGTAGTCACAGTCCTGATTGAGAGCAATTTCCCGCAGTGCAGCGTTCCCCCGGTTGATAACTACCAGCGAGCAAGTAGGAGGAATGTACACGACATCAAAATCAGCAGAAAATTGAGCATCCTCACTCAGACCATCCCTGTACCCAGCAATATTGGATTTCCCCCCAGCAGTCGTTGTTACTCCTGCACGAGTTTCCCAGATTAGTATCACATGGATAGTCCGAGAAACCACCTTGCTTCCTTTTCAAGGTATAATCACATTCCAATACGTCTAATACCAAATGTACAAATACAAAAGTCTAACATCCATACCTGTCTCTCAAATTTTCCTGATGGCAAGATTTGCAGTATCGGCAACATAAACATCACCTGGTTTCCCGTCTATATGCCCGGTGTTACCTTGAAACGATCCTGCCCAAACATCAAATCATAATTAGCCATTGGATTGGATTAACATCACCTCATACTCCATCGAAAGTTCGAATCAATATTGCTAGATTGTCTAAGCTCAAAACATTTAGTTTTTTGAAAGTTCGAATCAATACTATACCAGAAATTTTTTGCACTTAAGATTAATTGTTACCTCACATAACTGTATTTACTTTCATGTCTCCACAACTACACATGCTTGGATTAATATGCTGATTTATGTAGTGAGAAAAAAGTTACCTTCCAAGATGATTGAAGAAAATAGTTGAACACTACTTTGCACTTACTCGTCCAGTGAAATGACTAAATTGGTATCCATCCATGAGCCATCCCTATGAGTTCCATGTAAAGGTAAGCATCATAGTGATAAAAACAGAAATGCAAAGTGCGAAAGCTTAAAATATGGAGGCTAGAGCAGTTCATATGAAAGAACTACATGTTAATCATGTTGGGATAAACGAAAGCATAGAATGATTTAGATTCAAATCTATTTATACCATCTGCAGCTGCTGTGGTACTTGATTCACATTTTGGATGCCAAGTTTCTAGTAAATCTATTTAGGAGCTAAATGCAAGTCAGGTCATATGATTATCTAAGGTACTTTGTATTTTTTGAGGTTTGATTAGATGATATCTACCCAAGTCAATGAAAATTTCATCCAAGGCTGATGCCTTAAACAATGTGAGCAATGGACTACTAATTGAGTACGAAAGAACTGCAAACAAGAATTAAAAAATAAATGAATGAAGACCTATATATGTATGTTTCTTGAGGTCAATCTTTAGGACAAGGAAATAGTGTAGGATGTGTCTAGCAGTTTAAATCTTCATATATTTAATTATTTATAACATCAGAAAACCACCTGTTTAATCTCAAAACTTTCAACTCACTACTCTTTATTCTCAACACTTTCAACTCACTACTCTTTAATCTCAAAATATTGCTGATAGTATTGTGATTTCTAATTACATAAGCACATTTTAACGAGTTAGTTCAGTAGAGGGGTTCTAACTATTAACAAACAAGCTAATATACACAAATATATTTAAGCACAATCAGGTGACCTTATATACTAAAATTTCGCCCCCCTCCAAATAAAAAACACAAACTACAATTTTTCCACCATGAATCAACCACCCGATCACAATACTGCAATAGTACATTATATTGCAAGAAGCACAAACATATTTTACAGTGCTGTCAACATCCACTTGCCACACAAATCTCCAGTGTGGACATACAGGGAAAAATAATCCAATTTCTTATATTCTTTCATGTTCATTCATTGTTGTTAGCATGCTTACATTAATTAGTTGGTTGCTACAGGCTTTTAATGTTAAATACATTAATTAGATTTTACAGCTGTGTAAAGCTGTTTACTTTTTCTGATGCATTTATTCTTTGCATCTTCCTAGTTTGTTCTCTTTATATTCTGTACCTTTCTCAGGAATACAAAGAACTGATTTTCCTCTTCTCCATCTCTCTCTTTACTCTCTCATTTCCTAACATGGTATCAGAGCTTAAGGTGTTCTCCTAAGCTTATTTTTCTGATTTACTTCAGCCTTCATTGCTGAAACTTTCTGGTTTCTCCAGCCTTCATTGCTGAAACTTTCTGGTTTCTCCAGCCTTCATTGCTGAGAACCTTTTTCCTGTTTTCTCAGCCTTCATTGCTGAAATTACTCTCTTTTCATTCTCAGCCTTCATTGCCAAAGAAATTTAACCTTTAAAGGATGACAATCCTCACAATTGAAGATTCTTCAAATGCCAACTGGAATGCAAATACTGGGGGCACAAGTGTTGCTGATTTTGAAGGCCAATCTGCAAGTGCTCCATTCACTCTTGCTTTATCAGGTAATATCTCACATTTTTTACACTCTAGAGCTTCTGAGGAGTCTCGACCCACACAATGGATCATAGACTCAGGTGCCACAAACCATATGGCCAATTCCTCACAACGGTTTCAAACTTACCGGTCAAACCCTAAAAACATGAGAGTCTGTACGGCTAATGGGTCTTTTACTCCTGTTGTTGGCCAAGGAACCATACGTCTCTGGTCTCTCAGCTACACTTATCCTTAAAAATGTGCTTTATGTCCCTGAATTGTCTATAAATCTCATCTCCACTCAAAAGCTTACAGCAGACCTTAATTGTCATGTTATTTTCACACCCTCTTGTTGTATTTTAGAGGACCAAGATTCAGGAAAGAGGATTGTGATTGCTAAGGTGAAGAATGGTCTCTATCACCTTGAATTGCCTCGGGACAGTCCCCACATCCAAGCTTTGTCCACCACCACAAATGCTGGCTCCATTTGGCTTTACCATTATCGCCTTGGTCATCCTTCTTTTTATATGTTAAAACATTTGTATCCAAATATGTTCCAAGGAATTGATGTTTCACAGCTTCATTGTGAAGTTTGTGAGTTAGCCAAGCATACCCGTGTCTCATTTCCAATAAGTGCTAAGAGGAGTGTTTCTCCTTTTCAACTTATTCATAGTGACATTTGGGGACCTTCTCCTCTATCCAGTGTCTCCGGTGCCCGCTGGTTTGTTACACTCATTGATGATTGTACTCGTACAATGTGGGTATTCCTCCTCAAAAACAAGTCTGATGTCAGCCATATTATTCCCACCTTCCACACCATGGTTCAAAACCAATTTGGCACCAAAATCCAAAGGATTCGAACCGATAATGCTAAGGACTATTTTAATCAGACCTTGACATCTTTCTTTCAATCCCAAGGTATTATCCACGAATCCTCTTGTGTTTATACACCTCAACAAAATGGTCTTGCCGAGAGGAAAAATAGACACATTTTAGAGGTAACCCGTGCCCTTCTTTTTACCAACAATGTTCCCAAATTCTATTGGGGTGAAGCTGTCCTCACTGGAGCTCGTCTCATTAATAGGCTTCCTTCTAAGGTTCTTCAATGTAAAAGCCCTCTTGAGTGTCTTCGAGAATTCTATCCCAACTGGAGATCATTCTCTGATCTTGAACCGAAAATTTTTGGGTGCACTACATATGTCCATGTTCACAATTCTCAAAGAGGGAAGTTAGACCCAAAAGCTATCAAATGCATCTTCCTAGGCTATTCTGCCACTCAAAAGGGATACAAGTGTTATAACCCTCTTACCAAAAAGATGTACATCTCCATTGATGTAACATTTTCAGAAAAGTCACCATTTTATTCTCAAACCAAGGCTCCAGATCAAGAGCAACTACCCTTTGTTCCAGAAAAGACTTTCCCAAACTTAGACTTGGATCTCGAAATTTCTCCAAATAAACTTGCCCCTACTCCTCCACTTGAACCTAGTGCACCTTATCCAAGCTATCCTTATGTTTATTCAAGGAGGGTAGGGACCGATCTGATCCAACAAGTTCAAATATCTCCCGAATCGGAACCCGGTAACACTACTTCCCAAGGCATGGAACCTGAGCCTAATGTCATTCCCTCTAACCCTACATCTTCTGAACCTATTACTTGTGAATCCAATGACTCTCCTAGTTCAGATAATGATGTACCCATTGCCATCAGGAAAGGCATTCGTGAGTGCACAAAAAGGCCTTTGTAAGTTTGTATCCATTATCCAACCATGTGTCCTTGAACCGTTTCTCTGCATCCCACCAAAAGTTCATTCAAAACCTTCACAACATTTCTACACCTAAGAACCTTTCAGAAGCTCTAAAGAAAAAAGAGTGGAGAGAAGCCATGAAAGCAGAGATGATCGCTCTAGAGAAAAATAATACATGGGAAATTGTTGACAAGCCAGCGGGGAAGAATGTTGTTGATTGCAGGTGGATCTTTGCTCTTAAATACAACGCAGATGGGTCATTAGAGAGGTACAAGGCCCGCCTTGTAGCTAAAGGCTACACTCAAACATATGGAATTGATTACCAGGACACCTTTGCACCCGTTGCGAAAATGAATACAGTGAGGATACTGTTGTCATTGGCAGCTCACTTTAATTGGCCTCTCCTCCAGTATGATGTGAAGAATGCTTTCCTTCATGGAACTTTGGATGAAGAAATCTACATGAGGGTGCCACCAGGCTTTACTTCTCTTTCTTCTAACAAAGTATGTCGACTAAAAAAGGCTCTTTATGGGCTTAAAAAGTCACCAAGGGCTTGGTTTGGGCGGTTTACAGCAGTGATGAAGGGCGCTGGTTATAAGCAAAGCCAAGGGGATCACACTTTGTTTGTCAAACATTCAGCTTCAGGGGGAGTGACCATTTTATTAGTCTACGTTGATGATATCATTGTCACCGGTGACAACGAGCTGGAAAAGGAGGAGTTGAAGAAAAAGTTAGAAGCTGAATTTGAGATCAAAGCTCTTGGTAAGCTCAAGTACTTCCTTGGTATTGAGGTAGCTCACTCTTCTAATGGGATTTTTATCTCTCAACAGAAGTATATCACAGATTTGTTGAAAGAGACAGGTAAAAGTGGTTGTAAACCAGCTTCTACTCCCATTGATCCAAATCACAAACTTGGGCACTTCAAAGATGACCCACAAGTGGATAAAGCAATGTATCAACGATTGTGTGGGAAATTGATCTATTTATCTCATACTAGGCCGGACATTGCTTATCCTGTTTCTGTCATAAGTCAGTTTATGCATGACCCGAGACAATCTCATCTTAGTGCAGCCTATCGCATACTTCACTACTTGAAAGGGTGTCCAGGTAAAGGTATACTCTTCAAAAGAGGAAACAAGTTGACCATAGAAGCTTTCACAGATGCGGACTATGCTGGTTCCATTGTTGATAGAAGATCTACCTCTGGATATTGCATGTTTCTTGGAGGAAATCTTGTTACATGGAGAAGTAAAAAACAGAATGTTGTGGCCAGATCTTCTGCTGAAGCTGAATTCAGAGCTCTAGCACATGGCTTATGTGAGATGTTGTGGTTAAGAATCATTTTGGCTGATCTAAAGATTAAATGGGAGGGACCTATGGTTCTAAATTGTGACAACAAATCTGCTATTAGCATTGCTCATAACCCTGTCCAACATGATAGAACCAAACATGTGGAGATTGATAGACACTTCATCAAAGAAAAACTGGAGGAAGGAGTGGCCCGAATTGCCTTTGTCAAGTCAGAAGATCAGCTTGCGGATTTGCTCACTAAAGGATTCCATTGTTCCAGATTTGAAAAGTTAACTTCCAAGCTTGGATTGGTCGACCTCTACCATCCAACTTGAGGGGGAGTGTTAGCATGCTTACATTAATTAGTTGGTTGCTACAGGCTTTTAATGTTAAATACATTAATTAGATTTTACAGCTGTGTAAAGCTGTTTACTTTTTCTGATGCATTTATTCTTTGCATCTTCCTAGTTTGTTCTCTTTATATTCTGTACCGTTCTCAGGAATACAAAGAACTGATTTTCCTCTTCTCCATCTCTCTCTTTACTCTCTCATTTCCTAACAATTGTATGTATACAGCATTTGGATTAGTAATCATCCCCAAATCCACTTAAATATGTAATCGGCAAGATAAGCATGAGTTTAACCATTTTAATCCAATCAAAAGATTTAGTTGATGCACCAATAAAAGAAATAAACAGAAATATTAGATTGCATAGACCTAGTCAACTCGAGTCAATTCAACTAAATATATTGCGCATCTCACTATATCTAATGGGCATCAATTTATTTAGCACCAGAGTAACGGACATAGCAAGAATTTGATTCCAAAAGCATTACCAGGAACAACGTAGCTATTGTCTCCTTTCAACCTCCAAAGCAATCTCATTGCGACAAGAAAATGGTAGTGTGAATGGAGGGTTGTACTGCAAAATCATTCACTGAAAGTTACAATCATATTTAACCAAGTTAAAAGATTTTCCTCCCGGTTTATCAGGCAGGTGGAATAAGAATGAGAAGACTCATATACCTGCGCAACTTCCACTTCAGGTCCTTTAACTTGGAACTCTTTGTCACTCTTCAGTGCCTTTCTCAGAGTAGACGCTCTTCATTGAACATCTTCATCTGTAACAAAACCTGGTTTTACATGAAAACATAATGCATATTGTAAGGCAAGTTTTGAAGAGAAGTAAATATATATTTTATATGTTGACACGCCACGTGATATCTTCAAATGAATTACCTGAAAAGGCAGCAGCTGCCATTATTTTCTTTGGCAGCTCAGTGATCCTCACAGATGGATTGCTTGGCAATGGTAAATCAGCACCGTATTTGGAAGGCACGATAAAAGACATCTGCCACTTTTCTTGATCCGTTGTCTGCAATGTTCATGAGAGATATTCTAGTATTATAACTCTACAAGACTACAATCAATAAGTGAGAAGAAGAAATGCTAACACTCTGCTTTTGTTACTGCTAAGAACAAAATTAAAAAAAAAAAAAAAAAAAAAAAAGGTGTGCAAAACCTAGTACATCGGCAAAGCAATATATCTCTGGTGCTGTGTTTTGAGTAAGTTAGATGTTGTGTTTAATGATAGGGGAAGTATTGAAGTATTGATTGAAGGTGATCGTTAATAACAGATCTGGTGCTACAACGAAACCCTATTCCAGGAGAGGATAAAGGGAAGGCTCCAGTTATTGCGTCGTCAACAGGGACTGCAACCTGTAAGTTGCGAAAACTCACATGCTTCGCAACTGAAATTTCAGAAGAAGCCAGATGAAAAGCTCATGGACTTCCCGTCGTATGATGACATCAAAAGAAACATGGAGCGCGCGCGCGCAGAGAGAGAGAGAGAGAGAGAGAGAGAGAGAGAGAGAGAGAGAGAGAGAGAGAGAGAGAGAGAGAGGAGTTCCAAACTTGCATGCCTTTGCTAGTCTGTTCAATTTGAAGAGACTAATTTGCATTTTCAAAACCCTCATTCCAAAGCTCATGGAGCCAATCCTCAATTCCAAATTCCTTATCCTCAATTTCAAGACTGTAACCCTGAATTTGAAGTCCCCCAAACACCAATTTAACCAAGTTGCGATATCTAAACCCCAATTTAACCAATCTTCTATCATAAATGAAGAACTACTCTCAATCAATGGATTCCTAATCTTCTATCATAAACTGTAGGTATTGTCCTAGGTATTGCTCGGGATCTATGTCGACGAATGGTTCAATGCACATCGAAGTGGGAAAATGAGTCAAATGTACTGAAAGCATGAGTATACAATCACCAGACAATCACCAGACAAACAGAGTAACCAAAATAAATAAAAATTATAGGTTTTGTAATTTTAGCTCCCATGTCAAATTGAAACTCTCTTCAAGCTTTGTAGTATCTATCAGCTTACCACTATACAATCACCAGACAAACAGAGTAACCAAAATAAATAAAAATTCTAGAATAGCATAAATAACATAAAAACTATGGCATCTATATGACATCCTAACCTGACAAGATTTTGTAATTTTAGCTCCCATGTCAAATTGACACCACACAAGAAAACACCAAAGAATATGCATAAGAAGCCTAGGGAGAACCAAACTAAATCAACGATATTTATCTCACATTCTCACCGAATATGCAGAAAGATAAGTAATAATATAAGGCACAATGAAAGAGGGTTTTACCAGTGATTGATCCAACAATGATCAGCCACCTTGATGGGTAATCGGATTTGTTCAAATCCTCGAGCAATAGCCAGGAGAGCAGGAAGTGTCCAAGATGGTTAGACACGACTGATCTCGAATCCTTCAGCAGAGTACGCAGGCTCCTTTGCAGTAGGTTGGTAGATAGCAGCATTGCACACCAAGACGTCGAGGGCCTTCCAGATTGCTTGAAGCTATCCGCAAACTGCCTCACACTGTCTAGAGAGGCAAGGTCAAGGTGCACTACGGTGTAATTCTCCTTATCTATGCCAGCCGATTTCGCCGCCTTTTCAGCCTTTAGAAAGTCCCTGCAAGCCATGATGATGTGCCATTTGCCAGTCTCAGCGAGCGCCTTGGGGTGGCTAGGCCAAGCCTGGAGGAGGCTCTTGTGATTATGACACTGCCCTTCCTTAGGGTCTTTTTGCCGTCTGGTGTGGCCTGGTTTACTGATGGGGTTGCCACCGTGGATGACTGAGCCCTTATAGCTTTTCTGGATGGGTTCCTTTGGCTGCATTCGCTCTGCCATTTATAGAAAACCGGTATAAGTAAGGTGTGTTTGGTAAGTATGCTCGTCTCCAATAAGAAGCTTATATGTACTGATAAGATTCTTATTGTAAACTGTGGTATACCAAACTAAGGCAACACTGACAAGCAAATCATGCACAGCCTCTTTGACAAGAGCAATTTAGTTCAAGTCAATTATTTGGAAGAGTACATATAAGTCTCATTTAATTGCCCGATTTCATAACTCCAAAGCAATGTAAAATCTATGTTACACAGGAACGGAAATGGATATGAAACGGTATAATTAAGGTGTGTTTGGCCAATAAGAGGGTTATTTGTGCTGATAAGATGCTTATTGCAAACTTTGGTATACCAAAACAAGGTTAACAATGACAAGAAAATCATGCACCCTTTCTGACAAGAGCTTGAGGTTCAAAATAATTATTTGGAAGAGTGCATTTAAGTCCCATTTAATTGCCCAAAATCATAACTCCAAATGGTAAACCAATGATTATGAGCTCACTTCTCCATTGTCTTTCACTATTACTGCTGAAGTACTTCTTGTTCCTTAATACCCCAGTCAGATTTATAAAGGCTCAAGCAAAAGGAACAAACCAATATGAAAAAGTAAAGTATAAGAAAAAATAATAATTGTTATGTTACTCACCCGTTGAGTACTTTTTTTTTTAAAAGGCACCGAGTACTTGTATCAATGAATATGGAGCTTGTTTCAAGTTCAATGCCTTTATCAAGAATGCCCGGGAGCTCACTTTCACCGGCTTTGACAGTATTGGTCATCAATTTCTTAACCATCTCCCTCACATAAACTTCACCTAGATCGTCAGGAGAGACACACGTTTGATTCCTTGAAGCATGCATTTGTTTTTCCCTGCATTTACATTAAAAAAATTGATATTGAAATTTAAAATCTCAAACTTTAGATTCGACAAACAAGCAAGAAAAAATAGTAAAATTCAAGGGAATGGACCTCTTTGGGGATGGAGAAAGCAGAGGGAAGTAGATTTGTAGATTGAAGAGCCATGGATACAACTACAAGCAACTGCTAAAATATCAACACTTCCAGAAAGATCTGGATTCTGGATTGCTTGAGAGCAGAAGGTGTGACTTGTGAGTGTGGGCTATCAAAAAACAGAGGCCTCTATTTATAGGGAGAATGGAAGCCTCTCATTCAAACAAGGGTATGGGCAAAGAATCATGTGAAAGTATCTATTAGGATATGGACAGAGAATAACTTACTCCACAAGAGATGGTGGAAGATGTTCACCTGAGATGTCGGAGTTGAGCCCCAACCATGCTTCCCGATCTCCAGATGCTAGCAAATTGGGTCTGAAATTCGAAACTATGACGAACGAATTTTAGAAGTAAAAAATTGGAAGAAAAAAAATGTAGACAAAACCCAAAGGCGACAGGAAATTAGGCAGGCCACAAACCTTGGAGAGGCGCTGAAGTTGCTGAAGCGGTGACTTCGAGAAGTAGGTGGTGGAAGAATGAGAGTGGGACGAAATAAGTAAAGATGGAGAACGGGCAGTCGTCTCAAGTGGTGTTATCCACCGAGTCCTGTAACAATTGATAGCAAAAACAACAAAAGGAGATAATAAAGAACTGAACAAGATGGAGCTCAAAAGAACAACAAGCAATAGGGCAACAACATTGAACTAAAGTTCGTTGAAGAAACAAAATCTATAAAGAATAAGAACAAACAAGAAAGGAATGCCAATAGGTAAATTTTAACAACAAATTAGAAATTAAGTTCAAAGACAGCGAAGAAACACACTAAAAACCTTAATAAAATCTCTGGATAATTTGAAACACACATCAACCACTAAAAATGTAAACCTATGTCTACCCAATCAACCCAAAATCTCTCTTAAACATTTCTACGAACACCTTGAAGGCATAAAAGTAAACAACCATCAAGTTGCAATATCTAAACCCCAATTTTGTCGAACCTCTAATCATAACCACAAGGAGCAAAGTCCCCAAATTTTAAGCAAGTAATTCGCACAGGGAGTAGGAAATTGGAGTTTATATGGTTGTAGAAGAAGCTCACCTGAGACGTTGGAATCAAGCCACGACCATACTGTCCAATTTGAAATTAAGAGAGAGATTGTGGCCTGAAGCAATGAAGAACATGGAATTTCATATAAAAACGAAATTCAAATCATGAAACAACTATAACAACATCAAAACGAAGAACAAGAAATTAGGGTTAAAGTCTAACGTCAATTGGGGTAAACAATAACTTCAATTTCGAGTAAACAAAAGCCAATCAGTGGAAGAAAACGAAATGCGCGAAATCGAACTGACCTCCGGTGTCGGATAAGAGAGGGACTGCAGGAGAAAGAGATGGGGCAGTGGGGAAGAGCAGAGAGCAAAGGCGGCATGTAGCGGCGGCTACGATTTCAAAGGCGACAAATCGGCAATGAAGATGGACAGAGGAGAAGCAAAGAGACGACGAAGAAAGTGAACGAAAAGGGAGCGGTGAGAGTAAGGCTGTACTGTACACATATTACAGGTAAGTAAGGAAAAGACGGATACACCCACAAAAATAAAAAAAAATAAACTATTTCAAATGCAAACTATGGAGGACAAATTAGTCATTACATACGAAAAGTGAGACGGTAAGAAATGGCGCTGAATACAGCCGTAGATAAAAACATATATAAGGAATCTAAGGGTCAGGATTGCTCATACTCTCCCTCAGTGTTACAGTAGTATAGAAGTATAGATATAGATTAGATTTCATTTTTCTATTTTGGTATATAAAGCTAATACAAGCATGAAAAGATGTATGTACCGACCTACTACCGGGCTTGAATTTACATTGGAACGTAACTTTGGTTTTAGAAATTTAGATGGTTTATTACGTGTTGCAAAACTTATATTACTATATATATGTATCTACCGAATCGAAAATGTGATATGATGTATAATAAGTTGGGGGAGAGCATCAAATTAAATGATGGATGCTGACGATGCCAAAGGACTGATTTTGACATTTCCATTTCACTGCATTAAAGTGATATGATGTATAGTAAGTGTAAGTGTTGTGTGATGGTGGAAGATGTTGGCCTAAAAAATTAAAAATAGATCCTTAAATTAATTTTGGTGTGTTTGCGGTGGTCGAGCTAGGAATAGGCCTCCCAATTAATTATGAAGACTTCAATCCATATCGATTGACTGGCCTTTAGCAATTCTAATTAAGAAGTTTGATTGTGTTAAATTTGTATTTAGTGAATTTGATGATTTGATCGGTTGAACTGAGAGCAAGAATCAGAGAAAGAATTTGATGATTTCATCGGTTGAACTGAGAGCAAGAATTTGATGATTTCATCCCATAGGACCTTGGATGAGTCTAAGAACACAAATCCCTCTGCAATGGTCTTAGTCATAGAGTTCAAGATCCAACACCTCACCATATAATCTGCTCTCACCCACTTCTCAAAATCAGCATGTCCATTAGCAGGCTTAACACAAGAGCCATTTATGAACCCAAATTTACACTTGGCCCCAAGATCCATAGTCACACCACGACTCCATGTCATGTAATTTGTACCATCAAAAGGAATCACTACTAGTTGTGCACCCGGATGATCAGAATTAGACAAGAATAAGGGGTCTCCAGGATTACCTTGTTGTGCTATATCCTCTGTTTGTCTGTCCTCAGAGTTGATGATCGTAAACATAAGCTACTCAGCAGAAGAAATATAGAATAACGCCAATCTAAAGCGTAGATTTAACCTCAAGCTCTGATACCATGAAAAACTAAGTAAAGATCAGCCACTGTAAGCTGATCTTATGATATAAATACGAGGAAATCAAGTGGAATATGCAGCAGCATTCAAGAGCAGTAATGGCAGCAACAAAAGGAATCTGTAACCTTCATGGTAGGCGGCAACAATCCCCAAAACCCTACCTCATAAGGCATGGGATGCAAGCTTTTATATGTGTCCAAAACAAGGATCATGTGCAAAGCACATAATAGAGTCTAGAAGAGGACAAAGTCCCTTATTACACACTACAAGACAAGCATAATAAAGAGAAAAGCAAGTAATCCGAAAAACATAAGGAAATAGCATAATGTAGGTTAGCTAATCCTTGATCATGATCAAAGGACTTAACTAACTTAACTAACATATAATCTTCATAGTAGCTTTAGCTAGGATTAGAACCTAGTGCACTGTGCAAGGTTATATATATATTCACAACGACGAGAAATTATTAATTCCAAGTTAAAATACGATTTTTATATAACTTTTCATCAAGAATAAAAAAAAAAGATTAATTTAAAATTCGATGGTTAAAAGAGTGACTAAATCTTGGAATTTGGACCTTGATGTGTGTGTGTATATATAATTATAATATTGGAATCTTGGAAGTGGGTATGTATTGTGATGTGATCATTCAACAGCAAACTAATAAAGATGCATCATAATGCATATATATGTACCCTGACTAGTTGTATTAATTTCCAAATATGGAATTAGCTAGTACTTGTGACTACTTCTTTAATTTTTATCCACATAGATTGCATTTTCTACTGTAAGTTCACTAAGTGCGCGCTTTGTGTTACTTTCCATCATGTGCATATATGCTTGTCTCCATTCAGCTTATATATGTATATAGAACAATAATGTCCGGCAGGCCAAAATCCAAATAGGTGGATTAACCGAGTTAGCATCAGAAAATTCCTAACCGAGTTAACACCTCTTTGCAAAGAAATTCAGTTGGCTTACAGTCCATCATCTGAGCATCCGTCAATATATCAAGGACATATTAATTTCCTTTGGTTGAGCAGGATACCATGAGAAGATCGAGCAATTTCCATACCAAGGAAGTACCTAGCCATGCCTAAATCCTTAATTGTGAATGCTGAATACAATGAAGCTAGCCTTGGTGTGAACAATCTCATCATTGTCCTTACCCATGATCAACATATCATCAACATATACTAAGGCTATTGTGAAAGATTGACCAACAACTTTAGTAAAAAGAGAGTAATCATGATGAGATTGTGTATATTCTAGGTTGACAAGAAACTTGGCAAACTCCAAATTCCACTGCTTACTGGCTTGCTTCAAGCCATATAAGGATCTGAGCAACTTACAAACTTTCCTAGGTGCTGCCTTGGTATACCCAGGTGGAGGAATCATATACACCGCTTCGTGAAGGAAACCATGCAAAAATGCATTGTTAACATCTAGTTGATGAAGCTTCCAACCCTTAGCAGCAGCTAAAGCAAGCACAATTCGAACTGTAGACAGTTTAGCCACATGAGAGAAGGTTTGCTTATAATCTTTATCTTTCACCTGAGTGTATCCTTTGGCTACAAGACGAGCTTTGTACCTATCAATTTCTCCGGTTGCCTTATGTAATGATCATAGGTCTAAGGGGTACCCTTGTAGGAGTGTTGGTATGACAGTGATATAAATACTCAATAGGTTGTATTACACAAATCATCCAAAGTAATAATCCAAATCAATACCTAATCTCTCCTAATCTCTATCTACCTCTTTCTCTTATCCCGCTCTCCTCCTTCCTGAGGCTTCACCCTCTTCTGAACTCTATTCCCCCTCTCTCTCGAGCTCTCATCTTGCTCGATTCACCCTCACTGATCCTCGGATCATAACACCTCATACTTGACTTTATAGATCCACCGAGAACAAATAGCTTTGTACCTATCAATTCAAACTAAGCTTGATTAACTCGATTCATATAACAACACCCATTTTTAATAATGCTTTCCTAAGGTCTATGCATCCAAATATAAAGAATCTTTCCTAATATGGGTTGTTTAGGAGACATGGGATAGAAAAACCGATATACTAATAGTAGCCAATTAAAATATGTTATGGTTAATTAATTAGGCAACCATATACATCCACGACATGTCAAAGATTCTCTAGATTAAATTAAAATCTAACTTACGGATCAGGAAAAAATTCTTTAAATTATAATTTAGATAAAATTTTGGCCTATGAGTAAATTTTGATTTGGCATTATACATGAATTTCATAATGTTTTACAATTTTATTTGAAGTGGTGAAAAACTTTTCCGCGTACATCAACTAGTTTGAAAAAGCTACGTCAAAGCCAGCCAAAGCTATAGGCTAATTAGTCTGAGTATGTGATTTTGACACATATAAAAGCTATAGGCTAATCAATGGATGGAAAAAATTGAAAAAACTGAACCTTTTGTGATTGTGAAGGTGGGTTGATTGGAAAAATGGAAACACTATAAAGACATCTTACCAAACAGTACCCCAAAGCTTTTATAAGCTAGGTGATCGACCAGATTCGCCGTCGTGTCCGGAGGCTCGTCCACTCAAATTAAAATTCCAACATATTCCAATTTGTGGATCTAGCTAAGCTAGCTAGCTTCTCTATTTTACAGATTTTTACATTTATTATACAGTATAATAAATAAATGCATTTATTAAGGATATTTAATTCTACATTTATAAAATATTATTTTAATCTTAATTATAATATTTAGCCTCACATTTCTAACATTTTTTTACTTATTTATAACATTATATATTACAATTTAACGTTTTTAAAACTTCAAACATTTCTAACATATTTTTTTTACTTATTTCTAACAATTAAAGTTGTTAACATTTTTTTTTACTTATTTCTAACAATTAAAGTTTTTAAGACTTTTAAAACTTATAACATTTATTTGCTTATTTCTAACGTTTTTAAAACTTCTAACATTTATTTATAACATTTTTTTTACTTATTTATAACAATTAAAGTTGATATTGTTTGTCCAACACTAGAGAAGCAAGGTGGATATTGTTTGTCCACCACTTGTTGTATTTGTAAAACTTAGAGTCTTAGATAGTTAGATATATATTAATTGATCATTTACCTTCCTCTTTTGAGGCTTGGTTAATTTTATTGTACAAGTATAGAATAATTAATCTAATTAAGAGGGTGTGAATTTTATTGCTGATGTTTACTTGTGTACAAATAAAAAAAAAATTGTCTAATAGAAAAGTCGATTGAATAATTGATAATTCTAAGTTCATGCACATATGTGTGTGTATACTTACTTTTTTTTTTCCTTTTCACTTTCTTTATTTTTTTTAAAAAAAATTATTCATTCACATTCGCCACACCATTTGCTTTTTAATTTATTACTCGAAATTATAAGTTTATTAAATTAAGATTAAAGATTACTCGAAAGTATGATAGTGTTATTATTATAGAAATATTAATATTTAATGGGTAAATTTTGTAATAATTATTGAAATGATTAAAATAAAACACCACATGAAAAAAAAATCCAAATAGATAATCAAATTACAATATTTGAAAATTTATCCATTATTTTATATAAACATAAATATGGAAATTTTATCCAATAATTAAATACGTAAATGAAGTTTTTCAATGTACGTACAACATACTGGATCTGCCCGTAAATCAAAGTGACATGGATGGATCGATCATATTGTTCATGTAGCCTGTAGGTGATCGTGATAAAAGTTAATGGTATTTCGGGTCACTAATTATGTAACATATATAGGGTGGTTTTATGTAAATAGATAGAAATATGGGCTATAAAGTGTAATTATGACGTTAGAATATATATATATATATATATAGGTTGTATTGTATAAAAGGGGATCGATTCTCAATCTTTTGTAAAAATATAAATCTCAGCTCTAAGCAGGTAGAATTAATATAAGATACGGAGTATGTATTTATTTTAGATGAGGGCATTTTGTATAACTTAGAAAACTAGAAGGTAGAATTAATTAATATGCACGTTTACACTTTACAAGGGATCGAAATTAAATATGCCGCGAGACAAGGGAAATGTGCTATGGAGCCTACCTTACCTTCTTAATTAATTAGATTCCATTTTCTATTTTGGTATATAAAGCTAATACAATCATGAAAAGCTGTATGTACCGGCCTACTACCGGGCCTGAATTTACATTGGAACATAACTTTGGTTTTAGATGGTTTATTACGTGTTGCAAAACTTGTATTACTATATATATATATATGTACCGAATCGAAAAAGTGATATGATGTATAATGAGTTGGGGGCAGTGGCGGAGGGAGGAATATGCCCGGGGGGGCTTGGTCTGAAGGAAAAAAAAAATGGAAGAAAGGTGGAGATTTGGGGAGTCGAACTCGGCTTCAGTTAACACCCAAAAACAGGCCTCAACCAACTAAGCTACAATTTTACCTTGTAACTATACCACCTTATTTACTATATATACCGACTTAGTTTTCTCCGGGGGGGGGGGGGGGGGGGGGCTCGAGCCACCGCATGCCCCCCTCCCTCCGCCCCTAGTTGGGGGAGAGCATCAAGTTAAAGGATGGATGCTGACGAGGCCAAATGATTGATTTTGACAATTCCATTTCACTGCATTGGCGTCTCCACATTGAGATGTTTTTTTCTTAATTGGTGTAAGTGTAAGTGTTGTGATGGTGGAAGATGTTGGCCTAAAAAATTAAAGATAGTTCCTTAAATTAATTTCGGTGTGTTTGCGGTGGTGGAGCTAGGAAGAGGTCTCCCAATTAATTATTAATTAGTTATGAAGACTTCAATCCATATCGACTGACGGGCCTTTAACAATTCTAACAAGTGTGATTGTGTTAACTTAAATTTGTATTTACTGAATTTGATGATTTGATTGGTTGAACTGAGAGCAAGAATCGGAGAAAGGTGAAAACTGCCCAATCTCCATTAGAGAGCAAAATGAGAGCTCGGAGTTTGTTGAAAGGTTGTTACAACGTACCGATCTAATTTCTACTTAACGGGCTTACAACCTTATTTATAATACATGGGTTGGGCTCAACAACCGGCCCATACTATGACAACCTATACGATCGAAAAATAGGCCCAAATATAACTCTCTACACCCCCCTCAATCCGCTTAATGGGAACCTTCGGAGAGCATTCCAAGCTTGGTAAGAAGAAGCTCTTGTTGGGCAGAGGTCAGGACCTTTGTGAAGACATCAGCAAGTTGTTCAACTGTGTGAATGTACGACAATTGAAGGAGACCTTCCAAAACTTTGTCACGAGTGAAGTGATAATCTATTTCGATATGCTTAGTTTCGCTCTTGGAATATGAGGTTTTGGCTATTTGCAGAGCTGAACTATTGTCACAGAACAAGGTGACTGGGGAGAGAGAAGTGATGCCAACATCCTCAAGCAATCGGACCATCCAACTGACTTCAGTGGCGGCCTGAGCCATTGCTCGATATTCAACTTCAGCTGAACTTCTAGAAATGACACTGCCTTTTAGATTTCCAACTTATACTAACTCTTTTTTTTTCACTTTCTTTAATTTTTTTTTTAAAAAAGTTAATTTCATTCACATCCGCCGCACCATTTGCTTTTTTATTACTCGAAATTATAACTTTATTAAACTAAGATTAAAGATTATTTTGGAGTATGATAGTGTTATTATTGAAATATTAATATTTAATGGGTAAATTTTGTAATGATTAAAATAAAACACCACATTAAAAAAATCCAAATAGATAATCAAATTACATTATTTGAAAAATTATCCATTATTTTATTTAAACACACACACACACACATATATATATATGGAAAATTTATCCAATAATTAAATACGTAAATGAAGTTTTTCAATGTACGTACTGGATCTGCATAAGAAAAGAAAGAGCTACTCCGTAAAATAAAGTGACATGGATGGATCGATAATGTAATTGTAGGTGATGGAAAATAAATTAAAAGCCGACTTGTTTTTGAATTGGTGAGGCAAATTAATTAATTTGTTGGATCCATCATCCATCGATAGAGGTGGAGTGGGTTGAGGTAGAAATGTAGAATGGTAGATGATGCATGTGATCGATCATGTGAAGATCGAATCATAATTTAAATAAAAAAGACAAGGTAGGATAGAGGTGGAGTGGGTTGATCGATCATGGTGATGGATGTGATCGATCAATCCGATCATGAATCATAATTTAAATCAAAGAGACAAGGTAGGTTTTTGATGTGATCAATCGATTCTTCCACACCAAATTCATTAAGGATGCATACTTTAATTTTGTTTCCAAATATGGAAAGAAGTTTTCATCAACGGAGTCGGAGGGCATATGGATCATAATTCTTACATGTGATGAATCAGAATCAAATTGTACGTTTGTGAATTGCGATATCATGTGATTTCTTTTGGTAAAGATTTTGTGATGTGTTCAATCAAATTGGAACCAGCTTCCCTCCCCCATCTTTCTTTATTCCTGCAATTTCAATGCCTATCAACAGTTTTGGTTTCTTTGTCCAGAATCGCAGTTAGTTCATCAACACAAGCATGGAGAAAGAGGTAAATTTTTTTTAAAATATATTCAACCCATGCTTCATGTAAATTTTTATCATAAAAAAAACAATTTTTTCTATTTTCACTAAAAGTTGGAGTTAAATTGCAGTATTTGTTTTGCGTTTTATGGGGTATCTATATATGACAGCAAAAATAAAACACCTTTGTGACTCAAACGGAGATTATCTCGTTGTTTAAATTTTTAACTACTTTTACCAACAGTTTATAAATTTTACCCTATTTATAATTTTAGTCAGTTTATTAACCCCGTCTCATATGAACCCATAGCCCTAAAAAAAAGAAGCTAAACCAAGCAACTTTTTTGGTTTTTTTTAGTGTTTTTAGTTTATTTTGTTTGAAATTACTATAATATTTCTAATAATAACCAAATAAATTTTACCTTTTTTACAAATAAACTTTTTTACGCCCTATACGAATTTTATATTATTCCATAAACTTTCAACCTTTATTTTATGTAATTTTTTATTTTATCTACTACCGGGCCTTGTTTGATTCCAACTAGAATTAATTACCGTAGGCAATTCAAGCTCGTTCTCTATATATATAACTCTGATTGGGGGTTTCTTCAGCACCGTCATCACACTAGCTGCTTCACTTGTACTTGAGATATAAATTACAATTGTGAACTCATTCGACCTCTTTTCCTCTTATTAGGATATATGGTGTCATGTATATTATAGATATTTATGTTATTAGGAGGGCAAAACTGTAAATTCATGAATCCATCTTAGGTTATACTCCCTCCGTTCCAAAATACATGGTCTTTTACTTTTCAACACGTTTTTTAACGAGCGAAAAACTCTATGAAATATTATTTTTAAATTTTTTTTTATATAATTAGATACTTATGAGTAATAGTAAAAAATAATAATTATTTTATAGAGTTTTTCGCTCATTAAAAAACGTGTCAAAAAGCAAAAGACCATCTATTTTAAAACGGATGAAGTATAAACCAAGGTAATCAGGTGTAATATTACGTTGTATTCACTGATTTACTTCTATAACAGATTGTCTCTTTATTTGCAATTAATTGAAAAGGCCTGAATTTACATTGGAACATAACTTTGGTTTTAGATGGTTTATTACGTGTTGCAAAACTTATATTACTATATATATCTATCTAGCTACCGAATCGAAAAAGTGATATGATGTATAATGAGTTGGGGGAGAGCATCAAATTAAAGGATGGATGCTGACGAGGCCAAATGACTGATTTTGACAAGTTGGGGGAGAGCATCTTTGTGATTTGAAAAAGCCTGATTTTACATTGGAACATGACTTTGGTTTTAGATAGTTTATTACGTGTTGCAAAACTTATATCCACCCCTTATACTTATTATTTCAGAAGCAAACCCTTTGTAAAAAATTGAGTCACGTGTCCCCCTCTTCACAAAGATAAGAAACTGCCTTCCCAACCCACGTTCTCCCCGTTAATGCATCGATCGTCGACTTGAAGCTGCGATCTCCTCCGACAAAAAGAGAGAGAACGGGAGAATCCTTCTTCCCCATTCCGGATCTCCGCTCTCCTTCTCTACCTGCTCTCTCTGCCTCCCATGAGGGACGGTGGCGGATGTCGCTACTGGAATGGCCGGCGGCGGCGGTGTACAGGAGCGTCGATGGTTGAGTGCACCTAGGGTTTTCGTCGACGGTGATGGCGGTGATGGCTCGAATTCGGATGGGGGTGGAGATCTTTTTTCCTCCATTGCTCTCCGGTTGGCACTGCTCTCTCTGTCTCCCACAGTCTGAGGGAAGGAAGAACGAATTTCAAACCGCTTTTGGATTTGTCGACGGCGAATGCCGCTACTGGAGTTGCTGGCGTCGGTGGTGGACAGGAGCGTCACCGGTTACGCTACTTATGGTTTGTTTGCATGTTCCTTCTTTCGTTTGATTCTCCATAAGCTTGTGTCTTATCAAAGTTGTGTTTACCCTCATGCCTTTCTTCCAGTTCGATGTTGTTCGTTCTTTCATTTCAAACGTTCTTCTGGTTGCTCCCCTCCGTTCGCTCTCGCCGGTACAGGTATGCTCTTCTCTTCTCCCCTTCTTCCCTCCTCTTTCTTTGATCCTCTTCCTTTCCTCGCCAGTACAGGTACGCCGATTTGGAAATTTAGGGTTAGGGCTGTGCGATTTTTTGGTTGTACTAGGGTTTTCGCGATTTTTGGCTCTGAATTGTTGGGTGAAATCCGAGAACTGAAAATTTTTACATGGTCGGTAAATTTTGCTTATCAATTTTTCAACTACTTTGGCTTTTTTGTGGGAAATGCATCCAAGAACTGAAAATATCTCATAATTTGGCATAGATCTTAAGGGAGAATTTCTATAACAGTACATCTTTTGTTTCAGGAGAAATTTTACCCATAACTCCTTAAGCATTAAAAGTTCTACATATCCTAATAAAGGTATGGTTGTATGGATTGTGCACCTGAATAACTACTGGTGTACATTCTATAAACTATATAACTACTAGTGAGAATGTGAGATGTATTGAGTTTGATCCATCACTCTAAAAGTTTGATACAACTGTTTGGTTTATTTCTGGATTGTCTGTCTTCCTTTAGCATTGCACTTGTGATGTAATTACAAATTCATATATGTTAGGCATTGACAGTAGGACTTGCTTCTCAGCCATTTCAGATGCTTCACACCTCTTTAACATCCGCTACTTGCCAACATCATTTGACATTTTCTCTGATATCGATCTTCAAAAAATTTCATCTGTCATACTGAACTGGGTAGAGTGAGATTGGGATATACTATTGAGTTTAACTATCTTATCAATATGCTTTAGTTCTGTCTTTTGATCCACTTCTGCTATTATGATATTTAAATTTTATTTTTAGGAATTGTGTGGTGCTCTTGAACATATTTACCTGCTTTGTACTTTGCGTACTACTGTGTCGATGGACATACTTGGATTGCCATTGGCTTTGTAGTATGCTTTTATGTCTTTGACTGTGTAGAATAGCTGGTAAATAAATTCAAGTGTGGTAGGTGGATTGCCATTGACCTTTTTAAGTCCTGGAAATTATGCTTTGTAACTTGTGAGTGTAGCATTGCCATAGAACACTTGAAAGCATTAAAATATGTATTCATGGTTCAAAGACCACTAAGGATTCACACTGGATACCTTCCTACTAAGGATTGTCTGGTCATCTCTTTAGTTGGCATATGTTTTGATAGGGGATCTAACACGGCTATTGTTTTCAGGACAATATTCAGCCATAGATTCAGGCATATAAGGATGTGTATTCTAAATGATACTACTTGCAATTTATGCAGCTTGATGATTCCAAGTTTCAAGATCCGCCTGTGGAGCCTAGCAAATCTATGGAGCTCAATAACAGGAAGTATATAGTTTGAATTTGAATGCTATTCAAAATTGTAGTAAAGTCTCACACTAGATTTTTTTTCATATCATTTTATTTTTATATTTGCCTTATCGAGTTGAATTCAGCTAGCTCGGTTTCATTTGATTTTTTCTTGATGATGGTGTGATTTTCATAGGTGCTAGATTGAGCTTTGTTTCCAGATTTGTTGAGAAATTGATAAAGTTAGTTCGTGCGGCGATTAATTTGCTTATCGTGCTCTTTTTTGCAAGTTGGGATTCAGATTGACATTTTTGTTTAGCAAGACATTCACCACTAGATCGACTCCACTCTGTAAATGTTACATTTTATCCCAATTTCATTATATGAGAATTCCTATAACCTAAACAGAACATTGTTGAGTTTCCGACTGGAACATCATCCTCGGCTTTAGGTTCTACTATTTTTCATAAGGATTTTAGATGTTCCACTATCAGGAAAGGAAAGTGCAGCTCAATCTTTATCTCGATGTTGTTTTTGGGAAATGATGTATTAAATTATGTGGTCTAACTCTAATACTATATGGTTGCACAGACCAGGGAAGTTGATTGAGATTCATTTTAGTGTCTCGGGTAACATGTGTGGTGGTGCACTTTTAACTTGTAAGTATGCATATCAAATATAATGTGATTTAATATTTTTCTTCATAGTTCATACCCTGATTCATTTTCGAATTCGAAGCTTAAGGCATTGATATTTAGATTGTATCAAACATTATTACTTAAGGTTAAGGAATTTGCCCCCATTCTAAGCTAAAGATACTTGAATTGTTGATTTTTTTAGATGAATTCCTTCAAGTAGAATGCATTGATGTTAGTGAAAAAGGGGGGAAATAAGTATGATTGAATTGTCTCTTATTCGTTCCCTTGGAATTATTTGTTCTACATTTTTCTAACATGTTAAATTATTGATTAGGAATTTGGGTTTAGGACATAAATGTGTTGTATGTTCACTTTAAATTTCTTGAAAATGATAAGTTTTAGTTTTTTTAAACTTGGCTACAATTTAGTTTTTGCATTTTTAATCCATGATATTGAAGACTTTTGTTTATAGCCTTTTTTGGGTGATATTGATTTTTTTATGGCCTTGATAGTACATTAGAAGATCAAGAATCAGTTGGCGGGGCTGCTGTTCACTGTGAAGAAGCAGGTTCAAATATATGATCAAATATGCTCCAAAGTTCCAGCTTTACATGACCCTCCTCCCCGGCGATCCAATGCACCGACAACCTGGTCCCCTCCGCCCACCGGGTGGGTGAAGCTCAACACCGATGGCGTATCGAAAGGTAACCCAGGCCCTGCAAGAGGTGGCGGCCTCATTAGAGGTTCTGATGGCGAAGTGCTACGAGTGTTTACTTTCCGATGTGGCGAATGTTCGGCCCTCACAGCTGAGCTTTGGGCGGCGTTGCATGGTTTGAGGTTGGTTAATCGGCTGGGCTTCTCCCAACTCATTTTTGAATCAGATTCGGCCACAGTTTGCAAGCTACTGAGCAACAGATGCTCTTCCACTCATGCCGATTTCCACCTCCTGGATCAATGTCGTCGCATCTTATATAGTAACAGTTGGGAAGTCCAGATTTGCAACATTCGAAGGTCGGCGAACGGAGCTGCTGACTCTCTAGCCAATTGGTCTTTGCAGCTTACTGATGCATATAAGGAGCATGTCTCCTTGCCTATTTCTGCTACTGATGTTGCCAATACTGATGTTGCCAATATACCTATGTCAAGCTACTGATTTTTCTTAAATAAATCTAATGGGCCTTAGCCCTCCTTTGAATAAAAAAAAAAGAAGATCAAGAAAGAGGTTGTTCAATAATTACTTTCAAGTTTTTTCTTGTGATTCACATGGTCCTGTTGTTGATTTAAGTTTACATGATTGAGATATTTTGGTCATATTCTTATCCTTTTTCTTGAGACTCATATGGTTCTGTTCTGGGTTCCTTTATATGTTGTTGTTCCAGATTCTTCAAGGGACAAGTAATAAGACGAGTTTATTGATACAGATGGGTTAACAAAGAAGAAGAAAATCTACATCAAGTTTGAAGAAGAGTAGTCATTGTACAAATCTTTTTGGTTTCTTTAAGTTATATAGCTCAATTTTAGTTTTGATTTAAAGTTTTATACATTCAATTATAATTTAGATTTCTATCTTAGTATTGCAATTTGTGGTATGGATTTCTATTTAGGTAGTTGTGGTTTAAAGTTTTATAATTTCAACATTCGGTTTATATTCATTCTACTTTCTATGAATTTTTCAGTTTTGTTGGTGTTTTATAGCCTTACTATGAAAATAACCATGATCACAATTAGATTAATAACACACTTAAAAATGTTTGCAGAAAATTTCACAAGGGTGTCATAAAATACAACACAGTAGTGAAAATAAGTGAAATAAAAATATATTCATTTGAATGTGATAGTGTCATTGGACTTCGATGAATGTAAATATTGTCTTTAAAATTAAATAGTTCATAACACACAACTTAAGAGGTATAACACGGTGTATAACATAGAAACTATCATAGATGATTTGAACTCAATTTATTATGACAAGAATTATAAGACTTTTCTTTTAATATGGCGAATAAGTAGAAGAAGTGTGTGATCACAATCAATCTATTATTCTTTGTCAAATTCGAGGTATCAATCATCTCGATAAAAAGACTTCTTCATGACAACTGAAAACTTCAAATAACAGCATGTTGAGGAGAATAGACAAAATAGCATGTTAGTAAAAAAAAAACGTGGATCGAGTATTTTGCATGGTGTGTCATACTTGGTCGATAAATATAATGAAAAATCTATCATATATTTATGCCTAGAGCTTTGATAAGGGTTTCAAGATATTTTCGTTGGAATATTTTTTGGGCAAAATATTTAGATAGCAATGCATAAATTGTTTACTCCATTGATGAAATTTGTGAAAATGAATATTATAAATTATTGATCAAATTTATTAAAAGATATTGGTGCTATTCAAGTAAAATAGAAGGTTATAAATTATGACTTGATGGGTTTAATCATCGTCCATGAGGGGTTCGATGAAATGCATCTAAGTATTTAATATTTCAAATATAGAAATGAATTTAAAATTAATTTTTAAAGTGGGTCGTATTGAAATTGATTTATAATTTACACTAATTTGAGAGGTATAATGTTTTTTTTTTTTAATATTTTGGCCTCTTAGGGTTCATACTTAAACATAGAGTACCTCTTTCTAATTAATCTAAGACATTATAAAAAACACACACTAAATATCATTTTTTTTAATTTATTCTTTAGCTATATAGGGTTTATACATTTCAACTTAAGATATCTTTATCAAATCGGTTCATAATTTTGACCAATTTAAAAGGTGTGACATGATGTATGTAATAGATAAAGTATCGTAAGATGATCCAAACTTAATTTTCTTAAACAAAAAACTATAAGGTTTCTTTTCTTTGCCTTCAATTAGGACTGATGTAAGGAGAAACGTGAAATCGATTGATTTACCATTCTTTGTCAAATTTGAAGTATCGATCATCTCAAGAAAAAAAAATTCCGAAGAACTTCATGACAAAAAAGCATGGGCAATATGTTAGTAGAAAATTGACGTTTCGAATATTTTGTTTAATACGTCAAACTCGACTAAAAATATTATGAAAAAACCCGAACAAGGTTCGGGAAAAGAACTAGTTACTATATATATATATATATATATATATATATATATATATATATATATATATATATATATATATATATATATATATATATATATATATATATAGTAACTAGTTCTTTTCCCGAACCTTGTTCGGGTTTTTTCATAATATTTTTAGTCGAGTTTGACGTATTAAACAAAATATTCGAATGTAAACAAAATAGGGTTCACTTCAAATGTAAAAACTCCTTATTGTGTAAAATGAGCTTAATGTGTAAAATCTCCTTAATTAACATAATGGGGCGCGGATTAGCGGTACCACACACGCGGGCCTGTTTTGCTTTGGGCCTTTTTTTTTTTTTAAAACCCGTTTCATCTCTTTCCGTTGGGTTAGATCATCTCCCTTGCTCCGTTCGTCCTCTCTATCTCTCGCGCTCGCTTTGTCGTTCATCTGTCTCCTTGATCTCCGGGGAGGTTTTTTCTGTGTCTTTGTAATTGTCGTTTCATCATGTCAAGTTCATCAGTCGGTACGCCCAAGTATTCGTTGTTATTTGCTCAATTTTAAGTTCTCCTGTCTGTTAGGGTTTCTATTTACTTCGAAATTGTGCGTTTTTATGTATTGACCTTATCGTTATATATATATATATATATATATATATATATATTCAATATAATTAAATTACTTGAACACCTTGGTCACTCTGTCCGGGGTACCGACATCTCAAACAATTCAGATCTACAGGACCTCATTCGTAAAGATGTTCTCGGGTAGAGTTCTCTCACCCAAAATCTTTCCTAATAATAATAATAATAAATCAATACAAAATAGATTATTAAAAAAAAAAAATTTCTAAATTTATTACAGTTATTTACCCTTCAATCTTGAATTTTTTTTCAAAATATTCACAAAAAAATAATTAATTACCAAAATATTCAAGCTTTTAAAATATTTACAAAAATATTCATTTTTTACTGGTTTGACAGAAAAACGCGGTTTGAAACCGCGTTTTATTCACAAGGTGAAAATTTTAAAATTGAAAAAAAGTGACAAAAAATTAACAAAAGAAACGCGGTTTCAATTTCCGGATGAAATGGGTAATTTTTTAATATTTTTACAATAGACACGCGGTTTCAAACCGCGTGTCTTTTTTTTTTTGTTTTTTTTTTCTGGAAAATTGAAAACAGATTGAACGGGGAGGGGGAGGGTCGTTGGCCGCCGGAGGAGGAAGGAGGGACGCCGGAGGGAGGGTGCTGGGCGCCGCAGGTGGACGGTGGGTCGAGCAATAGGATCTGGTGTAAGAAGGAGGCCGGATCTGGTGTAATTTCAAACCCTAGATCTCGGATTGAATCTCAAATTCCCAAGCCCCAAATTATCCTCGAGAGGTCGGAGGCCGGAGCCATGAGGAAGGAGGAGAGGCCGTAGGTCGCCGGTTGTCGCTGGGAAGGAGGAGAGAGGAGGTGATTTTCGGAGGCGGCACCGGCCTCCAAGGAGACGAAAACCGTCGGTTGAGATTCGCTCAGATGCAGAGGTCAAAGATGGAGGAGAGCTCCTCTGGCCACCGGCCCCTCCTTCCGGTTTCCGGCCTCCGACCTTCAAGAAGGCGAATCTCCTCCGGCATCCGGCCCGTCCTCCGTCCTCCGTCGCCCGGCCTGTCCTCCTTCCTCCTTCGGCCTCCCATCCTTCCTCCTCTTTCCGAGCCCCTGCTGCCCTGTTTTAACTTTTCCAAAAAAAAAAAAAATTAAATACAAGAGACGCGGTTTAAAACCGCGTCTCTAATGTAAAAAAAAATTCACAATTATATAATTTCACAAAAAAAAAATTAACGAAAGAAACGCGGATTCAACCCGCGTTTCTTTTGTTAATTTTTTTGTCACTTTTTCTTTTAATTCTATAATTTTCACCTGTGAATAAAACGCGGTTTGAAAACGCGTTTTTCTGTCAAACCTGCAAAATTTGAATATTTTTGTAAATATTTTGAAAGCTTGAATATTTTGGTAATTAATTATTTTTTTGTGAATATTTTGAAAAAAAATTCTTCAATCTTAACTAAATATGTGTAAATAATAATTTAAGGAATTTTATTCTCATAGCATTGGTAACTAGTTTATATATTGGCTCAAAATCACATAATTAATGGACGACTGTCCTTACTCCATATACATGCATGTGCCATTTATCTATTAACATCAAAATGTAATGTAGCATTAATTTACACTACCCACTTAATTTACTTTAGGAATATGGCATAAAAACATATGTGTTTAGTATTCAAATTACTTGATGAGCAAGGACATCATCTATCAAACGTAACCAAGTATATATCTATCTCGTGAAAAAACGGGTGTGTTGGAAAGATAAACTAATTTTGAAATTTCTAACCTTGCCAATTTTGTAGATTTAAGGCACAATGATTGGTCCCATATATGAAAGGTTTAATTAATTAATTAGATTGATCTATAATTAATTTTATTGAATTTGTTAGTTGTAGTAGATGGTGTTAACCGAGCCTATATAAATAGGCTTTGTTGAGGAGGAGTGGGCAAGGTGAGCTGAGGTCCTCCACTCCAAGTGTGTGAGAGTTTGGATGTACGAAAAAGTGTTGTCTTTAATTTTCATCCACTCGATGATTGAAGAGAACCAACAGAGGGGAGGGGTTGAGATTGAGCACTTGAGGTGATGAATCCAGGTTAAGATTCATCATTCATCGCTATATGCATCTAATGTCACTTCCTAATTGAACTAATTAATCACATGTTTGCCCACTTTTCTTTATTCCAATTTCCATGACGAGTTTTGATTTTCTTTTGACAGGCCAGGATTCATAGTACAGTATTTTCGTTTAAGCCTCATAAGGTTGAGTTCACCTACGTACCGATGTGACATTTCATTCGACTGCAGGATATTTTACTAGTGTGGTCACTTTCATTAGGGTGGTGGTGGACAGTTGAATTGGAACAAAACCAATGGAGAAAGGCGGGAAAGAGGGGGTAATAACAAAGGTACTATAGTTATTTCAGGAAAAAACTCTAACAGAAGATTAACGACTAAATTACTATCAAACTGATAATTAAAACTTACACTCTTACCCATCTAGATATTTAAAAAAATTAATTTCATATTGGTATTTTAAAAACCCACCGATAAATATATATGTACAATTGTACGTATTTTTGGTATAAAATCATATCAAATTAATGACTGCACCAAATTCATTCCCACCAAGAATCATACTCATTTATATATATATTATACTTCGTATATATTGACATATTTTTAAAATATTTTATCCAATTTTTTAAAATCTATTCTATCTACTTTTTTGTTTGTAGTTCGAAATCCACGTAATCAATTTTAAGATAATATTTTTCTCAATTTTCTATAAAATAATATTAATATTCTATAATACTTTGGTAAAATTGCAAGCGAGTACTGTTTATTTTTAAATGTAGTAAATTTAACAATATTAAGGTGATGTACGTATTTCATTGGTTGAGGAGTATTTATAATATAAAAAAATAAATGATATATATATATATATATATTCTATTAATATAATATTCGCTGAATATTTTTTTCAAAATATTAAGTTAATTATAATGATTAGGAAAATATTTACCAATTAAAATTATTTATCAAAATGTTTAAAACTGTCAAAGAGACCATAAAAGGCAAACTAATTAAAACTGCAATTTTTTTTTTGAGACTTTAAAACTGCATTTTAACTCCAGCTGTTACTGCAAATAGCTAAAATAGTTACAATATTTCTGTTGAAAACACATGTTTTTTTTTTATAATAATTTACCTCTTTCATGCTTGTGTTCATCGACTCTCTTGACAATATTTTTATAATAAAAATCTCCGTTGAAATTGGAATCAAGAAAGATGGGGAGCTTCCCATGTGAATCCTTTAACATGAATGATGAATCACATTAGAAACGTACATCTGATTCATCACATCATAAACCTACCCATCTCTGAAGTTTGGCACATGCATTCTGATCGATGAATCGTCACATCAAAAACCTACCCAACTCTGAAGTTTGGCACATACATTATGATTAATCATCACATCAGAAACCTACCCATGGCCGGCCACTTGATTCTCAAAACCCCCTCTCATCCACAGTGGCGGAACACAATGGAGGCCAGAGGAGGCCCTGGCCCTGGCCCCCACAAAAAAAAAAAAAAAACTCCGTATAATATGTATACTCCATATGGGGAAAGTTGGACAATGAATGAAGTGGCCCCCACACCCCACTTGACACTTGATTGCATTCTCCTGCCAGTAGTTCATCTCCCCCAATTTCATTGCCAATAAAAAACAACCATGTATAAAATACAATTTTACAATTAATGTAAAAATATGTTGATTGGTAAAGTAAACAGACCATTACAATTGATTGGTAAAGTAAACAGACCATTACAAGTTCCAATACAGTACTCTGTAAATGCTAAAGACCTTTCCTCTCTCCTCCATTAGGCCCTTCCAATTCCAAATACCCGGTATATGAGCATTGTTTGGTGGTCTCTCCTCCATTAGAAACGTACATATGATTAATCACATTAGAAACCTACCCATCTCTGAAGTTTGGCACATGCATTCTGATTGATGAATCGTCACATCAAAAACCTACCCATCTCTGAAGTTTGGCACATGCATTCTGATTAGGCGAAAATGCATAAAACCACCCTTTATTCACCTTTGTTTTCAATTAACCACCCCTTATTCAAAAAAATTCACTTAACCACCCTTTATTCACCTTTGTTTGCAATTAATCACCCCTTATTCAAAAATTTTCACGTAACCACTCCTTATAACAAATTGTTTGCAAATAACCACCCATCCTCCCATTTTTCTTTAAATTCAACTTAAAAGTAAAAGACGAAAATGCCCCCAAATTTGGTCATTTCGGGTTTTGCGTAAAACGGGTCCCGTGTAGATCCGAGTTGACTTGAACTCGAGTTTGGCCCGATTTCGGGTCAAATCGGGTAAATTTCGGGTTTGTCAATTTCTATTTTTTAAATTAAAAAAATCACGATTTGGTAATTTTGTGATAATTTTAAAATGCTAAAATTAAAGACCAGATGACCCAAAAAAATACCCGGTTTTCGGGTTTGGTTAGGAAAAAACATTTGGGTCAAAATTTTTGGCTCTTGACCAAAAAAATTCGAGTTGTTCGGGTCGGGTCGACCGGTTCGGATTGTGTTCTGACAGGTCTACTATCAAACATTGCCAGAGGAGGGTGCAAATAAAGCGTCAATGACCGAAAGAGGTGTGACTACATCTGACCTACTAACAGAGGTGGGCATAACTTGCATACATTAATGGTAATTTTATATAAATAATAATAAATAAAAACTGTAAAACCAAATTTAGGTGCATTTTCGTCTTTTACTTTTAAGTTGAATTTAATAGAAGTTTAATTTAAAGAAAAATGAGAGGATGTGTGGTTACTTGCAAACAATTTGTTATAAGGGGTGGTTAAGTGAAATTTTTTTAATAAGGGGTGGTTAATTGCAAACAAAGGTGAATAAAGGGTGGTTAATTGAAATTTTTTGAATAAGGGGTGGTTAATTGCAAACAAAGGTGAATAAAGGGTGGTTTTATGCATTTTCGCCTTTTGATTAATCATCACATCAGAAACCTACCCATGGCCAGCCCCTTGATTCTCAAAACCCCCTCTCATCCATGACTTCTATATATATACCTATATATATGCCTTATGTACAAGTTATCAAACAATGATGGGCTTTTGATATTCTTCATATTGTTGAAGACTTGAAGTGTGTATGCATTGTTGTTCTTAGGTCGATCAAGCCTGCAGCAATATAAGAAAAGCGGGGTGATCAGAATGTCGAGAGATCGAGACGAGGTACGGTCGATCAAGGTTGTACCAGGGTTATTATCACAAAACCATAGTTTGCTAATCAACGCGTACGGTAAGAAGCTTAATTTTCTTTGATCATTTGCCCTAACCTTGGTACAACCTTGATCGACCGTACCTCGTCTCGATCTCTCGACATTCTGATCACCCCGCTTTTCTTATATCGTTGCAGGCTTAAATCGACCTAAGAACGTACAACAACGCATGCACACTTCAAGTCTTCAACAATATGAAGAACATCATAAGCCTATCATTGTTGATAATGTTTATCTTCTATTACTTCGACATTCTTACTTCACTTTTTGTTTTAGCGGGCGCTCAATGTCTATTGGATTGGTCGACATACAACTTGTGCGAATGCTGCTTGTAGTCAATACTGTTCGCTTCAACTCCATCGTGATGGTGGTGGCACCTGCACCACCAAAACTTGTTGTCGTTGTACCGTCGCTTAGAACCATCCATCATATATTATGCAAGTATATGTATCATTTAGACCAGTTTTCAATTAAATTAAATCTCTAGTCCCTCCAATCTTATGTTTGACAACATATATATGTATAATTAAGAGTTCAATATCGTCTCTAGCTTTTATTTATTTTTCTATTGTTGTTTTCGAAAGCGTTCAATTATCTTTAAATGTGGATGTTTAAGCTACGAGATAAATCTACGGTCGGAACCTATGAATATATAATCAGTTTGTTCACATTTCACACCGTAAGAGGTGCATGTTTACACCCGATCGAACCTCTATCGCTCTATGTGTGTGTGTGTATTCATTGGTGGATCTAGGGGAGCTAGTTAGGGTGGCCGAAGACTCCCCTAGTCCAGAAGAAAAATAAAATAAAATAAAATGTTTTTACGTGTTTTTGCTATAGTTTTTACTAATTTTATGGATAAAAAGTTTAAAAAAAGAGTAAGGATTTTTTTTAATAATAAAAAATATCTTAACTTAGTTGATAAGGAGGATTATTTATTACCTTGAGATCATGGGATTAAACCGTACCTAAACCTGTCAAAACATGACCCGATTTGGAAAACCCGACCCAAACGTCTGGTAATTTTTCGAGTGTAAACTCGGTGTTTTAGACCCGACACCCGAAATCGAGCCGAAGCCGAATGACCCCGGAATTTAAGGATCAAGACTCGATGATCCGTTGGATCAACATCGACCCGGTGATGAGTCAATACTATAGGTAGACACCATGCACACATGCATCGTATAAACCGAATATGGATTCAATGCAATTGTTGCAATTGTGTTCGTTAATGTCACGATTAAAAGTTACATCGCTCAATTAATCATGGTTAAATATTTGTGTCAAAAATTAATTAAGAGTTTGGACGTATTATGCGTATATACACGCAGTGTACGTACAATATATGAGTTCATACTTTGGGATATAGCATATATGTACGTACATCACCTTTCCTTATTTAGGGTTTATCACTTACCTTGGGTGCCTTACCTTTATCTTTATCTATTACAGAGCCAACATTTGCTCATGGATGTTTTTTGTACTGTAATGCAATATCTCGACCACAACAATGACGCATATCGAATAATATGGATGTTTTTTTTTAAAAAATTTACGTTTTGATGAGCGGTGGTTATTAAATTAACATGCTACAAATATATACTCTAGGTAGCTAGCTTCTTCCTGCCTTTTCAGTGTGTTTAGATACCTTACCTTTCCATTTATCTAAACAAACGAACCATTTTTAAAAAATAAAAAAATGAACCACCGGAAACTATTTTGTATGAAAAATTTAATACCTTACCTTACAGTTAAAAAGGGTTTCCGGTGGTTCATTTTTTTTTTAAATCCAGAAAAATATTCGAAAGATTGTAAGTAACACATTATATGATCTTTCGAGAGGTCGATAGATCGACATGCAAACGGATTAACTGTCATAATATATGCAAAACAAACCGAAACCCCAAAACTGGAAAAATATATGCGCAACAAAAGGCTGAACCTGCGAAACTAAAAGTGAACGTACTCATGCTAAACTAGTACAACTATCAGAGGAAGCACCAAGTCAAGCACCAACAAGATAGCACCGTTGACCAGCAATACAACAAGATTCAAACTCCTATGGGGAGTGAAGTTGAAACTCCAAGGAAGTGTCTCCCGGATATGGAGCTGTCACGAACACACTGCCTTGACCCCAATCAATCCCGACTTAACGGACAACATTTCCGGTTAAAATCCGGCCAGAATGATGACATGGCAATCGGTACGTACAAATAGTTTGGGTTCAAAAGTGTAAACGGGCCTTACAATCGATCGGTTGTTCACTGACGACACACTACGGTAAGCTATGTTTATTGTTAATGTGCATTTATTATGCCAACAATATTGTTAAAGGGCATTACGGTCCATTCTCGTTACAACAATTATGTGTAAGGGAGATGCCACCTTATTTATAGGAGAAATGAGTGGGAAAAAATAGTTTATTATGGGATAAAAATAATAGTATACAGATATTGTTGGCATAATATTTTTTTTAAAAATAAATATATATAAAATGGGTGTCTATAGGTAGATAAAATTAATTCACACTTGAATATGTATTTTTTTTAACGTACTACAGAAATTACCAAAAAATAATAATTTTAAAGTGTTTAATTTTCAAGCGCTGCCACGTAGGGTTGTTCATCGTCTCAAAACCGATCCGAACCGGGTCAAACCAAACCGAACCGAAAACCAAAATCCCCAAAAAAAAGGAAACCGAAACAAATAGATTTGGTTCGGTTTTTAAACGATTCGGCTTCGGTTTGGTTCGGGTTTGAACCTAAATGAACCGATTTCGAATATCAAAAAATATATATATACAAATAAATTAATTACTAGTGTAATACCCGCGCCATGGCGCGGTTGCGATGGAAAAAAATCAATGAAACTGAATTAGTTAAATTGAATTGTATAACAAAATTAATCCAGAACAGATCAAAAGTGATAAGTAATAGTTATATTATGCTTTTTTATTGACAAAAGGTAACATAGATGTAAAATACAACAACAATCCATAAAAATATAAATTCTGGCATTTTATTCTGATACTCATACAACCTAGGTAGAAACAAAATTAATGGAGCTGCTGCTTATGTTCTTCCAAAGTGAGGCTGCAAAACACAAAAAAAAAAACAGATTTGTTTTATATTCATAAGAACAAACAAAGTGGATTAAAGAGATAAATAATACCAGTATATAATTAGACATTAGACATCTCCAATAAAAAAAACCACGGCATGTCTATTAAATTTCCACGTTTGAACACATTTTCTAGGGGAGGCATTGTAACACAAACATTGAAAAAAAGCAACATTAAAAGTGTAAGCAAAAATAAGTTGGTTCAACAGTACCACATTACCTCTTCCAAACTTCTTTTCTTCAAATTACATATATTAAAATCAAATAAGGATAGGCTCCTTGATTTGTTCCGGGCGATTGTGCAAACCATACAATATATCCCTTTGTTCACCTGAAATTCCAAATTTTCAAGATAAAATTTCCATCATATCAATATTGTCTAAGAAGATACAAAAAAATTCAAAGAAAGTAATAACTTGATCGATTTAGGATACGAAATGTGTACAAAAGCAATAAATAACCTGATTTAGGGGGAACTCAATTGAAACTGAATTATCTAGACAAAAATCAGAGTTGATGGAATCTGGAAGAACCATAGATGAAGCCATTGAGAAATCAAAGAAGCCTAATTTAGGATTGAATTGTGAAAGGTAAAGGAGCACATACTTGATTCGATATGCACAGATCATTCACTCCAGCGTCATACTGGATTTAGGTTTAATTGATCCCCATAGAAGACACTATAAAAGGTTGTTTATGCGATATGAATTGATGGGATGATGGGGAGTGGGTTAATAAGGGATTAGTATTTATAACAGAGGGAAAATGGATAAAACCAAATCATAAGTGATTTTTACAGAAAATAGGAAGAAATTTAAAAAATAACAAATGGGTAATGTGATAAAAACAAATCATTGCCATAGAAGAAACCTTAACAACTTGATTTTCAAATGTGATAAAAACAAATCATTGCCATAAAAGACTGAACTTGCAAGTTTCAGCTGTAGCTGTACTTACATTGCTTGGACAACCCATGTTAAATCATAAAATGATACCTAAGTAGTAATCAATCCCGCAATCTGCCATAATACAGCAAAAAGCTAAACAAACAGAAGACAGATGCATATGGCCAAAGTAGAAAATGCACAAATCACAAACCAAAGTACCAGGGGAAGTAAAAACCTAAGATAGTCTTATAATAGTAGAATTTCACCAAAGACACAAACCATATATTAAGGTATTATATCGATAGATATTTTGAATTAAACCCAATAGTTAGTAAATGGGTAAAAAATGAAAATTAAAAGAAAAAACGTGATTGGTTAAAAGGGAGTGGAATAAGAAGATCGCGCCACGTCAGCGGAAAGTATACAAAATTAAGTAGTTATATAGATAGTTAGTAAATGGGTAAAAAATGAAAATTAAAAGAAAAAACGTGATTGGTTAAAAGGGAGTGGAATAAGGAGAGCGCGCCACATCAGCGGAAAGTATACGAAATTAAGTAGTTATATAGATAGTTAGTAAATGGGTAAAAAATGAAAATTAAAAGAAAAAACGTGATTGGTTAAAAGGGAGTGGAATAAGGAGAGCGCGCCACGTCAGCGGAAAGTATACGAAATTAAGTAGTTATATAGATACTCCATATATAATTGTATATATATGGTACCTTGAAATCAAGCACTTTCCTTTTCATTCACCTTTTCTGCTTCATTCCCATTCACTTGCTTCTTCTCTTCGCAATCAACGTTTTGCCCATTGTTTGCCTTAGTCTCTATATATAGCAGCAACACCCCCCCCCCCCCCCACCCCCCCACCCCCACCCCCACCCAAATTCACATCCTATCCTTGGAAGTGTTAAATAGATTTAACAGCAATGTCATGAAACAAAGTATGGTCATAACAACAGTAATGAAAGATAACAACTCGACCTAAACTATATGAAACTCCCAAACTATATGAAGCTATGTTAATTAAGATGCAAGCTACATTGAATTACAAATACACATGACCCAAAACAATTCTGGTGCTTAACAACAAACTAATGACTTTTACTCAGCACAGTTCACAACACATGCATGAAAACAAATATGGCCATAACAACAGCAATGGCATGTGTTAAACAGATTTAACAGCAATGCCGTGAAAAACACCATGGTTATAAGAACAGTAATCAAACATAACAACTCAACATAAACTATAACCAAATATCTTATTTAAGATGTGAGCTACATTAAATTACAAATACACATGACCTAAAACAATTCGGGTGTTTAACACCAAATAATGACTTTTATTAAACACATTTCACAGTCAAATTCAATTTTGATTGAAATATGTACACAAATAAACAAATATAAGCGAAGCACATCCCAATTGAAAGAATGTGTGCAACATATGGGTTATAAGTTATAACCCATATGTTATTCAGAAGCACTCTAACAGCAACAATGCACTCGAAAACACTCGAAATTCTGAAGAGAAATCAGCCATAGAGCGAAATTAGAAGCAAAATCAGTCCTAGAATCAAAATCAGTCCTAGTGCACTCAAAATTCAGAAGCGAAATCAGTCCTAGAAGCGAAATCAGAAGCAACATATGTGAATCAGTCCTAGAGCAATCGAAATTCAGAAGCATATTCGAAATAAAAATCAGAAATTCAGAAGCAATATAAATGCAAACTAATTAAAACATACATATATCATTCAACCGCCTTAAACATACATATAACGATTGTGAGGATTGCAAGAGGTGAAATCCATGGTTACTTCAATTTCAAAAAGGGGATTTGAGCACTTGAAGAGAACGTGGGTGAGAGAAAGTGGAAAACTGCTTTTTATTTTTGTTCAGAGAAGGAGGACACGTGACTCATTCTTTTACAAAGAACCTGCTTCTAAAATAATAAGTATAAGGGGTGGATATTATATATGAAAATATTATTGTATTTAGCTTCTCTATCATTTCTTGTAATTGATTTACACTTGAGTAGATAAGATAATGGCTAAAAGAAAAGAAACAACAAATGCCAACAGGGGAAAAAGAGTAAAAAAAGAGACTTATTTTTTTTTTTTTGAAAAAAACAAAGCTACTCCATCTCCATATATATAAAGTGCAGATCCACATAGGACATAGAGATCAATTCAATACCTACTTCTAAGATAAGTAGAAAAAATGACATAACACAGTACATACCAGTTTGCCATATCCAAGATAAGTAGGAAAAATGCAAAGGGCACATCACATAACTAAACTTATTTAACCCCATGTAAAGTTATAACTCAAATAATAATATTAACACAGTACATAACTTTTGAGCAATGGAGTGATGTCAACATAGAGGCATATAAGCATATCAGATACAAAAAGAACACATGAAATTACTATTCCACAAATATCGTGGTTCAAATACACGTATCAGATACAAAAAAGAACACATGAAATTGGTGAAAATCCAAGTTACACCTGAAATACAGAACACAACATAAACAAAAAGGATAAACACCCAAACATTGTGGGAGATCAGTATTACAACTAAGATCAGCTCAGTTCATCACAACCAAATGTTGTAAAGCTTCTATATTTGAAAGTTTGATCAAAACGGGTCAGCCAATTTGATGGTAATGCCATTACTTTGATAGCAATGCAGACTGACATATAGTTCAGTCCTCGTACAAAACTTCTCCATAAGTAGCACATGTGCTCTGAATATACCTGCAAAGTAGAGGGAAAATAAAAGTTGTATTATCAAAATCCCAAATCCAGCCCACAAAATATATAAATGGAGTTTTGTGTACAATAAAACTTAAGTAATGAGCTAGGAGAGATTGAGTAATAAAACTTAAGTAATGAAAGTAAAATAGACCACAATAGCATAAAATTTATAGGATACACACACCAACCCACAAGGAGCTAGGAGAGATTGAGAACTGTCATGTTATGCGAGATCTTCACCCTAACATATGCTGTTGAGAATGGCTACTGAAGTTATCAGTTGATTCATGTAAAGGCCCGGATTTTTAAATAATAAATAATATAAATAATATAAATGGATTTAAGTCGGAAAAAATAATAAGATAAAATAAAATAAAAATTCGGATATTAAAGAAAAAAAACTCGTCCTTAATTTCCTAAAATCGAGATTTATATCCTTAAAACAAGTTCCGGCATTAATAAATTAAAATTTTAAAATATGTTTTATTCCGCGTGCTTATGCGAAAATTGAGTATAGTATTCGTAGTTCATTATTAACCTCAGATTTGAAATTTGAAAATCTTTTTGAGTCGGGTCGGATAAGGTCTGAGAGCGGGTTTCGAGATATTTGTTCGGGTATTCAAAATATCTTTTGGGGACCATTTTCCATTTTATTTCTTTTCCCTTTTCTTTTATTCTCTCCCCTCTCTCTCTCTCTCTCTCTCTCTCTCTCTCTCTCTCTCTTGCAGCCTCGCTGCTCCCTCGCTGGCCTCTCTTGTCTTCTTCCTCAGGCTCATCCAACGGGCAACAGCACACCCAAAGCTTCATTTCCTCTATAAGCTCACAATCCGCAAACCCTAGAAACATCCACCAATCTCAGCCTAAAGAACTCTCCTCTTCCTCCTCCAGAAACAGTCACTAAAAACCCCATCGGGAGCCCTGTTTCGAAGCCGGAGTCGACCGCCGCCGGAGACACCATCATCACCGCCTCTGTTCGTTTTGAAAGCGGTAATCCCTTTCGATCCTTCCTTCCTCGTCTCGAATCCGTGTTCAAAGGTTCTCCTATCTTTCTTGCGTTCCCAGAATTCAGAAGGTTGAGGAGCATCGCCGACGCCGCCACCGCAAGCCCCTCTTTCCTCTCCTGTTCTCGCAATCCAAAGTCGGTAAACCTTGTTCTCGTATTTTCAATTGGAAATTCCCCTAAAACGCACCTTTATTCACCCATTCCGTCGTCCTAGGCCAAGACGACACGGATTCCCTGTCACCGGAACTCAGATCGGCCTCGGAGCGTCTCCGGAGTCGGCGCGGATTTCTCGAAACTCTCGGTGAGCCGCCTCTCTCCCTCCTTCCTTTGATTGCGCTTGAGTTTCTGGTCCGGGGTGGTCAGGAGAGGTGTCGGCCAGGCTGAGCGAGGGTGGGTTGAACGGAGCTCCGCCGGAGCCCTGGGTTCCCTCTTTCTCTTCCACCTCCGTTGTCTGTGTACATAGCGAGCTCTGTTCTGGGATTTGGGGAAGAAGGCAAGGGTTGGGCCTAATTTCCGGGTCGTGGGCCTAACCCGAATCCATTGTTCCGGGTTATGTCATTTTAATTGTATGGGTATCCAGTTGGGGAGTGTTGGATCCGGATTTGGGCCTAATCCTCATTTCTGGGCCTTCTCTTCCTTGTTGTGGGCTGTTTCTTTGGGTTGTGAGTTAGGCTTTTGTGAACAAGGGTTAATTTATGTTATTGGCCTTATGTTATTTTATACATTATGGTTATATTATATGATTGTATTTATTGTTATAGTTAGTATTATTATTACTTATAATATTCTGTTTTGGAGGAAATATATTTCTGAAAGTATTATTATTACTATATATTATAAAATGGTTTAAAAGATAAATTAATTGGAATATGTATTTGGTGATGTTTTAAATTATGATTTTAGGAATTTGAAATGAATTATGAGTTTTGATATATAAATATGATTTGTGAAAATAGAACCGTTTGGGTGATTTAATGTCGGAGTTTATTTATATAATGATTTTGAAAATAAAAATGCCGGAATTATTTTAATGGTATGAAATTGTAAGTTGATTAAAGATTTAATGTTTATAAAGGGATTTTGGCCAGACATGATTTGAGAATTGTTTTGAATATGAGTTGACTTAATTTGGGATTTAAGAATTTGGAAAATATGGTTGGTACGATTTTATCGATGGGTTTTGATTGGAAATGAAATGATTTTGGTTGATGATGATTATATCGAAAGGTTTTGGAAAACAGTTTCACTATCAGTTGGTTTTGAGTATGTTGGGAACTTGGGTTTCATATGTATGAATATCGGTCTGGTAGCTTATGGAAATGGCTTGATGATAGGTGTGTATTGCTTTGGACTTGCAATTGGGCCCTTGCTTGTGTTATATTGCTGTTCTGCATCTTCAGGTAAGTCTCTTCGGAGCTTACTCAGATTAAATAGAGCTATTCCCTGCTTTAGGTGCATGATATACTAGGTGCTTGCATTCATGATCAGCATGCCATGTAGTACCATGCTAGGTTGCATCGATCGTTGAACATCCTATTTCTTTGTGCGTATGTAAACAGAACGGCCGTTATCTGTGATAGTCCTAGAAGTCTTTGCTAGGGTCATAGGGTAGCCCAGCCTCATCGGGTACCCTGAGTCAATCGAGTACTTCCTTATATTATGATATGCCTGCGGGCTTTATTGTGGAGCGGGTTAGGCATGCGTGCCCCCCGATTATGAATGAATGCATTCACGAGCTGGCCAGTCTCCGCCTGTCGGAAGGGGTGGAGGTAGGAGAGGGATATGCCACTTGGCATTGTCTTGGGCCCTTTACAATACTTCTGCACATTATTATGAACTAGGAGCATGCTAGTGTGTTTGAATTTCGTACTGCATTAGAACATCTTTATTAGGTATAACGTATATGTGTGCTTATGGTTGGGATGCAGAGTTAAGTGGGCATCGATCTGATCCCGCCCCAAATCAATTTTTTAGGAATTATTTATGTTCATCCTATCGGTGCTGTTTGCTTATTGCGCGGGTCATTTTGTCGGCGGAGAGTGAGCGCTGGAGTTATAGACTTCACCAGACTCTGATTATATTGTTTTGGATTTATACTTTTGACTCCGTTTTGACCCGGCTCCGCCGTGGCACTTGTATCTGTACTTTACTTCCGCTTTAGTTCCGTTTGAAATGGTTTCCGCGACATAGTCTTAGGACAGGTTAAGGGTACCCAACGGCCCTTCGAGGTTTTAGGGTTTGAAATCCCTCTTTCTACAAATCTTAAGATGAGTTTGAAACCTCGACCCGTACCTGGATTGCAAGATCCGAACAAGGGGTTTTATCCCTTGAAACGTAACCCAAAAATTATAATTCTGGGCCGTTACAATTCAGATGCCGCATACTGTAATGGCAACATCATAATTTAAATAACATGTTATATTAAACATTGAAATGCCCAAACTAATATAATTGGGGATTAAAAAAAATCCAGTAGTACAATCATAAAATATATTTATGATTCAAGGGAGCACTAAAATATCCAAGCAAGCATGTAGATGACAGTTTAATGTTTAATGCAATATGGACATTGCATTGCATAAATATATAATTACATTAAAAACAAACATTAAACCAATAGACAGACTGACAGAGTCTCCGCTTACAGTAAGAGGTGAACGTGTTTAATGCAATATGGACATTGCATTGCATAGATATATATTTATGATTCAAAGGAGTACTAAATTATCCAAGCAAGCATGTAGATGACAGTTTAATGTTTAATGCAATATGGACATTGCATTGCATAAATATATAATTACATTAAAAATAAATATTAAACCAATAGACAAAGTCTCCGCTTACAGTAAGAGGTGAACATGTTGATGTAGATGCATATCAGTGGGAAATCAGTGAAATCGAAAAAAGGGATAAAGATGCAGTATATGTGGATGATTTATCGAAAGAACAGGCCTTAAACCAGGATTGCAATTTGATATTTGTTGACTTCAATAAAGATAAGTCGAAAAGAAGAAGACAAAGCAATTAAACAATTCATTCATAAACTTTTTAGTTCATGTATGGATTATATAGATAGGCTTATAGCTATGTCTATCATATGGTCATCATTAAAGGATAGTCATGTAATACCCATTGATCTAGCAAACAACTAATAGAGAAAGACAGTAGCTATATAAACTAAAAGAGAAAGACATTGAGATAAAATGAAATTGGCGGATGAGACAGATTCGATAGAAATTCAAACATGAAGTAGAGGATTGATATATTGGGTCTAGACGTACTTACACCTAGCAAGTCCATGGAAGCAAAATTGGTTCACTAACCTCTTCGATTGGGCAAAATAGCAAACTGAATCAGGTAAATAAAGGGGCGGATGCAAAATTGGTTCACTAACCTCTTCGATTGAATCCGTTGTTGGTGAAAGGAAGATCAATTCTTGGAAGAGTATATATAGAGAATGTGTAAGATGTGAAGAATCAGAGGCAAAAAATTCAAGGAACCAAGATGTCAGGCAAAATAGCAAATTAAATCAAGCATGTAAAGGAAACGATAGCACAATCGGTTCACTAACCTCTTCGATTGAATATGTTAGTGCTACGAGGGAGATCCATTCCTTTAATCCGGGGCCAGGCAGAACCCTGAAAAAAAAACCAAATCAATTATTCTGATATGTTGTAGAAAATAAGTATAATAAGGGGTAGATATAGAAGAAGATTACCTTGGAGAGGAGAAACACCATAGGGAGGAAAGCCATAGAAGATGGAAGATGTGAAGGAAAAGAAGCCGAATCTGTAGAAATCTGGAAGAAGCAAGCAAGCGCCTTACCTTGGTTGTGTACCACCTTCGAAATCTGGATTGGAGGAAGAAAAATCTGTCAAATTTTGAAAGACACAAAATCTAAAAGAAGCAAATTAAAGAAGAAGCCAGGGACATCGTCCCGCCAGCATCTGAATATGAGAGAGGGGAAAGCTAGATTTGAATCCTCAATATTGAAAATCAGGGCCCAAAGAAGGGAAACCTTACACTTGATAATCGATCAAGGGCGGAAGAAGACAGCAAATCAAGAGGGCGAATTGGAGGGAGAGACGACGCAACCAAGGAATTGGAGGCGGAGTTCGCAAGCCGAAGGGTGTCGGAAGGAGAGGAGAGTAAGAGACGTCTCAAAATTGCAAAGGGAAGGAGAATGTGGTATGGAGAAACCGCTGAAAGAGGTGGTTTCTTAACTTGCTCAGAGAATGACACGTGGCGCAAAATTTTGTGAAGACATTGCTTCTATTTTAATAAGTATAAGGGGTGGATGAACCGATTTCGAATATCAAAATATATATATATACAAATAAATTAATTATACTCCATATATAATTGTATATATATGGTACCTTGAAATCAAGCACTTTCTCTCATATTAGGGAAAAAAAAATCGTTAAACTCATGTGGCCCTTAATTAGCTGTTGATCGAATCAAATGTTAGAGATATATTAGGATGATATATTAGTTATGATTGTATTAGGATATAATCTTTGATATTGTTAGGTTAGGTTAGAGATATATATTTTTGGTAGGTTTAGGTTATCGATATCTTTATATTACTTATTCTCCAAGCATTGTAATCTCTATATAAAGAGTTGAATAATAACATTATAAGTGTGTTTGTCTTCTCTAATATGAGACTTCCACTACCAATCTATTAGGGTTATATCACTCTCTAAATTCTACGTCAAATTCAATGAACGAATGGAATTTGTAATCTTTAATTAGGTGTTGAAGGTGCTGCAATTAAGCTGGTCGTGAATCACGACTCTCGCTCCCCGGCCCATTGCCTTTGAAGTCGCCACTCACCTGCACAAACTTAAAATTCGGGTTTTCCCGGTTTTAACCGAACCGAACATAAATCTAACCAACCAAAAACCGAAATTGAAAATTTCATGAACCGAAAACCTAAATCGAAACGCCTCGGTTCAGTTTGATTCCGATTTGATCAGTTAGGTTTGAACCGAATTCTGAACAGCCTACACGTGACTCCCCACGGGCGGACCGCGTGGCAGCACCCTGTTTTGGCCCGGGTACAAGCAAAACGTGGTGTTTCATGGGAATTCAATAGACAATTCCATATATACTACATAATTCTTGTGAGGTGCTGTAAAACAAACATCTTTTTTACCAAACCAATACAGTAATAATTAGTAAACAAGATGTCATAATTATCAATTATAGTAAATATTCTAAAGCAAATAGGCAGCTGGACAAATAAAAATAACTCACAAGTGATTAACCCTTTTCATGTAAAAACTTTTTGAGTACAGAATTGATCACATGAGCTAAAGACTATCTTGTACGTGACAAAGTATATTTTAACTTAAACAGACAGTATACAACGTACTGCGCAATTTATAACAATGTAAGAAGAGCATATACAGTTATGTGTAATAGTGTGCTTTTCAAGTTTCTAATCACCTCATTGAAGATTACATTGTAATTTGAAGATGAAGCGCATAAATATGTATCCAAGAAGAGACAACAACCGAAACTAAGTCAGTTTGCTGAAACCAGCGGAAACAGTTGATCGAAGGTAAATTGATGTCAACAGCTGAAACCCAAGTAAGAAAAGAGGACGCAAATCGACCCAAAACCACCGAATTAAGTTCTAGCTAGGCACCGGAACTAGAACAAATTGCAGGTTTGAAGTTCAACAAACAAGGGAAAACAAATGATGAAGCAACATCAAAATATAATTACCACCTAAGTAGCAAACGTTGAGAAGAAAGGCTGCAGAGCATCAAAATAGGTAGTTGCTTCCAAGTAACCATTCTATTATTTGGATTCTTGTACGTACCAAGGCAGGCTAACCATATCTAACATTCACAAAACACACAGCGAATCACAATAATAATGCAAATATATTAGATTTAGAATCTTAGATAAAAATAAATAGCTGGCTCGTGACGGAAGTAGTACAAGTCACTTAATTTTATAAGATTACTCAAGCTGATGAATTCGTACAATTCCACATACCATATATCTTACCAAGCATCCCACTTTTTGTTTGTATCAGCAGCATGGGATTGGGAGTATCTCTCTGTTGAAAGATAATGTAGTTGGGATGCTGATCAGGTTAATAAAAAATATTTATACATGTCATTCAAGTCAACGTCAAGAGCAAAGCAAGCAGATCCCAACCATGAGCACCGCAACTCACTTACCAACTTCCATTTCTACCTTTGCCTGTAGTAATTCCACACCAGTCCTCTTTGTTTTTCTTAACCTCAAGCTTAAAATAAATAGTTTTTGTTTAATTAAAAAAAATATATCAACCAATCACATTGAAACGATATTTTAAAATACTAGGTGTTGGCAAGGCATCAATCTTAATGGGAGTTCATCCCATTTGGTCAGACTTTTACCAAAAAAATGTTTACACTGCTATTGAGGCCAATTTAAACATGTAAAAATAAATATGGTTTGTTAGATGGACCAATTCCAATTTGCATGGAAATTCACAGGGGATCCGCAGAACACTCCGATGAGGGAGTAGACCTGTTGCACAGCTGATTCAATTAATCATATGATATTTAAGCGCAAAGTGATAGTGGTTGTATCATGCCTTGTTTGGATTGCGCGGATTAAATGCAGGATGATTTAGCAACATCCTGATATTCTCCATGTTTCCTGTAATGTTCGACATTGCTTGGAGAGCAAACCATTTGTTGACAACCTGGTGAAGATTTGGATGCCAGGTATGCAGATTAGCTGGGGAAGTTTTTGAAAGGGTGCCCCTTTGGGTCTGTTTGCCGGAATTGGATCCTATCTACTACTACCCTCCCCTCGTGTACTGGCCAAGCTGGGGAAGTGCAATCGGGAAGCCCATCTGTATGGATGTCTTATGCTCGCTTACTGATTCAAGTGTCAGCAGAAGAGGCTACGAGAAAGGAAATCAAGTTAAGAGGATGAGAATGGATGCAAGAAGATGCAGAAGGTTGTGTTTGAATGGACACCTTGGATATGTAAAACATGTTGCAAATTTGGTCATAAGCAGGAAAGATGCAATAGGGTGAAAGCTGTGACTGCATCAGGAGGGAGAAACATGGTCTGGAGACAGATTACTAATGCTGAAAAGAGCATTGGAGACAAGGAAAACAATGCGCAGGAGAGCAATAGCATACAATTGAAATGCAATCGCAAGAGCAATGTAAGGATCAGGATGAAGGACATGGAGAAGGAAAAGAGCTGAGCAAGGAGCAAAATTACAAACAGTGAAAAAGTGACAGCAGAGAATGAAACATGGTCCTCTGTGGCAAAGAAAAAGGCTGCTAAACCTCGATTGGAAGAGCAGGATGCTTGGAGTGCATCCAAGGTAACTCCGGGAAGTAAGAGTAGGCATGATTTCAATGTGCAAAGTGATAGAGAAGAGGGAACAGATGTGCTGCTAAAGGGCATGGGAGAAAAGAAGCGTGTTGGGCAGGCCAAAGGTGGGAGTAGCACCCACAAGAAGCAGGTCCATGGATAGAATCCAAATAGCAGCATGGAATGTAAGGGGGTTAAATGATGCAGTAAAAAATAGCTTCATTACCTCCTATGTATTTGATAATGACATAGCACTTATAGCATTATTAGAAACTAAGATGCTGGATAGTAACATTAACATAGAGGATGGTAAGAGGACATTAATGCAGGGGTGGACTCACTGCTTGAATGGGCAAGGAAATGAGAGAGGGAGAATTTGGCTAGCTTGGAATCCTTTTGTGTTGGATGTTACCATTGCAGCCGTTAATAGGCAGATTATCCACTGTACAGTACAGACAAAAGATGGTAAATTTGGGTGTGATGCGTCTTTTGTATATGGAGCAAACACGAAGGCTGAGAGGGAGGAAATGTGGAATCAGCTACAGAACATCGAAGCTGTTATGGATGGCCTGTGAGTAGTGATGGGTGACGTGAACTGTGTGCTTAGTATGGATAAGAGATGGCCTGTCAAGGTCCCAAATAGAGACATTTTTCAGGAGTTGAGGGATGCAATGGAAACTTGTGGATTGACAGACCTGAAATATGTGGGCGCAACTCTTACATGGACAAATGGCTGGACAGTTATTGGAATACAAATGCCTACTTCGACACTCCTGGGTGCTCACTGCTCAGACCACTCTCCGGCAATTTTAGATATCAGAAACGCTACTATGAGGAGGAGATACCCGTACAAATTCAAGAATTTCTAGACTAAAGAACCAGAATTTCTTGCACTTGTGTGCAGTGCGTGGGAGCAAGACGTGGAGGGCTCTAAACAGTTTAAGCTTGCTAGTAAACTGACGAGTGTGAAGGAAAATCTGAAGACATGGGATCGAACCCGATTCCCCGAGTTACAAACGCAGATTAAGCTGGACAAACAAAGCCTTCATGAGCTGCAGCTACAGCTACAGACTGACTGAGGGAATGCGGGGCTGACTGAATTGGAAAAAAAGGCAGAAGAGAGGCTACGAAAGAATGTTGCAAAGCATATCAGGTTGGTAACCCAACGAGCAAAGCTCCATTGGCTCACTATGGGGTAAGAGTCCTCATCCATGTTCTATACAAGTGTAACAGAGAGAAGAGCTGATCATGGAGTGTATCACAACAACTTCATTCTCGATAATCATAAATGGTGCAGCGGATGGCTTCTTTAATGGAAATGTTAAACCATCCCAAGTGTAAGGAGATGAAGCCGGTTCATCTGGCTTTTGCGGACGACCTACTATTATTCTGTAGAGCGGATAGGAGTTCAGTGAGAATTCTAAAGGAATGCTTGGACAGATTCTTTGCGGCGTCTGAGTTACGTGCAGGACAGCTACCAGTGCGATACCTAGGAGTGCCTTTATGACGATTTGTTTGCAAAGTTCGGGAAGTACATACATGCTTGGACAGAGAGAAAACTTTCATATGCGGGAAGGTTACAGCTGCTGCAAGCGGTAATGGGAGGCATAGTTACATTCTGGAGCCAGGACATTCTGTCACCCAAAGGGGTGATACATAAGTTGAATGTAATGCAAAGAAACTTCCTCTGGAATGGCAGCAAAGAAGGAGGTCGAAACCTTGTGTCATGGGATGAGGTGACAAGTCCTTATGAGGAGGGTGGTTTGGACATAAAGGAGATTCTAGGATGGAATAAGTGTCTTTGCTAAGCTGATTGGGCATCTGGGTGTGATGGGCATCTAATAACCTGCTGCGTGGAAACTCTGTGTGGGATGTTGGCCCAAGAGTAGATGATTCGTGGGCATGGTGGAAAGCGCTGTTGGCTGTCCGAGATGAGTTGAAGGCACAGCTAGCAACGTCTTCTACTCAAGGGGACCTCGACTTAGCAGCAATCATGACCCCGGCAGGACGAATTTCTAGCAGTAAAGGTGTACACCTAGTGAGTGTGCAAAAGAAATCAGTGTAGCCTGTAAAAATAGGATTTCCATCGAAGTGTAAGAGCAAAATACCGATGGAAAAATGATGAGTTAGGCGGTTACTTGTTGACAGTAGATAGAGTAGATGCGTGGGTGGGAGGAGTACAGGGGAATGACTAATGAGTAACTTTTTTATGTTTAGGAGTTTGACTTTTGGAAGCAAATTTTTTTGTAAGGTTTAGGGAAAATTACAAAAATTAATAAAGGTCACTTAGGAACAGAAAACAACACCCATTATGAGCAAAGTTTCAGTTAACAGCCCATTATGTAATTATCGATTTTACACCCATAAATATTTTATAGTGCTATAAAGAACGTACAAAAATATAAATAAAATAACAGTAATGTAAGCTCAAACAAACACTAAACATGTTTGAACAAAGGATCTATCTAAAATTTCGTGTTTCTTAACATTTTACTAATGGTATAAGTTTGGGTGTTGAACTGCTAACCAACTACGAACAATAGGGCCAGCACTATAATTCATGCAAAGGTATTTCCTTGCAGTAAATTAGAGATATCTTACCAAAAACATGTGTTGCCATATATTGTAGAAGTCAGCAAGAACTTCATCACGCACTCGACCCGGTTTCTGAGCTATGGCTGCTAAAGCAGCAAACTGCTCTGTCATGTTTGTTGCTGCTGTGTACTCTTGCAATGCCAGTTCAGTGAACTCGAGCTCATTCAGATATGCCAGGTAAGCTATCAACACAAAAACAATTGATTCATGGCTAAGCCAAAATATAACCACATAAAACCACGCAAAGATTTACACGTACCTACTCCTAAGTTCAAGAGAGCAAGCTATCCTACTCCTATGTTCTTGGTGTCAGGGAGGAAAGTACAGAATAGATGTTGCATATGACCATTTCAGAAGAAAGATGCCTAAACCTCCATGGGTCTCGGTGGTATGGGACTCTAATATCATCCCTAAACAGGCCTTCACCTTATGGCTAGCTGCAAGAAGGAGGCTCGCCACGAAAGACAAAATCAAAACAAGGGAAGTTGACCTTACTTGCAAACTCTGTAATCAAGCTCCTGAAACTCATGAACATATTTTTTTTGCTTGTAATTTCTCTTCACAAATTTGGTCACAGATTAAATCATGGCTAGGCATTTGGAGGGAGATGAACACCTTACAAGGAGCACTAAAGTGGATGAAAAAGGAGGCAAAGGGAAGGAGCTGGATATCAAAGGCAAAAAGAATAGGACTTGGAGCTACAGTTTACCACATTTGGAAAACAAGGAACGAGCAGATTTTTGAGAACATTACTAAGAGGCCGGATGAGATTGTGCACCTCGTAAGGCTTCAAGTGTACAAAGCGCTGAGCTACACACACTCCCTTCTTTTCAACTCAGCCATCACCCTTCAAGAGGGTCTGATAAAGGAAGATTTCAATGGCATAACCCAACAAGAGCATGATGGCAATGCAGGCACAAGTTTTTGAAGGAAACCTGGGTTTTATATGCAATGCAGCATCATCATAGACTCGTGATTTACATGTCTAGGCAACCTTTTGTATCTTGTTGCCTAATATGAAATGAGTGTAAGACTGGTTTTTGCTTTAAGGCTATTGGACTATATCAAGGCATGTACAACATGGAAATGGGGTGCTAAGTGTAGTGTGATATCATATAGCCTCCTTGATGGCATAGCCGAAGAGGAGGGTATATTATGCTACACTTGAGGTGTGTGTCCGACTTCTCATGTCCATGGCTTGAAGTGATAGGAACCACACAAGGACTTAGTTCTAAACACCCCGACTGTCACTTTAGGATGTGAGCCTTACTCACTACAAGGCTAACTTAGGAATCTACTAGTTAGGCCTATGCTCCAAACTCAGCTTGTAAATATTTTCTTCCCGTTTTAATATATTTACCTTTACAACAACAACAACAACAACAACTACCCAGTAAATCCCGCAATGAAGCAGGGTCTGGGGGGTCAGGATGTACGCACTCTTTCCCCGAGTACATCGAGAGAGTGTTTCCGATAGACCCAAAATAGTAGGCATATCAATCCCATCAAAGCACGCTAAACAGTAGAAAAAGAGGCACGAAGAAGCAAAGAGGGAGGCGGAATAAAAGCAACCACAATAGAACAAAACCCCAGCCTAGTACTGCTACACATCCGAAGCCCGAATAGCCCTCCTCCAACGGTCTCTGTCCAAAGTCAATTCTTCCGATAAGTTGAGCAGATTAAGATCCTGCCTAATAACCTCCATCCAACTCTTTTTCGGTCTACCTCTACCCCTACAAATAGCTCCAAACTCCAAACTCTCACACCTACGAACAGGCGCCGATCCAGGTCTCCGCCGAACGTGCCCAAACCACCGCAATCTGGACTCTCTCAGCTTGTCCACAATACTTGCAACTCCAACTTTACTCCTAATGTCTTCATTTCTGATTCTGTCAAGTCTCGTATGCCCACACATCCATCGCAACATCCTTATCTCAGCCACTGCCAACTTCTGTTCTTGAGCTTTGGTGACGGGCCAGCACTCTGAACCATACAATAAGGTCGGCCTAACAGCAACCTTGTAGAACTTCCCTTTCAATTTAGTCGGAACTTTCTTATCACATAGCACCCCTGACGCTCTTCTCCATCTCAGCCATCCCGCCTGGACTCGATGTTCGATATCTCTGTCGACACCCCCATCACTTTGGACGTACGACCCAAGGTACTTGAAATACTCTGTCCTTGGGACAATAACGTCCCCCAATGAAACTGATGCCCCTGGGTCCCTGTCAGCGCCAAAACGAAACTGAACATACTCGGATTTGGACCTACTCATTCTGAATCCCTTAGACTCCACCACCTCTCTCCAGTTTTCTAGTCTGCGATCCAAACCCGATCTTGAGTTGTCCACAAGAACAATGTCGTCAGCAAACAGCATGCACCATGGAACCTCTTCTTGGAGTGGAGCAGAAAGAGTATCCAAAACTAGAGTGAAAAGAAACGGACTGAGCGCTGAACCCTGGTGAAGCCCCACACGAACCTCACAATACTCAGAATCACCACATGGCGTTCTAACACTTGTCAGCGAACCCTCGTACATATCCCTGATGACTCTGATATACGACCCCGGTACTCCCTTCTCTACCAAGCAACTCCAAAGTAGCCCTCTCGAAACCTTATCGTATGCTTTTTCTATATCAATGAAGGCCATATGCAGATTCTTCTTCCTGTCTCTGTGCATCTCGATCAAACGCCTAAGCAGGTGGATAGCCTCCACTGTTGATCTGCCCGGGACGAAGCCAAACTGATTCTCGGAAACGCTGACCAATCTCTGAAGTCTGACTCCTACAACTCTTTCCCATAACTTCATCGTGTGACTCAGCAGCTTGATTCCTCTGTAGTTACTGCAACATTGAACATCCCCCTTGTTCTTGTAGACTGGGACCAATTTACTAAGTCTCCATTCCGCAGGCATCTTAGCTGACCTTAGGATTGTATTGAAAAGCGAAGTAAGCCAAACCAACCCTTTGGCCCCTAACCATTTCCAAACATCCCCTGGGATATCGTCTGGGCCCGAAGCTCTACCGTTCTTCATCCTACAGACCGCTTCCTTAACCTCTTCTATAGAAATACGCCGGTGGAATCCATACTCGATACGTTCCGATGGACCGGAACTCCAATCCGATGAGCCAAACTCCTCATTGAGCAAATCTGAAAAGTACCTCTGCCATCGTCTCTTGATCTGCTGATCATCAACCAACACTAAACCACTCTCATCTTTGACACATCTGACACTGTCGATGTCTCTGCTCATCCTCTCTCTATGTCGGGCTAAGCGATAGAGAACTCGGTCCCCTCCCTTCTCGTCAAGGGCCTTGTACATACTCTCAAAATACTTGTCTTTAGCCTTAGCAACTGCTCGCTTTGCCTCCCCTTTAGCCACATTGTACATGAACCTGAGCTCCACACCATCTTCTCCAATGCCTCTGTGTAACCATCTCTGGAACGCTACCTGCTTCGCCCTAACCTTAGCCTTCACCTCTTCATTCCACCAAGCCTCGCCCCGACTGGGCCCAAGTCCTCCTCTAGACACCCCCAAAACCTCTCTACCCACACTGCGAATACAACCCGCCAAAGAGCTCCACATCGCATCTGCATTGCCTAGCTGATCCCCAATCCGTGTCTGCTCAGCCGCTTGCCAAACTTTCTCTTTCAGAAGGCGTCCAGACGAATCATTAAGACGCCACCACCTGATTTTCGAAGGAAAGTTGCCGGTTCTCTTACGAATGTGACCACGCACTTCTAAGTCCAAAACAAGAAGGTGATGTGGCGTTGAAATTCCTCCAAAGGGGATCACCTTGCAATCCTTGCAATGTCGTCTATCCTCCCTTCTGACCAGAAAGTAGTCGATCTGCGAGCTTCCAACCAAGCTGGTGAAAGTAATCAAGTGTTCATCTCTTTTGCGAAACCAAGAGTTGCAGATGACACTCCCGAACGCAATGGAGAACTCCAACAACGCAACCCCTCCATGTACCTAGCGCAGTGTTTTTCAAAGCGCTACGGGCCATGTTAGGATGATTGAACTCATATGCTTCTGAGCTTCTGTTCTCCTTCACCTATAAGTATAACCCATGAAAACCAGAGTTCAAATTTAGACGAACTCTTAATATTTGGCAAATTAGAACAAGCCAGAAAATGAGGTCAACATACCTTGCTCAACAACTCATTTTTCAGCTGAAACGCTAATTGTTTCCGGATAAAAGTTCGTAGCGCGTAGACAACATCTGGGTCTGCAATATCCATACGGTCCATGACCTCACCTTCACGGAAAATACATACGAAATGAGTCAGAAGCTAAGACAAAATCCGGATATTTTGTATGTGGAAACAAGATAAAGAATCTTTCTACGCATACTTGTTCAACCTCGAGTCAGTGAGAGTGCGTCTAAGCCCATAGGAAAATTTCTGATTAATTCAAGCGGTTTGTTTTGTTTGTAATCAGCAACCAAGCGGTTTTGTTTGTAATCAGCATCAGCTTTCTTGCCAGCAACTGTCCAGCCTCCCAGCTAAAGATGAAGAAAACCATTAGAAATAGCCTACCTGTTAAACTCATCTCAGTCATGAGCTAAAAGGAAAAACAAATCATCATCAGAAAGATCAAACTCAAACGGATAGTCACGCTGTAGCCCCTCAACAAAGATGGAACCAACTTCTCATAAATATAAGCAAACACAATTTCTTCCTCTTTATGCTCAGGAATAAAAATGGGGGGAAATACAAATTCAGCAGTGAGGACAAAAATAAAAAGGTAAAAGCGAAATGTCCTTAACCAATGCATCCATCAACTTTATCATGAAATAAAAGAGCTATCATGATAAATGCAAGAATGTAAAGTAATTCCAACTAAAACCCTTGTAAGTAAATATAAAACAGCCTAGTTTGACTGTTCTTGATGAAGAAGAATTTTATTGGAAACAAAAGGGAAAATGAAAATATTCTCCTAGGTAACCTTAATAGATACTAGGTTTAGGAAGTAATGAAGTCTTGATTTCAATGAGGATGAGAACCAGGACTTCTCTCTTTCCTACATTGCATTACAGAATTGAGGGCAGAAGCATGTGACATAATGGAATATTGGAAGGACATGTAGGTATACTATCATGTGTAAATCTCTACGGTTCATACTTCATATCAGGTAGGTAGAATTTTTCATCTTATAAAAAGTTAACATACATGGTTATCTCAATGACAACATCCCTGTTGTCAAACTCCTCAAGGACCAAAATGAGGATCCCAAATTGCATGGGAGTTGATCCATGTACAGCTATCAACACAATTGATATAACATGGCATAGAGAGTGTTTTGTTTTCCAAGCATTTCTAATACTCATAGTAACAGAAATCTATCAGAACTCAGTAGACTAAAAAAATTGAACAACACTCTAATAGCACCTACAACAACTCCCTCTTAACCATTCAATCATTGCAAGAGCAAATAAGAAGTTACTCAACTTCTCCTTTGAAGTGGGTTTCACCTTTCGTATTAGGTATCTTCTTGTCTCTTGTGCCAAACTGTCAATAATCTTTCCCTTTAACATCCCCTTTAACGTATCCTATTTTCCAAATCCCGACACTCAAGAAACAATAATTTATGAGAATAACAACTACCAAAGATAAACCCACTGAACTTGAAGGAATTATTCAGCTTCTCCAAATAAGAATGAACGCATCCATGTAGGTAGCAGCTCAACATGCATTTTATTTAAGTTCTGTATATACCCACATCTTCATCTTCATATAACAATGATCGATTCAACAAAGGCAAATTTTTAAGTTCTGACTGGTCAACTTCAGTCTTGTTTTAGAATTTAATTGAACCCTCCTCAAATAAGCTTCTTCCTAATATGGATCCGGAGATGCAATCAAATGAAAAGAGAAAAACAAGAAATGAAAGACCTCCTAAATACCAAAAGTTGCTCACCCGAACATGCTCTTCGATTGCTCTCCTAAGATCTAGGTACAATTAAAAAAGGTAAGAAAAGGGTTTCCTAGGTTCATAGGCGAGAAAAGAATAACTAATAAACTTCTAATAACTAAAGAGGAACTATGTTTAATTAAATCCTTCACCAAGTTGCTTATTGCAGGGAGTATATTTAAAAGAATAAATATGCATCTGATATGACATGAGCACTCAATGTTTTGAACATGTCATCTAAAAATCCAAGTTTTTATCACTGATCAAAATTGTACCTAAAACAAGAAAACATTTCATTTCAAAGTACATGTATTCCCTCAGTAAAAGCACTAAGATTTTGACAATCATGATTAGAATTATCATGGTTTTCCATTCAAACATCATGGGAAGACATATGATACTTGAAGGGAAAAAGGCATCACTATCTAAATGATTAATGAAAACAAAAAAGAAAGCAGTTCCAAGGAGTAAAAAAGGATTAGTGAGGCATATCAAGTGTGATAGGGGAGTTCTCAATCATGGAAGCTAGGATAAATAATGGATTAGAGACTTCTCTTTCACACAGTCATGGTTTGTTATATATATATATATATATATATATATATATATATACTAGGTGTGTCGCCGCGGAGACTCATGTTAACTGATCGGAACTACAAGTAGCACTTGGAAGCTTACTGACTAACATTATAGATTGTAGAATTACTGAAAAAAAGTGCAAAGCCCACAATGCATTTGCAAACTCAAAACCAATAAATACATACATAACAATGCAACGATGATAACGAATCAAAATGACGGGTGCAACCTCTAATCCCATTCAACAGCAAGGGCTTAGCTGTGGTCTCGGCCTTCGGCTCTACAATTGCACCCTAAATCAAGTCAATTTTCTTGAAAAGCACTAAAAAATTCAGCATCGTTAATTTGAATTTATAATCGAAATTTACTTCTGCATAGCAAATTATAGTGCACGACATATTTCTCTTCATAAGGTATCTTTCTGCCACCAACAACCAAATAATCAAAATAATTCATCCATCCCTATGTAGCTAAATTCATGCTCGATGTGTTTGAGGGAGCTGTTATACCAACAGAAGGCTGCAGCAGCCAGACATGTTTTGCACTAGCAATTGAGAATAGTTATGTAATTGAGGATTTTCATACCATACAAGTATTACCGTGAACGTTAGCTGAACTTGCACGCACTTTTTATGTCCACCTTTGTTGCTTTCACCCTTTCCTGTCTTGGTAGGGCTATGTGTATTCTGAACTGGCACCACATGGGTTGATGCGTTCTTCCGTTCTGGAACAAGAAAGAGTTTTTTTATGAAGATCTATTGTTAGTATATACACACAAAAACTTATGTCGAATAAACACTGATAATATACCACATTCCGTTATATACAAAATATAAGGAAAATGAAAAAAATGAGATTCCCGTTCCTTATTACAACAAACTTCATATAAGAGAGATGCATCTTTCTATACCAAGTAGTAAACTTGCAATGCTAAAGCAACTTTCTCATCAGCAATCCTAATGCTGTGCTTTTCCTCATCAAGTGCCTCATTAGAGAATTTGATTTGAGATTGATCAGGTGTCTTATTACCAGCTGCTACTTTCTCACTTGATATCCCTTATTTCTTGTTCACATCTTTGTTCATTTTCGCGTAAGTCTTCTGCCAATGATCACCCAGGTAAATAAAAAGACAACAGATCAGAAAACTCTGCCACGTGCAGAGTATTTTCCAGCAAACATGTCAAATAAATGAGATATCTCTCCATGAACATAAATAAATGATAATGGACAGGGCAAAAAAATTGTAGTAGATTTTTTTAGTAACAAAGATTTCAAGATTTCAAGATTGATAGAATAATCATTTGGCATATACTTCGTATCTGTTTCTTCCAAACTCCCAAGTGGTGTTAGTAGTTAGAACTATCAACAGGTTTCATTCATGGTACAAGACACCTAAAGCATTTAACTATAGAGGAGCTAATGCATGCGTAATTATTTGAAAACATATTTCTCTCTCTGATAATATTGACTTTAGACTTTGCCTCTATGGCAAATTCAACGTGTTATTTAAGAGATTAATGGAAAAAATTGAGCAAATGAAGTATTATATGTTCGCTGAATGAACAGATTTGTAAAAAAATCCAAAATAGGTATATACTGTAACACATGATAAAATGTGGAACCATAATTAAACAGCTATAAATCTGCAAACAACCATATATTTAGATAAGGAAATACTTTAAAGACAAAAATAAAGAAAAATAGCCAAATTCACAGCATCATAGAACCTTCAGCTTTCTATCCCATATGAATCCATATGGCTTGTTCATCACATTCAAATCAGAATCATTTAGTTCAGAATCATTTAGTTCATCAATGACATTTCTTTCAACATAACTCTGAGGGACATCCAAAATGCAGCTCATGTGATTAATGTGAATAAAGAAACATAGAAGACATATTGTGGGAATGCTAAGTCTTGTGTTGTACCTAAGCTCCAAGAGTATGAGGAAAAGTCCATGTAGCCCTTCCAAGCTCCTCCTTAGTCACTGGTTGTGCACTTGTGCAGCGTTATCCTAGAAGAGAGAGGATATCAGCCAAAATAATATATTGAAGCCATCAATCTAGCACTTTTGAGATTGTTCATTATTAAGCAACAAAATACTCCGTACATTGATAATGTTAAGCTTTTTCCTACAATATGAATCTCAAGATGTAAAAACTGAACTATGAAGACTGATAATAACAATAAAAATTCACAACTATATCAGTTTAGCATGATATAGGATTGAGTTCTTCCAATTTTGTTTAAAATACAGGAGGACTTCATGATAAAAGAAATCTCCAAACTTCAAGCAGCACCAATTCTTACTTTTGCAGTTTTTAATTGCCCCTCTTGCACAAATTCAAATAATTTCATCACAAAACACCACAAGCAGATTATCAGACGGTGACGGATTTCCATTCAAAACTCAGAACATCAGAGGAAAGGGATGAGTAAGCCCTAAACTTTGTCATACCTGGTCAACCCTAATTTACCAAAATTTGTTCAATTTATTTCCTTTCCCAGTGACAAGAAACCAATCATCAAACAAAAACACAAGTCAATCAATGAGCGAACTACAATTAGAACTTCTAACAAACAGGTGGTGTGCACTAAATGGGATAAAAAAAAATACACGCCACAAAAGGGCAACGAAAACGTACCTTCACTAAGAGGCGGTGAAGTGGGGAAAGATTGGAATCGCCACTATTGTTTTTAATTGGGTTTGGCCTGGGAGAGGAGAGAGAATCTATAGGGTTAGGGTTTGTGGGTGAAGGGTTTATGCTTTGGTTGATCCAGTTTATCAGTTTAATTTGATAGGCCTAAAATGTTATACTTTTCTTTTTTATCTATGTCATCATTTATCCTATTTAGATAGGAGTAGAATATAATGATCTTTTTTTTTTACCTCAGTGAAATAAATCGAAAGCCCTTGAGAATAGCACAAATAAAAGCTTTCACTTGGGGAATAACCTTATGGGAAAAAATAAATAAATTAGATGGTTAATTAAAGAGAAAGACTAAATAAAGATAAAAATAAAAGCTAACAGTTGAGGTCATGGTTATTAGGATCGCGATCCGGATCGTACGATCCTAACGATCCTACGATTCTAGGACGAGTTCTGATCCGGATCGCTGGTAAATACTCGTTTATACTAGAATCGGGGGTGGGATCGATAGGATCGGCTAGGATCCTTAGGATCTTATACGATCCTAACGATCCTAACCGATCCTAGTAATTTCAGATGTTTGTGAAATTAGGCTCATCCAGATTTTATTCTACAAAGTCCATGTTGTTATTTTGATGAAATTAGACTCATTTCTATTTTTTTTAATTGTGTTTTAATTTTTGGGACATTAAACCCTAAAATCTGGATGTCACTCGTTTCATCGTTTGTTCCCTCAACTCTCAATTCTACAGACTGAAGCGGCGAGTGAAGCCTGAACTCTCAAAAAAATCCGACGACAACAGTGCATACCAGCGCTGGCTCTTGGTGGCAGCCGACGAGGATGAGAGCATGCTATCGATGTCGATAATAAGCAAAAGAAAGTTAAATGCAAGCACTTCAATAAGGTGTTTTCTGGTGGTATTCATAGGCTTAAACATCACCTTGCTGGAACCCATAATAATGTTGAGTCTTGTGCATCGGTTCCACCCAATGTTAAGGAATACTAGTGAGCATGCCCGTGCTACGCACGAGACTTATTTTAATATATATTTTTAATTAATATTTTATTATTGTAATTTTATTACTAATAATTTTTATCTCTAAAAGTTTTAATATGTTTAGTTATCTTTGAAATTCAACAAATATTAGTTTGATTCTATTTATCTTCTTACTCACTTCTATATGTGATTCAACTATATAACTAATTAAAAAAAATGATATTTGCTTTAGAAATACATGTGTTTAGGTTTAAAACAAACTAGTACGACTCCCGCGCCATGGCGCGTTTTTTTAAAACCAAAATACTATATATAAAAATATTATAAAATATTAATTAATGTTTAAGATATAAATCATAAAAAAAATTTACAATAAATGTATCGTATAAATATCTCATAATTTTTTTAAAAATCTTATGTAAAATATAATACATAAATATAGATATTTTAAATTACTCGGTAATAATAACTGTAAAGGCCCGGATTTTTAAATAATAAATTTCGATAAATAATATAAATGGATTTAAGTCGAAAATAATAATAAGATAAAATAAAATAAAAAATTCGGATATTTCAAGGAAAACTCGTCCTTAATTTCCTAAATCGAAATTGAAATCCTTAAAACAAGCCCCAGCATTAATAAATTAAAATTTTAAAATATGTTTTATTCCGCGTGTTTATAAGAAAATTGAGTATAGTATTCGGAGTTCATTACTAACCTCGGATTTGAAATTTGAAGATCGTTTTGAGTTTAGTCGGGATTTGTCGGGTGAACGGGTTTCGAGTCTATTCCGCTATTTTAAATTCTTTGAGTGGGGACCATTCTCAATTTGTTTTCTCTCTCTCTCACACCCGTGACTTGAGGTACCTGCACACCTATTTTGTCTCCTCCTTCATTTTGTTCAAAAACAACCCACATACAGCTCACCCTCTCCCTCCTTCTTATCCTCTTCACCCATTTCACCTCCCTGCCCTCTTGCCTGTAAAATTGAAGACAAATAACCCCATTTCCGCCAGCAACCTTACCTTCCTCCTCCTCCTGTCTTCGAGCAAGCCAAGCCAAGAGCAAGAGCCCTCTCCCTCGTGAGCAGAGGACGAGCCAGGCTGAGCAGTTCAGCTCTTCCTTCCTCCTGGTTTCCAATTTCGACCACCACCAGCGCCACCACAGGTTCTCCTCATCCCTTCTTTGTTGCAACCGGAAGCCCCAAAACACACCACACCTCCTTTCTTCTTCGAATCAAGTACCGCACCCCTCCTCTGTTTGAATCCGGCGCGGCCAAGAACAAGCAGTTCCTCTGTCGACGGAGCCGAATCGATTCCGACGAGCCGCTCCCGTCCCCTAAAATTCCGCCTTAAGGTTTGTGCGATTTCGTGCTCGATTCCGACTCTAACTCTCTCCAAACTACTCGTCACTCATCTCTAATCCTTCCTAGGCCCTCGAGACGCCCATCATCGACTCCTCGCAGCCAGAGGACGCCATTGTCGCCGGAGAGTTCACCTCGGAAGCCGCCGCTGTAAGTTCTCCTCTTTTCCCTCATTTTCCTTGCGTCGTTTCTTCGAATTTGGGTGGGAAATGCTCGGAATTTCTATTCGATCCCGTGGGTGATGTTTGGAGCCGAACGGAACCCCCTAGCCTGAGTTCTCCTCCTTCTTTCTCCCGTCCCTTCCGTCGTTGAACGATTCTGTCCGTCCTATTTGGGAAGAAGGGTTCGGTTGAACCGGTTCACCCCTTTTCTTTTCCTTTTCTGTCAAGGAGGCCGGTTCAGCTTATTCCCTTCAAATCTGATTTGGTTTGTTCGGGTGGAGCCTTACTTTTGGGCTGGGCCGGTTATTTTGCTGGGTTAATATATGTATGTTTAACGGGTTGGTATTAGATTATTGTTATATAATGTTCTGAGATTTTGTGAGTTATATGTATACTTTTGAAAAGTTAATATATATTATCAATTGTTTTGAAGGTAGTGTTGTTCGGGATATTTTATTATATGCTATTTTTAAAATGTGATTTTAGAGATTGAGGAATGATTTATTGGCTTGATTTGTAAATATAATTGTGAAAATAGAATTATTTTGTGACCAAATGTCGAAATTTATTTATGTAATGATTTTGAAAATAAACATGCCAGGATTATGTTAATAATATGATTTGGGGGATTTGTTAAGGATTTAAATAACAAACGTCGGAACTTGGCCACGCATGATTTGAGAGATTATTTTGAATATGAGTTGACTTGATTGGGATTAAGAGTTTGGAAAATATGGTTGGTGCGATTTTATTAATGGATTTGATTTGAAGAATGATTTTAGTTGATGTTGATTGTATCGAAAAGGTTTTGGAAAACGGTTTTACTATCGGTTGGTTTTGAGTATGTTGAGAACTGGGGTTATGTGTGTATGGATGTCGGTCTGGTAGCTTATGGAATTGACTTGATGATAGGTGTGTATTGCTTTTGGACTTGCATTTGGGTCATTGCTTGTGTTATCTTGCTGTTCTGCACTTCCAGGTGAGTTCCTATATGAGCTCACTCAGATTCGAAAAGAGGGATCTCCCTGCTTGTAGCCATGTGCATACTAGGTGCTTGCATTCATAATAAAGCATGACATGTAGTATCCTGCTAGGATTGCACTCATGATTGAGCATTCGTTTACTCATTGCTTTTGTAAACAGAACGGCCGTTATCTGTGAAGTAACTAGAGTCATTGCTAGGGTCATAGGGTAGCCCAGCCTCATCGGGTACCCTGAGTCAATCGAGTCATGCACTTCCTTTTATTTCGAGATGCCTGCGGGCTTATTTGTGGAGCGGGTTAGGCATGCATGCCGCCCTATTATGAATGAATGCATTCACGAGCTGGCCAGTCTCCACCTATCGGAAGGGGTGGAGGTAGGAGAGGGATATACCACTTGGTATTCGGTGCTAAGGCCTTATTATATTTACGCACTTGATCTTAGGGGCATGTTAGTGTGTTAATATTCCGCCTTGCATCTAGAAGCATCTTTATCAGGACTAGCGTGTGTATGTGTCTGCTTGTTTGGGACTATATTGCGTAGGGCTTCGATCTGACACCGCCCCGCATACATTTTTTTAGGTTTGTTTTGCAGCATTATTGTTCCTTGCTTCTGTGACGTGGGAACTCTCTTGGGCGATTGTAAAGAAATTGTCTAACCTTACATTTCGACAAATACGCGTATTGATTTGGTTTTGACCCGGCTCCGCCGTGGCACCCCCTTGTATTACACTTATTTCTGCTAGTCGCACTATTTCTGATTTCCACGCTTAGACTTACGACAGGTACAGGGGACTTCCCCGGGGATTCCAACGATCCCTTCGATTTTGGGTATGAAATCCCCCTTTTGAAAACGTCAGTCTAGAATTTCAAACCTCGACCCGTACCTGGATTGCAAGATCCGAACAAGGGGTTTTACCCCTTGAAACGTAACCCGGAAATCATAATTCTGGGCCGTTACAAAGATGGTATCAGAGCTGAGGTTGTGCAATTCGGGTACAAAAGGGTCGAGTGTATGTTTTGGAAAACCGCCCATGAATTTCAAATGATTTGAAAGTGTTAAAAAGGGGCAAAATGAACTTAAGATGTCTAACCGAAATTGGACTAAGTAATGAACTCGACTTATAATAAAAGAGGAAAACCGACTAAAGTGGGATCGAGTGGGTAGAAAGGCGTTAGACCATCTCTATTGGATGTAGGTTGGAATGGGTAGGCAAATATTAGCTTGTTCTTTACAGATGGGTTGGGAGACTCAAATGAGATCATTATGAGTGTTATTAACTGATTATGTGTTGAGTGCTTGCTATGTTAGAGATCTGACTTGGTATGCCTAACAATGAGTTGTTTATTGACTAATCTATGCAAACGGGATAGTGAGAGTACCCTTGTTTCTGTGTGGTCAAACTCAGCTTGTGTGGAACGGCCCCTTCCTCTATGTCCGTTGACCCTTTGACGCTCATATTGAGTCTTTCTTCTGGATGTCAGTGTCTTCCATAGGGAAATGGGTTGGTAAACACATTGTGGCGTAATCATGTATGAGTATGAATGTTGTCCGAGTGAGTATTGGGAGGTGGTTCTTGATGACATTTTGAGTCAAGAGTAAGGTGTCATGGGGCTCTCCTTCTTCATCCTTATGATGATCAACAATGTTTTTCTTACCACAAAGAGTCGTACCAAAGTCCCACGGGAAAGAGGGGTGATGAGTCAGTTGGGGAAGGTCGATGGTTGCCCTTAGGGATCTCTGTCCGGTTGTAATGGTGACTCTCTATGAATTGAATGACATGATTTTGTAATCTCCCGCATATACCTTATAAATGATCATTAGTAAGAAGCTACTCAGGTTATGCCTTGCTTTCTATCGTAATTTTATTGTGTAAGATCATGTTGTGGTTAGTTACATTGCTCAAGTCTCGTGTTATGTCTTGTCTTCTATCATGATTGTATGTCGTTATAGCATGTTTACTTGGTTTATTGATCGTATGAATGACTAGAAGCATGTACCATATGATATGAACCTACATGATCGTTATTTCCTCCTGGATTAGGTTCATGATAGTGTGATCAACTCACCTTTGTATGAATGCTTGTAGATGATTGTCTTAGCATGCTGGATGATGATGTGTCGATACTATTATTTCTTTTGTGACAAGAACCTATAACATGCCCATCTATTTTGTATTCGTCAAATTGACTGTTGTTGGTGATTTTGCAAGTTGATATTGTTGTGTGATTGCTTGCGTTGAATGGAGAATATGTGGTATAATTGAATCTTGATGAATGCATGTTATCCTAGTATGTGTTGGGTTAAGCTCATGTCCACGTACCTAGTCACATTGCCCGTTACTTAGACTGGTATTATACCTCGCTGCACTTGCCTCCATGCTTCTATATCGTCGGAATATGAGTGATTGATTCTTGCGTACCGTTGTAATTATCAATTAAATGCTTATATGTATATCATGTTATGTTGAGCTATTAGTGTCATGTAGGACCCTTGGTTGTGACTGGTGTGAACTTATATCTTGCCTACAGTATTGCTAATCCTCTCCCGGGCTAGGTCCTTGATAGTGTGATTCTTCACTCTTCTTAAAGTGTTTTACTCATCCTGATTAAACTGGTGCTGAATTCGATGATCGACTTGCTCTTCGTGATGGTAAATTCTTGCATGCTTATATGTTATCGCTCAGTGGTATTTCCCTATTACCCTATGAGATTCTCTCGTGATTGCATGAACGTATGACTGGACACCTCGCATGATCACACACCACGCTATATCATGATTTCGCATACGCATGATGCACGAATGTTAGAATGGATTTAGTCGAGTTACCTTGATTGTGTTAATATTTGATAAGTGCTAGTAGTGTCTGGTAGGGCTTAGGATTTCCAATATGATTCGCCAAATGATCATGTGTTGTACTTGTTCTATGATGTGATGATTATTGTATCGTGAATGTGCTCTATGATGGTTCGTTCTTAGTATGATTATAATGTATCGCCCATGGTGTATTTCTTGTTACTTTTGACGATGTCTCATGTTTCGTAAATATTATGCTGAACTCCTCTTAATGACTCTTGACTATGCTTGTATCACATCATGTATCACTAGTACCATGTAGGACCCATGCTTCCTAAATGTATCTCGTCATATGATTACGTGCCATGCTTGACCTATTATACGATCATTGTGTTAGATGAGGTAGTTACTATGTTGCTCTTATATGTTCTCGTATGATGCATACACTAAGCTCGTGCTTTGTTCACATATGTGATAATTGTGATGCTCAATAAATCCCACGTATCCTGTTTAAAGTTGCTGAGCATATTTGTTCCATTGAATCACATACTACTAGTTTATCTCGCATGCATCCGTGTAGGATTTGATTGTATCTTTTGGAATGAATACGCATGTTCTTTTCCCTTGAGATAGGTACATGTTAGTGTGGGTTAGTGAAATTGATATGCTCCACGATGAATTCGTGTTACTTATCGCGATTATAACCTAATAGATTTCCATGAGGGCATTGTTGTTATTCTCGGGTCAGAGTCTAGTCCCTAGTCTTGTCTTTAGTCTTGTCGTTCTTAGCCTTGGGTTACCCGTCCTTGTCACTCCCCTATCGCTGCTAACTTAGACTCATTTGCGATACTTGAACGAGTGACCGCACGGTAAAGAAAAAGGAAGTTGGATAGTTATAGAGCAACGTGACGGAAGCGTGGGCCATAACCCACGGGCCTCAGGATCAACGGTATCGGCAGGATGAGCACCTTTCGAAGATTGCGGTTATCGAGTATGATAGGACTTACAGGCGGGAGTGTTCTCCGTTCGAATTACTGACCCTTTTGAACTTGTTGACAATGATATTGCACTAACTTGGCGATAAGATTCACGTGTTGATGTGCTGACTTGGTAATGACTGTTGTCTGATTGTCCGCTGTTTATGATGATATGATTCGGTGCTTTACAGTTCTAATGTACATGGTGTCTTGATGTGTTGATACTCTGAGTTGTTAAGCATGATCTAAATTTCTTGCCTATAAAATGTGAAATGCAAATACTGAGAACCTGAATTGTTTATCTGATAAGGTTATAATGAAACTTGTTAGCTCGACTTGATTATGTGCATATATGATGATTTGTAATAATGATTGAGCATGATGGTAAATTGAGATTTATCGACGCAGTTGCAATGTTAATGCTGAACTAATGATGCCATTGATATGAATGCTAGTTGATATGATGTGGTCCTTATGTGTAATAACGTCCATGATTGCTTCTTCTTTTGAACCTGTGGATGAGGTCGTTGGTAGCGTGGTAGAAGAGTAGTGAAAGAGCTTGAGTGGTTAGGATGATCGGGGATGTTATGAGATAAGTTGCAAGAGAGAGATGTTGGTTTAGGTAAGACTGAGTGAGCTTTAGGTATTTTGCAAGGCATGATGCTGGTGATATCTTGGGAAGTGTGGGAAGTGTACGAAATGACCTTAAGAGAAGTGAGGATATAGTATGAGAGGGTACTCGGGTGTGGAGTTAGAGATAGGAGTTGGATTCTTAGAGGTGGATGGTGTGTGTGAGAGTTTGGTGGAATGAGGGCGAGATTCGAGTATCGGAATGAATTGAGATTTCTTTAGGGAATTTTGACTGAGTTGAGGTTGGTGAGTCTAGAAGGAGGTTAGTCTTGGCTTGAGAGAGGAAGATGGGCGAGTGGGGAATTGTGTTTTAATTTGACTAGTATGACGTTAGAATTTTCTTGATTATGTGATTTAATTATATTTGCTGGCATGATGTTAGATAGCAACTATGATGAATCCGATCCAGAATGATATTACACGTTGTTGTGCAATATTGAAATCTAGTTGGCAGTGAAAAAAAAAAGAAGTTATCATGATATATTGATGCTCTGCTATGTTGTTTTAGAAGCATGTTAGGATGTGTTGTGATATGATATACGAGATAATGATGTGTTATTATGTGAAAGTGTGATGTTATGTTATGGGGTGAAAACATGATGTTATATTATGTGTTAGTAAACATGATGTTGTATTATATGGTTGACAAGCATGACTATTGATATGTTAAATGATGGGTATGACTTGGAATGTGAATATGATTTGTATATATATGAGATAATGGTGTCTGATTACTAAATGATCGTATATGACATTGTGATGAGTTAAGATGATTTCTAGAGAGCATGTTGACATTTTGATAGTGATATGCTTCTTGATCTTCCCTTTTTATAGAATCTTAATAGCATGACCTTGACTGTATTGATGTGTTGATAAGTAGCTTTGTTCCGTTGACTTATGATGGAATTTCGCTATGGCTAACCTTGCAAGTACCAATGATTGACGTGATAAGAATGTTATGCTAATGCTGGATAGAAGTTGGATAGGATGACTATGTGAATCTATGGGTTAAATGATATCCCTTGATGTGACTGACCCTACTATGATTGCGATGATGATATGCGATAATGAGATATCCCTTATGACTTTTGGTGTGATATCGAGCCATGTGTTATGATTTTGGCATATTGTTGAGATGTGTATTATGACCTTTAGTATGTGGTAGAGACGTTGATGTGATCTTGTGGAAGTGTGCTGGCATATGTTTGATACTTGTTATATGATGTACTCGTTGATGATCGATTGGTTATTTGGTTATGCATTCTTATAGCTTGTGAAGCTTGCTTGAATTGAGACTGATAGATTGATTTGATTCTGGAAACTAGGAAGAGGATATGGGATTAGCCCTTAGAGGTGGATGATTCTACCTCCTGATTTCTGAATGTGATTGATTGATATGCGGGAAACTGATTTCGTTTTGGGAGATTTTTGACGAAATCTTGAGTTAAAGGGATTTGACTTGTTTTGGTGCAAAGTGCTTGATTAGACGTCTTATTTGAAGATTTTGAACGATTTTGATAAAAGGACCGACTTTGATTGTAAAGAATGAACGATACCGAGAATTTCAAACGATTTTGAGGTTAATCTTTATTTTCAATTATGGAATCCCTTTAGAAACTTTCCAAACCCGGGCAACTCTATGATACTTCACGAAGTGGATACATGCACTTTATGGGGGCGCCTATAGGATGCTTGCTAAGACCTAGTGATGCTATTGTAGAACTTTTAGAGTTGTGGCACTTCCGAAAAGTCGAAGCGAGGATGTGATAGGGGCGCTTATCGCATACTTGTCAAGGCCAATTGGAGATGTCACGACCGTAACTAGGATGTTGTGAGAATCCCGGAAGACGCAACCGAGATGATTACAAGATTCTGGACATGGTCCTTGGACTCATCAATTTCAAACTTCATCCCCTACTTTATTTGGTTTTAGTCTCGGGGACGAGACTTGTTTTTAGAGGTGGATGATGTAAAGGCCCGGATTTTTAAATAATAAATTTCGATAAATAATATAAATGGATTTAAGTCGAAAATAATAATAAGATAAAATAAAATAAAAAATTCGGATATTTCAAGGAAAACTCGTCCTTAATTTCCTAAATCGAAATTGAAATCCTTAAAACAAGCCCCAGCATTAATAAATTAAAATTTTAAAATATGTTTTATTCCGCGTGTTTATAAGAAAATTGAGTATAGTATTCGGAGTTCATTACTAACCTCGGATTTGAAATTTGAAGATCGTTTTGAGTTTAGTCGGGATTTGTCGGGTGAACGGGTTTCGAGTCTATTCCGCTATTTTAAATTCTTTGAGTGGGGACCATTCTCAATTTGTTTTCTCTCTCTCTCACACCCGTGACTTGAGGTACCTGCACACCTATTTTGTCTCCTCCTTCATTTTGTTCAAAAACAACCCACATACAGCTCACCCTCTCCCTCCTTCTTATCCTCTTCACCCATTTCACCTCCCTGCCCTCTTGCCTGTAAAATTGAAGACAAATAACCCCATTTCCGCCAGCAACCTTACCTTCCTCCTCCTCCTGTCTTCGAGCAAGCCAAGCCAAGAGCAAGAGCCCTCTCCCTCGTGAGCAGAGGACGAGCCAGGCTGAGCAGTTCAGCTCTTCCTTCCTCCTGGTTTCCAATTTCGACCACCACCAGCGCCACCACAGGTTCTCCTCATCCCTTCTTTGTTGCAACCGGAAGCCCCAAAACACACCACACCTCCTTTCTTCTTCGAATCAAGTACCGCACCCCTCCTCTGTTTGAATCCGGCGCGGCCAAGAACAAGCAGTTCCTCTGTCGACGGAGCCGAATCGATTCCGACGAGCCGCTCCCGTCCCCTAAAATTCCGCCTTAAGGTTTGTGCGATTTCGTGCTCGATTCCGACTCTAACTCTCTCCAAACTACTCGTCACTCATCTCTAATCCTTCCTAGGCCCTCGAGACGCCCATCATCGACTCCTCGCAGCCAGAGGACGCCATTGTCGCCGGAGAGTTCACCTCGGAAGCCGCCGCTGTAAGTTCTCCTCTTTTCCCTCATTTTCCTTGCGTCGTTTCTTCGAATTTGGGTGGGAAATGCTCGGAATTTCTATTCGATCCCGTGGGTGATGTTTGGAGCCGAACGGAACCCCCTAGCCTGAGTTCTCCTCCTTCTTTCTCCCGTCCCTTCCGTCGTTGAACGATTCTGTCCGTCCTATTTGGGAAGAAGGGTTCGGTTGAACCGGTTCACCCCTTTTCTTTTCCTTTTCTGTCAAGGAGGCCGGTTCAGCTTATTCCCTTCAAATCTGATTTGGTTTGTTCGGGTGGAGCCTTACTTTTGGGCTGGGCCGGTTATTTTGCTGGGTTAATATATGTATGTTTAACGGGTTGGTATTAGATTATTGTTATATAATGTTCTGAGATTTTGTGAGTTATATGTATACTTTTGAAAAGTTAATATATATTATCAATTGTTTTGAAGGTAGTGTTGTTCGGGATATTTTATTATATGCTATTTTTAAAATGTGATTTTAGAGATTGAGGAATGATTTATTGGCTTGATTTGTAAATATAATTGTGAAAATAGAATTATTTTGTGACCAAATGTCGAAATTTATTTATGTAATGATTTTGAAAATAAACATGCCAGGATTATGTTAATAATATGATTTGGGGGATTTGTTAAGGATTTAAATAACAAACGTCGGAACTTGGCCACGCATGATTTGAGAGATTATTTTGAATATGAGTTGACTTGATTGGGATTAAGAGTTTGGAAAATATGGTTGGTGCGATTTTATTAATGGATTTGATTTGAAGAATGATTTTAGTTGATGTTGATTGTATCGAAAAGGTTTTGGAAAACGGTTTTACTATCGGTTGGTTTTGAGTATGTTGAGAACTGGGGTTATGTGTGTATGGATGTCGGTCTGGTAGCTTATGGAATTGACTTGATGATAGGTGTGTATTGCTTTTGGACTTGCATTTGGGCCATTGCTTGTGTTATCTTGCTGTTCTGCACTTCCAGGTGAGTTCCTATATGAGCTCACTCAGATTCGAAAAGAGGGATCTCCCTGCTTGTAGCCATGTGCATACTAGGTGCTTGCATTCATAATAAAGCATGACATGTAGTATCCTGCTAGGATTGCACTCATGATTGAGCATTCGTTTACTCATTGCTTTTGTAAACAGAACGGCCGTTATCTGTGAAGTAACTAGAGTCATTGCTAGGGTCATAGGGTAGCCCAGCCTCATCGGGTACCCTGAGTCAATCGAGTCATGCACTTCCTTTTATTTCGAGATGCCTGCGGGCTTATTTGTGGAGCGGGTTAGGCATGCGTGCCGCCCTATTATGAATGTATGCATTCACGAGCTGGCCAGTCTCCACCTATCGGAAGGGGTGGAGGTAGGAGAGGGATATACCACTTGGTATTCGGTGCTAAGGCCTTATTATATTTACGCACTTGATCTTAGGGGCATGTTAGTGTGTTAATATTCCGCCTTGCATCTAGAAGCATCTTTATCAGGACTAGCGTGTGTATGTGTTTGCTTGTTTGGGACTATATTGCGTAGGGCTTCGATCTGACACCGCCCCGCATACATTTTTTTAGGTTTGTTTTGCAGCATTATTGTTCCTTGCTTCTGTGACGTGGGAACTCTCTTGGGCGATTGTAAAGAAATTGTCTAACCTTACATTTCGACAAATACGCGTATTGATTTGGTTTTGACCCGGCTCCGCCGTGGCACCCCCTTGTATTACACTTATTTCTGCTAGTCGCACTATTTCTGATTTCCACGCTTAGACTTACGACAGGTACAGGGGACTTCCCCGGGGATTCCAACGATCCCTTCGATTTTGGGTATGAAATCCCCCTTTTGAAAACGTCAGTCTAGAATTTCAAACCTCGACCCGTACCTGGATTGCAAGATCCGAACAAGGGGTTTTACCCCTTGAAACGTAACCCGGAAATCATAATTCTGGGCCGTTACAATAACATCAATATCATTATGACATTGTTTAATGTGATGTGTCATAATCGATAGTTATATTCAATGTTTTGAATTAAGCCTAATAGTTAGTAAATAAATTTGATTAAGCCTAATAGTTATATTAGATTGAATTCAATGTTTTGAATTAAGCCCAATAGTTAGAAAAATTAAAGAAAAAAGAGACTTAAACGAAAAAGAAGAAGAAAAAAAAAAGAATTAAAGAAAATCAAAGAAAAATGGGAAAATAAAAATAATTAGTTAAACTAGACTCCTAAAATGTCTCTAAGATTGACACATCATCCTAAACTCTTCTAAATTAAGAGTTTATTTATAGAGATAGTTACCAAAATTAAAGAAAAAAGAGACTTAAACGAAAAAGAAAAAAAAAATTAAAGAAAATCAAAGAAAAATGGGAAAATAAAAATAATTAGTTAAGACTCCTAAAATGTCTCTAACTAAATTAAGAGTTTATATAGATAGTTAGTAAATAAATTTGATTAAGCCTAATAGTTATATTAGATTGAATTCAATGTTTTGAATTAAGCCCAATAGTTAGAAAAATTAAAGAAAAAAGAGACTTAAACGAAAAAGAAGAAGAAAAAAAAAAGAATTAAAGAAAATCAAAGAAAAATGGGAAAATAAAAATAATTAGTTAAGCTAGACTCCTAAAATGTCTCTAAGATTGACACATCATCCTAAACTCTTCTAAATTAAGAGTTTATAGAGATAGTTAGCAAAATTAAAGAAAAAAGAGACTTAAACGAAAAAGAAAAAAAAAAGAATTAAAGCAAATCAAAGAAAAATGGGAAAATAAAAATAATTAGTTAAGACTCCTAAAATGTCTCTAAGATTGACACATCATCCTAAACTCTTCTAAATTAAGAGTTTATATAGATATAGATAGTTAGAAAAATTAAAGAAAAAAGAGACTTAAACGAAAAAGAAGAAGAAAAAAAAAGAATTAAAGAAAATCAAAGAAAAATGGGAAAATAAAAATAATTAGTTAAGCTAGACTCCTAAAATGTCTCTAAGATTGGCACATCATCCTAAACTCTTCTAAATTAAGAGTTTATAGAGATAGTTAGCAAAATTAAAGAAAAAAGAGACTTAAACGAAAAAGAAAAAAAAAAGAATTAAAGAAAATCAAAGAAAAATGGGAAAATGGGAAAATAAAAATAATTGGTTAAGACTCCTAAAATGTCTCTAAGATTGACACATCATCCTAAACTCTTCTAAATTAAGAGTTTATATAGATATAGATATATATAGTTAGCAAAATTAAAGAAAAAAGAGACTTAAACGAAAAGAAGAAGAAAAAAAAAGAGAATTAAAGAAAATCAAAGAAAAATGGGAAAATAAAAATAATTAGTTAAGACTCCTAAAATGTCTCTAAGATTGACACATCATCCTAAACACTTCTAAATTAAGAGTTTATATAGATATAGATATATAGATATAGATAGTTAGCAAAATTAAAGAAAAAAGAGACTTAAACGAAAAAGAAGAAAAAAAAAAGAAAATTAAAGAAAATCAAAGAAAAATGGGAAATTAAAAATAATTAGTTAAGCTAAACTCCTAAAATGTCTCTAATATTGACACATCATCCTAAACTCTTCTAAATTAAGAGTTTATATAGATAGTTAACAAAATTAAAGAAAAAAGAGACTTAAACGAAAAAGAAGAAGAAGAAAAAAGAGAATTAAAGAAAATCAAAGAAAAATGGGAAAATAAAAATAATTAGTTAAGACTCCTAAAATGTCTCTAAGATTGACATATCATCCTAAACTCTTCTAAATTAAGAGTTTATATAGATAGATATAGATAGTTAGCAAAATTAAAGAAAAAAGAGACTTAAACGAAAAGAAGAAGAAAAAAAAAGAATTAAAGAAAATCAAAGAAAAATGGGAAAATAAAAATAATTAGTTAAAAGACTCCTAAAATGTCTCTAAGATTGACACATCATCCTAAACTCTTCTAAATTAAGAGTTTATATAGATAAAGAAAAATATATACTATAAACTTGAAAAATGTTGTAGTTATAGATGACTTATTTTAAATATATGTTTTTAATTAATATATTATCATTGTAATTTTATTACTAATAATTTTTATCTCTAAAAGTTTTAATATTTTTATATATCTTTGAAATGTGATAAATATATTAACATGACTCTATTTATCTTCTTACTCACTTCTACATGCAATTCAAAACTATATAAGCAAAAAAAAAAACGATAATTGCTTTAAAAATATTGCATGTGTTTAGGTTTAAAACAAATAAAAAATAATATACTATACACTTGAAAAATGTTGCAATTGTAGAGATTTGATCTCGTGACCTCATGGAAGGAAACCATTCCTGTAACCAATAAGCCACAACAACTTTTTGATTTCTTAACCTAATAATAAATATATATTAGATTGATTTGTATGTATTTAATAGGTGCAATTAATGGGCTTTCACCCAAATTTATATTATATATAGATAGATTTTATAGCAATTATGATAGCCAATGCCAAGGAAGCTGAAAAAAAGAGCAGACATATTATCCTTGACCAATTATGAATGCCAAGGAGTTATTATTGACATATTTTAGTTACTTAGTTTATTTAAAGGAGGAAATGACTAGTTATGTTTAAAATTTAAGGTATTTGTTTGGTATGTTTTATTTATATTTGATTTTTTATTTAATTTTCAATTTTTACTAGGATCTTACGACCCTACGATCCGATCCTAGACCCTTGCATCGATCCTACATTAGGATCTCGATCCTACATTAGGATCTCGATCCTAAAAACCATGGTTGAGGTACATTAGTGTAATTCTTTTAAGTGATATCCATTCTAAACACTTCATCACTAAAAACAAAAGCTTTTACTTAGGGAATAAACCGTTGAGTAAAAAAATAAAATAGATCGTTACTTAATTGCAGGAGAAAGATTAAATTAAGACACAAATAATTACAGGCTACCAGTTGAGGTTATTTTCAAATACATCAGTATAATTCCTTAAGTGATATCTATTCTAAACACTTCATCACTAATGCTTGGAAATAAGTCCACTAAAGAACATCACTTTAAAAGGAATTACCAGAAACAAGGTTTGAGCTTCAGCCTACAATATCTCTAACACCCTGAATGTATATCAAAAAAATTCAATTTCTTGCGAAATGATATATATATATATATATATATATATATATATATATATATATATATATATATATATATATATATATATATATATATATATATATATATATATATATATATATATATATATATATATCATTAAATTAATTGAACACCTTGGTCACTCTGTCCGGGGTACCGACATCTCAAACAATTCAGATCTACAGGACCTCATTCGTAAAGATGTTCTCGGGTAGAGTTCTCTCACCCAAAATCTTTCCTAATAATAATAATAATAAATCAATACAAAATAGATTATTAAAAAAAAAAGTTTTCTAAATTTATTACAGTCATTTACCCTTCAATCTTAACTAAATATGTGTAAATAATAATTTAAGGAATTTTATTCTCATAGCATTGGTAACTAGTTTATATATTGGCTCAAAATCACATAATTAATGGACGGCTGTCCATACTCCATATATATGCATGTGCCATTTATCTATTAACATCAAAATGTAATGTAGCATTAATTTACACTACCCACTTAATTTACACTACCCACTTAATTTACACTAGTATTCAAATTACTTGATGAGCAAGGACATCATCTATCAAACGTAACCAAGTATATATCTATCTCGTGAAAAAACGGGTGTGTTGGAAAGATAAACTAATTTTGAAATTTCTAACCTTGCCAATTTTGTAGATTTAAGGCACAATGATTGGTCCCATATATGAAAGGTTTAATTAATTAATTAGATTGATCTATAATTAATTTTATTGAATTTGTTAGTTGTAGTAGATGGTGTTAACCGAGCCTATATAAATAGGCTTTGTTGAGGAGGAGTGGGCAAAGTGAGCTGAGGTCCTCCACTCCAAGTGTGTGAGAGTTTGGATGTACGAAAAAGTGTTGTCTTTAATTTTCATCCACTCGATGATTGAAGAGAACCAACAGAGGGGAGGGGTTGAGGTTGAGCACTTGAGGTGATGAATCCAGGTTAAGATTCATCATTCATCGCTATATGCATCTAATGTCACTTCCTAATTGAACTAATTAATCACATGTTTGCCCACTTTTCTTTATTCCAATTTCCATGACGAGTTTTGATTTTCTTTTGACAGGCCAGGATTCATAGTACAGTATTTTCGTTTAAGCCTCATAAGGTCGAGTTCACCTACGTACCGATGTGACATTTCATTCGACTGCAGGATATTTAACTAGTGTACGTGGTCACTTTCATTAGGGTGGTGGTGGGCAGTTGAATTGGAACAAAACCAATGGAGAAAGGCGGGAAAGAGGGGGTAATAACAAGGGTACTATAGTTATTTCAGAAAAAACTCTAACAGAAGATTAACGACTAAATTACTATCAAACTGATAATTAAAACTTACACTCTTACCCATCTAGATATTTAAAAAAATCAATTTCATATTGGTATTTTAAAAACCCACCGATAAATATATATGTACAATTGTACGTATTTTTGGTATAAAATCATATCAAATTAATGACTGCACCAAATTCATTCCCACCAAGAATCATACTCATCTATATACATATACTAAAACCGATGCATTGAAGCCTGGGTGGCGGCATGTGAGTGAATCTGCCTACGTGGCGGCGCGTGAGTGCTTCTCGCAAAACTTTCTCCCTTTAAAAAGGAAAGCTAATAAAAATAATAAGATAGTTCTAATCCATATAATTAAAAATAATTATTTTATTTTACCATTAATTCATATAATTGAATAGATGGAATATAGTATACAAGAGTAAATATTATATAAGGAAATAATTATATCAATATAATTAAACACAATAATAGTAATAAATTTGGCATATACAAATATACAAATTGTCATATAAGTGTATCTTCATCTGGATTATAAATAATCTTTCCAATGGACGGTATATATATAAATTTGGCATATGGACAGTTTATATATCGATTATTTAGTGTGGAAAGAATTATTTATATCAAAATTAATTATTTCATAGTTATTTTATTTATATATATTATTTTTTAGGAGAATGAGTTATTTAGATCTAGATTAATTTTAATCTTATATTTCCACTTATTAGTTTAATTATCATAATGTAATTCATATTTATTTATTTATTTTCATATTTATAATAGGATTTTTTTTTATAGATAATAAGTGAAGTTTTATAATATTGTGTTAATATATTCCCGTGCAGGGAACGGGGCATACACTAGTTTATACTCCCTCCGTTCAACAAAACTTGACGTTTTACTATTCATGCACGCTTTTTTAGGAGCGAAAAACTATATAAAATATCGACTTTGTAAATAATTTTTTTTAACAATTTCGTAGTTATTATTAATAAGTACAAACTTGTTAAAAAAAAATTTTAAAAAAATGAATATTTTATATAGTTTTTATCATTTTAAAAAAACGTGCATGAATAGTAAACGACAAGTTTTGTTAAACGGAGGGAGTATATATATTAGAGCACCCGCATTTAGACCTGTCAAACGGGTCATTCGGGTCGGGTTCGGGTCGGGTCACTTCGGGTCCCGGGTAAAACGGGTCCCGGGTAAAACGGGTCCCGGGTATTTTCGGGTTGACTAGAACCCGGGTTTGACCGGGTTTGACCGGGTTTCGGGTCATTTCGGGTCGATTTCGGGTTTGTCATTTTTTTCTTTTTTAAATTAAAAAAATCACGATTTGATAATTTTGCAATAAATTTTAATTATATATATAAAAAATTAATTATATTTAATTAAAAATCAACCGGGTCACCGGGTCAATCGGGTAAAATCGGGTCAAAATTACCGGGTCAATCGGGTCACCGGGTCGAAACCCAGATGACCCGGAAAATTTCGGGTTTTTCGGGTTCGGGTCGAAAAAATTTTCCGGGTCGAAATTTCCGGGTTCGGGTCGGAAATTTTCCGGGCGGTCGGGTCGGGTCGACCGGGTCGGGTCGTGTTTTGACAGCTCTACCCGCATTGGTTCGAGTTTCTTGAGTTTCTTAACCTCACTTTATCACACTCTTTCTCCTTAAAAACCCAACTTATTTTTTACCCACATCCATAAAAAACCCCATTTGTTATTTATACACTTATAAATAATAACATGAGGTCCCACATTCCCTTTTTCCCACCAATTCCCACCCCCTCTGTCCTCCCTTCTCTCTATCTCTCTCCTTAATTTGGGTTTCTTGGGTTTTTAATATAGTTGCTAATTTAGCAACTCAAAATTGGGTTTTTAAGCTTTCTCTAATATTATAATATTTTCTTATCACTAAAAAACCCACTAAAAACTACCAATGTGGGTGCTCTTATACTTCGTATATATTGACATATTTTTAAAATATTTTATCCAATTTTTTAAAATCTATTCTATCTACTTTTTTGTTTGTAGTTCGAAATCCACGTAATCAATTTTAAGATAATATTTTTCTCAATTTTCTATAAAATAATATTAATATTCTATAATACTTTGGTAAAATTGCAAGCGAGTAATGTTTATTTTTAAATGTAGTAAATTTAACAATATTAAGGTGATGTATGTATTTTATTGGTTGAGGAGTATTTATAATATAAAAAAATAAATGATATATATATATATATATATATATTCTATTAGTATAATATTCGCTGAATATTTTTTTCAAAATATTAAGTTAATTATAATGATTAGGAAAATATTTACCAATTAAAATTATTTATCAAAATGTTTAAAACTGTCAAAGAGACCATAAAAGGCAAACTAATTAAAACTGCAATTTTTTTTTTGAGACTTTAAAACTGCATTTTAACTCCAACTGTTACTGCAAATAGCTAAAATAGTTACAATATTTCTATTGAAAACACATGTTTTTTTTATAATAATTTACCTCTTTCATGCTTGTGTTCATCGACTCTCTTGGCAATATTTTTATAATAAAAATCTCCGTTGAAATTGGAATCAAGAAAGATGGGGAGCTTCCCATGTGAATCCTTTAACATGAATGATGAATCACATTAGAAACGTACATCTGATTCATCACATCAGAAACCTACCCATTTCTGAAGTTTGGCACATGCATTCTGATCGATGAATCGTCACATCAAAAACCTACCCATCTCTGAAGTTTGGCACATGCATTCTGATTAATCATCACATCAGAAACCTACCCATGGCCGGCCACTTGATTCTCAAAACCCCCTCTCATCCACAGTGGCGGAACACAATGGAGGCCAGAGGAGGCCCTGGCCCCCACAAAAAAAAAAAAGAAACTCCGTATAATATGTATACTCCATATGGGGAAAGTTGGACAATGAATGAAGTGACCCCAGTTGCTTGCCGGCCTTCCGCGTCTGGATCTGTCGGAGGCGAAACAGCCTTGGCGTGGAAGGCTATTTTTCAACCTTGCCCGCCAAGCACAAGGATTAAAAAAAAAAAAAAAGATCAGTTTTTTTATTTATATTTTTTATAAATAAAAAAGCTGGTTTTAAATACCGAAAGGACCTTATTTAAATCCCGAAAGGATTAGTTTAAATCCCGAAAGGATCTGCGAAATAATTGGTATTGTAGGTTAAATAATTTTAGCTCGGACTTCTAGTTTGTTCCGGGAGTTTGCACACTTTTTTCTTCGGATGGTTAGTTCTTCCCTTTCTGGCCTGTATTTGTTCCCTCTTTTGGCGTCGGGTCGCAGCTTTGGCGTGGTTACGTTTAGTTCCGAGTTGGGTTGCAGTATCGGGCTTCCTGTATGATCGAGAGGATCGTGGCGGTGTTCGTGGTCTTCGAAGATCCCTCATCTAGGTGGGGGCAACGTCGGTGATCCGCACTTCCTCAGGTTTCTCCCTTTCCGATGGTGGGTTACTGTTCTCCGCCTTCTCGGCGTCGAGACGCCGTGTGAGTCGACGCGCTCTCCCGTGTTCTCGGCATTTGTTTCTCGCCTTGGATCTCCCTCGACTCCTCCGCTGGCTGACAGCTTATATGGGTTCTTAGGGTTGTTTCTTTCATCTGTGATTTTTGTGTGTATATTATGTTGTTTGCTGTACGTTGACGGTTAGCCCGTCTGCCGATTCGTCGGCCTATCGAGTTTCAGGCCTGTCTGAACTCGAATTTTTACCTAATCAAAAAAAAAAAAATGAATGAAGTGGCCCCCACACCCCACTTGACACTTGATTGCATTCTCCTGCCAGTAGTTCATCTCCCCCAATTTCACTGCCAATAAAAAAACAACCATGTATAAAATACAATTTTACAATTAATGTAAAAATATTTTGATTGGTAAAGTAAATAGACCATTACAAGTTCCAATACAATACTCTGTAAATGCTAAAGACCTTTCCTCTCTCCTCCATTAGGCCCTTCCAATTCCAAATACCCGGTATATGAGCATTGTTTGGTGGTCTCTCCTCCATTAGAAACGTACATCTGATTCATCACATCAGAAACCTACCCATCTCTGAAGTTTGGCACATGCATTCTGATCGATGAATCGTCACATCAAAAACCTACCCATCTCTGAAGTTTGGCACATGCATTCTGATTAGGCGAAAATGCATAAAACCACCCTTTATTCACCTTTGTTTGCAATTAACCACCCCTTATTCAAAAATTTTCACTTAACCACCCTTTATTCACCTTTGTTTGCAATTAATCACCCCTTATTAAAAAATTTTCACTTAACCACTCCTTATAACAAATTGTTTGCAAATAACCACCCATCCTCCCATTTTTCTTTAAATTCAACTTAAAAGTAAAAGACGAAAATGCCCCCAAATTTGGTCATTTCGGGTTTTGCGTAAAACGGATCCCGTGTAGATCCGAGTTGACTTGAACTCGAGTTTGGCCCGATTTCGGGTTTGTCAATTTCTATTTTTTAAATTAAAAAAATCACGATTTGGTAATTTTGTGATAATTTTAAAATGCTAAAATTAAAGACCAGATGACCCAAAAAATTACCCGGTTTTCGGGTTCGGTTAGGAAAAAACATTTGGGTCAAAATTTTCGGCTCTTGACCAAAAAAATTCGAGTTGTTCGGGTCGGGTCGACCGGTTCGGATCGTGTTCTGACAGGTCTACTATCAAACATTGCCAGAGGAGGGTGCAAATAAAGCGTCAATGACCGAAAGAGGTGTGACTACATCTGACCTACTAACAGAGGTGGACATAACTTGCATACATTAATGGTAATTTTATATAAATAATAATAAATAAAAACTGTAAATGATGCGGGACCATCCAAGACACCATCCACGACACCTTCGGACACATGTATGCTTGGGGATGGACCTATGATTCGAGCTCGTGAGAAGGAAGTCATCCTCAAGAGGAAGAAGAAGGCTCCACCATGGGAGAAGGTCCAAAGGTGCAAGCTTGATCAAATGACGTTTATTATTCTCGTTCAGCAGATTGACAGCTTTTTCGACGTCTCTGTAAAATGGGTCGTACGGATTCGATATTAATCGGATTGAGGCGTGCCATACCTTGTTGGAACGAGGACGAAGAGATCTACAACTTTGCTGTTGAAGGTTTTTCCAGATTCGACCAATAGCTTGGCCGAAATCCACATTCTTTGAGCTGCTGCTGGATTTGACGGGATTTCACTAAGTGTTAAGCTTCTTTTCAGCTTATGAACATTATTGGGCGAAATTGGGCTTTATTTAAATTGTTAGTTTAAAACCTTATTTACTTATGTTTTAGGTGTTATTTCATTAAGCCCATTAGTTAGTAGATCTATCTTATTCTATCAATTAGGGCCGGCCACCATCAGCCTTATGGCCTATATATTTCGTTACCTTCTATGTAATTCAATTAGAACTTTGATAATAGAAATCTCTCATGATGAGTGTAAACACATCGAGTGTTTGTTGGCTGAATTAGAGCAGTGCTCATTCGCCTTTGAATTGGTATCTATCTCAGCTTGGTTTGCTTTGTGTTCGTCAACTTCGCAAGACTTGGTGATCCTAGTATTCACAAGCCCCCTTCTGGTGCTTCAAGTTGTCCGCTTGATTGTGTCGGATTGTAGAGGCGGGTTGTGTAGGCATTGGTATTGGTTCCTACCCTCTGAGGAGGCCTGGGGTCTCTATCTTGTTCTACATAGATCGACTCAGTCCTTATCAGGTCGTGTCTTTCCATTCTTGCAATTCAATCTCGAGTCTTTGTTCATCTTTATTCGAGTCTTTGCATTCTTGATCGATCTTGAACTGTTCTTGGTCGAATCTTGAGAGTCTTGTTGAGTTCTTGATCATTCTTGGTGTTTCTTGCGTTTCTTGTTTAATCTTGCTGCGTTCTTGAGTCTTTCTTGCTTGTTGTCGAAGATCGGACCAACCCACGGCTAACCCCGTATCAGTAAAACCAAATTTAGGTGCATTTTCGTCTTTTACTTTTAAGTTGAATTTAATAGAAGTTTAATTTAAAGAAAAATGAGAGGATGTGTGGTTACTTGCAAACAATTTGTTATAAGGGGTGGTTAAGTGAATTTTTTTTAATAAGGGGTGGTTAATTGCAAACAAAGGTGAAGCTGGTTCATCTGGCTTTTGCGGACGACCTACTATTATTCTGTAGAGCGGATAGGAGTTCAGTGAGAATCCTAAAGGAATGCTTGGACAGATTCTTTGCGGCGTCTGAGTTACGTGCAGGACAGCTACCAGTGCGATACCTAGGAGTGCCTTTATGACGATTTGTTTGCAAAGTTCGGGAAGTACATACATGCTTGGACAGAGAGAAAACTTTCATATGCGGGAAGGTTACAGCTGCTGCAAGCGGTAATGGGAGGCATAGTTACATTCTGGAGCCAGGACATTCTGTCACCCAAAGGGGTGATACATAAGTTGAATGTAATGCAAAGAAACTTCCTCTGGAATGGCAGCAAAGAAGGAGGTCGAAACCTTGTGTCATGGGATGAGGTGACAAGTCCTTATGAGGAGGGTGGTTTGGACATAAAGGAGATTCTAGGATGGAATAAGTGTCTTTGCTAAGCTGATTGGGCATCTGGGTGTGATGGGCATCTAATAACCTGCTGCGTGGAAACTCTGTGTGGGATGTTGGCCCAAGAGTAGATGATTCGTGGGCATGGTGGAAAGCGCTGTTGGCTGTCCGAGATGAGTTGAAGGCACAGCTAGCAACGTCTTCTACTCAAGGGGACCTCGACTTAGCAGCAATCATGACCCCGGCAGGACGAATTTCTAGCAGTAAAGGTGTACAACATGGTGTGTCAGCAGGGTGAGTTTTGTGGATGAGGTGACATGATATAGAAGCGAGCTTAGTGCAAAAGATGGTCCTTGGTCGTGTGGCTGGCAGCAAGGAAAAGGTTGCAAACCGGGCGCATAGTTAAGCACTGGAAAGGCATAGATGCAGCTAGCTGCATATTCTGTGGAGAGGAGTCAGAAGACCACCTATGGCTTGAGTGCATATAGTTTGGAGATGTATGGGGGTGGACATACGACTGTCTACCCTCATGGAATGGCTGCGCTGGTTTCCTGAAAAAGTTCAGAAAAGTGCAATCTTCCAAGGGAAGCTGATTGGAGAGCCCGGAATAGGAAGATCTTTAGGGGGATAAAATGTACACCTAGTGAGTGTGCAAAAGAAATCAGTGTAGCCTGTAAAAACAGGATTTCCATCGAGTGTAAGAGCAAAACACCGATGGAAAAATGATGAGTTAGGCGGTTACTTGTTGACAGTAGATAGAGTAGATGCGTGGGTGGGAGGAGTACAGGGGAATGACTAATGAGTAACTTTTTTATGTTTAGGAGTTTGACTTTTGGAAGCAAAATTTTTTGTAAGGTATAGGGAAAATTACAAAAATTAATAAAGGTCACTTAGGAACAGAAAACAACACCCATTATGAGCAAAGTTTCATTTAACAACTCATTTTTCAGCTGAAACGCTAATTGTTTCCGGATGAAAGTTCGTAGCGCGTGGACAGCATCTGGGTCTGCGATATCCATACGGTCCATGACCTCACCTTCACGGAAAATACATACGAAATGAGTCAGAAGCTAAGACAAAATCCGGATATTTTGTATGTGGAAACAAGATAAAGAATCTTTCTACGCATACTTGTTCAACCTCGAGCATTGCAGCAGCTGCCTCAGTAGCCTTCCTCCATTGATCTGCATGCACCTTCAACATCCTCATCTCGGCTTCTAGTTCTGCATCGCAACTTGTGTCACATATAGATGTTCCGCAAACTTCTTAGCTCTATGGCTGCTCGTTCGCAACTCTGCAACTGCTTCTTTCGCCTTTTTCAATTTTCCACCAATGCCGCCTCCTTGAGGTTTGATTCTGACTTTGCTCTCTCCACAGCTTCATAAGCACTCATGATTTGAAGTGTGCTTTGGATATATTCATTCTGGTACCTCGCCTCAGATGCCTCCAATGCCAACTTCAACTGTCCTGCCTCGGGTTTTAGCGAATCAATCTTTATGTTGAGCTTGTCTGCCTCCTCAACCTCATGATCATCCGTAGGTTTCTTGGAGGTCACAAGCACCTCCAATGTGTTCACTTGCATCTTCAATTGCTCTAGTTCCTAAGCTAGGGTGTTGTATCCTTCCTTTGTTTCCAAGCTATCTGACCGAATTGCTTCCACAACTTCAGTGGCTGCTTTCAGCTGCCTTTGAGTGTCACTGAGCCTTTCAAGACCGCGAGCTTCGGATTCCTTAGCATCCTCTAGCAGCTGGTGCTTCAATTCCTCGACCAAGTCTACAGTTTCCGAGAGCTCAACTCTTAGGCTTTGGACCTCCTCATGTGCAGACTCAGCTGCTTCTTGAGCCTTTGGACCTCATTCATGGCAGACGATAGAGCCACACTGTCTGCAGCATATTGCTTCTAGAGAGACTCTAGCTCGGACTGCCATGATCGGTCTCTTTCCTGTGATATTGTAAGAAGCTCATGGAGTATAGCCTCCTAGGATTCAGAGAGGCTTGCTCTTTATTTGTTACTGTCATAAAAACTGAACAAGACCTTCTATAAAGGTTTCCTGTAATTATTACAAATATTTTAAGAAATAATAATAATTAAGAGACAATAATGATTAGTTCTTAAGTTTGAATTGCCAATTTAATAAAGATAAACAAAATGGAAATTTTCTTACTTTAAAGAAGTTCAACACAATAAATAATTTTCGTGGAATAAATTAGAGCAAATGAGTCCAGTTTTCCAAGAAATTTTCATCTCCTGAATTCAAAAGGGTTCACTTCTGCTAAATTACAGGAAAAGGTGAACAACTGGCAATCTATTTCACAAGCATAACACTGGAACTAATGCACATGATATGAGCCAAATATTTGGAGTAACTTGGATTATAATAAAACATACCTATCTAGAACATCTCATTGACATTAAGAGCAGTTTCAGCTGACGTTTTCATGAAGAAGAGCAAATTCTCCTCTGCATAACCACGTTCTTCCTGTCAAGTCATCAATTTAAACGACGTTAAACACCTAATTTGGAAAATCAGTTGCCAACCATAGGGTGCAAAATACTATTCCAAAACAGGCAATTAGGTGGTCGGAAAATTAGTGACTTCTTATATAATAAAAGGAGGTGTTATTCATTTATTTTGTTTGGAATACATAGAACCTAAAAAGATAGAATGATTAATCTGTTTATTATATTTTTCTTTTATAAGAGAAGAAAATGAAATAAATAAACTCCTCATCATTTCCTGCTTCTCCATGGACTCATATGAGCGGAAGGATCCAACCTTCAATTGTTCATTGTACCATTTTGCAATAAACAAGAGGCCTATTACAAAAGTATCAAATCCTGATGAAATCATATTTATGAGAAAACCAATTATACTCTATAGTTCTTCACTCAATAATTTTTGAGACTGTACATAACTTCAGGTTCTTTTCGTGTCCAGTTGTGAGTAGCAAACAAGTATTACATCATCGTGTGCAAATAAAAAAAGAGAACGTTATAACTTTAGCAAACATTTAATTTCAATCATCCATTGACCAACTAACACTTCCTTTCTCAATTTACAGTTTTAAAGCAAATAAGAACTGAAGAGACCATTAAAGAGGGCCAATCATTGTGAAGATAAGATATCTAACAAATAACAATGGTCAAATTATATCAAAATTGGTTTATTTTGGTCTAAATCAATATATAATGTTATTCACTATAAAAAGTTTCAGATAAAGTGGCTGGCAAAAATAAAAAGTTACAAATAAATCTTATAGGGATATACTAAACAATACGATTCTGTTATGGTATAACTATGAATAAAATAATATATAGGACAAGAACAAACAAGTAAAATAAAAGTCAAGGCAAGATAGAATTGGGGGGAGGGGGGTGATGAATCAGAGAACTACAACATCCAAATGAATGAACAAATCTTAAGACCCTTTTTTACATAAAATAGAAATAATTTATACGATATAAAAATTCAATTTTGATATGACAAGTCAGATATGTACATAAACCAAATTTTACTTGAATCGTCTATTACCTGAATGTACTCAATAGATTATGATAATTCTTGAGCGGGTATTGTCAATCAAGCATGTAAATCTTAGATGCAATGTGCTGGACCAACCAATCAAATCCATCGAGCAAGGTGTCAGCAGTGTATGCCCTGCAGCCCATGATTTTCCAGTGTCTGGTTTTGCCCATCGTCTCAGAGTTAAGCGCCTAATACAGTACAGTCAGATAGCATTAAAAAGAGAATGGAAACAAGTGTATGACCTTTCAGTTACAACATTACAACTTACAAGAAGTGGGGCATTCAAAAGAGAAGTTGTTATTCCTATGTTTAGATGACAGAACGCATCAAGCTAGCATGTTTCCACAAGTAGCTGACTTACAATGCTCAACTGAAAAATTAGGGCAAATAGCTCTCAAATGAAGGGAAAAAATGACAAAATTAGTTGCAGGAAACAGATCAAATGTATCTCTAGCAAATACGGGAAGAAGTTGAGTTTATACTTGGATTATAAATCACCACTACTGTCTATTGTCTATTTGTTACCTTAGTTGAATCAACTGGGATTTTTGTTTTGCCTTACGATTGAGAAAGGGTTGGTTCGAACTTTGCCTACTTTGCTTGAACTTTGTCTTATTTTGAATACGAGTTGTATACAACATAACTACACAAGTGCTGACCTTCCCAGTAGTCAACTCTTTCTCTGATTGGGCATAAAACATATCCAAAAACGCCAAATATCATGCTTGAAACACAGTGACACCTCCTGCAAGATAAAAATAGAAATGCTTAGAAATCAAGAGGAGGCTAAAACCCCTAATCTGAATAAAACGAAATTCAATTAAGGAAATAAGTGTAACTAAATCACAACTAAAACAGAAAATTAAGGTTCAAGTGTAGCTTCAGTTGGGAGTAAACAAAGCATCATTTTATATTCCTATATCAAAACATAAGTAACTCATCTAGATTATGAAAAGCTTCAATCTTAATCATTCAGCTAAATTGAACCAACAACCAATCCACAAAAGCAAAACACAACTAAGAGCTGCAATGGCAAAAGGCAAACCTAATCTAACAGCAACATCAGAAGAAGGGAGTGAGGGGAGGAATTTCCGATCATCTACGCTCAGATTAACAACCAAAGCTCCAAGAACACCAAATTTGGGACATGAGAAGAAAAATTGCATGCAAAATCGATTCCAAAACAAGAAAATCAAATCCCCTAATGAACCTAATTCGATCACTGAAGCAGCAAACAAAGTTTAAAAGAAGAAAAAAAAAAGTAGGTCGAATTCATACATGTGAATTAGACAGAAGAACGGTAATTGCGGACCTAAAAGGCTGACACGAGGAGGATGACTAAGATAGGGTAGCTGGGCAGAGGGGTAATGAACAACAACTGAATCAATATTATGAATTCCTGAATAAGAATAATTAAAAAACACAAATTTGTAATGTGTTATAGAAAATCAATTTGAAGCAATACCTTATAAATTGTGAGGTACTTACAGCCTTTGGGAACAAATTGTGAGGCACGTCCCAAAGTAGCAGGTGTAGAAGAATAATTAGGGCAGTTTGATTTTGACGCTTAATAAATTAGGGTTTCCTCAGATGTGGGAAAGGAATCATAATCAAGACCAAAGAGGAAGATACTAAATTGGTAGAATTACAGGTGGCAAAAATCCCGATTTCATGGGTATGAAGTGGTTTTTATTTTCCATTTCATTTGTTTCTTCACTTAGCCACCAAGTGCAGGATCTATACCTAGAAGGCTAGAACAACTGAATATCAAACCCAAGAACTAAGAAAAACACGAAAAAAAAACTGGCTAGTGATTAGGAAGCCCCAATTCTTTAGCAAGGGCCTATACCACTACACTCTTTGGTTAGAGAAAGAGGGAGGTCAAGGCTTGTGATGACACAACAGTAATAGTTGTATCGTCTAGACAAGGGGGTCTACATATTGAGTAACAGTGAAATAGATAAACATCTACAGTAGTCTAAGATTTGACTGGGATCAAGAGGTATGAGACAGGAAAACCATTAACACTTCTATCTGTTACATTTTATAGAAGCAAGAACAGTTAATGTCATCTATTATGTCATCCTCTGAATAATTCTTTTTAGCACCCAAACATTTATCAATTATACAAAGAGAGTAAAGCAAGCAGACCAGATCAAAACAAGGAATGTATCATAAAATTAATCAATAAATCATTATGGGGAAAAACAGATTCTGAGGAATTAGGCAAATTATGGGGAAAAAACAATGAAATCAAACGGAGTGTATTAAAAACAAAGCAAACCTGAGCTTTCTGAAGAAACATGCCTGAACTGGTCCGAAACTCACTCGGTATACTCTTACCGGATTCATTATCATCCACCATTGATTTCTGTAGGTTGTCCTTGGCCTAACAAATTGACGCACAATACCAAATGGAGAAATTTTGAAGTCGTCACTAATTCAAGAATAACATATTTCACAATAAGCACTTGAGCTTGAAATGAGTTTGAATGGATGGACAAGATACTGAAGAGAAGGAGAAGAATTCATTTATGAGTTCTTACCAAATAAGATGCTTGTTGAGTTCTCCGAGCTGGTAGGGACATGAAATAGAAAAATTCCAGCAACAGAGAGCGGGATCTTATTAAGTTAGCTGACAAGGCTGCAAATTTTCAACAGTCAAAGGCCCTGTAGTTAAATCCATATACATGAACAAAATCTCTTAACAACCCGCGAGCTAATATACATTTTAATAAACTACATGTTTCAGGGAGACCCAGATTGTGCTGATGAATAATTTAAATCGTGTGAGTTTTCAGACAGTCGGTTTTCGAGTGAGAAAAATCTGGTGTGACAACGTACCTATATGTAGTGGCGCCCATCTGATGCAGAAACCACATAGAAGTAAAGCTGATGGCCAACCCTGAGAATCCACTAAGTGTCATCACCAACCAGAAGCTGGGCAGCTTTAAAACGGGTATGCAATGCCACATACTGCATTATTCACATGAAAAATCGCTTGTCAAACCAAAGAGAAAGGAGTAAAATTTGATGTCACTACCTGAAGAAAAGGTCTACTCACGTCTCTAATAGATAATCAACCTCGTTAAATATGACAGCAAGCACCAGACCTAAAGGCAAGGAAAGGGTGTTATTCAGCATGACTTTATTTGGTCCAAATTTTCTCAATAACAGTGAATATTTAAATCATATTCAACCAAGCAATCAGATTATATTGGGTACCCCATATTGATCTCATTCTTATATCAAACCCACCTCACAACTGACAAGAAAGGTGCAGAAACTTGAACCTAGTATGCACTTTGTGGTAATCATTATCATAAAAGGGTGATGCCTAATGGGAACTTACCAATGTAGTAAGTGTAGGTATGGTTTCTAAGTTGGGGTGACTGCTATCAACTGTTGCCTTTTGCTTGAACTTTGCCTTATTTTGAATACGAGTTGTATAGAAGTACAGAACATAACTACACAAGTGCTGACCTTCACAGTAGTCAACTCTTTATCCGCTCAGGTATAAAAACTCTTAACATATCCCAAAATGCCAAATATCATGCTTCAAGGCCTGCAAGGGTATAAAACTCTTTACATATCCCAAAACACCCTGAGTGCATTATCAAGTCACATGTCTGAATTCAAAATTCTAAACAAGCACTAATTGTAAGTTTGGGGATAATCTTTGTTACACATTTCAACAAACACCTTGAGTGCATTATCCACTCAAACGTCTCAATTCCAAAATATCTCAAATAAGCTAGATGAGGGGCTCCTAATCACTCATCAAGAACAAATGAAACGGTCATTCCTAAAAGATACCATAACTGGCAATGACTCTTTTAAACAAGATTAACAAAAAATATACACATAAAATTACAGGACGTAAATTTTCCAGAGGATATATATGCATGGTGATTAAAAAAAGAAGGAAAGTTATGGATAGGGTTGCACAGGAAAGATTATAAGCCAAATATAGTAAATCAAAGCTTTAATTACGTGGCACGGCCATTACGTGAATATTAAACAGGTTTTTGAAACTTACACATGAAGAGAAAATCCATTTGGTTAGCAAATCTCTCTCTTAAACTCTGTGATTTTTGTCTCCATCTTTCTCTCAACTCCTATATAAATCTTCATCTTCAGAGGCAGCAGCAGCCACATTCACCATAAGTACCAAATATCCTCCTGCATTTCCATACAAATTAAACAAAAAAAAAAACAAATAACAAAAATAAGGAGATAGTGATTCTTCATAGTCCACCACCAAGGGAAGAACACAAGGGCTTATATAAGACAGATTGCGATAAATTCAGAGTGCGAGAGAGGAGGAGAGAAGGGGATGTGTGGATCATTTGCATTTATCCTTCCTACCTTCTTTCCTGCTCTACTGCTCTCTTGCATATTCCTCAGAGGATATAGGAAGCCATGGATGAGAGTTTGGCTTCCACCCGACTCCATGGGATTGCCTTACATAGGTCTTCAGCTTTACTCTCAGGACCCAAATGCCTTCTTTCCACAAAACAGAAAAGGTATATATTCTTCTTTTTTTATTATGAATCAAGCTTATGCTTGAATTGTGCACCGCGATTTACCTCCTTCACAGGGTTCAGGGCGCATGGATGGAGCGTTATCCAACTCATGAGTATGAAACATATATGTATATGCTTGGAACAGGCATGGGGTGATATTCAAGACCCACATACTTGGATGCCCATGTGTGATGCTGGCTAGCCCGGAAGCGAACAGGTATGTGCTGGCAACACACGCTCATATGTTCAAACAGTCATCTACCATGCAGCTCCCACATGATTGGCCCCTCTGCCTTGTTCTTCCACTAAGGAGACTACCACATGCGGCTCCAGAAGCTGGTCCAAGCCTCCTTGTCACCAGAATCTGTCTGCGCCTTGGTTCCCGGTGTTGAAGTCATTGCTATCTCCACCTTGGACTTGTGGGTCGAGGGCTGAGTTATCAACACCTTCCATGAAATGAAAAGGGTTAGTGCTTTTTCAGGAATGAACCATAATATTTTTTATTTTTTTTTGGTGAGATGATGATTGAGTTAAATTTTAACGGGTAGCAAAACTGCAATTTGCATTTGAGTTAAATTTTAACGGGTAGCGAAACTGCAATTTGCATTTGAAGATGATAATATTTTTATTTTTTTTTGTAAGAATTTGTTGGGTCATCTTCTGAACTCTGGAGATGAAAGAGGAATAGTGTTAACTGAAGATCAGATTGCAGATAATGTCATAGGAGTTCCGTTTGCAGCTCAAGACACCACAACAAGTGTTATGACATGGATCATCAAGTACCTCCATGATAACCCAAAACTTCTAGAGGTTGTCAAGGTAAAGTCTAGAACAAACTAATAGACCCCATGTTTTGTTCCTTTTTAATTTGCTCTAAAAATAATAATATTGTTGAGCCTTGTGGACCAAGAGGAAGACACATCTAGAAGAAGTTGTTTCTACCACTTTCAGTTTGGTTTTCCTTTTACCGCTATAGCTACCAAGAAACTGGTTGAAATATGATTTGTTTTGTTTTGTTTTTTTTTTGTCATGACAGGCTGAACAAAAGGCCATATATATGAGTCAAAACAATGAAGGTGAAAGGCCATTGACATGGGCACAGACAAGAAAGATGCCTCTTACTCATAAGGTAAGTCATCGGTCAATAAACCTCGAAAAAGAGAATAAGATGATCATCTGGACAAATATATTCTGTTTAATGATGTGATACTGTTTTTTTAATGGCATCAGATGGTGTTGGAGAGTCTGAGAATGGCAAGCATTATATCTTTCACATTCAGAGAAGCAGTAGCAGATGTAGAATACAAAGGCAAGATGCTCACTCCCCACACCCGAAACGGTTGATACAAACAAATTTCAAGAGACAAATTCATGGAAAGTAAAATCAGAACAATCCGGTCCAAACTTTCTCTCCTCAAATGGTGAAGGCAATGTTTCACCTGAAAAATATGTGTAACTGGTGACCATTTAGTAGTGTATCTTCCAGGATTTTCTTCTTCTAGTTTTTTATGCCCTCGGAATCTAGAATTATCATACAGAAACAAAGAGCACCCATACACACAAGCTACTCCAAATGGCATAATGCCATGAGACATTTTTTGTTTATTTCCCTAAAATTGTTTTTGGACTCAACTAAATGCACGAATCTTAAAACAGTAAAATATAAATCAACTGTCAAATGTTCTTAAGTATTCTCCCCCATCAGTTCATCCTTATCAACTAATACTTACCAAATAAGTCATAGATAGGCTGGTTAATTAGGAATGGAAACTATAGACCCGTGATAAACCAACCATTTTATATTACTACTAAAGCTGAAATAGACATCTCCCTAATATTAATTTGTTGTTGGGAGATACACATGAAAACAGTAAATATGGAAGAAGAGTCTTACCTTCACCTGATGTTCCACAAAGATCATCAAGGTGCACCTCCTGCAACATACCAATTGGCCGCAAGGAACAAATGCTGATTCCCTTCACCTTCTAAGGCACAAGACGCATAGCTGCCCCTCGGGAATTCCATCCTCTTCTTCTTCACCTTCGTCTTGTACTAATATCTCAACTTCATGGGCTTCTTCCTCAATCCTCCTGGCTCGTTGCTGCCTCCCCTTCCATCTGTTCCAGTTCCTGACACAAGGACGAAAAATTATAAAGATTATATGTTCTTCAGAGTAGGCCTTTTATAGACAAAAATATACTATAGCTGATAGTTTATTGTGTCTAATTACAACTTTAAATAAAATCGAGAAGTCTTTGGGCAAAAGCGAAACTGTGGAAAATTCAGTTAACTAAAGATGAGATACACAGATTAGTAAAAGTATTAAATCATGGTAAAAATGAATGAATGAATATTTGTCTACAAGAAGAAAAAAAGGTACCTTGTAACTGCATAAGCAAGTATACCAACTGAAATGGAGCCAATGACAATACTGCTCCACATCAACATCTTCATTCTGAAGGAGAGATCCGTAACCATCTCTTTCTTACCCATTACAGAAGTGCAGAGACACGCCATCAATTAGTCACAGTTCATGAAAATTACAGCATCTTACCCAACAACTGTGAAAACGAAGTAAAGATGTAGATCTATGTCCATCTGCCCATGAGTTGCAGCACATTACAAAACTGAACATCTAAGCAAATTAAATAAACATACAGGTTAAAGAGTCAAACAGTCATCTAGCATGATTTGTTCATAAAGAACTCTTGTGGCAAACCCATCGATGTACAAGAAAACACGAAAGAAATAAGTAAAGGAGAGGAACCTAGCCTGCCTGTTTGAGCAGCTTGTCTGCTTCCTCTGGGCCTCGGCTTCCAGGCTTGTATGGGCTGGGCTTCATCTTCCCTTCGTCGATACTGTGCAAGTGAAGATCTCCCAGGCAGCCTGCAGATATCAAGTACAAATATGCACAAGTTAGCACCTGGATTAGAAATCTCAAATCTGGATGCAAGGTGCGACTGTTTTTCACAGTACCTTCAGCTCGTCTCTGCGAACAAAGTGCTGTTGATCACCCTTTATTCTGAGGAAAAATAAGTCAATAGTTAGTTATCCGGGCATGAGTATTGGAGAACATTTTCACTATGAATGAATGAGGTATAGAATCACATTAAACCAAAGACAATCGGAGCAGAACTCAAACACAATTAAGCTTTTGGAAAATGAGGATTCTTACGTGTCTAGAATTACACGTTCATAGGCCTGGGATGGCAACATCTTGATATCTATATCGTTGCCTGTATGATAAGTCTAATTCGCTTTGTACAGTCGACATTTCCAAGCCAGGCTGCTTAACCTGTAGGAGGACACAACGTCAGTTCATCTTTTCAATTGAAATCTACAGTCTTTGACATGCAAGAGATGAATATGGCTTTTTTTTTCCTGACAAAAAGTAGGGTAGCACCTAGCAAGCACTATTCAATTCAAAATGGGCCAACATGTAAAAGAAGAAACAACAAATTCTCATGAGCTATGACAGTAAGACCCTCATCAGCGACAGATAGATAAAAAGGGGCTCCCCTTTTCCATGGAAAATTCATGAATGAGAAAGCCCATATTCCCAACCTAATTACTCCCAAAGGAGCGAAGAAAGAAACGACAAATGAATTAAGTTCAAAGATATGTTATCAACTGCTAGTTGAGGCAAACAAAGTCACATTTCTTTGATGCTTGAAAGAACTGAGCAGAGTTGTTGCAACATAATAGAAAATTCACAAATGAGCTTAAGATCCAACAACATACTGTAAGCTTCATACATTGCTTCTGATGGTTGTAGTCATATAACAAATTCATTTCGGCCCTGCTTTTTACCTGGGGAAGAAAACAAGAAAACTTACAATATTTAAGCACACAAACGACATAATCATGAAGAATTTGTTTTGGTTTGCATCAAAAGAGAAGAAAAAAATTAGCAATACACGACACTTTTCAGACTCTTCCTGATGTAGAAATAAGTCACATATGAAATAATTATAATAAGAATCGGGCAATATAGGTGTATTTAGGGTCAATCTGATAACTTCACAAACAGATTTCTGATTCTATTTTATGCACAATGTGATATAACTTGCAAATTCAAATCCAGATGTTGGAGGACAATACAAAGAATATAAATGAAAGAGGGAACTGGTGAAGACCGATGACTACAGCAGAACAATGATAACATACATTTGAAAATGTCACCAGGAACATCCTTAAATTGAACACGTATTTCGGCTTTTCTAGAAGCTAGTGCCTTTCCTGCTTTGAGTATAAATGGAACACCTGCAACATAGATTTTGCCAAGACGTTAGTTATATTTCATAGGGGCACTGGTAAAGTATGATACATGATGTGTGAATCCTTAAAGGAAGCATACTACAGACTACTGCCTCATAGTCAAAACATCTCATTAAGATAGTTCCATATGATGTCTTCAATGCTGTTGAGGCAAGCTCATGAGGAAGGGGACTATAGTTCCAAATGAAACAACACATCATATAATGGAAAATAAGGTTATTTTGAGTGAGAAACTGCACCTTCCCATCTTTCATTGTGAATCCGCAGAATCACAGTTGCAAAGGTTGGAGTATTTGAATTGTCGGGAACAGTAGGATCTGCTGTGTAGCCTTCATATTGTCCAAGTACAACCTCCTCGTCTCTTATGTGTAATACTGATTGAAGAACCTAAAAGTAGAATCCGAAATTTTTATTAAGAGAGTGTTAACACGAACTTCTTTATCTAATTTGCTTAATCATATACCTTGACTTTTCATCCCGAATATGGTCCAGTTTCATGGAAACAGGCTTCTCCATTGCAACCAAACAAAGCACCTGCAAAAATTAACTGAAATTAGTAGAGAAGGAAAAATGCATTTGCTCATCTTGTAAGGGTTCAAACGCTAGCTAGGACATCCTGCAAAATCTGTATGCTTAAACTGGACCCCAAACAGTGACAAAAGCCATCCCATAAGAATAACCATGTTTGTCAGTCTGACACTTGCAAATTTGCAATAGGAAAATTCTTTCACACCTAAAAGCGGTGCTCAGTCCCATTGAGCAGCAAACAAAGCAGAAAAATCATGGCTACAATGCATTACTCTTTGAAAAAAATTTAACAGAGTTTCAGTCGTATGTTACATCAGGTAAAAGTCCATGTGATCATCGATATGCAACTACTGGGCCAAGTTCCATACATGATATAGCATTGATTAGAAAAATATTTGATAAATAACTTGCAGTTAACAAAATGAAGAATTGACATTTGATCGGGGTTTGTAGAGTAACAGATTTCTTCTCTTCACCGTGATCGAGGTTTGTACATTCACCTATTTAACAGAATTCACCATGAAATGATCACTCAATTCAATCATAGGAATAGCTAAGAACGCAGTAAACCATGCCTTTTGGTGTTGTAGATCTCTTCATTGTAATGTCAAGTAAGGTAACTGACAATGCTGGGACAGTGTCCATACTTCGATTGATTCAAATTGTCGTATTCATCGAGAGGAGCATCGTAATCTTATTATGTGGTGATGTAAGGACCGCCATAGGTGCGACCGACATTGGTATCTCCATCACTCCATGGTACTATATATATGACATTACAATACAGTAAAGCTTTGTTACATTTCTAAAAAATTGAAGGAAAGACTTAGTTATATGATTGATTGCTTACCATGTAGTAGTTCTGTAAGGTTCTGGACCGCGAAAGAGAGATCCTATGCTGTTTTATGTGGATCTTTGCTGCCTCAATTCATTAATATATAAATAAATTTTATAAAAACATGTTTTGTTCTAAATTCATAATTTTATGAAAGAAAAATTGAACACACCACTTGGTCCAGTTCTCGGTCCACATTTTGTATAATACAGTTGTGGTTTGGATGGAACTGATCACAATATTAGCTATTGCAAGTGGTGATCTGCACATGAAAGATTGTACAAATTTGAATTAGAAATTGGAAAATATAAAGGCCTATGTAAATAAAAGAGATTATTTTAGTTTACGAAAAACCAATAAACAGACAGCAAAGAAGAGAAAGATGTGGGTTGAAAAATCAATAAACCAAAAAATAGAAACTACAATAGAAATGAGGATAGAACACAGGAGTCAAATGAATTAAACCATTTCTAGATAAGAAATAAATGAAGATGTGAAAGTATCTTTTAATTATCTGAAAAGATTAAATTCGCAGATGACATGTAAAATATACAATCCAAGCTATGAAGAATGCTAAGAATGTGTAGCTGGTGAGACTGAGATATGCAGTTTATGCACAAGTCAGTCCCCTCCTTATTCGAGTCAGTCAACAAGGCGCAGACTGACACACTGATTTGCTCATTTTGAAGTATCGAGGCTCATGGCAAAGGCTTACCTAATCTGCAGTTCTAGCTAGCTGTGCAAATGGAGCTGCAGCCGCATCACTGGTTCGAACAGAAGTCCAAGAACGCCATGAATTCGTTGTCCTCGATCATCTTGATGCTCTTTTCGATCCCGACAATCCCTGCAATAATGGACCCGTTACGAAATAAGAAGCGATGTATATAGAATGGATCCTTTTCCAAAGAGGGGATTTACTCATAGTGATGACGCTTGCAAAGATCACAGCCGAGAGTATGAAGACGATGAGTGACGCTCTTTTGAGGAACGCAACCAGTTTTCTTACGAAAAATTGTCCCCAGAAGCCACCTAGGATTGACACCGACATCAGGTACAATGCTGCAAATACATGGGATCAAAATCATGGCAAAGTATGTATCTGTATGGTTACTGATGATAGGCTCGGAATGATGTAATTGAGATCATACCAAATGGGATTGGTAACCTTCTAAGAAAGTAAAACTCTACTACTGATAAGGAGGATGAGAACATCATCACGAAAGTTGCTGTTGCACTGGCAACCTGTATAACCGAAAAGAAACTATCAGATTACTCAAATGTCCTTTCTGGGCTTCAATGGTTTGTTTATGCATCAGTTCCAAATAAAACAGAGTTGATTGTTGTACAAGGTATGGAAATAAGGAGTAGGTAATAGGGTTCCATCTACTTGCATATTATGTAATAGGGTAGTGCACATGATCATGAGATTAACTAAATAGACAACCATATGACTTTGATCTTTGTGTGTGCCGCAAGTGATTATACTATGTTAAATGTAAGAGTATGCTTTGCCTGCATGAGATGGGATCAGAGCCAAAACTACACCTCGGGGCTCAGGTAGTGTAATGTTTTTTTAATCAAACGAGATCTCAGGCTAATTCCACTGTTATTCTTAATTAACACAAGATCTAATATAGGCTCATATGATAATGCAGGTTCTCCAAAGAAAGGGGTTCCAGATCCAGAACAGCAGAACACATCAACTGTAAAAATCATGACAAAACCTAGTAAATAACTAAATTTCTCTTTTAGCTAAATTTCTACTAAACAAATGCCAATTCAAGAGTGCAAAACCTAGCCAGTCCATTAAGGAGTTCAATTTATAACAAGATAATTCAAGCATTGATGACTAATTACAGTACTTAGAAGAAATCATTAAACTCCCAAAAGGAGAAAATCAAACAAGTGAGGTGAATTGCGGGTTTGTATCAGCAGATCTTAGCTGAAAATTTGTTGCCAAAAATAGATAGGGCATGGAATTAGACAAAAGACCCAACAAAAATGAAACAAATAAATCTACCATTAATATAGAAAACAAATGGCAAGAACTGGAATTGAAATGCAATTGAAACAAAATAGATAGAGACAAAGATAACCCACTTGTACGCTTGTTTGCCCGCTTAGCGGTCGTAATTGGGAGCCTATCAGTCCTCTTCACCATTCACAGAGAAATCTGCACCAAGACAATCAAAATTACAATACTTTCAACCTCTAATCGCAGAATGAAGAGATTAAAGAAAATCGAAAGAAAAGGGAAGAAATTCACCTTCCAGATGGACGTACGGAGGTTTCTTTACAGAAACGAATCCGAGGGTTTAGGCCACCCAAATCCAGGCAGATCAGTGGATAGCACCTCTGGATTCTGCGATTCGGTCCCCAATTGGCAGATGCTCATCTTCGGTCCAAAATTAGACTTATCAACCATCGAAGATGTGACAACTGGAATTGAGACTTGGGGTAAAGAATTACTAATAATCTAATATTCAAGGTTAATTCAATTGAAAGTCGGACTCATTTGCTTGCCGTTGGAGTGACTCGTTAGTAAAACTTATTCCAAAAAATATGTACATAAATAAAAATAATGAAATAATGGGATATCGGTCATTAATTTTGAAATAATGGGTATCTATATATATAACCTTAATTTAGAAGACTTTGCTTACGTGTCAATCTTAGAGGAGTTTTAGGAATATTGATCAATTATGTTTTTTTCCTTGATTTTTTTATTTCTTCTTTTCTCTTTTTTTCCATCAATTTTTTTTAATCCACCATTCTCTTTTATTCCTAACATATTTACTAACAATTGGGCTTAATTCAAAACATTAAATTCAATCTAATATAACCATTAGGCTTAACTCACATTTATGTACTAACTATTGAGCTTAATTCAAAATATTGTGTGATACATCACATTTAAATGCATGATTCAAATTTCAAAATTTCTAAAAAAGTTACAATGATATTGATATTATTATTACTGGGTGATTTAAAATATCTGCATTTATGTATTATACTTTAGTCGAGATATAAAAAAAATTCAGAATTATAAGATACATTTATGGTAAAGTTTTTTATCTTAACTTTTATTAGTATTTTATAATATATTTATATATATTATTAATATTTTAGTTTTAAAAAATCGCGCCATGACGCGGGAATTGTACTAGTTATATATTAAATTAATGAATAATTAGTTTTCAACGTTCATACAAATGGAACTTTATGTAATTAAAGATAATGGATTTGCAATTAATAATTGAAATTTTACTAAATGAAATATGTAAATAAAGTTTTATATATACTGGATCTGCATAAAAAGTTAAGAAAGCTAAAAATGGTAAAATGGATGGATCATGTGATAAAAAAATAAAGGGTAAACTGGGTAAAATCACCTCTTAAATATAGCATATTGCTTAAAATCTCCATTTAAATTCAATATTGTAGAAAATCACCATTTATATTGTTTGCTAAAGACCACCCCGTCTTTATCTGCCGTTAGAGTTTCGTTAAATGTCTTTGAAAAACCCAAAATTACCACTATATGCATATCATTTTTTTGTCATCACTCACTCTCCGCCTATCTTTCTGTACATATGTACAACTCCACACACACTTTTTTAATTGAAATTATTCGACAATTCTTACGGTCCTATACTAGGCCCCCTTCAATCCATGCATAAATCTCTCCACAACTCCTATGCGAGATCCCCTTCAATATCGCGCGCCTCACCATATGATAAGGGTATTTTGGTAATTTACCAATTTTTTCCTCTAAAACCTAACGAAATTAAATATAGAGTGGTATTTGGCAAACAAAAGGTATATAAAAGATGGTTTTGTACAATATTTAATTTAATGGGTGGTTTTGAGCAATATGCCATATTTAAGGGGTGGTTTCTACCGAAGCAAATTAAAAACTTTAATTTGTTGGATACATATATTTGGGCATGGATCTATGTTGGCTTTGGGTTGGGGGTAGATGTGATTCAGTGTTGTCTTTAACTTTCATCCACTCCATGATTGAAGTGAACAAACAGAGGGGAGGGGTTGAGATTTATAGGTGATGAATCAAAGTTAAGATTGATGTGATGTGATGTGATTCATCATTCATCACTATATGCATCTAATGTCACTAGTCTAATTGAACTAATCACATGTTTGCCCACCTTTCTTTATTCCAATTTCCATGACGAGTTATGATTTTCTTTTGCCAGGATTCATAGTCAAAGATTGTCAAGGGAGTTTTGATTTCTATTTTTTAGGACTGATAATTAGATCGTGTATACGAGTGCACATATATTAAAAGTCTATTAATATAGATGATATCGATCGATAGAGACATGATAATGTATATATGTATTCTTTTGAGATTTGGGGTAAAGAATTAATATTCAAGGTTAATTCAATTGAAAGTTGGACTCATTTGCTGTTGGAGTGACTCGTTAGTAAAACTTATACCCAAAAATATATACATAAATAAAAATAATGAAATAATGGGATGCCGGTCATTAATTTTGAAATAATGGGTATTATATAGTATTAAATTAATGAATAATTAGTTTTCAACGTTCATAAAAATGGAACTTTACGTAATTAAAGATAATGGATTTGCAATTAATAATTGGAATTTTACTAAATGAAATATGTAAATAAAGTTTTATATATATTGGATCTGCATAAAAAGAAAGCTAAAAACTGTGAAATGAATAGACCATGTGATAAAAAAATAAAGGGTAAACTGCGTAAAATCACCATTTAAATTCAATATTGTAGAAAATCACCCTTTATATTGTTTGCTAAAGACCACCCCGTCTCTATCTGCCGTTAGAGTTTCGTTAAATGTCTTTGAAAAACCCAAAATTACCATTATATACATATTATTTTTTTGTCACCACTCACTCTCCGCCGATCTTTCTGTACATATGTGCAACTCCACACACACTTTTTTAATTGAAATTATTCGACAACGCTTACGGTCCTATACTAGGCCCCCTTCAATCCATGCATAAATCTCTCCACAACTCCTATGCGAGATCCCCTTTAATATGGCGCGCCTCTCCATATGATAAGGGTATTTTGGTAATTTACCAATTTTTTCCTCTAAAACCTAACTAAATTAAATATAGAGTGCTATTTGGCAAACAAAAGGTATATAAAAGATGGTTTTCTACAATATTTATTTTAAGGGGTGGTTTTGAGCAATATATTTAAGAGGTGGTTTTTGTCGAGGCAAATTAAAAACTTTAATTTGTTGGATACATATATTTGGGCATGGATCTATGTTGGCTTTGGGTTGTTGGGGGGGGGGGTATATGTGATTCAGTGTTGTCTTTAACTTTCATCCACTCCATGATTGAAGTGAACAAACAGAGGGGAGGGGTTGAGATTTATAGGTGATGAATCAAAGTTAAGATTGATGTGATGTGATGTGATTCATCATTCATCCCTATATGCATCTAATGTCACTAGTCTAATTGAACTAATCACGTGTTTGCCCACCTTTCTTTATTCCAATTTCCATGACGAGTTATGATTTTCTTTTGCCAGGATTCATAGTTAAAGATTGTCAAGTGAGTTTTGATTTCTATTATTTAGGACTGATAATATAGATGATCGATCGATAGAGACATGATAATGTATATATGTATTCTTTTGCTCTCGATCAATATTGAGTTATATGAATGATGATCAATGGTGAAATGATAGAAATTAAATGATTCTTACACACTCACAAAAAAGATTCATTATGTATACTCATATATATCGGTCAATGTACAAGACATTTGATGAAGCCAAATAAGCTATTGGTGTAAAGTGAAGGCCGACCTCACAATTGAATAGGACAACTCAAATGTACCTAACTTAATTAGGTTTACGGACTTTCATAATACCATCAACCGTTCACCACCATCAATATAGGAACTAGAACTTACAAATACATCCAAACTCTCACACACTTGGAGTGGAGTACCTCAGCTCACTTTGCCCACTCATCCTCAACAAAGCCTATTTATAGGCTCAGTTAACACCATCTACTACAACAAATTCAATAAAATTAATTATAGATCAATCTAATTAATTAAACATTTCATGGGACCATTCAGGGGCGGCACCAGAGTGGGGTGCGCGTAGGCGGCCGCCCCACCCTTTTGCCGGAGATGGACCAGGGTATAGCCCACTGCATTTTAAAACAAATATAGATAATATAGCTAGATAGCTAAATGTTTATGTTGCTTTATTAGCACAATTGGTAAAGTATTTCTTCTTCATTTTTACTGTTTTTTTTTTTTTTTGTATTTCCTTTATTGCTAGTTTTTTCATCTTTTTTTTTCGTCTTTCATTTTTGCTTCTTTCTTTCTTCATTTTTAGTCTCCCCTTTCTATCTTTCTTTTTACTTCTAACTAGCCTAGACACCGTGCGCTGCGCACGGGATTTTTAAAGTTAATCGAAATAAACTCTTCTTATTTTTTCGGATGTTATCATATTAATCAATGTATTTTAAATGATATATAAAACATAGTATTCGTCAGGGAAACATTCTATGTTTCCCTGACGAATATTAAAATGTGATAAACTTCTAGACAATAACAAAAACAAAAGAAAGATGATCATACTATACATTTAAGAACAAAAATCAAAATATTTAAAACCAAAAATAGGCTTGAATTGTAACACAATTGATGAATTAAAGGTTAGCATAATGTTTATTTCGTTATTTATATAAAGGTATAAAGAAGGAAAGAGTAAAGATTAAAACTATCTTCATTAGATACATCATTCCAAAAAAAAAGTTTAAATTACACTAACCTAAAAATACATCATTAACTAAAATAAATTTCTCTATACCTATAAAAAGTGACAAATCTTGTACCAAACCAAAGCCAAAAATTAAATAAATTCATCATACAAAAAAAACTCTTTCCCATGAAAGTACCATACACTTCGATGTATCCTGGCAATGTAGAATACCCTTTGAAAGCTTAGCTCTCAAAATTTCACATCAAATTCATCACAGGTCAATAAGAAGGTATTCAAAAGATGAAAGACCAAAGAAATTAGGTGAGTCATTACCTGAGGGCTGGGAATATGGCTTTTGACTTTCGTTTGCAGGAGTTTCAGCATAAAACCCATGGAAGCCATTAGTGTATCATCTCAAAACAGAAGCTTATGACAACTCAGACACCGCATAGGAGGAGGCACCACTTCTCAGTTCTTATAATCTCCGAAAATAGTCCATCCTTGAGAGAGATATCAAAACCTTCATTATAATAGCTCCAGAGCTTCCAGTTAATGCTCTTTTTCACTTTGTTTGCAGTCTGCAGTGCTTAATAGGCAGCATCATTGACCTGTCATACATAATATCGAATCAAGTCCTTTTCACTTCCAAACACAAAGCACACAAGCAAATATAAGAAAAACTGACTCTTAGACTTGGTAGAGTATTACCGTTGTAACATAAGTCGGGTCTGTCCTCACTTCCGCCTGCACAGTTGCATTAGAACCGAAAAGGAAAATCAGATTATGAGTTACGACAACTGACTTTAAACAAAAAATGATGACAATAGGTCCAGTTCCAAACTCGACCAAATCAAATTCTTTTTGGAGTGTAGAATGGGTGGTACAGCCAAATATCAGCTTCCTATAAATGAAATCAACTCTTTAAACGCCAAAGAATTATTAAGAGTCTGGTTTTGTAATGCCGATGCAGGTTAATTTTCTATTTATAAAGAATTGTAGAATCATTATGAGTATAGGTTGGATTAAGGGTGAACTCTTTGTAAGATATTTGTCAATATACTAATATATAATGGCCAACCAATTCCAATGAGAGTGCATCAGTCATCTTTAATTACCTACTTCTCAATTTGGTCATGGATGGAAGTACCCCAATCATAGAAGTGGTCATAGAACACGGTTGGTGTGACAGGATGTGTGACAGAGAGTAAAATTACCTCCATGATATGATTTGATGGGAAGGGCCAATGCCTGATCATGCACATTTAGGTAGTATTAATATAGGCATTTAGATAGGTTTAGGTAGGGTAAAATGCATGAGTTTAGAATAGTTTGCATGTTTTTATTATATTTCAATTAGAGTCGGAATCTACAAGTTTTGTGCATAATTTCAGGTGATTGTGGAAAGGTGGAGCTGAGCTCGTATAAATGATAGAAGATGAGACGGAAATCGGAGCCGTGAGCAACATAGCTGAAGAGAGGAGCTGAACGTAGGTGCAAAGAAGTGGAACTGTCAAGAACTCGGGCCAAAATTCAAGGAAACTCGGCCGAGTTCTGTGAAGGAAACCGAGTTTGTGGATTCAAAAGAACTCGGGTGAAGGCGAAGAAAAGCTCGGCCGAGTTCTATGGCCACCCGAGTTTGTGCCGTAAAGCTGTTACGCTGTGTAATTAGTTTCTATTATTTTAATTTTGAGGGACATGAAACGTTGGTTGAAAAAGAGTACTGGGTTTTAGTCTGTGTTTTTGAACCGAACAGGAGGAGGACGAACGGAGTTTTTTTTGGTATGATTTTTCTTTCTTATTTTTCTATTTGCTCGATTATGAACAACTAAACCTCTTTGCTCGGGGAAATTAATCGAAGCTTCAGGTTTTCTATTTCATTGTGAGATTTCCGTTCTTAATACTCTTCGTTGAATATTATCAATTCTCTGCTTAGATTGTTTAGGGTTTTCGTGAATTTCCGTTAGTCTGATCAACTGATGTCTCTTCATGATAATCTATAGCTAGATATAGGTAATTTCTGGTTGAATTATCTATATTATTTGTAGCAAAGTATAAATCTCTGAAACTGGTTGATTTAGGGATTTATATAGAGAATTGATTTGCAATTGATGCAATAACTGGTTGTGCGTGTCGATTGCCTTTGTTGATTTCCTTTAAGCTTAGGCGATTATTGAATTGAATCTTGATAGTTTCAAGATTGTTTGATAATTAGAGTTTTCAGGGTCTGGTTGTCCTGTTAACTAGATTTGATAAGGAATTGGATTCAAAAGACCAAGTCTTTCCACAACAAAGTATTCAAGAGGAAGTTATCTATTTGATTTCGATGATCAATGAACAAACCTGATTGCTGAGATTGATTGACCTGAGCTATTCTCTCATATTTGTTCACTTAATCTGTTTTACTTTATTATTTTGCTTACTATTGTTTCTTAGCTAGTTAGTTCAAACCATCCAAAATCCCCCCTCTATTTCTCGTTCTTGTTGACGCACTCTAATTTGCATACGAATCATAGACTCTCTGTGGGATCGACCCGTGCTTGCCAAACTACATTAGTTAGGCCAGTCGGTTATATTTGATAGGATTTAAAGCGACTAAAAATCCTCTGTCAAATTTGGCGCCGTTGCCGGGGAATCAAATTGTTATTTGTGTGCTTGTTTTTGTGTGTTAATTGGGTTGAGAACCTGGCTTATGGTTCGCACCCGTGCTACTAATACATCTGATTTGCATTTTGATCCAGAGATCGAGAGAACACTTTCCAGGCTTCGTAGAGAATCTCGTGAAGATCAGGATCGGTCAGAAAGAGTTGAGATGGCTAATCCGAATCAGACTTTGAGGCAGTTGACTGCCCCGAATCTGACACAACAACCGCTTGCTATAGAGTTTCCAGAGCTTGCTGACGGTGTGAGTTTTGAGTTGAAATCTGGACTGATACACTTGCTGCCGAAGTTTCATGGTCTTAGTGGAGAAGACCCTAATAAGCACCTGGCAGAGTTTCATGCTGTCTGCACAGGCATGAAGCCGAAGAACGTAACGGATGATCAAATCAAGTTAAGAGCCTTTCCTTTCTCTTTGAGGGATTCGGCTAGTGACTGGCTCTATTACCTCACTCCAGGGAGTATAAATACATGGGCTCAGATGCAGAAAGCCTTTTTGGAGAAGTACTTTCCAGCCACAAAATTGAACAGTCTCAAGAAGAGCATCAGCAACATCGAGCAACATGCTACAGAGAACTTGTATGACTACTATGAGAGGTATAAGAAGCTAGTGGCCAGCTGCCCTTATCATGGCTATTCGAATCAGGACCTCGTTCTCTACTTACATGGAGGTCTATTAGATGATGAGAGAAGAATGGTTAATGCTGCATGTGGTGGTAACATCTTGAATAAGACTCCTGCTGGAGCATTTGAGATGTTTTCTGAGCTTGCAGAGGGGGCAAGGCAATTCAGGAAGACATCCTCTAAAACTGTGAGCTCGGCAGAAGCAGACTCATCACTCCAGTCAGATGTGAATGAGTTGAAAGAGATGATGCGAAAATTCATGCTCAATGGGAATCAGCAGCAGGTTAAAGCATGCGGAATCTGTCAAGATTTTCAGCATCCTACCGATGCATGCCCCATCCTTCAGGAGCCGAATGTTGAATTGAATGCAGTGGGGGGCTTTGTACCACAAAGGCCGAGGCATGACCCTTACTCTAATAGCTATAACCCTGGCTGGAGAGATCATCCGAACTTTAGGTATGGGAATCCTCAACAGCAGCAGTTTAATCAGCAAGGAGCTCCACCATTTAGACAACAGTATGGACCTAGGCCTCAAGGGCAGAGTTCGAGCTCATCCATGTCAGCTGAGGACATGATCAAAGCTCTGACACAGAATGTGACTACAATGCAGAACAACATGGTGCAATTCCAACAGGAAACAAAGTCCAGCATTCAGAACTTGGAGAATCAGGTTGGACAGATGGCTGGTGCTTTGGGCAAGCTGGAGGCTAAGGATTCTGGTAAGTTTCCATCTCAGACTGAGTTGAATCCAAAACAGAATGTGAGTGCTATGACTCTAAGGAGTGGTAAGAACTTAGAGAGTCGGGATGAGAACACAGTCCTCATAGATGATGAGGAAGAGATGGTGGTAGATGACTCTCAAGCTGGAGAGAGCCCTAAAGAATCTCAAGAGAAGGACGAAGAGACCACGAAGGTGGTGAGCAAGCCGGACATGCCACCACAGAGTTCATACAAACCAAGCCCTCCCTTTCCTGATGCATTGAGAGATACTCGCAGGCCAGAGAGTGAAAAGGAAATCTTCGAAACATTCAGCAAATGTGAGGTAAACATCCCTTTACTTAATCTGATTAAGAGTATTCCTCGCTATGCAAAATTTCTGAAAGAATTGTGTACAATTAAGAGGAATCAAAAATCTAAGGGAAAGCAAAAGATTAGGGTTAGTGAACATGTGTCTGCTGTATTTCAGAAGCGCCTTCCTAAGAAATGCAGCGACCCTGGCATGTTTACTATACCTTGTGTGATAGGTGAAACTCGAATTGAAAGGGCAATGTTGGATTTGGGTGCATCTATCAATGTGTTACCTTACTCTTTGTATGAATCTTTAGGACTTGGTCCTTTGCTTGAAACTAGGGTAGTGATTCAATTGGCTGATCGCTCTAATGTGTACCCTAAGGGAGTGATAGAGGATGTTCTTGTGATGGTGGATAAGATGGTCTTTCCCGCTGATTTTTTTGTCTTGGATATGGGACAAGGTAGTCATGAAGCTCCTATTCTTTTAGGCAGACCATTTTTAAGGACCACGAAAACCAAAATTGATGTGTATTCGGGGTCATTAACAATGGAATTTGATGGTGAGAGGGTTGAGTATAACATTTATGATGCTATGAAATATCCCTCTGATGATCATTCTTTGTGCTTCGTTGATGTTCTTGAGCCACTAGTGCAAGATATCTTTGAATTGAATTGTGTGGATGATATTCAAGTTGCTTTAGAAACTCCTCTAGAGGACATTTCTATGGATTATGGATTGTGCAGTAACTTGCAGGAAGTTGTGATGGAGTTAGATGCTTATTCTAAGCTCCCTCTCTCTCCATTGGGCTCAAAACCCATGCTACTAACCTCGCCTAGCGAGAAGCTTTTGCCCTCTATTGTTCAGGCACCGGAGGTAGAGCTCAAGCAACTTCCGAGTCATCTCAAGTATGTCTTTCTAGGAGGAGGAGAAACACTACCAGTCATCATCTCAAGCAAACTTTCTAAGGAGCAAGAAGGGGAGTTAGTAGCGGTCCTCAAGGAACACAAAGCGGCTATAGGATGGACTATTGCAGACATTAAGGGGATTAGTCCCTCGACATGTATGCATAGGATCTTATTGGAGGACGAAGCAAAGCCATCCAGACAACCTCAAAGGAGGCTCAACCCACCTATGATGGAGGTGGTGAAGAAGGAAGTCTTGAAACTTCTCCAAGCAGGTATGATATACCCTATCTCTGATAGTGCATGGGTGAGTCCCACCCAAGTTGTCCCTAAAAAGGGTGGGATTACCGTCGTTGAGAACAAACAGGGTGAACTAGTTCCCACTAGGACACAAACTGGATGGCGTGTTTGTATAGACTACCGCAAATTGAATGCGGTAACTAGGAAAGATCATTTCCCTTTGCCATTCATTGACCAAATGCTTGAGCGACTTGCTGGTCGTGCTTTCTATTGTTTCCTAGATGGGTATTCAGGTTATTTTCAGGTGGCTATTGCACCAGAAGATCAGGAGAAGACGACGTTTACATGTCCGTTTGGGACATTCGCTTATCGCCGAATGCCATTCGGGTTGTGTAATGCGCCGGCAACATTTCAAAGGTGCATGGTAAGTATTTTCTCTGACTTTGTTGAACAATTCATAGAGGTCTTTATGGACGACTTTACAGTCCATGGAGACAGTTTTGAGTCATGCTTAGACCACCTTACACTTGTGCTAAAAAGGTGTGTGGATACCAACCTAGTATTAAACTCTGAGAAGTGCCATTTTATGGTCGAACAGGGTATAGTACTAGGTCATATAGTGTCTGCGAGAGGAATTGAGGTCGATAGGGCCAAGGTTGATGTCATTCAGTCCCTACCCTATCCAACTAACGTGCGCGAAGTCCGCTCTTTTCTAGGCCATGCAGGTTTTTATCGCAGGTTTATTAAAGATTTCTCCAAGATTTCCTCTCCTCTCTGTGAGCTGCTGAAAAAGGATGTGGTGTTTGACTTTAATGGAGAGTGCCAGAAGGCGTTTGATGAGCTGAAGAAGCGTCTGGTTAGTGCCCCGATCATCCAGGCACCAGATTGGTCTCTACCATTTGAGATCATGTGCGATGCGAGTGACTACGCTATTGGGGCTGTTCTGGGGCAAAAGAATGGGAGAGCATCTCATGTGATACATTATGCGTCCATGACTCTGAATGGTGCGCAGAGGAACTACTCCACAACAGAAAAAGAGCTCCTAGCAGTGGTTTTCTCATTAGAGAAGTTCAGGTCCTATTTGTTGGGCACAAAGGTGATAGTGTATACAGACCATGCAGCTCTTCGTTATCTATTGACGAAGAAGGAGGCAAAGCCAAGGTTGATCAGGTGGATCTTGCTATTGAGCGAGTTCAACATTGAGATCAAGGACAAGAAAGGCGCCGAGAACTTGGTAGCAGATCATCTCAGTAGGCTCATCCAGGAGGATGACAAGGTCCAGCAGCAAGAACCTATTCAAGGAACATTCCCCGACGATACACTGTTCGTCGTCCAAGTTCTGAAGCCATGGTATGCCCACATTGTGAACTTTCTTGCAACAGGTGAGACTCCTCCCGCTTTCTCCAAGGCTCAAAAGGATAGGCTACGCAGTGAATCGAGGTATTATGTATGGGATGACCCATATCTGTGGAAGCACTGCTCTGATCAAGTCATCCGTCGTTGCCTTCCTGATAATGAGGTAACATCTGTCTTAGCCTTCTGTCATTCTTATGCATGTGGGGGACACTTTGGACCCAAAAAGACAGCGAGAAAGGTATTAGACTCTGGATTCTATTGGCCTACTCTTTTTAGAGATGCATATGGTTTTTGTAAGTCTTGTGACAGATGCCAAAGAGTTGGAAACATATCCCGGAGGAATGAGATGCCTCAAGCTCCCATGATTTTTTGTGAAATATTTGACATCTGGGGCATTGACTTCATGGGACCGTTTCCAAACTCCTTTGGTAATCTTTACATCTTGTTAGCGGTGGACTACGTTTCCAAATGGGTGGAAGCGAAGCCCACCAAAACTAATGATTCGAAGGTGGTGGCAGATTTCTTGAAGAAGAATATTTTTGCAAGGTTTGGGATCCCAAGAGCTTTGATTAGTGATCGGGAAACGCATTTCTGTAACCGAACTGTGAGTGCTTTGTTGAAAAAGTATCATGTCACACACCGGGTGTCCACGGCTTATCATCCGCAAACAAATGGCCAAGCGGAAGTGTCTAACAGAGAGGTCAAATCCATTCTTGAGAAGACAGTTGCTCCGAATAGGAAAGATTGGAGTATGAGGTTAGATGATGCATTATGGGCTTACAGAACAGCTTATAAAACACCGATTGGTATGTCACCATATCGGTTGGTGTTTGGGAAGGCATGTCATCTCCCCGTGGAGCTAGAGCACCGAGCATATTGGGCAGTAAAGAGCTTCAACATGGATTTTGACGAAGCTGGCAAGGGCCGGAAGCTACAACTACAAGAGTTAGAGGAGCTCCGTCTTGAGGCTTATGATAATGCATCAATTTACAAGGAAAAGACAAGAGCTTGGCATGATAGGAACATTTTGAGAAAGGATTTCAAGGTGGGGGATAAGGTCCTCCTATTTCAATCACGTCTGCGCCTCTTTCCTGGTAAGCTCCGTTCTCGTTGGTCTGGTCCTTATGTCGTGGCTAAAGTGTTTCCATATGGAGTTGTAGAAATTTATGAGGTTGCCACACACAAAACTTTCAAAGTCAATGGACAACGCTTGAAATTGTATCATGAGGGAGCTAGTGAAGAAGTCATTGAAGAGTTGGCTCTTAGGGAGCCGGAATCAAAAGAGTGAGCATGAATTGGGTCGAGCTAACGACCATAACCAAGCGCTTCTTGGGAGGCAACCCAAGGTGAGTAGTTTAGATTTGCATTTTTTCATTTTTTTTTGTCATTTTAGTTGTCACTTTCTGGTTTTCTATTTCAAAAAAAAAAAAAAAAAAAAAAAATCGTCAAATTTGGGGCAAAAGGCAAGAATAATCCAGTAGGTTACTCGGGTGGAAAGCTCGGCCGAGCTTTTGGCCAAACCGAGTAAGTAACAGATCTTTAGAAAGAACTCGGGTGGGGGAAATAAAACTCGGTCGAGTTTTTTATGCTCCACCCGAGTTATTTTGCGTCCCCATAAAAAAAAAAAAAAAAGCTGGAAAGAAAGAAAAGGGCAACGCCCGAGTTTCTCTCCCTCTCCCTCCCGAGTTCCTCGGTCTCTCTCTCCCTTGCCTCGCTCCCTAGCACAGCCACCTCGCCTCCAGCCGCTGCTGCCGCCGGCCGAGCCCTCAGCCGCCCGGATCCGACACCGACCACCAGCCGCCACAGCCTCCCTCCTCTTTCTCCCCTCCATTGAAGTGTTGAGGTAAGTTTTCAAAAACCCCCAATTTCTAGGTTTTATCAAATTGAACAAATTTGTGTATTTTAGGAGTTGATTGGGTGAATTTGAACCTTATTTGTGCTATTTTGTTGATGGAAGGGGATTAAGTGTGAAACTTGTCTTGAGTTTATAGAATGGGAAGCCATGTTTGATGAGAATTTGGAAAGTGTGGTTCATTGAGTTTAAGCATTGAGTTAATTTCCATCTATGCTATAAAATTTGATTTGGTTGTCTTATTGAGCTTACTGACATTAGCATTGATGGATTTTGGCTTGCTTCTTGTTAACTTACACTAGCTTTGAAGATTTGAGGTTTGGTTGTGGTTGTGTTGTTTGACATTGCACCATTGCATTATTGTGAGTGTTGTCCTTGCCGGGACAACAATTTTTGTGCTTTGTGGGTGTTTGTTGCGTAGGGTGTGCAGGGATATCAATTCGTCATGCCGCCGAGAATATTCCAAAAGAGAAAGAAGGATGCATCATCTTCCTCGTCCCGAAGATCTGTAGCTCATGAGCCTCCCACTAGAGTAGGGGAGGCGACTCCGGAGTCGTTTGGCTTCCGTCTGAAGGATCCCGCACATCTTACCACTTTCCACCAGTTGAAAGAAAAGGAGTGGAAGGGTACACGTCATCTGGACTTTCATTTGCTTTCTGAGTTGGGCATTCGGACTGATGTAGAGCGATTGGCAAGTGCTTTAGGATGGGATGAATTCCTATCTTTTAGTGAGCCTACTTACAAGGGACTCACGCTGGAGTTCTTGAGCACACTTGATGTACAGACTCGTGGAGGTCCGGAAGTAGCAGAAGGAAAATGCACCTTCCAGCTTGGGGGACATAAGCGGACGCTCACTTTGAATGAAATCAACCAGATTTTTGGTTTCCCAGTGGTGAATGATGACGTCGCGAGATGTGAAAGCCGAGCTATTTGGTGCCCGAACAATTTTTGGGATAAGATTGCTACAGGACCTAACTACAACCCTTCATCCTCAAAGGCCTCCTGCATCACTAATCCGGCGATTCGGATCTTCCAGCGTTTCATGGCCCACACTATCTTCGGGCGAGCAGATGGGGAAAACAATTTCCCGAGGAAGGAATTAGTGATGATAGCAGCTGCTTTGTCAAGGAGGCCAGTCAACTCAGCGGGTTTTCTAATGCATCACTTAGCAACAGTAAGCCATCGAGGTAAGGGTGGTATTGGTATAGGCGGGATTGTAACAAAATTTGCCCGCCATTACCAGATTCCGCTCACTAGACCTGCTGATATTGAGTCCACTCCATTAGATTTCAACGCTCTACACCATATGAGGATCATTTATCAGCTAAGAGGAGACTACTGTTGGCTAATTGGAAGCTCGAAAAGGTTAATGCGCCTTCCGGATGTCCATCGTACTTCTTTGACAACGGAGGCCAACTGGTCAATTTCAGTGAGGAGGAATGATCTTCGCCTTGACGATATAGTTATTCGTAAGAGGCCTCGGCAGAAAGAGCAAAGTCAAGAAGTGTCGGACGAAGAAGGGGATGAGGAAGAAGAAAGAAATGATGGTCAGGAGGAAGAGCCGGCGGAAGAGATGGATTACATCCCTGAGGAGAGCGGCCAGCAGCGCAATGCTTATTTTGATTCCAGGTTTGACACTGTAATGGAATCAGTGTCGGGTTTGAGATCTCATATGGATGACCAATTTCGCCTGCTGGGTGAGAGACAAGATGAGCATTTCCGTCAAATACAGGAACAGTTCCAGTTGCTGAACACCAGATTTGATGCTTGGAACCCTTATGGTTGGCAACATGGATTTCCACCTCCACCTCCGCCTGACATGTAGATGACTCTGTAAGTGTTCTCTTCCTTTCTCTTTTATTTTTCACATTGAGGACAATGTGTGAATTAAGTGTGGGGGAGGGAACATTTACATGTTTGCATTTAGATTGCATTGTTTATATTTTTTTTTCTTTTCATTTCATATTTATTATTCTTAGTCTTGCATATAAAAAAAAAAAAAACAGAAAAATCATATAAAAAGAAAAAAAAAAAATCAGCATGAATGCATTTTAGAGTTAGGAGATTTCAGATAACCCCATCTGTACCACTTGTCGTCTTAATCTAACTATAAGTCCCATGATATGCTTGAATTGTTGATCCTCGTCTAGTTTGTTTGATCTATGGGAGCATGAGATAATGGATTGATTGAGCATGTATAACTCTTACATTTTAGGTGCCATTGGAATCCAACAAAAATTTACCTTGTGAGTTTTTGTTAGCCTTATTAGGACTATGCTTTATGGATGTCCTCTTTGCTTCTTGTGTGTGATACTCTCCAATGTGACTACCTCTGAGAATTGAGATTGATATCTATGTCAAGGCTGTATATGTTGATCATTGCTTGTGATTTTCGCATGATTGAGGCATGATTGTTACTGAGCCATGATATTCCCTATCTTCCCTTGCATATTATCCATTGTTTGAAGCCAAACTGAGCCTATTAGCCTATCTTTGTAGCTCTACAAAAATTATCCCTAACCAATTGTAGCCTAACCCATCCGGGAATTAGGATTAGAATTGGTAAAATGATGGTTTGAGTTGAGTGAGTGCTTTGAGAATGGGATTGATGTATTGTGTTGAATCATTGGGCGCTTATTATGATGATTGGTTCTATGAATTTATGTATATATTTGTATTCTCGGGGCCTAAGGAGAATAAAATTCACTTAGGAGTAAAAGTCGAGAAAGAAAGAAAAAAAAAAGAAAAAAAAAGAAAAAAAAAAAAGAAAAAAAAAAAAGAGTTTCAATAAAAAGAACCATTCTTCATCATCTTTAGAAATGATTTGGGAGTATTGTTGGGTCTAAAGAAAGTTCTTGTATTGTGTTATGCTTGAAGCTTGAGTTTGATGGTTTGTGATAAGTTTTGGTTGAGCTTGTAATTGGTTACTAGGAGCTTAGTTCCCGGATTATGAGCACCACAAGCCAAAAACATTCCCTACCTTAATTTTCTTACCGAGCCTCATTACAACCCTTACAAGACCTCATGATGATTATTGCTTGTAATGTCACTCACGGTGGAGATTGTGATGTGGATTTCAATTTTTATGTAGCTTGCTTGCATTGGATTGAGTTTGAGCGGAACTGAACTAGCCTAAACACAAGAGTGAGAGTGAAACACTTTATATGCCTAGTGAGGTTGGATTGAAATGTGCTTAAGCTTTTGAGTTGCCCAAATACATGTGATGATGTTGAGTATTATCTTGTGCCCCTTACTTGGTTTGGATTGTGTTTTGACGAGGTGATTGCATGAAGGGCGTGTTTGTGGGATGTTTGATTGGATTAGTTTTGTTTTCTTGAGGACAAGAAAGGTTCAAGTGTGGGGGAGTTTGATCATGCACATTTAGGTAGTATTAATATAGGCATTTAGATAGGTTTAGGTAGGGTAAAATGCATGAGTTTAGAATAGTTTGCATGTTTTTATTATATTTCAATTAGAGTCGGAATCTACAAGTTTTGTGCATAATTTCAGGTGATTGTGGAAAGGTGGAGCTGAGCTCGTATAAATGATAGAAGATGAGACGGAAATCGGAGCCGTGAGCAACATAGCTGAAGAGAGGAGCTGAACGTAGGTGCAAAGAAGTGGAACTGTCAAGAACTCGGGCCAAAATTCAAGGAAACTCGGCCGAGTTCTGTGAAGGAAACCGAGTTTGTGGATTCAAAAGAACTCGGGTGAAGGCGAAGAAAAGCTCGGCCGAGTTCTATGGCCACCCGAGTTTGTGCCGTAAAGCTGTTACGCTGTGTAATTAGTTTCTATTATTTTAATTTTGAGGGACATGAAACGTTGGTTGAAAAAGAGTACTGGGTTTTAGTCTGTGTTTTTGAACCGAACAGGAGGAGGACGAACGGAGTTTTTTTTGGTATGATTTTTCTTTCTTATTTTTCTATTTGCTCGATTATGAACAACTAAACCTCTTTGCTCGGGGAAATTAATCGAAGCTTCAGGTTTTCTATTTCATTGTGAGATTTCCGTTCTTAATACTCTTCGTTGAATATTATCAATTCTCTGCTTAGATTGTTTAGGGTTTTCGTGAATTTCCGTTAGTCTGATCAACTGATGTCTCTTCATGATAATCTATAGCTAGATATAGGTAATTTCTGGTTGAATTATCTATATTATTTGTAGCAAAGTATAAATCTCTGAAACTGGTTGATTTAGGGATTTATATAGAGAATTGATTTGCAATTGATGCAATAACTGGTTGTGCGTGTCGATTGCCTTTGTTGATTTCCTTTAAGCTTAGGCGATTATTGAATTGAATCTTGATAGTTTCAAGATTGTTTGATAATTAGAGTTTTCAGGGTCTGGTTGTCCTGTTAACTAGATTTGATAAGGAATTGGATTCAAAAGACCAAGTCTTTCCACAACAAAGTATTCAAGAGGAAGTTATCTATTTGATTTCGATGATCAATGAACAAACCTGATTGCTGAGATTGATTGACCTGAGCTATTCTCTCATATTTGTTCACTTAATCTGTTTTACTTTATTATTTTGCTTACTATTGTTTCTTAGCTAGTTAGTTCAAACCATCCAAAATCCCCCCTCTATTTCTCGTTCTTGTTGACGCACTCTAATTTGCATACGAATCATAGACTCTCTGTGGGATCGACCCGTGCTTGCCAAACTACATTAGTTAGGCCAGTCGGTTATATTTGATAGGATTTAAAGCGACTAAAAATCCTCTGTCAATGCCCCTGCATCATTAAGTAAACAATCTATAGTGAAATTAAGCCCAATCTTTTGTGGAATATCAAAATATCCTCATTCACTCAAGCTTAAGACAAAAATACGTAAACTTATTCTCCATGTTCTGCCACTCTACAGTTTAACTTATACAACCTTAAACGTGGAAACAATCTATCAAAAAAGACGGGTATATATATCTATAAACCAGAACACGTCATGTTGAGGAGAGGGCTACTAGCTAGGATTTTAGAAGTACCATACTCAATAGATAGTTTGCTTTTTATCTGTGTTGAGCTTGTATTTATCATTGTTATCTAAGAAGGTAACAGCCCTTGAAGGCCACCATCACATTACGTCTGGTGGATTCCCTTTAGGATCACAGAAAAATTTAAAGTATGAATTAAGAAAATGTATTATAAGATACCAGAAAACATGAAACCAAAACATCTAAAAATATCGCCAAACATGGAAAGACGATGATGCCCAGTAAATGACTCCAAAAAATTATATAACCACATTAAAAAGAAGCATCACTTACATTAATTTTTCCCCTTAATTGTCCACTAATCAAGAAATGATCACCACGATCCTGCAATACAAGAAATGATCCAAACAAAACTTAATATATGCCTCAAGTTAATTTAAAATACTTGAAAATTTTTTATGTGACTTGATACCTCGTCTCTCTTGAATGCTTTAGCATTAGGGCAGCATGAATGGTTCATATAGCTCTGCAAAGGGTAGAATGCAGTTCCTAGTAGATCACACAGACAAGAAAATCAGTTTATAGCTCAAAAAACTGGATGCACGTTTCGGGGATGCTAGAGAAGACTACTCATCAAATCAAAATAATTCCCGAAGGAATTTTCTCATAATGCAATAGAACTGAAGCATAGACAAACTGAATGAGCAAGATCAAGATAACCCTAAAAGGTAAAAGTCCTTGCAAAGATAGGGCAGCAACCCACTACACTTCTAGCAACAACATCCAAGCAACCACCAGCAAAATAAAAGACAAGGGTTAAATATATAAATTTAGACAACAGCTATGAGAGACAAAACAATAGCAGAAGAGGATGCAACCTAACAGACACATTGTGGCCTTCAGGGCATACCAACCATAGCAAAGAGAAGCTACGAAATGGGGGAGTAGAGGTTAAGCAAAACCCAGACTCGGAAGATCACATCAAGCAAGCCAGAACAACATCATGTTCAAGATCAAGGGTAAATAAAGAATAAGAGATACAGGAACATTCCAAAATTGTCTTTCTTTGAAACCTTGATCTTGCTGATTTTCATCAGTGCAAAAACAATTGCTCTATAACATACGTTGGCAACAAGTTGAATAATCATTACCAAGAGCATCCAAAATTGGTTTTGTAACTGCTTCAACTTCTTTCTGCATAAAATATGGATGAAGAAAACAATCGGTTAAGGTTACAAAGTCATGTAAAGTTGGCATGCATGAGGTTAAAATCAATTGCTCACTAACCTTTTTAGAGCTTGGAAAATCATCAATGTACAGAAAATAATCTTCAACTAGAGAAGCGACCACCAAATAGCTATGGCAAGTCATCCCTTTTAGAAAATACATAAGCACAAAACCGAGATACTCCAAGTCATCCCTTCTACTTTGCTCTGCAACAATTATTCATGAAAATAAAAAACATGTATATGATCGAAGATAAAAAACATATGTCAAACAATCAATTGAACTGTGAATAAAAAGCAAAGCGATAAGGGAAATTAACCCCCCTCCAACAGTTATTCATTTTCCTCTTCTTCATACTCATCCCCGTCTGTAGTATTAATCTATAGGTTTGGTTCAAGTAATCTACTACCGCTTGCATGAACACAATCCGAATGCAAAACATCGAAGAGATTTAAGCTTTGAGAATTTAGCATCTTCATAGTTCCTATATATTCACTCGATGAGAATCATCTCACGTGCGCCCATGCGCATATAGCCTAGCACATCAGCCGAGCGGGGTTCCATCCTAAAACCAATTGGCGTTAGGTGGGGTAGCCCACTAGTTTATATGCTAAGGCTTCTTTGTTCAAACTATCGATGTGGGACTCTTTTGGTCTCTTCACATCTCATTATCTCAACATTCTGGGTCATTCTAAATTTTATCTAAAACTTGAAAAACCTAAGGAGTATGTGATTTTAGTCCAACTAAAAATCCCCAGAAAATAACAAAAACAAAGTCAATTTAACTTGGCAATTCATCGAACACCTTAAAGACATTCTCACCTCTCCCAAATCGGAGCACTGTTGAGGCGGTACCGTACTACCGTGGCGCTAGCTTGTTTTGGACTGTTGAGCCAGCCCAAAGAGGCGTCCTCTAGGATCTGTGGTGGGCTACGCTGATCTTCTTTTGTGAATAGGGCTTCCGGCCTCCCCAAGAGACATTGACGCGGGTTAGGGTTGAGGTCGTGGCATTGTTCATGGAGAAGAAGGCAATAATGTCGACGCCTTTCGCCTTGAGCTCGACTAGACCTGGGCAAACGCGGGTAGGCCCGCTCGGCCCGCCCTGCGCGCCCGCATTAGCGGGAGGGCTTGGACATGGGGAAAAGCCCATGTGAGCTGCTAGGCCCGACCCGCGCCCGCAATGGATGCGGGATTGGACATATCAATCAACCTGTTACGGTCTGCTAGGTCCGTAATGGGTACCCATCTTTTTTCAATTAAAATTAATATATATATGTGTATATATATGTAATACATAATATTAATTATTCATTTAAAAAAATAATAAAAACAATAAATTTTATATATATATATATATATATATAATATATATATATATATATATATATATATATATATATATATATATTTATTTAATGTACTATATAAGTAATATATACATATACAGTAACTATATATAAAAAACAGTAAGTATGTATGCATTCATTTTAAATACAAATAAAAACAGTAAGTAATAAGTATGTATTTAGAATTGATTACTGTAATTATGTATGCGAGAGAAAGGGGGTCTGAGAATTCAGCAGCAACGAAGAACTTAAAGGCGATGTTGGCTCCTTCGGCATCTCCTCCGGCACAGAAGAAGAGAGATCCGAACACAATCCAAAGCGAGAGAGAGAGAGACGGAAAACAAAAGGAGTTGGGTGGTTGAGTCTGCGCTTGAGAATATGTAGGAAGAAGTGGAGAACATGGGGTTTGTAACCACCGTCCACCAGAGCCTCCGAAATCGATCTGAAAAAAGAATACAGAGAGAGATAGTGGGAGAGAGAGACGGCCGAGAAGGAGACAAACGGAAACAGCGGGAAAAAACAAAAGGAAAGGAAAAAAAAAATTAGATCTCCATGTGGATAGCCTACCTATCCTCAACTCAACTTTAAGATATAGGAGGATTTCTTTAGGACTATCTTTGATAAAGAATTAATTCTATTGCTAATTTAAATATATATAAAAAAATATTTTTAATTTTTAACTCTATAGGTACAGTGACAAATAGAAAAAAATTAAAGTTATATGCAAGTGAACTTATATTATGTACTATTTAATCTTCCATAAATATTCACTTTAATTGGAGATTGAACATTTGAACTTATTTATAGATTTGTATCATTGAATACTATTTTGTGGATGAATTGGTGATGTTACTATTTTCGTATTGAGGACTAAAAATTTACAACTGTGAAATTTCGCCCCACCTTCAGACTCTTGCGGTCGCCACTGGGACCAATCATTGTGCCTTAAATCTCCAAAATTGGAAAGGTTAGAAAGTTCAAAATTAGTTCATCAATATATTCTCGCAATTGTGCCTTAAGTGATGGGCTTTTATTATCTCCCTGAATTAGCCCATTATATATATGAATTAGCCCTAACAAAATCATATAGCTAGTTACCTCCTCGATGGACTTGGATCCTCTCCTCATACAATTTACCTAATATCTACCTAATAAACAAATCTTAAACATTCAAATAAATGAATGGCTAAGATTAAATAATTAAACGCAATTCTTTAATCTACTCCCCTCCTAATCCGAAAACATCTAAACGATGTATCCGACTCTCCACAGTCCTCAGCATGCAGATTCCCGGCCAACAACCGCTATTGTTGTTGTCGCCGCTCTCTCGTCTACATCCATGCCGCACCACCCTCGCCGCCGCCTGCAATCCACCGCCCGCCCTCCACACCGCACCTACACCCACCATCTTCTTCCCTCGCCTGCACTCAGCAGCAAAACAGTCTGCCGACAACCACCCACCACCTCCTCCTTAATCCCTCTCAAACTCTGCCTTAATTTTACTGTAATTTTGTAATATATTATGGGATCTTTGATAGAGAATTAATTCTATTGCTAATTTAAATATAGATAAAAAAAAATATTTTTAATTTTTAACTCTATAGGTATAGTGACAAATAGACAAAAAATTAAAATTATGTGCAAATCAAGCTATTATAACCCGCAAGATAGAATTACTTCCACTATTATCAAAGTGAACTTATATTATGTACTATTTAATCTTCCATAAATATTCACTTTAATTGGAGATTGAACATTTGAACTTATTTATAGATTTGTATCATTGAATACTATTTTGTGGATGAATTGGTGATGTTACTATTTTCGTATTGAGAACTAAAAATTTACAACTGCGAAATTTCGCCCACCTTTCAGAGACTCTTGCAGCCACCACTGGGACCAATCATTGTGCCTTAAATCTACAAAATTGGGAAGGTTAGAAAGTTCAAATTTGGTTCATCTTTCTCCAATATATGCTCGCAATTGTGCCTTAAGTGATGGGCTTTTATTATCTCTCCGAATTAGCCCATTATAAATTTATATATATGAATTAGCCCTAACAAAATCATATAGCTAGCTACCTCCTCGATGGACTTGGATCCTCTCCTCGTACAATTTACCTAATAAACAAATCTTAACCATTCAAATAAATGAATGGCTAAGATTAAATAATTAAACCCAATTATTTAACCTACTCCCCCTCCTAATCCGAAAACATCTAAACGATGTATCCGACTCTCCACAGTCCTCAGCCTGCAGATTCCCAACCAACAACCGCCATTGCTGTTGTCGCCGTTCTCCCGTCTACCTCCTTGCCGCACCACCCTCGCCGCCGCCTGCAATCCACCGCCCGCCCTCCACACCGCACCTACACCCACCATCTTCTTCCCTCGCCTGCACTCAACAACAAAACATTCCACTGACAGCCACCCACCACCTCCTCTTTAATCCCTCTCAAACTCAGCCTTAATTTTACTGTAATTTTGTAATATATTATGGGATCTTGAAACAATTTGTAATGTCAATGATGGCAAAAAAGAACACTCTCCTTCACTACTCATCCCATCCTCTTCAATCTCTCCCCCAATCGCGGCACTCCCTCGACCTTTCAAATCTCTTTCAAGTTTCAAGTATCATCCCCATTCACGACACTCTCTCGGCCTTTGAAATCTCTTTCAAGTATCATACTCAACTAAATTGATGTATGGAATCAAGTTTTCATGTTGAGTTCCACCATTGCTAGTAGCTTCAAATTTACATAAGTAAATTAATTAACCTTATCTCAAAACTCCCTACCTCTTTCTCTGTTGGGCTTTCTTCATTCCTCAAACCTTGTGAATTATTATCAATTTTCGCTTCAAGGCACTAACTATCACTGGATTCAACCTTGTGAATTATCAATTTTCGCTTACAGGAGTATAAAATCGGAATGGAAATTTACCCCTAGTCTGGAAATGATTATGCGTCCTGATTTATTGAAGAACAACCTTGTGAATTTGGACATGTGAGACTCAACTCACAAACAAGACCCATGTTTTAATTAAATTAACCATAACAATTTTCCAATGGTCTGCTTTTTTGTTGGAACTTGCAAAATCAAAGGCCAAAATGGAGTACCGGAGGAGAAAGAAGACTGAAACCCGGTTAGAGTGGACCAGAGAGCGACGGCGAGGGCGGTGCAGCACGTGGACCGAGGAGCAGCGACGATGGCAATGGTGGTGGTTGGATGGGAATCCGCACATGGGGGGGGGGAGATAGTGGAATATAGCCATATAGGTAGTTCTTTTTTTGTTTTTTTATTTTAAGAGATGGATTAATCCTGACCATTAAAATCTTTGGAGGGTGGAGATTAACTTATTAGACCTCCTAATCTAAGGAGAGGATCCGGATCCCTTCTTGATCATTAATCTGTGCAAACAAATTAATTTGAGGACGTTACACTTGATATATATAGTTAAGAAACATTTATTTATATGATAGTACATTACTTTCCAACCATACCCTTTTTTCATGAGATAGATACTTGGTTACGTTTGATAGATGATGTCATTGCTCATCAAGTAATTTACACTACCCACTTAATTTACACTACCCAAATTTACTTTAGACTACCCAAATTTACACTACCCAAAAAAAATGTAATGTAGCATTAATTTACATTACCCACTTAATTTACTTTAGAAAAAGGCAATGCATCCGCTATTGTCCACATCTATATCTGTATATGGCATAAAAACAAAGCAATATATATTTAGTATTCAAATTAAAGTAAATTAAGTGGGTAGTGTAAATTAATGCTACATTACATTTTTTTTATGTAAATAGATAAATGGCACATGCATATATATATATATATATATATATTGCCAGTCGTCCATTATGTGATTTTGAGCCACTATATAAACTAGTTACCAATGCTATGAGAATAAAATTCCTTAAATTATTAGAGAGATAATTTAAACATATTTAGTTAAGATTGAATGGCAAATAATTATAATAAATTTAGAAAACTTATTTTTTGATAATCTATTTTGTATTGATAATGACAAGTAATTTAATTATATTCCCACTTCCCGGGCTCCCTATTATATACAAATTATCTAGTTATAAACTAATTAAACCCCATAAAATTGGTGAAATTTGGATTTGATTATGAGAATAAATTTTGTGAAATTTTCATTAGAGTTTGTGATTTTCAGAATAAATTTTGTGTTTTAATTATTGTGTATGTGATTTTGAGAATGAAATTTATGAATTGAATTTGGGGTTTGTTAATTGAATTTGTGAAGCTTTATGTAATATTTGTATTTTCGTACCCTACATATTCAAATCACAAATTTTTTTTTGAGAACAAGCCAAAAGGCTTATAAATTACTAATGGTCTTTAAGATAGGCTACATAAGCGTTTTGTGGCAGGAAAGTAGAAGCAAAGATTAGAAGTGAACTAATAGGTCGAACTCCGGCAAGGCAATGCGCTACTTCATTGCCACTTATGCGAACGTGTGACCATCCGAGCAACATGTTGCTCGGATGTCCTCGATCATATTGGCCAAGATGCCTCTTCCCCCATAGCCCTTTTGTAATGAGAACCGAAAGATATCATAAAGTTGATGAGTTTACAATCCTAGCTAATATGCAAAACCTTGAATTTACCATGATTGAATTTCGATAAGTTTACACTCCTAAATATGACAAATGCCTGAATTTCAAATGAATGACGAGAAACCACTACCATAGCAACTAAGAAAATGTAAGTCTACTTTTCTACAATCCGCTGCTAAGTTGAAAGTCGTAGTTTATTCAAGGTCAATATCTTAGTACACACTAACATTTTTGCCCCACCTTTCGGAGGATCCTGCGGCCGCCACTGCTTGCTCCCTAACAGTGGGTCGAGCCGGTCGGCGCAAGCCGATTTACTTGGTACGTGGCTCTTGCCGGCTGGGTCATATGCTCGGGGTTTACCGCCCGGTGGGTTCCCCGTCATAAAAAAACAAGGCCAAGCATAGGCATAATTGATAATTCTAAGTTCATGCACATGTGTGTGTACTTACTTTTTTTTTCTTTTCACTTTCTTTATTTTTTTTTTAAAAAAAAATTTCATTCACATTCGCCACACCATTTGCCTTTTTATTAGAAATAATAACATTCAATATACCACTTTCCCTCGCCATTGGCAAAACTACCCCTCCTAAAAAATTGCAAAAATAGCAAAGGGCCCTTAAAAATTACAAAAAATAACAGGTTTTTCACATGTTGTAGAAAGTAAAGAAGTCGCTAGAGAAGGCGCTAGAGGGGGCCGGTGGAGAAGGCGCTAGAGAAGGCTGGTGGAGAAGACCCTAGAGATGTCGAACAACCGAAGGCGGGCAGCAGTCGGTGGAGAGCCGGATGAGTAGAGGAGGGGCTGGATTCGCAAAGTCGCCAGAGCGGTTATCGCGGTGCCCGAGGCTGAAGAAATTGGCGAGGGAGGTTGCGAATTTGGCGATGGTGAAGCCGCGGCATGAGCGATTGGAGTCAGTGAGTGTTTATGGCGGATTCTGTTGAGCTACTCGGTCGTCTTGGGATTCCCCCCTTCAGGAACAAAGTGTTGTTGCCCGATGCTATCATTCGAATTCGCTGCACTTCGCCTAGCAGGTTCTCCATCCCCCCTCTCTCTATCTGTTGCCGAGGATTGGAGGTTCTTTTTTGCTTTTGATTCCTTTGGTGTTTCTTCAATGCTTTTAATTCCTTTGGTGTTACTGTCACGCAACTTTTACTGTCATACATTTTTTTTGTCACACATTTTTTCTTTACTAGCACACATTTTTTCTTTACTGGAAAAGATTTTTTCTTTATTGGCACGGATTTTACAGTTACCGATGATACGTTGTAATCTCCAACGACTCGAATTGTTCGGATCTTGCGACGTCTTAAGTAAATCTCGACCCGTTCTTGAATTGTTCGTGACCCGTCGATCGGCCGAATGAGAGCTACGTGGTTGCCTTCACCAATTCATGTCAAAAATGGCGGCTTGACCAAACCTTCAACCGAAATTGGCTAATGCAACGTGGCAAGGAATGATGGTGAACAATTAATTGCCAATTTGCAATTGAATTTGTTTTAGATCGGCAAACTAGGAACAGGTGGGGATGAAAGAGCGTGAGAGAGCGTAGAGCGTATTAGGGTTGAACAAAGAAGAGAACGCTTAGCCAAACGCTCTTCTATTCAATTCAACGTGAGAATAAAAGATGACAAATACAACTTAAATAGGGTTTGATAGTAGATGAGAGTGGTTCCTTGCAAAGGAAACCCTAGTTCTCTCATTTATCTAATAAATTAAAATAAACATAGATAAATATTAAAAATATCCCATCTACCTAAATATCCAAAAATAACCATAAGTAAGGAAATATCAATTTCCTCACTTTTTATTCAACAACTAATAAATGAAAATAAAGAAAGATATAATAAAAATATCCCAAGACAAAATCCGGCAAGACTAGGCCCAGTCGATATCGAGTGACACTCACTCGATATCGAGTCAGGCTAGACGATGTCAAGGCGGAATGAAGTTGCACACCAAAAGCTTGAGTTCACGGTTGATCTTTGAGCAATGCAAGCTTTCACCGTGAATCGTCTTGTCGTCGGAAATCATCGGATCTTGATCGCTATCAACTGAAACATGTTTTAGCAATCTGTAACCTTTAGTGTACGCACTTGTATCTCAGGTATAAAAACAAGTGACCCATAGTTAGAAATAAAGGAGGGAAGGTCGTGCCGACGCCGTCGAGCAAGATTGGACCAAATGTTTCTCCAAGATTATGAGGGCCAACCATTTTTCCAAGATGGTGCTCCTTCGTATATGGACTACACCCTTGCTTCTGCAGATTGGAAGAGGCTCCTGGATAGCTCCCTTGGGGGAATGTGCTTGTTTGTTGATTGTTTTAGGTCTGCAAGTTTTTGGTTGTGGTAGAACTCGTACATTTGCTCGTTTTTGATGATTTTAGGACTCGTAAGAAACTCTCTATTGTTGTTTTTATAACTATAGGAGTATGTTGACTTTAGTTGATTTTATGACTCATAAAGATCTGGCCTTGATTGTTCTATTTGGACTTTGCTCGCTTTTTGTTGTTTTAGAACTACACTTTGATGTTGGTTGTAGACATCGAAACATAATTTTTTTTTTACTGTCATACATTTTTGGAATGAGGGAAATTGATACTGTCACGCAACTTTTACTGTCATACATTTTTTTTGTCACACACTTTTTCTTTACTGGCACGTATTTTTTCTTTATTGACACGGATTTTGCAGTTACTGAAACTTATTTCAGCAACATGTAACCTTTAGTGTACACACTTGTATCTCAGGTATAAAAACAAGTGACCCATAGTTAGAACTAAAGGAGGGAAGGTCGTGCCGACGACATCGGCACGACCACATGCACTTGGGATCAACGCACACAATAGTGTAAACCGATTGTGACGACCTCTTCACATGAGTGTCAAAGCATCCCTCGAGGAATATGAAGAAAAGAGAAGTAGTTATGTCCATAAAGAAACCCACAAGATAGCTTACCCATTTTTGTTAATGTCCACTGTATGGTGTTGACACATGTTACTTTTCCTCTGGCACGTAATAGTCAGTTGTTGTCTCGTTTTCTTATATGTCCGGCATGTAACTGGTAATTGACCCCACCTTTGCCTCCCGATCAGTTTCAATGGGGACCCTCTTAAATTCCCCCCCTCCCCCCCTCTAACTTGAGATTTCTAAGTTTCTCTTTATTTTTAGCAGAAGAGAGAAGGAGATTTAAAATGTCAATAATTACTCCATCCCTTTTTTGTTTGGCGCCAAAATGCAAAAGGGGATGTACATTTAATGCACATTACATCACCCTCCCTCCTCCACAAGACTCAATAGTCAAGCCGGCTTCTTCATGCTTTCCAACCTGTCCCACATCGACACGTCATCATCCCCACATTTGCCTTCCAACCGAGTGCAAAAGTGTGTTATTTAATTATTATTTTTTTGACATGAAACCACCGGCAACAACTTGCTACCATAATTTGCAAAAGTAGCATATGACACCCCCATGCTATTTTTACCCCACATATGCTACTTTTGCAAAAGTTGTACAAAAGTGGTATATTTGTGCAAATAATCCTTTTTATTACTCGAAATTATAACTTTATTAAATTAAGATTAAAGATTATTTTGGAGTATGATAGTGTTATTATTGAAATATTAATATTTAATGGGTAAATTTTGTAATGATTATTGAAATGATTAAAATAAAATATCACATTAAAAAAAATCCAAATAGATAATCAAATTACAATATTTGAAAATTTATCCATTATTTTATTTAAACATATATATGGAAAATTTATCCAATAATGAAGTACGTAAATGAAGTTTTTCAATGTACTTGATCTGCATAAGAAAAGAAAGAGCTACTTTACTCCTTAAAATAAAGTGACATGGATGGATCGATCATGTTCATGTAGGTGATGGAAAATAAATTAAAAGCCGACTTGTTTTTGAATTGGTGAGGCAAATTAATTAATTTGTTGGATACAGTATTACATATGTACTATATTGGGGTATGGATCCATCATCCATCGGTATATGCATGTGATGCGAAGATCGAATCAGAATTTCAATCAAAGAGACAAGAGGGTAGGGTTTTGATGTGATCGATTCCTTCCACACCAAATTTATTAAGGATGCATATATGTCAAAAGCTACTTAAATTTAGTTTCCAAATATGGAAAGAAGTTTTCATCAACGGAGCCAGAGGGCATGGATCATAATTCATACATGTGATCGATGAATCAAATTGTACGCTTGTGAATTGTGATGTGATTGGTAAAGATTTTGTGATGTGATAAATCAAATTGGAACCAATGGAAGCTGATGCTTCCCTTCCCCACCTTTCTTTATTCCTACAATTTCAATGACAATATATCAAGAGTTTTGGTTTCTTTGTCCAGAATCGCAGTTAAAAATTATTAAGGGAGTTCATCAACACTAGCATGGAGAAAGAGGTAAATTATTTTTAAAAATAGATTCAACCCATGCTTCATGTAAATTTTTAATATAAAAAACAATTTTTTCTATTTTCACTAAAAGTTGGAGTTAAATTGCGGGCAGTTTTTGTTTTGCGTTTTATGGATAGGTATGGCAGCAAAAATAAACAGTAGTGGGGGCACGTTTACTTTTGTGAGTGGAAATTTAGAGGTAAATTTTGTGGGTAGTCTCTTTTTACGCAAGACCCTTTATATGGTTTTGCTTCTTGTTACTCTTTGGCTTCCGCCATCATCTATATATTTACCTTTTCAGGAAAGCAAAAATAAACCGTTAAAAAATACAAGAAATTGACCTTTGAGCCATTTACAATTTGTCCCACCCTTTTATGAGTATAAGCAATTGTCCAAAAATCTTTCATAATACTCTATTTACCCCTGTTTTAATTTTACCCCAAACCCCTCCTCTTCTTCTTCCTCTCAGATCTGAGTCGCCCACCTTCTCGTTCTTTCCCTCCCGTCGCCGCCCTCGCCCGGCTCCCTCCATCGTCCTTGCGTCCTCTCTGGAGCATACATCCAGAAAATGATTTGAGCACCTCATGGACCCATGGTAGGAGGAATCACCAAAAAATAACATGTCATTGCCCAGAACCTGCAATTATCATACAAAATGTGATTATGCCCTAAGAAAAGGAAGAAAGAAATATTGCTGACAGTTTCTTCAGCAACAACTTTATGTTATATCAACTTGTCTATAGATATATATTATAGAGAAGAGGACTTCAGAATGAAATTTAGCAAGCATTAGGTTCACTCAAAAAAGGATTTCAAAATGAAAGCCATAAATACTGAGGATTTCATGTGACAGCTTCAGAAACAATGGGTATGATCTCAGAAAAAATGGAACATAAGCAAGGTCAAATTTTAGTTTAGGGAATGGATGCATACACCTTGACCCCCTAGACCCCCACCCTGGACTGGGTTGATGTTGTTTGCTTTAAACAAGGTCAAATTTTCGAAATGGGCAAAAGAGTAAGCAAATGAGATGATCAGTTTAGAGCTCAATATTCTTGAATACACGTTTGCTAGATTAAACGACCTCTTTTTTTATTCCAAAATAGATCAAAGAAGTGAATAAAAAAAACCATAGAAATAAAATGAAGGAGATGAGAAATTGAGAAAGAGGATCAAACCTTTGAATGTTTTGAGGTTATTAAGAGGTGGCATAGCCAAATACATCTGTTCTATACTTGAACTTAGTGCAAATGCAATTGGTTTGAAAATAAAAATAGAATGTCCAAATAATGAGTGTCCCTAATATAAGATAATACACATTCCACTTTACTGAATTATTTTGCTCCATTCAAAAATCATCTAAGGAGAAAAGATCATGAGTTGGGGTTCAGGTAAGATTAGACTTATCCAATGCTATAAATGAGGACACACAGGTTTGTGTATTAAAGAATCAACATACTGAAATGGTGCATTTATCTTATAGATGAATCAAGATGAATCACAAATACGTACTAAATCAAAAATATATACTTATATTTTTTTTAACACGCTTCATTTGGATTTGGGTATTCAATACCGCCACAGAGATGCTCAGTTGATTCCTTTCCCTAATTGAAAATCGATTGATAATTAGTTTGCGGCGGATAGCAAGCATCGATTCTTAACATTTATGTAATGAGAGCCAAGACGGGGGAATACATGAAATCAACAAGAGTACAAGGTTGAAGAAAGAAGGCAGCAATAGAAAAGACTGAAGTTGTTAAAGTTGATGGATTTTAATAATTAGTAGAAACATGTATGAGACCTAAATAAGTATGTGAATGAGTCCTTTGTGTGATAGCAGGAATGACAACACATAGCAAATGGTCAAGTATTGATTTTGCAAAGCCCACAAAGAATAGTAAACATTTTTTTGGGTCGAAAATGAGCAAGCATTAAATTTAACTAAAGGAACTAATCCACAACCATAGAGGAATTAAACTTATTTGAACGAAAAGCATGCAAGACTGTTTTAATTATAGGGAAAGGATACATACTTGTACCGAACCCTGCAAAGCCATTAGCTTGGACCTTTGACACATCTTCAATCCAATGCCAATCATTTTCCATCGGCTCCTCCCCTGGAGCAGCTTCCTTGATCTCTTCACCGGCTTCATCCTGCCCCAAACACCAGAAAGAAAGAACGACAGTCAGATACGCGCTCATACATCTCGTATGAATATCTTAGAGAAACGGATGGTGATAGGGGATTACCGCGTTATCAGATGTCCAGAGCGTCAACTTGTCCCGGAGAAGCTGCATGATCAGTGTGCTGTCCTTGTTGGACCCTTCTCCCAAAGTATCAAGCTCGCGGCTATGGCCTCGTCGAAAGCCTTTTAACAAAACACAGTCAAAGACGATAAATATGTTCAGAAGGTTCTATGCTAAAAAGTTCTGTTCAAACATGTGATAGAAGATCGAACAAGACATCATGAAATACACTGAAGATATGAGATCTAAGACGACGAACCTGCTTAGCAAGACCACAAGCAAGATCAGGTGAGTTCAAGATTTCATAGTAGAACACCGAATCAAGATTTCATAGTAGAACACCGAAAAGTTAAGAGCAAGCCCCAGCCTGATTGGGTGAGTAGGAGCTAAGTCAGCAAGAGCAATGTCCTATCAAAACCAAAGACGTCGTTTCACATAATGAATAAGAATAACAATAAGACGGATGGCCAACAGAGATAAACAGTTGGATTACCGACCTGTGCGGACTTGTAAGCCATCAAAGTGCTCTCAGCAGCCTCCTTCCTCTCGGCACCAGTCTTGAACTAGCTTGATATCGATGGTAGTCGGCTATGACTGCCTGTAAAATAATTTCAGGTGAGAACAGTGAACCATTTATAGAATTGTAGCAATTCCAAAAGAAAACTAAAATAAGCAGTACTTTGATCTTTACTAAATCTACAATGACCATACATCAAAGATTTGACACCCATTGACTTTGGTTATCAAAGCTCTAACTACAGAAAATTAACAATATTGATACAGATATAAGCATTGAGCAATGAATCTTACTTGATTTGTGTTGACTAAAATTGTCTCTACAGCTACAGAAGCCTCTGAAGTTGCATCTTTGGTTGTCACAGACAAATCACATTCTTGTTCCATTATGCTTGTGTTTGTGAATAAATTAAAGATTATTCAAATCAGATCTAACAGAAAGATGGAATAGATGTATCAACTGAACAAATAAATGCAGGAAAGACTCTCAATGCTTTAGAGTTTATAGCTAAGCCACCGCTCACATGAGTCGCTAACTCATTGCACAACCTTACTTTGTTCACTACTCTCATTCTCATTTCTTTAGTCTCCTTGCCCTCATGAAAATAAAATATAAAATTTATTCCCATAACTGAATTTAATTTTGCTTGATACATTTTAGTCAAAACAGTCACCCCCGAAGCAATGGCTCAATTTAACATGATCAAATGAGAAATGTTTTTCTTCAACTTTTAGAATGTTTAATAATCCCGTGCTAGCTAAACTCACATTTCCATTCAAGAAGAACAAACTGAAATTCATCTAAACCTGTTCCCAAGCAAAAGCGAAATTGTATCCCCTATAAACAGCTCCAGCTCTGGGGTGACTCGGCAAGCTTGTCCTTGCCAGTGGCATCGCAACACTATACCTCATCTGATTGCAAAAACAAATGGCAAAGCAAAATTCGTTAGTAATCAAACCATCTATGCATAGTCTATAACTTTTGCTAACACACTCATTTCTCTAATGCTTTTTTGCAAAAAAAAATTTATATTTTATTAAGCAGATTTAATTTATAAAAAACTTCAAAATGATTAAAAAAAATGCAGAAAGTTCTCAAATGAAAGGGATTTTCATATTATTTTGTGTTTTGGTTATGTATTGATAGGAGTTTTCATCCATGTTTTCCAATTACTCAAGACATGACATTTTCAAACAAATAGATTTACTTCAAATGATATAAAAGAAAGTAGAACAAAGTGACAAACAATCATGAAAACATATAGCTTACTTTTCTTCCTTTTCGTTTGCTCCGTTTCCGATCGCCCTCAAGACGGTGCTTACTTTTCTTCCTCCTCCTGAATCTTGTTCAAATTGAGTACAAGACTCAACATGTTGAAGATGTTGATGGATTATGTCAAAAGACCATGCAAGGAACCAATAGAAAGATTAGATGAAGATCTGACCAAACAAGATATGCTAATTCAGGATTACGCAACCCAACCACCCCAAATAAAAAAAAATTACTAATGGTTCAATGTGGTTCTCAAGGTCTCATCTCCAAGCTAACATTTAAACTCTAAGTTAGCCTAAAGATGCATCCACTTTAGAACACTAACACAAGTTACACAAATTTGAAAGCAAGTGAATAGGAACAAACTAAGATAAGTTTAACGACTTTTTTTTAAAATCAAGTCAATAATACCAAATGAAGCATCCATATCCCACCAAAAAAAAGCATCTGATCCATGTAACCAGAAAAAATAGCTAGTGAGCAAATAGGTGTTTCCGTCAATGGGAGCTATGGTAAAGCATTATATTCAAAAGCAATCCAACTATGGGATGCTAGTCCCAAAAGGTTTACTGATTTTTAATAAAATTAGCAACTTATGTCAATGTGTCCGGTGGTCTAAAGAAAAAGACAGCACAAGCCTTCGTATCCTACGATTCTACAACAAAGAACTTAAGTGTTAGCTTCAGCATAATTGTGTCTGTTATTTAATCACTTTCACACACCATTGATTTGAGCACCGTTTTGCCATAAAGGGTCCAAGTTGGCTTCTTTGCTGCACAACGCAGCAACAGGGCTTAGTACTGAATTTCACCACTGGTTTAGAGCTTCAACTCAACCTTGAAATTTTCGCCTCATTTCAATCACTTGCTTCAGGCATTATAAATATAAGTCACACTCCTTGAATCAGTTCAAGTAAACCAACAAAATAACCATATTTGTGGCTAATTTTATCATAAAAAGCTTCAACTGATTTGAATTGTAGCGTTGCAAAAGGGTACCCTAGCATCCAACAACAACCCATAATTTCATTAATTTGGTCTCACACCACTTCCTCTTTTTGAGATTAATCAAGTCTAGAATTCCCAGCAGGGAGAAGTCAAATTGAATCAAAATTCAGTGAGATGGGTCATTCTAAATTTTATCTAAGACTTGGAAAATCTAATAACGAAAGCGAAGTCAATTTAACTTGACAATTCATCAAACACCTTATGGGCATCCTTACCTCTCACAAATCGGAGCACCGTGAGTGTGTCTTCGTAGTCCGAACTCCGAACCACTGGAAGTAAAAGCCACCCTCCTCCAAAATTAGCACCTTCACAACGCCATCGTCAATGAGCATGAGTAGCTTCAGGCATTATAAATAGGGCCTGTACCCCGTGCGCCACGCACGAGATTTTTAAAATTAATTTAAGTACACTTATCTTATTTTTTGGATGTTATCATGTTTCAATGCGTTTTCAATAATGTATAAAACATAGTACTCGGCCGGCGGGAAACATTCTTTATTCGATATCCTTTAATTTTCCTTCAATTTATGTCCTTTACCAGCCATAGATGAAAATGCGTTATCAACTCTTGGCCGAGAAGTTGTTGGTTGAGACAAACGTTGTCACACCTTTTTTTTTTGGTATATACTGGTTTTTTTTTATCAGAATGTCATACCAATTTAATACCCGTGCATAATGCACGAGATTTATAAAATATTCTATATGGATTGATTTTGGTTTGGTTTATCATAAAATATATAAAAAAAACTTAGTTAAAATCAAAAGAATTGCTTTTGATATTTGCGCATACCTTAATAAAGGTGGGAGCTATATGGTCAAGTTCATGAATAACTTCAAAAAAAATGAATCACTACATTGCCGAATGCTCAGGGCACGAGATTAGTAAAATATACTTGGAGTATTACCCAAGCATTATGTATGAGATATTTCACAAATCTAACCTTGTGATGTCACTTATGTCTTTCTAAACATTTCATGCTGAAATATATAACATGATGAGCCCAAATAAATCATCAAAGATTGTCGCTCCCTATTCAAGCTCCAAAAGTTTCATCTTAATTCTTCAAGAAAATCAAATTAAGAAAATATATGAAAGAAAATCAAACTCTCGCATTCATTATAAGATGCGTTCATCCAAGATCCTAAACCATACAAATTAAGAGGTAAATCGTACAAGGTAACCTCAATTAAGCTTCCATGGATGAAGGAGATTATATACACCTTAAGATGGGCAACGACTTGATCTATGACAGAAGAGCAGGTAACAATCAAGCTTTTCCCTTTGCTAATTGGATGCTCTGCAAATTTGAAGCTGTGAAATAGTACTTTTAGACTGGTTGAGCACTCATCCCATGTCCTTGCTTTTGCCAACTTGCAATAGTTGAAAAATCTTCAACTGAGAAATTGAAAAATGAAGGAGATAAGGGTACAAATTTCTATTGAAGGAGATATGAAGGTGATTGAAGAATCTCAATTAGAAGTGGAAGAATTTGAAGCATTCACCATTTGAATAACTCAATCACAAAGAAAGACATACTAAAATAAAATATCATTCACAAAGGTACTTACTTGGAATGCTACAAACTTAAATAGAAGATTTTACAAACTCAGAGAAGTTTTTACAAACTTAAATAGAAGCAATGGTTCTGATGACTCACCTCCACCGTTTCTGGTTGCTGTAGAACACCCACCTCCGCTAGGGTTCCTTTAGAGTGCTTCAAGTAGATGTACCCTCTGGGCAACAATTTTGACCGGTGTTTGTGACTAACATCCTCCCTAGATCTTTAGAAAAATGCAAGCTCAGAGGTTTTGAGATCATGTGCTGCAAAATGTTCATTAATAAAAAAAAAATGCTTAAGAAACAGGCCATCGATCAATCAAACTATCGCACAATTGGATTACGTAAGGTCTTGAAAACCTTAGTGAATAGCTTATAGAAAAGGAAAATCCACATGATGGAGCTACATTTGAATTACATGGTGCGGAAGCAGCCTCAGATCTCCCAAATTGAGACCGGTCGATTACAGAATCCCTGAACCTCACTCTTTTTGCTCCCTAGCACAGGCAAAGTAGAGCTTTAGAGATGAATTCCATTAATTAGTAAACACGATTTCCGTATGGACATGTTTATACTCCCACAGCGGCTCACAATGCATATCAAATACAACAATTTAGCAGAAATTGTTTACAAACAGAGACCCTAGGGTGATCAGTACACAACCAGGACAACGCTAATGAGTTTCAATTTCCAGACAATTCGAATCACGAAATTAAGATTGAAAAACATCAGTAAATCAAACATCATGAGTGAATTCATGCGAACCTAACCGTCGTGTGGCAAAGATTTGAGACGAGCAGTGAAGGTGCCAGCAGGAAAGAAATCAGAGTCACCAAAAGCGTGCTCGAGATTGAACTGCACCTTGGAATCGGAATCGAAATCCGATGACCTTCTTCGAGTCGTGGAGGTCGTTGTTGGTGTAGGAGTTGAAGGTGGGCCGCTAGGATTAGGGTTATCGATCTCTGGTGGAGGATGACCGCCCTCCAACCCAAATTCTTCGGCAGGAAGCTCGTCGGATTCGAAGGAAATTGAATTGGAAATCAGGAGTGCAAAACAGAGTAGTGATAGAGAGAAATCGAGGAGTCAGACTCACCGTTCCATGGCTTTCCGTTCGCCGGCGATCTACTCGGCGGGAGTAGTCATAGGGTTCGAGCGTTGCCCCTAGTCGCCGATTTTGTGGAGCTTACTAAGCGATTTCCATATACAAAAGCTATGGAGAAAGATTGGAAGAGAAAGAAATTAGAGAAAACAAAAAAGGAGGGCAAACCGTTCAGAATGAGGCAGGGGCAAAGCGGTTTTCCTAGAGTAGATCATGGGAGAGAGAACGGAAATAATGGGAGAGAGCGGTTTTCCATAAGAAAGAATGAAAGATGAAAAGAAGGGTAATATTGAAAAGAAAAAAAAATCAGATAGGCCTCCACGTGGATAGTCTGAGAATGCTTGAAATGACTCAGCTTTAAGATATAGGGGGATGAGATATAAAAATTATATTGGTATTTTCAGAATTTGAGTATTTGCTTGTGTGTGTATGTGTGTATATATATATATATATATATATATATATATATATATATATATATATATATATATATATATATATATATATATATATATATATATATATATATATATATATATATAGGGGTTGGTTCCGGTGTACTCAACCCTTAACGTGTATCATGTACACAAATCTGAGTCGTTGATTGAATGAAATTGATGGCTGAGATTAAAAGGCAATTTTAGCTTTTTTTTTTAATTAAAAATCAGTGGGACCCACGTTTTTTCTTGCCCACTTACTGAATTGGAGGCGTGTGTGATGCACTCTCTTGGCATTATTCGATGGTATATCTGGATTATTCGATCGTATCGACGGATTATGCGATGGTATATCTGGATTATTCGATCGTATCGACGGATTATGCGATGGTATATCTGGATTATTTGATCGTATCGACGGATTATGCGATGGTATCGATGAATTATTCTAATTGGCTACCACCTTGAAAACGCCCTAAACTTTTAACTAATAATTATTCGATGATATCGTTTGATGCCCTAAACTTTTAACTAATAATTATTCGATGATATCGTTTGATTATTCAATGATATCGCTTGATTATTCGATGATATCGCTTGATTATTCGATGATGTTACAATATTATTCGGTTGTCATTTTAACAAACAACTAAATATTATTCGATGGTATTGCTGGATTATTCAATGGTATCACATGATTATTTGATAGTATATGCATTTTTCATTCATATGAATGCCCAACCTAAAAAAACTCATATCCTTAAATACAAAACCGCCAACGTAGAAAAAACTTATCTCCTTAAACACAAAATCGGTTCATACAAATGAATAATTCGGTTCATACACCTGAATAATTCGATCCATACAACTGAATAATTGAAAAATCAATGGACAACTTAGAAAAATTCAAAGCAAAAATGAAATTGATATTGATTCAACCTATTGAAATTGAAATTGCAAGCCAAGCATTGCTCGGAGTATACACAAACGAAAGAGAGGGCTAGATTAGGATTGAAATTGTAGACAACATTCAACCCATTAAAATTGAAACTGCAGTTTCACTTCACCAAATCATACCTTATCCTCCTTTGCAAGAGCATCTTCAGATTAACTCCATATGCCTTGTCAAGTTTATACCCTTTCCTTCTCATCTCCAGATAAGCTTCATATGCCTTGTCACTTCCAGAAGACCTCAAATAAGCCTGCAAAATGTATTTGTAGGTGTACGCATTCAATTGCAGCCCCCATTTCTTCACCAGCACTAACCACCTCTCTACGCCGCTGGACCCCAGAGCTCCGACGAGAATGTTCACCGTCGACCAAATTCGACCCTTAAAAATCCATAATCAACAAACAAAAACCCTAAAGTCGACTATAAAAATTCCACATTCAACAAAAATAATAATAAAAAAACCAAAATCTTTCCCCCAAATCAAAAACTTACCCATTGATGAAATCAAACAACTTCAAATCGGTGGTGTAGATCGGCGGAGATTTCTTTGAAATCGAACAGATTCAAATACGTCGGATCCCTTCTCGCTCCTTGGCACCTTTGCAGTCTCCATCGCCTCCTCTTTCCAGTCGTCGTCGCCTCTGCTTGCACTCTCCAGCACACCGTCGCCATCGCCTCTGCTTCCAATCAAACGAACTACCCCTTTCATTGTGAATCGAGAAGGGAGGAGCAGAAGAGAAAGGGGCGATTTATCCCACCAGCACACCATCGTCGTTCCAAATCGCCACCGATTTGCCACCGATCTGCACCTCACGGCTCCGCCTTTGTGGCCCGCCTTCGCCGCACCTTACGGATCCGCCTTCGAATGCCGGAAAGAGACTCGTCGCCGCCGTCGTTGGAGTCCCAATCACTCGTCCAGCCTCCGCCTAGCCCTCGCCCGATCGTCTCCCTTCTCTTTCTCTAATTCTCTAGGGTTGAAAAAGATTGTTGGCATGGGTGGGATTGTGGGTTTACACACGCGCTTCTATAGAAGTGGGGGGTGTTTTTTTTATTTTAATTTTTAATTGAAGGATTAATCTCAGCCTTCCAATTCCTCTAAATCAATGGTTAAGATAAAAACCCCCAAATTGGGATTCCTACCCTTCTACGGGACCTTTCATCTCCAATCTATCATTGTGATGCATCAATCAGCCTTGTTCTTGGTTGATTTTGAGGCTCCACCATCTATTTTATCTAAATCCGGTGTCAATTTGGGGGTTTCGGGGATTTTGGCCTGCGAAGCTTTCCCTTACTTCCGTTTTGGCGTAGCCGATGCGCCTGTGTTTTTCGGCCTGAAGCTCGCCGGAGATGGTCCCCTTCTCCTCGACATCAGCCTCGTCCCTGATGTGGGTGAATCGGTTCTTCGCTTCCTCCCACCCCTGGTCTCCAACAGTTTACGCATCTGTGATGGGGTTGGGGCGCACCTCGTTTCACTCCTGTCGGTTTGCTCCCCGCTTTGTCTAATCCTTGCCGGCGTCGTCTCCTCCGATGGTGTGGGCATGTGGCTCCGTTCTCATGCTTGGTCGGCGCTCGCCTGCTGCTGTGCCCGGGTTTGGCTCCTCGTCCGGGGTCGGTTCTTGCCGGCGTTGTGACGCTTTTCCTTTGGGCTCAAGGCTATGCCTTGGACCGGTGGACCCGAGGGTGACCCATTGTTTGGGCCTGTCTCCTGTGCTTTGGGCCTAAGGCTTTGGCCCGTTGGGAAAAAGTAAGGAAAAAAAAGAAAGGAAAATAGTGGATTGGCTAGATTGGCCGAGTTGCTTAGTTTGTGTGGTTATTTGGCTTTGAGGCTAGCAGTTTAGAGCGGTGTTCTTCTCTTTTGTTGACGCGTGAGAGGTCATGGACGTGATCGAAACCTGAAGGCTCGTCTGTAGAGTCCAAATCTGAGTTAGTTCCCTAGGGATTCCATGCGTCGCCTCTACCAACTGACAGACGAGTTGTCGCACTTTGCTTTTGTTCGATCCTGATTAGTACTAGCCTGTGTCTGTAACTGCACTCTTGTAATTTGGTTGTATTTGGCCTGGTGTTGCTTTTCGATTTGCTTGTATTGACGGTTTGTCCGTCGCCGATTTATTCGGCCTATCGATCCACCGGGTCTGTCCGGTGCATCAAATTTTTACCTAATTATATATATATATATATATATATATATATATATATATGATGAAATCTCATTCGACTTGTGTGTCAAGCTACTAGTATATGGGACACGACCCTTAATCATTGAATCGAGTCAGACTTTGATAAATTTTTGTTAATGGTTAAATAAATCGGATGACAATATTTGCGCCCATAAATTTTACTATATGCACAACACCTGCGTCTTTTGAATCATACATCTACCCCTCTTGAGTCACAAACGTGCGACTCAACAAGAATAAAGTGTATTTAAAAAAAATAAGATATATAATGTATATAGTAAAAAAAAATTGGTGTAAAAATGACACCCGAAAAAATCAAACATACATGTAGTGGAAGCAATAATTAAACGTATAAGATTCCGCAGTTTTTTATCCATCAAATCTTTAAACACAAAAACACGTATTGTCGTGCACGTAAAAAACGTGGCGATTGTCAAGAATCAAACATGTCTAGGTAGCTAGAACTATAACCTAGCTAGTGCGCACATGTTTAGGTATATAGATCAATTTACATACAATGAATGCAATATATAGTACGCATACTTACCCATATTCGTTACTATAAATTGTCCGAAGTTGGCACGTGGTCCCATTCGTATGACACGGAATATTCAGTTGTTGTCCTGTATTCCTTTTTGGTTGGGATGCAGCCGAGGTACTGGTTTGTATCCCCCTAAGTTGTATTGTACTTGAGAGCTACGTTTGATACTTTTATAATCCATCCCCAAACCCCTCAAATCCCACGTGCACATTTCCCTCCCTTTATTTGGGTGGGACCCTGAGCAATAAATGCACTCCACGTTGTATTTAATACAAAACAACCCCATATCTCTTCTGTACATTTCATGCTTCTTCATTCATTTAATTTTTTTTTAAACATTTAAGTCTTTAACCCTTTAAAAAGCCAGGCATTGCATTTAATGCAAATCATCACACCCTCTCTCACCTCTGCACACATTCTGTCCTTTTTTTTTTACTTTTTTTTTTGTTGTTGTTATCTTAAACCGGTTTAAAGGGTGGCTGAAAAATTTGCAAAAGTGACAATGTTCCTTTCCATTGCAATTAACTCCCTTACTTCCATTTTGGCGTAGCCAACGCGCCTGTGTTTTTCACTTTCAAACAATCAAATACCAAATCAAGCACGGCCGAAACCTTAATCAATCGTTTTATACCTCTCCCATATCCCAGTTTCCAGTCCAAACATTGCCACCCTCGTCGTTCATCCCAAACCCTAACCGGCGATTTCACATTCCACACTCGCACAAGGCCAAGAGCATAAAAACATAAATCGACACCCTTGTCACCCAATTCGACACCACTGTCACTCTATTAGGAACCACTGTCACCCAATTTCTCTTTCAAACAATCAAATACCAAATCAAACACGGCCCAAACCTCAATCAATCGTCTTCTACCTCTCACATATCCCAATTTCCAGTCCAACCATTGTCACTCTTGTCGTTCTTCCCAAACCATAACCGACAATTTCACATTCCACGCTCGCATAAAAGGGAGAAAAGGAACGAGGGTTTCAAGGAGATGGAAAGGGGGGTTTACCTCTTCACTTAGACGTCGGCGTGACCTTCTTCTCTCCTCTCCGGTGACAACCTCGTCCCCAACCTCCTGCATTTTCCGATTCGCCATACTCTCCTTCTTCTCTCCACAAACCATCGCTTCTCCTCCCTTGAAAATTGCTCACTTTTCTACCCATAAAGCCTCCCCTCACGTCTTTTTTTTTTTTTTTTTTGTAAATAAGGGCAAAATCAGGTTAAGGGGGGAGTTTATGACCTGCACTTTTGTGCAAATTTTGAACAAAATATGCTAGTTGTGCAAATTTTGAGAAAAATGTGCTAGTTGTGTAAATTTTCAAGGGGCTATGCTAGTTTTGCAAACTTTTTTTTTTTTTTTTTGCTATCTACTACCATTCTCTTATTAATAAGATCCCTAAAATATTTTTGTATAGTTCCGACCATCTCAGTGCGATTTGATATTGGAATTTCGACCATAATGACCTTGGCGTAAATAAATGCCTAAGAAAAGATTATCAAGTAAATCAAACCCAACATTAGACTAAATACATTTTATTTTGTAGGCAACCCTGTTTGGATTTATAAACATGTCTCTATACGCCCCTCTTTGGAACACCATATTACACACATGTGATTTTTTAGAGCATAAAAAGGTCAAACATAGGCATAATTGATAATTATAAGTTCATGCACACAGTGAACCTTTCGCCAATAGAAGCACGAATCAGGGGGTGCCGCCTTCCCACAGTGAACCTTTCGCAGGTTGAGAGAGGCATAGATATTTTGGGGGGGGGGGGGGGGGGCTATTTGGGAAAATTTGATTCGACAAAGCGGGTACAAGTAGAGTTGTGGCAGGGCAAGTGGGAGTAAGAGGGGGATCGGCCTTCGGCGGTTGCAGTGGAGCGGATCGGAGATCACCATGGTAGACGGTGGGCGGCTGGAGGGCCAGGGGGGAAGAGAGGAGAAGCGCGTCGGCGCGCGGTCCTCATAACTCGTATAGGGTTTTTTACTTTGGTTGGACTAACCATCTCCTTCTCCAAATAACTCCAATCCTATTTATGTGATACAAAGTATATATACATATATTATTATAATTTTTTTTGCCGGGGTGGCCATGGCCCCACCCGTCCCGTACACCTTCCGCCACTGGTAGAGGTCTATATATATACCTTCACCTTCTAACCGATATTTAACAACTTGGATTCATTCTCTTCCTTCTTCCTTTGTATTTTTGGTTCTTCGAGTTGTACGTAATTGAATCTGGTTTTGAGAGTTATACAAATTAAGATTCACAAGAATTTGCTTATATCTTCTTCCTAGCTAGCTGCTAATATCATCGATCATCTTTGGTCCTGGTACGTTTCCTTAGTTTCTCTATTTGTCCTTTATGTTGATCCTATACATGCCATCGATCACAATTTAAATTAATTAATTAGTTTCAATTAATTATTTTTTTACTTGAGATTTTTTCAGACTTTCAAGTCCATCGGCCAACATCGCCCAAAATGAAGATTAGTATGGTCACAATTGTTGTGTTTTATATTATGGTTATTGTTTTGTCATTTTTTGTGTCGGCTACATATGGTTGTGATAACTAATGGGTTGGGGTAGGCAAATGTGTAGACCCTATTTGTAATAACTATTGTTTTTCTGATCAAATCCATCGTCCTGGTGGGAAATGTTTCACCAACACGTGTTGTATTTGTATTGGGTAGATCATGTATTATTATCTAATTGATAAATTAATCCATCTCCATTTTAAAGTTTGGACCTTGTTATAAATTGTTTATGGATCTTTAATTTGTTAAATATCATTTGATCTACGCGCCCATTTTGTCAAATCCTTTACAATGCTCATCCTCCCCAATCTATTTACTATGCACGTTTAATTTGTAATTGGGTTTTTTTAATCATAAATTAAAGAGAATTAATTATAATTAGAGAAAAATAATTAATTAGTCTATATTTCAATGTTTTTTACTTGATCATTTCAGTCTCTCGTGCCGGCAACCATCACCCAAGAATATGAAGAAGATGCTGATAATTTTGTACTTTTACATTATTTTTGTTTGGTCAATTATTGTTTTCTACTAGTTATGTGTGTGATAATTACTGGGTTGGGGTAGCTACATGTATAAATATCAATTGTAATAAATATTGTTTATTTACACTAGAGAAGCAAGGTGGATATTGTTTGTCCACCACTTGTTGTATTTGTAAAACTTAGATATATATTGATCGCTTACATTCGTCTTTTAAGGTTCGGTTAATTTTATTGTAAAAGTATAATTGTAGAAGAATAATTAATCTAATTAAGAGGGTGTGAACTTTAACTTAACTTCTTTACTGTTGATGTTTACTTGTGTACAAATAAAAAAAATTGTCTAATAGAAAAGTCGATTGAATACACATTATTAGATCCCAAAAATATTTTTGTATAGTTCCAACCATCTCAATGTGATTTGATCTTGGAATTTCGACTGTAATGACCTTGACGTAAATAAATGCATAAGAAAAGATTATCAAGTAAATTCAAGCAATGCTTCTCACTCAACTAACTGCACTAGCATACGAAACTCGTCTACGGTGACTTGTTTGAGAAAAATTTCGGTGAACGGTTTATAATAACTATTATTTTTTCTCAAATCCATCGTCCTGGTGGAAAGTGTTTCACCAAGACGTGTTGTATTTTTTATTTTTTTTTGGATACAAGGCAATAATTTGGGAATGGTTAACCCTGGTTAAACCATCGCCCGAGGGCATACATCTGGAAGAGGTTGTCGATCTCAACAGGACCCGCTCGATGACAAAGAACGACAAGAAGCTGATGTGAGCCAATCTATCCGCGACTAAGACGTGTTGTATTTATATTGGGTAGGTCATGTAATATTAGGGACAGTTAGAAAAATATACACATTTTGGTAAAATTTAGAAAACTATACATCCATTGTGCCCCCGCCCCTCCTCTCCTGCGTGCCCCCCTCCGCATCAGCCGTTTTTTTTTTCCACGCGTCAGTGCTGACGCCGACGTCGGGAATGCAAACATTCTAAGTGTCATGATGAATCCAAACATTCTAAGAATAGTGTGTGTCCATCACCGAGGGAAATGTATCTAGTACTTTGTGGCTGCACATAAAGAAAAAAAATTTGGTGCAATCAGAATAGCTTCAAGAAGAAAGAACAGATGGGATATTGAGGTATTGTTAGATGATATAGAGCAATCAGCTGGGGCCTTGAAGACATCTTGTTTTGCATCTAGATGTACCTCCATTCGTTTGCAAGTATAACACCTAGCGGTTCCATCAGTCCCATGAGCAGAGTAATACTTCTGGTCCAGAAAGGATGTGCTGTATACTTGATTACACCGGAAAAATTCGATGATATCTGCTAGCGGGAATTTACATTGAAGGAAGCAAAGCAAAAATGATCAGCACACATCTTTGATTAGAGAGTAGATGAGAAATTGTGAATTGAGATGCATAAAATTTACAAGTTCTAAACTGCTTAGTGGTAAAACAGAGATGAGATAAATTTGACCTCCTATTTAATTAATGGCAACTGCGAAATAAAAATATAAACAAGAAGAATTTGAAACTAAGCTAAAGCCACATAATACCATATAATGCCAATTTCCAAGAGTTGCCAGAAATGGGCAAGAAGCGAGGAAGACATTTGAATTTGCCACTTAAAAAAAAGCAACGAGAATTTAAGCTTTCAGTTAAATTTTCAATTAATGCCAACCTCAATCAGTTCCAGAAACTACAACAGGACAAGGAAAAACTGACATGAGCAACACAATGCCATATAATTTGAGCACAATGAAATCGCATTAGGCCTAGTAATGTTCAGCTAAGGGTTTTTTGATATTCTGAACCAGAAAATGGGAATTTGTTCTTCAATTGCAATTTGTATGAAACAAACAAATTGTGGGGAATTCGAATTCTTTAACTCAGACCGAAGGGTAAGGGAAGATAAAACATCTAGTAATTAAAAAAAAAAAAAAGGCAGAACAACAATGGAAATGGGAAGGAAAACCTTACTGAGCTTGGCATTGAGGTTCTTAGAAATGGTGGATTTCTGATTCATCGCGGCAAGAGGGGACAGATCAAAGGAACTTGTCATATGAAAGAGTAAAACATACATGGCATTAATATTAAAATTAGCATTCGAAAGTTCTCAAGTGTCAATAGATATTATCATCATTCAGATACAACTTTTGATGTAGAAATTAAATGGGAGATGATAATATAAATTTTGAAAACAGAGGAAGCTGAAATTTCTAGGCAAACGGGAAATAAAAATGGCCCAGCAGGCTAGATGTCTTTCTTCTGGAGTTAGGAATGTATTACTCAATCGTGTTATCTAGTATACATAAAGATTTAACATGTCAAGAAACAAAAGAGAGAAATGAACCATACATAAATTGGAGATCATCAGTCGGTGATTCATTAAGTGGTTGTGATTCCATGGCTCAAACTGATAGAAAAAAGTGAATATGCAGGATCATCAAAGTGCAAGTTAGTTGCACTTTTAATCTTATAATATGAGTTACGTACAAAATTTGAATTAAGTGCTTGTGATGCGGCCCAAACTAATAGAAAAAGGGGAAATAACATAAATATGTAAGTATGTAAGCTAACACACAATTATTATCCTTCATTGTTGAAGTATGTAAGCTAACTTCCAAGTGTAAATAATCACCATATTTACAAAACCATCTCAAAGTTTAACTCTTATCCCAACTGCTTTAGCTGTGCAAAAAAATTTCTTTATACACCATATTTACAAAACCATCTCAAAGTTTAACTCTGGATCAAAAGATAAGCTTTGTACAAACAAATATACTGTGATCAGCATTGGCTACTACCAAGATATTTAAGAAGAATTTTATGCTTAACCCAAGGAATCACCTGTGGGAGTCAAACAGTTAAAGATATGTACTATAGCTTATAGGATTTATGTGATTTGGGTATTTACTTTATTGCCTCTCGAAATAAAAGTGGAAGTTTGAAGAACAACATAAATTTTCATGCATGAGGCTGAAGTTTTGAGTCAAATAGTTAGTTTCTGGATCGTGGGTTGAAACTTGACGCTTGATCGAACAAATGTATCATACTGTATAAAGCATCTATTTTTGTCTCAGTGACTGAATAGTGGAACTTTTATGCAGGGGATAGAATATGCAGTTTGAACGTAATTTATAATTTATATCAACAATGTTGTGTATAGTGGTCTACTTTAAGATCCCACGTGAATATTTGAAATTCCAATAACCAGCTACTTCTATCATATCCAAATAGTGTTTTAGATAGGAATGCTTCTTTTCTTTCTTTCTTTTTTCTTGTTTTTATTTTGAATATACAGCCATATATAGTTGAGGGATATATTGGAGAAGCCCCATTTAGCCATTTTTTGCATAATTATTTATGGATGGAAAACATTATTTTTAAATGGAAATACTTACAACATCAAGATGCTGCTCCCCACTGATATAGTGATATCCATGGCGTCAAGGCTGAGTAGCGAACAAGCTAGGGAGGCCAGGGAAAGTGACATCAAACTGCATGTTTTCATACAACCCAAGTACAAGTCAGTTTATTAGAGTTGAATGGCAAACTAAAACTCCTTATGACATTAGTGGCTTCAAAAATCTACTGCCAGAATTAAGTATAATATAACGTCGAAAAAATGTCTGTAAAATCAGCCAAATAGAGTTGATTTTTTTTGTTTGTGCTAATAGAGTTGATATTTAATGGGATACGATTGAAATTAGCAAGTAAAAGCTGCCCTAAGTTGCAAAGAATATACATAATATATATTGTGTTTAGAAAAATTACGTTATATTAATGCGCAGGTGTCCTCCTCTGGAAGTATCCACCAAAAGTTGGGTTTCAGGTACGACATATACATATAGACCTGAAAACATAAAAAAAACATCAAATCGACATAAGGACGTATCTACAAAAGCAATCTGAACTCCAAGAACACAAAACATTTCCATTTCCAATTTGCTTTCAGTTTATATTGATATATTAGCATGATTGTCTGTAAGAAATTCCCAAAATACTTTATCACAAAAGAGAAGTAGATCAACAGCTATAAATACTTGAAGAATGAGAAGAATTTACATTTAGTAGTAGGATAAATAATCATTTTCGACCACCACTTGAAGAATGTTCAACTAAGGCATATGGTTAAAAGGAAAGTAAAATAACAGGTAAGTTATATATAGTGTCTCTCAATGAATTAAAAAAGATTGAGAGAATTTTACACAGGCCAGCATCCTTTGTATCGAGTTTAGGCATTATAGGGACAATGAAATACAAAGCATTATAGATTGAGAACAAAAGGCCCTGCCGCTTTAGATTGTAAATGAATCTAAAAATGATGATATAAACTAATCAGACATCTAATATGACACTTAGTAATGGCTTGTTCAACACAATTTGCAATTATTCAAGGAAAAAATGTCGGCAAGGGATAAAATTGCACATAAAAAAAAGATATGTGAACTTCCTTGCAGATCAATTTATTTCCTTCTAATCTCATTTCTCTTCTATTTGTTTTAGGTCTAAGAGAGTGGTTTCACATCTCATTGGTGCTAAACATGGTAGTTTCTACTCCCAATAGCCAATCCACATACTTTTTAGCCAATACAAATCTTGAAGTGGATTCACCCTTTTATGTCATTGAAAAGGGAAGACATTCTTCAGAAAAATTAAACATTAGCCCATAATGAATCATACCAGCATTGATGAAATTTCTGTAAGTTGAGTTAAGAAGAAACCAGAGCAGATGAAGCCAGAAACCGGCTTGACCTCAAATCAATAGACACAAAAATTATGATGATGGATCAGCTTTACTATCAACCGTAACTGTCAATTGTTAGACTAAATTGATTAACCAGTGGTGTAGCACAACATCAAGCACCATTACCAGAGAGGCAGAGACAAGTTGTCTTCATTATGTCTTATGCATGGAAGCTTGGAAGGAGTGAAGTTTTGTTTAGAAGATTTTCTAAAGTACACCTTTAAGGCAAGCTATAAGTGGGCATTTGTATATAATCTGGATTACTGACATTTACAGGCTCCTCGTTTTACATAATTGAGTGGGGAAATCAAGAAATTAGCCTGGACAAATTATCATGCAGAGTAATATACAGTATTTTCAAACTTCCCTTTGGTAAATCTACGGGGATTAAGGTTCAACTTATTCTATCTTCGGACAAAACTCATATGATAGATTTAGTCTTGATTATGGAATAAATGATTAATTAGCAAATAGCACAAGAATCACAAAACATTTCCATAAAAGTAAATCTAATCTTTTTATTGAATAAAATCTTACCTAAAATGGAGCATCTCAAACTTTGTACTCATATACATGCATCCACTTGGTAGAGGGCCATTTGTTCCATTTGATTACAGCCTTACAGGGCAACCATAACTATGATTCATGCAGCAATCATAAAACTTTAAGTAAATAGAGAATACAAAAGAAACAACCAAATAAGTAAACTCAATATGTAAACCCCGAAAGAAAAGATGATGAACCTGCAGAGATGGTGCCGCCTCAAACCTGGAGACGAATTTGGGAATTGAATCTGAAAGAGAAAAAAGAGGAGAGAGTTCATGTCATGAGAGTAATCTTCGAAAACTCTAATACCCATCATTCTAAAAGTGGAAAAAGGAAACTAAGGAATTGGCAAAATCTAGAAAACCCCAATTTAGAAAATATCGAAATTTGAGCATACAACATCAGAGCCATAAGTAAAATAAATGTCACAACTACCATTATCCATTTCATTTGAACTTTTCTAGTATGTTAATTGTATATTGAAACAGAACTGTTAAAACCTCAAAGTATCATCATACAAAAAGAGAATTAGATATGTGAGATTGAAATGGTAATTGATTACCTTGTTTTCTAACACTTTTCCATCTGAAATTTCGAGCCTCACTGAAGAATTAGCAGTGCTGGTCATTTTCCCCTTTAGAAATCAACCAACCCACTGCTGGTCATTTTCCCCTTTAGAAATCAACCAACCCACTGCTGGTCATTTTCCCCTTTAAAAATCAACCAACCCACGGCTAAGATGAATTGGATTGCATTTTACGAGCAACAACTCAGACAAAAATCAAGAAAATATAATTCCAAATCAAGACCAAATATCCAAATGAAGAAAAACGACAACAAAAGTAAAACACAAACCACAAATATGGGTTGAAAACCAACCAACCAAAGAGATAGAGCAACAAGCTAAGCCAAACCAGACAGCGTAGACAAAATACCAAAATGAGGAACATCAAATGGAAACCAAATCCAAACCATAAAACATAGAAGAAAGAAGAAGGGGTTGGAATTGGATTAATTTTAATCGAAATCTAATTCCTTACCTGAATTCATCATTGGAGAAGAGAAAGCAAAGAAAAGGACAGGAGCGAGTAAAACAAACAAAAGAAAGGATGAGGAGAGGGGATAGTATCCCATGAGGAAGGAAGCAGCAGTGGTGCTGATCTTTTGTTCCTGGTTTGCTGGACGTAATAATTAGGAAAGATGTCCATTAATATGGAATGGAATATGAAGCAGACTGCAGAATTACCAAAAGGTATGAGAATTGTATGAATCGACTACAAGCATAAAGAACATATCCTGGAAGAATTTGCTAGCTTTTATGATCAAAACATCAAAGAACGCAATACCTATCTCCCTGTATAAGACTAACAGATCAGAGGACTAAATTTCAAATTAAAAACCCTTAATCCCAAGCCTAAACCCCCAAACTGAAACTTAAATCATAGCCCAATGACCAAATAAAAACCCTAATTCTAATTCTAGGAGAATTAACCCTCAAATAAAATTCCAGAAGCATACCAAAAACCTTAATATTCTCCACATAATTTGAAACACACATCAACTATGCAATCAACCTCATTAACAAAAAAATCGAAATGTAAACCTACATCGACCCAATCAACCCAAAATCACCAATAGGTAAATTTGAACAACAAATTAACAATTATATTCAAAGACAAAGAAGAAACATATCAAAAACAGGTAATTTGAAACACACAACAATGAAGCTATCAATCTCATTAACTAAAAATGTAAACTTATATCAACCCAAAATCTCTCTTAAGCATTTCTACGAACACCTTGAATGCATGAAAGTAAACAACCACCAAGTTGCAATATAAACCCCAATTTAAACACAAATCTCAGCAAGGATGAGGAGGGGATAGAATGTTGAAGACCGTAAGCAAAACCAAAGGCCTGATCGAGGAGGGGAGAGAAGAAACTTACCCAGAAATCGGTAAGCAGGGAAGCGACCACGATGGATTAATAAAGCGAAATCGTGAGTAGGCTGAGCTCAACGAGTGGAGATGATGACCAAACCGATGTGGAGATGATGACCAAACCGAGACGAAATCGAACAGAGAGGAGTCAAAGGAGGCGGCCTGGGTCTGGGTCCGAGCTCAACAGTGACAGGAGATGGCTTCGGATGCCGGCTTGTGTTGAGTATCGATGTTAGAGAAAGAGGTCAATAAAGTAACAGAGAGAATGAAAGAGGAAGCACGAATAGGTAAAGGTGGTGAGAAGACGACGGAGGTAAGTAGAGAAGGGAAGCAGGAGGTATGAAGCGGTGGGAACAAGGATGAATTTGGACCATAAAACACAAATAGTAAATTGACGGTTAGGATTGTTCAAAATCTTCACCATACTTATAATAGTATATAGATTATAACTCATATCTATACTTATAGATGACCATAGATTGAAAAAAAAAACACGTATAACTAACCAACGGCCGCAAATACCCCTAAAAAAAACACACGTATAACTAACTAACGGCCATAGCCCCACCCGTCCCGTACACCTTCCGCCACTGGTAGAGGTCTATATATACCTTATACCTTCACCTTCTAATCGATATTTAACAACTTGGATTCATTCTCTTCCTTCTTCCTTTGTATTTCTGTTCTTCGAGCTGTACGTAATTAAATATAGTTTTGAGAGTTATACAAATTAAGCTTCACAAGAATTTGCTTATATCTTCTTCCTAGCTAGCTGCTAATAATCTAATATCATCGATCATCTTTGGTCCTGGTACGTTTCCTCAGTTTCTGTCTTTGTCATTTATGTTGATCCTATATATGTCATTGATCACAATTTAAATTAATTAATTAGTTTCAATTAATTTTTTTTTTACTTGAGATTTTTTTCAGACTTTCAAGTCCATCGGTCAACATCGCCCAAAATGAAGATCAGTATGGTCACAATTGTTGTGTTTTATATTATGGTTATTGTTTTGTCATTTTTTGTATCGACTACATATGGTTGTGATAACTATTTCTGCCCATAAAGTCTCCCCTCACATTTTTTTTTTGTGTAAATAAGGACAAAATCAGGTCAAGGGGAGAGTTTATGATTTGCACTTTAGTGCAAATTTTGAGCAAAATGTGCTAGTTGTGCAAATTTTGAGCAAAATGGGCTAGTTGTGCAAACTTTTTTTTTTGTGTTATCTACTACCATTTCCTCTTATTAATAAGATCCCCAAAATATTTTTGTATAGTTCCGACCATCTCAGTGCGATTTGATCTTGGAATATCGACCATAATCACCTTGACGTAAATAAATGCATAAGAAAAGATTATTAAGTAAATCAAACCCAACATTAGACTAAATACATTTTATTTTGTAGGCAACCCTGTTTGGATTTATAAACCTGTCTCTATACGCACCTCTTTGCAACACCATATTACATATATGTGATTTTTGAGAGCATAAAAAGGTCAAACATAGGCATAATTGATAATTCTAAGTTCATGCACACAGTGAACCTTTCGCCAACAGAAGCACGAATCAGGGGGTGTCGCCTCCCCACAGTGAACCTTTCGCAGGCTGCGGGAGGCAGAGATATTTGGGGGGGGGGGGGGGGGGCTATTTGGGAAAAATTGATTCGACAAAGCGGGTACAAGTGGAGTTGTGGCAGGGCAAGTAGGAGTAACTGTAAAGGCTCGGATTTTCAAATCCTAATTTTTCGGAAAAGGGGAATTAAAAATGAAATTAAATCGGTTTTAAAATTCGTTTAGCGGATTCCGACCGGAATATAAATTTTAGCGAATTTCGTTTAGCGATATCCTTGTTAAAAAAATCTAATTGATCGAGAAAGCGAGAGTCGGGAAATCTAACACTTGAGAACTAATTTCGGGATTCAAAATTCACGTATTCGGAATTTATTTTCGGGTATTGGTTTTACCAATTCAACACACAATTCCTCACCATACCTCTTCACATCCTCACCCACTCCCATCACTTCACCATGCCTACAAATGGAACCATCCCCTCCACCATTCCCTCATCGTCACCATCACTCATCGTCACCATCACCTCCTCACCATCACTCCCGCTCTCTCTTTTTGTTCAGCCAACACCACCGCCATCCCCTGCAATCTTCATCTCAACCAGCTCTCGCATAACCACCACCACCGTTGCTCCCACACCTCGTCCCTCCTTGTCTCTAGGCGAGCGGCTGCAGCAGCTTCACTCCTACCTCCATCGACGTCCAGTGCCGTACCAGAGCAGCCCAGGAGCCACTAGCGCCGCCGCCGAGCCACCGTTTCCCCTGTTCGATCGCGAGCCATGTTCCGGTAAGCGATTCTTTTCCGTCTTCGATCGAAACCACTCTCGGACTTCACCATCACGCTCACCCATGTCCGACGTAGGTCCGACGAGCCATCGAGAGCCCTCGGCAATGCCCAGAACACCAGTCGAAGCTCCGACGTCCGCGAAATCACCTCGGTGAGCTCCCGTACCTTTGCTTCCTTCCTTGTTTCAATTTCGTCCTTCCTTTTCCGCTTAGAGTAGTCGGGAAGAGAGTGTGAGATCTGAGTGTGGGGAGAGTGGGCGAGCTCGAGAGTTCCGGCGAGTCGAGGGCGAGGTCCGTGAGTGCGAGGGCTGAGCGAGAGTCTGAGCGAGCAGAGCGGGTGCGATAGAGCTGTGGGAGTGTGAGCGAGGGTGGGGCGGAGCTGGGCGCAGTGAGACGCCGGTGAAGGAGGCCGGGAGGAGGAGCACAAGCTCGCCGGCGGGATTCCTCGGCGGAGCAGCGGCAGGCCGACCAAGCTCGGACGGGAGGCTCCAATTTGAATCGGGAGGAAGGGGATGACTTGGGGCCCCACCTCCTTGTGATGTTATATTATTAATTGTTTTAATATTAAACCGGTTGGGTTTTTATTGCGGGTTCGGTTCGGTTTGTTTCGGTTGGATTTAAATGGGTTTGGTTCGGTTCGGGTTTAACTGTTTACTTCTTTAATTATTTATTTAACTAATTAATATTATTTGGACTTGGAGATTAAAATGAATTTGGAAATGAATTTCAAGGATGGAGAGTAATTTAATAAATAAATTGAAAAAGGGATTTTAGCAAGTATTTTCAAGGGTCGGAATTCTTAACTGTTTAATTTGAATTTTTGAAATGGATTTGGGACTGACTTGGGAATCCGACTTATTCGATGACTAACTAGCATGATAAAATAATCGTTTGACTAACAGCATGATATGTGTGACTAATAGCATGACTTGTGGTGAATTATATAAGAGATTAAAGGTTAGTTAATTATGATGAGGATGATATATATTCGTATGCAAAGTATGAGTATAAAATGATAGTATGCGAATTTGGCTAAGTATGATATCGAGGTTATCTTAAGCTGATGAGATGTTGGATTATATATGTTGAATACGGTATGAGATGATGAAACGAGATGAGAAGTTGAATTGAGACATTAATGTCGTTGATGATTAGATGATTAACTTATATATGTTTTATGTGAATCTTATGTGTGTTATTTGATATGCTTGTGTAAGTTAGAGTTAGACTTATTATGCTGCTTATCTTCTAGGTGAGCTCTAATCTGCTTGGATTTGCTTGATTACTGTATTGCTTGGATTCTGCGCTTCTCCAGGTAAGTTCTTTGAACTTACTCATGATGGGCGCTCTATGCACTGGGTGTTATATAGTAGGCTAGTGTTCATGCACCATACGACTTAGAATCACGCTTAGGATCTAAAATGGAAATCATATGACTTGCTATATGTCTTTGCTAGAAAACGGCCGTTATAGGTGTTTATTGGATGTGACCTTTTTCTCTATTCTTGTCATCTTAGTGGGGCTTATTATAGAAAGTTGCTTGCACTTGATGGGTGAGGTAGGCTTTTTGGTAATAAGTCGCCATAGGACTCTTAGAGCATTAGGCCTTATATGGGTGTCGTTGTTTGTCTTCCCTTCATAGTTAGTAGGCTCCTTACGTAGGGACGGCCTGCACCGTGGGTGAGGTAGTTCCCTTTGAAGGGAGTTGCTAGAGGATTCCTTATGAGCCTAGAGGGACATGCTATTTTGGCATTTCTTGTAACTGCGCGCCTCTTTATTTAAGTCTGCACTTAATTATCCGTATGCTTCTCTGTTTAAGTTCCGCTTTGCATTACTCATTTCATCTTAGGAATAGGATGCTTATTATATGCCTCTCAGAGTGTGTTTACACACGCGCATGAGTGACCTGATGATTGACCCAGATCCCCCTCATTTTTTTTAGATTCAGGTAACCGCTAGCCGCTATCTTTGCTTATATGGACGCTTGGCGGATTCAGACTTTTGGCGTTAGATTGAGGTTGAGAGACCACTAGACTTCCTCTCTTTTACGTTGTTTTGTCCCGACTCTGTCGTGGCACCTTTGTGATTGTATTTTGCTTTAACTTCACTTATGCTAGTTGCATGCCTAAATGGATTTTCCGCGTTGTAGACTTAGGACAGGCACAGGGGTTTACCCCGGGGTCTCCAACGGACCTTACGGATTTGGGTGCGAAATCCCGCTTTAAACTACAAATCTTCGGTTTCAAACCTTCAACCTGTACTCGGAGCGCAAGATCCTAACGAGGGGTTTTATCCCTCGAAACGTAACTCGGGAATCATAATCCCGGGCCGTTACAAAGGTGGTATCAGAGCTGAGGTTGTGCAATCCGAGTACAATAGGTTGAGGGGGTTTTGAAAATCGCCCAATGTTTTCAATTGGTTTTGAAAAATGTTTTAAAAGGGCAAAATGAATTTAATTGGAATTAAACCTAAAATGAATAAAAGGGAAACAATCTCGGGGGTAGAGACCAAAGCGATAGACATCCCTTATGGATGTAGAACTCGGGGAACGGTAGGCAAAATACTAGCTTTTTACTTACAGATGGGCCTAGAAGACTCCAAGAAACACCATGGAGATTGGAATGTTGAGTTAGGAGGCCGTGAGGTTTTTGCCCCTCCGGTCAGCCGTCCCTCGAAGGATGGCATAGATCGTCTCTATGCTTACATTTATATATACATATATACAATTGGGCCCGCGGGCGATCCTCCTCGAAGAGGATCATATTAATCTTGTTGATTGCTTCCGTGTTGAGTGCTATTGTGCTTAGGATAGCGAACTAATCAGAATGCCTTAACGTGAACATGTAAATGACTGTATGTGCAAACGGGATAGCGGGAGAAAGACTTGTTCTTCAAACGCCCTGATGGTTCTGACTCTGTCATCCGCCCCACCAAAATACCTAGGCATGTTAGCAAGGGTCGAGAAGCATCCGCTCTCCCCGTTTTGAGTCATGTTTTGTATTTCACCATCGATGCTTCTATCGAGTCTCGTACCTCCAGTTGGGGTCTTCCACGGGTAATTTGGGTTGATCAACTAATTACCTTCGGAAATCGTGTCGGATGTGAGGGTTACCTGAGTATTTTAGTGGGGTTGAGGATTTAGATTGTTTCGAGATAGAAGTGTGTTGTCTTATGGAGTCATCCCTTTCAATCCTCGTAATGGTTAACCATGTCTTCTTGCCACAAGAGTCTAAACACGAGTTCTACACACTCTTCTCAGAAACAGCATGAACGTCCTTGTGTCCTACCCAGCGAGTCATACTAGCGTCCCACAGGGAAATGGGATGGTGAGTCGGTGATTGCCCTTAGAAAATTCTGTCAAGTTATAATGATAGCCTCCTTGTGATTTAATGACATGTTATATTGGTATAATTCAGCATGACTTGTCTAGTACCTCGCTTGGTTGCACTTATGAGTGGATGTATGTGTCGTATGTATTGAATTCCCATGAATATTGTCTCCCTATGAACTAGGTCCATGATAGTGTGGTCAACTCTCATTGCATGTTTAAAATGTGAATTGGATGACTTAGCATGCTTGATTAACCTAATTGGACCTCATGGTTGTGTACATGTTTAATGAATATTGCTAGTACCATATAGGACATATACCTCCTAGTTATAGGCCTTTATATGATTGTGTGACTGCCTAGTCTTACTATGCGAATATCGATGTATGTGAGGAGATAGTTGCTAGCTTGTTCTGCGCACATATAAAGATGATTATATGAACATGTTATGAATGCATAAACCGATATTTCTTGAGATAGGTGCATACTAGTGTGAAATAATGTGATGATATATCTTTATTTTTATGTGTTTGCGTTCCACAATTACAAGGACATCGTTGTAACTCTCGGATTAGGTTCTTCTCTTTGTTCTTGTCGTCCCTAGTCCTGGTCAATGTCTGAACCCTTAAGGAAGTTGTGTTGTCCGCCCTTGTCTCTCCCCTATCTTCATATCTTCTAACCTTTGCGATCCTTTGATGAGCGTCGACATGCAAGAAGGGACCGACGACCAAGTGGCACCGGAGCGGCGCAGTCGAAGCGTGATGGGTCCATGACCCATAGACCACAGGACTGACGTCGCCAAAAGTATACAAAGGACGAACACATTTGTAAGATGGTAGCCGCGTACGTGATTCTCTCAGACGACTCAATGAAGGACGTTCTTAATTCAAATCGTGGATTCTTCTATACTAATCAGAAATTGATGTTGTGTGATAGGCCTAGAACTGGCATAATTTAATGTGTGATGACGGATGTGCTGAATTGGTAGCAATGATTGCCTAACTAACTTGCTTCTATGACAATGTGCCTTGGTGCTTGGTATACTGACTTGCGGGTGAGTAGGTTATGGGTTATGTGTATGGGAGTGCTTTCTTCTTGAGCTTGAGTCGTGAGATTCTTCAGTGAGACGGATTGGAAAGTGGCAGAGGGATTGAAGTCTTTGTTTTTTGTCATGAGATGAGCGGAAGGGTGTGCAGGAATGATGCGTTAGCTTGAGTAGAGTCGAGTGAGTTGGGATGTGTGAAAGATAGTGGTATGTGAGTATAGATGAGCTTCCAGGTAGGTCTTAGGTGAGCAGTGGGGCTAGTATGTCGAGATTTTGAGAGAGATGTCCTAGCTAGAAGTGTCGGTAGGTAGTGGGTGCGTGGTGTGAGCGTTTAAGATAAGAGGGTAGCGGTTCAGGTCTAGACTAGTTTCGTGAGGGTGACCTTAAGAGTGGGTGATTTGGCGTAGTTCTAGAGGTGGATGAGTGAGCTAGGAGTTGATCGGGGGGAATTGTTGTGAGGCGGGTTAGTGTGCCTAGCTAAGGGATAAGTAGGTAAAATCAGTGGTTGGTCTTTGAGGATAGGCGTTGGTGATAAGGGTCTTTGGAAATTCGTGGTTGGGAGTAGCACGAGATGGATTTCTGCGTAAGAGTTGGTCGAGAGTGGCAGGTGTGAGATTACTAGTATGAGTTGGATTCTTAGAGGTGGATGGTTAGTGAGATTGGTTAGTGGTATCTCTTTGATTTGGTGCTTATGCTTGGTAGTTGTGTGCATATCCTTGGTGATATGATGTGATGAGCCTCGTTGATGTGATAATGTGCTACTTATGTTTTGGTATGCGACCGTACTTGATGTGTTATGTCCTTCTATAAACGTGAGATATGATTGCTATTCTATATACGATGCATGGTGATAGAAATGTTAGAAGCTGAATTAGTGAAATTTGATTCTGACTTGGAACCTAGGAAGAGAATATGGGATAAGCCCTTAGAGGTGGATGATAGAATGAACTGAGAAGTTGGAAATGATTTTTGACTAACGTCGAACTTGAAATTTTGAATGGTGTTTCAAAGGATACTAACTTGGATTTTAAGAAACTAATGCGACCCTAGTTCTCATTATAACGTCCAACGAAGTGGATACAAGTATTTGAGTTATGATATGACCAAGGAGTCGGAGTAAGGATGTGGTAGGGGCCCATATTACATTCTTACTACGGTCTATTGGGGATATTATGATCACGGCAACGGTACTGTGAGGATCTCATAGGGGCACTTATGAGGTGCTTACGGGATCAATGGCATGATCCTTGGACTCACCGATTTTCAAACTTCAACCCATGTTTTAAAATGATTTTAGTCTCGGGGACGAGACTTGTTTTTAGAGGTGGATGATGTAAAGGCTCGGATTTTTAAATCCTAATTTTTCGGAAAAGGGGAATTAAAAATGAAATTAAATCGGTTTTAAAATTCGTTTAGCGGATTCCGACCGGAATATAAATTTTAGCGAATTTCGTTTAGCGATATCCTTGTTAAAAAAATCTAATTGATCGAGAAAGCGAGAGTCGGGAAATCTAACACTTGAGAACTAATTTCGGGATTCAAAATTCACGTATTCGGAATTTATTTTCGGGTATTGGTTTTACCAATTCAACACACAATTCCTCACCATACCTCTTCACATCCTCACCCACTCCCATCACTTCACCATGCCTACAAATGGAACCATCCCCTCCACCATTCCCTCATCGTCACCATCACTCATCGTCACCATCACCTCCTCACCATCACTCCCGCTCTCTCTTTTTGTTCAGCCAACACCACCGCCATCCCCTGCAATCTTCATCTCAACCAGCTCTCGCATAACCACCACCACCGTTGCTCCCACACCTCGTCCCTCCTTGTCTCTAGGCGAGCGGCTGCAGCAGCTTCACTCCTACCTCCATCGACGTCCAGTGCCGTACCAGAGCAGCCCAGGAGCCACTAGCGCCGCCGCCGAGCCACCGTTTCCCCTGTTCGATCGCGAGCCATGTTCCGGTAAGCGATTCTTTTCCGTCTTCGATCGAAACCACTCTCGGACTTCACCATCACGCTCACCCATGTCCGACGTAGGTCCGACGAGCCATCGAGAGCCCTCGGCAATGCCCAGAACACCAGTCGAAGCTCCGACGTCCGCGAAATCACCTCGGTGAGCTCCCGTACCTTTGCTTCCTTCCTTGTTTCAATTTCGTCCTTCCTTTTCCGCTTAGAGTAGTCGGGAAGAGAGTGTGAGATCTGAGTGTGGGGAGAGTGGGCGAGCTCGAGAGTTCCGGCGAGTCGAGGGCGAGGTCCGTGAGTGCGAGGGCTGAGCGAGAGTCTGAGCGAGCAGAGCGGGTGCGATAGAGCTGTGGGAGTGTGAGCGAGGGTGGGGCGGAGCTGGGCGCAGTGAGACGCCGGTGAAGGAGGCCGGGAGGAGGAGCACAAGCTCGCCGGCGGGATTCCTCGGCGGAGCAGCGGCAGGCCGACCAAGCTCGGACGGGAGGCTCCAATTTGAATCGGGAGGAAGGGGATGACTTGGGGCCCCACCTCCTTGTGATGTTATATTATTAATTGTTTTAATATTAAACCGGTTGGGTTTTTATTGCGGGTTCGGTTCGGTTTGTTTCGGTTGGATTTAAATGGGTTTGGTTCGGTTCGGGTTTAACTGTTTACTTCTTTAATTATTTATTTAACTAATTAATATTATTTGGACTTGGAGATTAAAATGAATTTGGAAATGAATTTCAAGGATGGAGAGTAATTTAATAAATAAATTGAAAAAGGGATTTTAGCAAGTATTTTCAAGGGTCGGAATTCTTAACTGTTTAATTTGAATTTTTGAAATGGATTTGGGACTGACTTGGGAATCCGACTTATTCGATGACTAACTAGCATGATAAAATAATCGTTTGACTAACAGCATGATATGTGTGACTAATAGCATGACTTGTGGTGAATTATATAAGAGATTAAAGGTTAGTTAATTATGATGAGGATGATATATATTCGTATGCAAAGTATGAGTATAAAATGATAGTATGCGAATTTGGCTAAGTATGATATCGAGGTTATCTTAAGCTGATGAGATGTTGGATTATATATGTTGAATACGGTATGAGATGATGAAACGAGATGAGAAGTTGAATTGAGACATTAATGTCGTTGATGATTAGATGATTAACTTATATATGTTTTATGTGAATCTTATGTGTGTTATTTGATATGCTTGTGTAAGTTAGAGTTAGACTTATTATGCTGCTTATCTTCTAGGTGAGCTCTAATCTGCTTGGATTTGCTTGATTACTGTATTGCTTGGATTCTGCGCTTCTCCAGGTAAGTTCTTTGAACTTACTCATGATGGGCGCTCTATGCACTGGGTGTTATATAGTAGGCTAGTGTTCATGCACCATACGACTTAGAATCACGCTTAGGATCTAAAATGGAAATCATATGACTTGCTATATGTCTTTGCTAGAAAACGGCCGTTATAGGTGTTTATTGGATGTGACCTTTTTCTCTATTCTTGTCATCTTAGTGGGGCTTATTATAGAAAGTTGCTTGCACTTGATGGGTGAGGTAGGCTTTTTGGTAATAAGTCGCCATAGGACTCTTAGAGCATTAGGCCTTATATGGGTGTCGTTGTTTGTCTTCCCTTCATAGTTAGTAGGCTCCTTACGTAGGGACGGCCTGCACCGTGGGTGAGGTAGTTCCCTTTGAAGGGAGTTGCTAGAGGATTCCTTATGAGCCTAGAGGGACATGCTATTTTGGCATTTCTTGTAACTGCGCGCCTCTTTATTTAAGTCTGCACTTAATTATCCGTATGCTTCTCTGTTTAAGTTCCGCTTTGCATTACTCATTTCATCTTAGGAATAGGATGCTTATTATATGCCTCTCAGAGTGTGTTTACACACGCGCATGAGTGACCTGATGATTGACCCAGATCCCCCTCATTTTTTTTAGATTCAGGTAACCGCTAGCCGCTATCTTTGCTTATATGGACGCTTGGCGGATTCAGACTTTTGGCGTTAGATTGAGGTTGAGAGACCACTAGACTTCCTCTCTTTTACGTTGTTTTGTCCCGACTCTGTCGTGGCACCTTTGTGATTGTATTTTGCTTTAACTTCACTTATGCTAGTTGCATGCCTAAATGGATTTTCCGCGTTGTAGACTTAGGACAGGCACAGGGGTTTACCCCGGGGTCTCCAACGGACCTTACGGATTTGGGTGCGAAATCCCGCTTTAAACTACAAATCTTCGGTTTCAAACCTTCAACCTGTACTCGGAGCGCAAGATCCTAACGAGGGGTTTTATCCCTCGAAACGTAACTCGGGAATCATAATCCCGGGCCGTTACAGTAACAGGGGGATCGGCCTTCGGCGGTGTTGCAGTGGAGCGGATCGGAGATCACCATGGTAGACGGTGGGCGGTTGGAGGGCCAGGGGAGGAGGAAAGGAGAAGCGTGTCGGCGCGCGTTCCTCAGAACTCATTTAGGGTTTTTTACTTTGGTTGGACTAACCATCTCCTTCTCCTAATAACTCCAATCCTATTTCTGTGATACGAAGTATATATACATATATTATTATAAAAAAATTTTTGCCGGGGTGGCCATGGCCCCACCCGTCCCGTACACATTTCGCCACTGTTAGAGGTCTATATATACCTAATACCTTCACCTTCTAACCGATATTATTTAACAACTTGGATTCATTCTCTTCCTTCTTCCTTTGTATTTCTGGTTCTTCGAGTTGTACATAATTGAATCTGGTTTTGAGAGTTATACAAATTAAGCTTCACGAGAATTTGCTTATATCTTCTTCCTAGCTAGCTGCTAATATCATCGATCATCTTTGGTCCTGGTACGTTTCCTCGGTTTCTCTCTTTGTCCTTTATGTTGATCCTATATATGCCATCGATCCCAATTTAAATTAATTAATTAGTTTCATTTTTATTTTATTTTTTACTTTAGATTTTTTTAGACTTTCAAGTCCATCGGCCAACATCGCCCAAAATGAAGATCAATATGATCACAATTGTTGTGTTTTATATTATGGTTATTGTTTTATCATTTTTTCTGTCGACTACATATGGTTGTGATAACTATTGGGTTGGAGTAGGCAAATGTGTAAACCCTATTTGTAATAACTATTGTTTTTCTGATCAAATCCATCGTCCTGGTAGAGAATGTTTCACCAACACGTGTTGTATTTGTATTGGGTAGATCATGTAATATTATCTAATTGATAAATTAATCCATCTCCATTTTAAAGTTTGGACCGTGTTATAAATTGTTTATGGATCTTTAATTTGTTAAATATCATTTGATCTACGCGCCCATTTTGTCAAATCCTTTACAATGCTCATCATCCCCAATCTATTTACTATGCACCTTTAATTTGTAATTGGGTTTTTTTAATCATAAATTAAAGAGAACTAATTATAATTAGAGAAAATTAATTAATTAGTTTAAATTTCAATGTTTTTTACTTGATCATTTCAGTTTCTCGTGCCGTGCCGGCAATCATCACCCAAGAATATGAAGAAGATGATGATAATTTTGTACTTTTATATTATTTTTGTTTGGTCAATTATTGTTTTCACTGGTTATGTGTGTGATAATTATTGGGTTGGGGTAGCTACATGTATAGATATCAGCTCTAATAAATATTGTTTATTTACACTAGAAAAGCAAGGTGGATATTGTTTGTCCACCACTTGTTGTATTTGTAAAACTTAGATATATATTGATCGTTTACATTCGTCTTTTAAGGTTCGGTTAATTTTATTGTAAAAGTATAATTGTAGAAGAATAATTAATCTAATTAAGAGGGTGTGAACTTTAACTTAACTTCTTTATTGTTGATGTTTACTTGTGTACAAATAAAAAAAAATTGTCTAATAGAAAAGTCGATTGAATACACGTTATTAGATCCCAAAAATATTTTTGTATAGTTCCAACCATCTCAATGTGATTTGATCTTGGAATTTCGACTATAATGACCTTGACGTAAATAAATGCATGAGAAAAGATTATCAAGTAAATTCAAGCAATGCTTCTCACTCAACTAACTGCACTAGCATACGAAACTTGTCTACGGTAACTTGTTTGAGAAAAATTTCGGTGAACGGTTTGTAATAACTATTATTTTTGTCAAATACATCGTCCTAGTGGAGAGTGTTTCACCAAGACGTGTTGTATTTTTTATTTTTTTTGGATACAAGGCAATAATTTTGGAATGGTTAACCCCGGTTAAACCATCGCCCGAGGGCATACATCTGGACGAGGTTGTCGATCTCAACAGGTCCCGCTCGACGACAATGGACGACAAGAAGCCGATGTGAGCAAATCTATCCGCGACCAAGACGTGTTGTATTTATATTGGGTAGGTCATGTAATATTAGGTACAGTTTGAAAACTATACAAATTAGCTGGCCAAATTAGAAAAATATACACATTTTGGTAAAATTTAGAAAACTATACATCCATTGTGCCCCCCGCCCCTCCTCTCCTGTGTGCCGCCCTCCGCATCCGCAGTTTTTTTTTTCCACGCGTCAGTGCTGACACCGTTTGCAGGGATGCTGATGTGCGAAGAAAAATTATATCCATTAATTTGCTCAAATTCTGCATCTTCACATCTTCACCACAAACTCCATATAGGCATATACTATATAAATAATATATCTGTCCAATTTGCTTAGGTGTTGTTTGTATAGATTAGGTGTCTATTGATTGGGGTAAAGGACAGAATCTGGAAACCAGTATACTCGTAACTCTAGGAAATATATTTTCTCCTTGTACGTATTATCTATGAATGTGGCATAATTTCTAAGTGATTGATAAACCGGTTCAGAAAGAATCCAAGGAAACAGGAATACTACATAAATAATACTCCTATATCATTTCCACTTCTTGAATTTCCCACCTAACATGTCGTGCTTGTGCTTTCCATGCCTCCCATGCTTGAATTTGCCTTGCTTCTTGTGCTTGAGCTTAGTGTCGTGATGAATCCAAACATTCTAAGCATAGTGTGTGTCCATCACCGTGGGAAACCTAGAGCTAAATATGTACCTGAATGAAATAGAATCTGTCAGAGGTGAACCTAGAGCTAAATATGTAACTGAATGACCCTAATAGATCCATTCAATGACCACATTTTGTAATGATATTTAGAATAAGTAGTCAGCCGTCAATAAAGCAAACATACTAACTTGAGCAGTACCAAGAGCCAACAAAAGTGCCAATTTGATGAATAACCATTCAGTTATGCTCTCTAATTGCCCCAATCTCACTGTAGCCTGAAAATGACCCAAAAGAAAAAGGGGGTAAATACAAATGTTTTTTAATATACACAAATTGAATGAGAATACGGAGTATGCATAGAATACAAATGATATTAACAGTAATTACTAAAATAGCAATATAGCATTAAAAGTAACATAATTCACAAAATGAAGCTCCTTGTAAGGTCACAAGATATCATACACAATTCTGATCCAAAAAAATTGGTAATTTGGAGGGGGAAAAAAAGGAAATAGATTGAGCTTATCTACATAAACCAAAAAACCTTATGGAGGGATCTACAACAGTTCTCCTGAATTACTGGAATTTCCCAACAGCAGTAAATGTAGCCAAAAGTTTGCCTATTAGAGACTCTTTCAGCTCTAGTGCTCTACTGAAGCACCTCATTTCAGTTTTAAATCCAAGAACAGAAGTTCCACAAGATGGAGAGGGGAGTATAGGAAGTATAATAAGGAAAACCAAGGACATGATTTAAGACGATATGAAGTTTCAGTTGCTGACTTGCTGTGCTTTCCATAAAAGAAAATTGATATAACAATTACGCAATAGGTATAAGAATCAAAAGAATCTGTCTGCTGAGACTGCACCACAACTTTGACCTAAAGTGGGAGCCTCTTTAATGAATACATGGTGTTGCATGCTGGTCAAAGAGAAAAGTTTTAAGATAAATACCTTAGGGCCCCTAAACGAAGGAATGAAGCTGTATTACAAACTGCTCCAAGAACGAATTCTATTGTATGTATCTTGCCCAAAATAAACATTTGGGGCAACATCATCTTCTTACATTTTCATGCTGCCTTTTCAAGATAAGTGGCTTTGGAAGCAGCGTCCATGGTACAGCAACGAGGGCTAGAGCAAGAAGTACAAGCTGGTATATAAAAAGCAAACAGGCTGAATTTCAGAGAGTCAAGGATAACAAAAATTAATCTACACATTGAGAAACAAAGAAGCGAGAATAATCAAACCCGAACCATCTTCTGGCCTGGAAATAGTTGGTTTTCACCCAGATCATCAGTAGGACTCAAGAACATGTAAATCATTACATGGTATAAATCAGCTTGTGTGCCAGTCACCCACTTGATGATGATAAGGGTCGAAAGATGGCCAAACAAACTCTTCAGAAAGATCATCTGAGGAACAAACTGAAACCTGCATGATCACTTATAATTCTTACTAACAAGCTGGGCGCATGAAAATGCAGCTCAGAATATTAAATGAAGCAGGCACCAGCATCAAAATGATTAAGATAATTAGTTTGGCAAGCGAGCAATAAAAAAAATGTGATGAAAATCAGGATCAAAAGGAAATCTATTAGTCAAACAGGCTGTAGCTAGTTACAAATGCAAGTACTAAGGGATAAGCCAAGAGTGCCACATACCACACATTTACACCACTTCTGAAAAATTTAGCATTAAAATAGCTCAAGATGATTCCAAGATTCATTTGAGCAACTCCAAGAAGAATGGACATCTTCATCTTCAGTGAATTCAGATATGGTAACTCGCTGCGGGAACTATGCCACACAGGGTCGACACCAAATGGATATGTATCACCCACTTTAGTTAGGCCAATTGTAGTGGCATCCCTGCAAATATTGGGAATAGAAAAAAGGTTGAGAAATATCACATGGACTATTGGAAGAACACAGACAAACCAAGACAAAAAATTGTCAAGAACTTACTTGCAAGAAAGATCACGACATGCATATGCTGACCGGCCAAATAGTTCGAATGGGACAGAGAAGAATTCATTATAGATCAAACCAGTGTAGATAAAAAAAAAGTGCCGTCATCATAATGACATATCTCCCACCAAAGGTCATCTCCATAATATCTCCTAGTTTCTGGAAGTAAAATAAATTAATATTGGTGTTATTCTTTCAAGATACATTATGAATTTATTCTAAAAGACTTTATGTCATACTACAAAAGATCAATTGCAACAAAGTTTACAGAGAGAGTAATACAAGTCTGGTTTGCACATTGGCCAACTTCTTCTGATCGAATTCATACTCCTCCACTGGTACTTTCTCATTCTGCAGAGGAGAGGATCGTATATCAGATTGTTAATTAATTTAATTAAAATACCAGTAATCAAAGAAAGGTACAAGTTTAAACAATTGCCAAACCTTTCTGTGCAATATGAAAACAGTAAACTCGATTAATTAGCACAATCACGTTCTTAACATAAATTCATTTCCATGTTCAAAAGGGTATATATTCATCACATATATACTAAGAATCATTTGATATCCATATCAGTAAACATTATCTATACACAAATTTTCCCACTTCACAGCTGAGTATGCCTACCTTCAGATAACTAAGAAATTGGATCTCCTCTGGAATCAAGAAAATAAGGGCATGTCCCTTGGCACCTTCACCACGAGCTGTACGTCCAACTCTGTGAATGTAATCCTAATAATTCAACACAAATAAGACTTTTAGTATCAGATACCCCAATCAACCAACGTAAACATGCCCAGGTGACAAGGTGATTACAGCCAAATAAAATGGAGAAAGAAAAGCACCTTGGGATCATCCGGAGGATCAAACTGCACAATCCAGTCCTATAGGAAGCAGACTATACATGACAGTACAGTAGTCAAACCCAGTTTAAAAAAAAATTAAAAAATATGCAATTATACGTGGCAGTACATTAATCTTTCCCCCAATAAAGATATGCAATTATATAAACACACATACCACAGCAGGACTATCAAGTCCATGAGCTGCTATATCAGTACACAACAATACAACACCCTCTTTTACTTTGCAGAAATCAAAGAAAGTGCTTGTTCTCTTCTGTTGTTTTCTTATCCCGGTTCCTCTTCAGAAAAGTGTAAAGAAGAAGAAATCTTCTTTCACTTGGAACAACAACATATCCTTGTTGGAGCCCTTCATTTGTAACCTACAGTGGAAACAAATAAGTTACAAACTATTGAGAAGGGTCAAATAAACAATCTACCAAGCATCCTGAACAAATATAATACCTTTCTCCTACCCTCATCCACATCAACGTAAACTGGTCTAGATGGAAAGGACACGCGCGCAAGATCTTCCACCTGAAAATAAAACATTGACCAATAAAAATAAGATAAGACTGTATATATATACATTTAAAACAAATATATGGATCCAGAAAAAACCCTATCTAAAATTAATTAGAAGATACGTTTTGGGTTTGTGTAGCTGAAAAGAGCTGTTTAATATACCGTCCATTACTTGTCGGTGGAATTTATCAACGCCTGGCATGATCCCTCATGTTCAATGTCTTCTTTGCCCCTGAAACCTTGAATTTGAAAATGTTTTTTTTCTTGTTTTGGTGTCCATTTCGGTCTTTTCATCTAATTCCAAAGGTGTGTCTCTATACCTCTCTCCTTCTCCGGGGATCGAGTCTCTGCCGGCTGCCGCCTTCGCCGCCAGTACAGACTACAAACCACCTTCTTCTTGGCTTTTCCTCTCCATCTTCACCTCCTTCAGTCCTTCTTTCGCTCTCGATCGTCGCCTACAGACCGCCTTATCCATATGCGGTAGTTAATCACAGCGCAAGCCCAGAAAACCAAACATCATCAACACTGGAATTACTCAAAGGAGAAAAAATGAGATGCTTAAAGTTCATGACAAATCAGCTCACTCTGCAGATTCTTAAGCACGGGAAAAATATATAAAGACCCAGAAAGAACAGCATATTTGCAAGGAACAGCTACAAGCCTACAACTACAAAGCACTAAAATAGATAGCATTGCTGAAACCTTTAGACGGTCCTCTGCTTGATGGATTAGGAAAGTTGAACTATACCTTTGGTAGAATCCTAAGAATTTGATTCATTTCTTCCTCAAAGTTTGCTTCCAAGATCCTATCTGCTTCGTCAATAATCAGGCTCTGCAAATGCAAACATATATAACATGATCAAATTATAAGAACACATTGTATAACTGTTGTAAGAATATACTCTCTCTCCTACAGGCTACATATGCGAATAATTATTTGCATCCATCTATACAAACCACAACTTTGATCCACAACACACTTCTATATATACTTAAAAGCAGTTCATGTGAGAAGAAGATTGCATTTTCATGAGCTTTTGGTTCTAAAACCTATAAAGGCCTAGGCAATCCAAGCTATCAATCTCATTAACTAAAAATGTCAACCTATATCGACCCAATCAACCCAAAATCTCTCTTATGCATTTCTACAAACACCTTGAAGGCATAAAAGTAAACAAACAACAAGTTGCAATATCTAAACCCCAATTTAACCAATCTTCTGTCATAAATGAATAACTATTCTCAACCAATGGGATTCCTAATCTCAATTAAAATCAATTCACTAAACTAAAAATTCAGAACCGTAGGTATTGTTCTAGATATCCACTTGACTATAAGATTACAAACATAAAAGAGACTTAAACAACTAACCTGAAACAACTAACCCTGTAGGCGTCAAAGTTTGCGGTACAGTGAAAGCCCTTTGCAAGGTGAACTGTAAATTTGAATCCGCTAATAGGAGGAATGAACAGATGAAGCAGATGAAGCTTAAAATCTAAAGCTTACCGATAGAACCTTTCTCCTTTAGCATCAACTACGAATCCTTGAAACAAAGCAAACCCTAAAATAAGATCGACAACAATAAGGCAATTAATAAAAAGTTGTACAAGCTTCAAGGGCGAATTCGGATATGAAATCCCTAATCTGATAAAGGGAAAAAAGATTAAAAGACGAGCCTGATTGGAAGAGGGGGGCAATTGAAGCTGATACTCAATTAGGCGTTGATTTCAAAATAAAGAGCAGGTGACAGCTTAGGCGAGGGAGGAAACGGCCGACGAGTGATTTCCTTCAAAACCTCATGGCTACAATCCGCGAGGGGAAAGAGATGGATGAAGTAGGTCAGCGAGGGGAGCAATTGATCCATGTCTCCCTGCTCATCTGTAGGCAAGAGCAAGAGGGGGCAGGACTCAGGAGGGAGGCGGTGGAATGGAGAAGAATTGGTTAAGGACTCAAGCATACATATATACCTACATATATAATATACAACTAAAAACGTTTAAACTATCCAAACAAATATGCTTTCATAAAAAATACTACCAAAAAACTAAAAAATAAAGATAAAAAATTATTTGCAGAACATAACATTGTAGAATATATACAAATATGTTGCAGCATTTCAATCCCTAATATTCACAAAATATAACAGTCACATACTCACAGTCGGGAGCTTGGCAGCACGAATTGATGTCAGCACACCTGAGGACTAGAGAGCTTCAAGTAACTCTCAATCGGGAGCTTGGCAGCACGAATCCCTTGCTCCTGTGCTTTCTTCAGAGTTATACCTTTCCATCGGTTGCGATCAACAAGACCTCCAATGATGTAGAAATCATTCAAATCAAGATCATCCAAAACTGTTTCGGCATCAGCAGTCAAATACACTAGCTTATCCTTGCGATCTTGCAAGGCTTCAATGTAGGATGTGGCCTCTTTCGAGATAATCCAATTACCAATTCCAGGAACTTTGCTCAGCTTGGCTTCTATTTCTCCGGTGCATCCAGTCAGCCAGAGATGCACAGAGGAACTTCACCTTCGCCGATGTCAATCCCGAAGTGGTCTCATCTTCCACCATTTCCTTGAAATCTTTTGATGAAATCTCTCTGTTAGAAACTATGCGCTTAGGCAAGCTCCGAAATTCTGCAAACAGAACCAGATGAACATCAATAATCATCAACCCTAAATTACGATGGATCAATCGCCAAGCAAATAACAAATCGACACAAATCCTCTCAAATATCTTTGATTTGATGACGGAATATACAATCGGAGAAAATACAACGATTATTCACAAACTACAAACACACAATGCGTCGACAATTAATCAAGCGCGTGATTGGCTATCCTCTCCTTCCGGATGCACTTCCTGGCCATGGAGCTCCCTCGCCCTACATCAGCCTTCAATTCCGGCGATTAAAACTGAATCTGGCTTAATTACATCAGAAAAGAAGGAGCAGGACCTCCCTCGATCACAATTCAGCATTCACCGATGCTTGATTACATCAGAAAAGAAGGAGGACCAAAATCCACCACAACCGAGAACGCAGATGCTGCTTCGACATTACTTACCTCAAAGAAAGGGAGAAAGACGGTGAATCTGAAACGAGATTTGAAGGAGCGGAGACCATGACGAGCTTGGAGAAGAGATCGAGGCGGGCGATGGAAGCGAGGGCGCCTACGATGGAGGAAACGGAGTGGCCGACGAAGATACAAGATCAGATCTGGAGCGCCTCGAGGATGGCGACGACCGGTGGCAACAAAGCTCCGCCTTCAGATCCGGCGTCGTCAGTCCGAAACGGAGGAGGAGGAAATCTGCAAACGAATGAGGGAGCGCATCCATGGAGGAGGAGGAGCGAGAGCGAGGAGAAGAGGATTTTGGATCTGAGATTTGGGATGGATTGAATCTGATTAGGGTTAAAAAAAAATAAATGGACAGTTTTCTAATTTTTACCAAAACGTCCGCCGTGTTGTATTTGTATTGTGTAGATCGATCCATCATGTCATATTATTTAGTAAAATAAATTAATCCATTTTCATTTTAAGGTGTTATAAACTGTTTATGAATCATTAATTTGTTAAATATCATTTGATCTACGCGCCCATTTTGTCAAATCCTTTACATTAATGCTCATCCTCCGAAATCTATTTACTATGCACGTTTAATTTGTAATTGGTCTTTTTTTTTATCATAATTAAATTAAAGAGAACTGAGATTATAATTAGAGAGAATTAATTAGTTTCACTTGATGATTTCCGTCCCTCGAGCCGGCCATCATCGCCCAAGAATACGAAGAAGATGATGATATTTTTGTACTTTTACATTGTTATTTTTGTTTGATCAATTATTGTTTCAACTAGTTATGGGTGTGATAATTACTAGGTTGGGGTACGTACATGTATAGATATAAGTTGTAATAAATATTGTTTATTTACACTGGAGAAGCAAGGTGGATATTGTTTCTCCACCACTTGTTGTATTTGTAAAACTTAGATATATATTGATCGCTTACCTTCGTCTTTTGAGGTCTGGTTAATTTTATTGTACATGTATAATTTTAGAAGAATAATTAATCTAATTCTTTGGAACACCATATATATGTGATTTTTGAGAGCATAAAAAGGTCAAACATAGACATAATTCTAAGTTCATGCACATATGCGTGTGTATACGTATACTAACTCTCTTTTTTTTGGTGCTTTTCACTTTCTTTAATTTTTTTTTAAAAAAATGTTACTTTCATTCACAGCCGCCACACCATTTGTTTTTTTATTACTCGAAATTATAACTTTATTAAATTAAGATTAAAGATTATTTTGGAGTATGATAGTGTTATTATTGAAATATTAATATTTAATGGGTAAACTCCGGACAGGCTAATTTGGATGCCTGATTCCACGGGAAAATTTACTACTAAATCTGCGAAGAAAATTACAAATATCCAAAACCATAACACTGACAATCACCGCTGGATTTGGAACCTAAACCTTCCACCACGACTCATAAATCTTGTTTGGAAAATTAAAGTTGACGCCCTCCCCACAACTAGTAGGCTAAATAGGTATGTCAACAGAGTACCTAGCATTTGCTCCCTTTGCGACCAAAGTAATGAAGACTTTGCTCATCTGTTTTCAGAATGCTCCTTTGCAAAGGAGCTAATAGCGCAATATGAACAATCTACGGGTAAATTCTTTAAGAACCTCTCTATGCAAGGTCCTCTTTGTGACAATCTGGACCTAATAAAACAAACAAATCATCACTTCGAAGATCTAGTGGTCATTTGGCAAATGATCTGGGAAACTAGGAACAATTTAATATTCAGAAAAACAAATCCCGACTCGTTTGGGAATCTAATAAGGCGGATCAAATCAGAAATACAAGACTGGAGACAGGCAAATAGTGACAAAAATAAGGAAAGTTTGAAAAGAAAAAAGAGGTCTATGTCTAAATGGACTAGACCACAAGGAACCATCTACAAAATTAATGTAGATGGTTCTGTCAAGCCCACTGGCATCTGCCAGGTGGGGGGGATCATTCGTGATTCTACGGGCCATGTAATTGATATTTTTCACCAGGAAGTAAGTCAAGGCACGGTTATTCAAACTGAAGCGGCAGCCGTCCAGATAGGCATGCAACAAGCTCGAAGAATGGGACTACGGAAAATTACGATAGAAGGAGATAATCAAGAGCTAATGATATCTCTTACTCAAGGGAAAGGCATCAGATGGGAAGTTATGCGTCAAGTAGAAGAAATCAATATCATGCGAGCAGATTTCGAATCAGTTGAATTCAGACACATCTTCAGAGAATCGAACAGAGTTGCAGATTATATAGCCACGAAGGGCATCATTAGTGATAGATCTACAATCCCTTTTAATAGGGATCTTTGTACCATCATCCGTCAGGATGATCCAGGAGCGCGATTACATTCTATGTAACAGCTCCGAATGTTTGCATACTGTAAAAAAAAAAAAATAAAAAAATTTAATGGGTAAATTTTGTAATAATGATTGAAATGATTAAAATAAAACATCACATTAAAAAAATCCAAATAGATAATCAAATTACAATATTTGAAAATTTATCCATTATTTTATTTAAATATATATATATATATATATATATATATGGAAAATTAATTCAATAATTAAATACGTAAATGAAGTTTTTCAATGAATGTATGTACTGGATCTGCATAAGAAAAGAAAGAGCTACTCCGTAAAATAAAGTGACATGGCCGGATGGATCAATCATGGTCCTTTAGGGGATGGAAAATAAATTAAAAGCCGACTTGTTTTTGAATTGGTGAGGCAAATTAATTAATTTGTTGGATCCAGTACATATATGTATATTGGAGGTATGAGGTAGAACCGTAGAATGGTAGATGATGCATGTGATGTCAAATTAATTAATCGTCAAAGATAGGTGGGGTATGGGGTATAAGAATTTAAATCAAAAGAGACAAGATAAGTTTTTGATGTGATGGATCGATTCCTTCCGCACGAAATTTATTAATTTAGTTTCCAAATATGGAAAGAAGTTTTCATCAACGGAGCCGACGGGCATGTACAATCAAACTGTAGGTTTGATTGTAACCAGCTTCCCTTCCCTTCCCCACCTTTCTTTATTTCACACAATTTTTTGATTTTACCAATACCTACTACCGGCCCGGACTAATTGTTTGATTCCAACTGGAATTAATTACCGTACGTAGGCAAGCTGGTTCTCTATATAACTCTGATTGGTGGGGGTTTCTTCACCACTGCATCACTTGTACTCATCCGGCCTCTCTTCATCTTTCCGGAGTTCCGCTTCTTCTGGAGTTTAACTGCAACAAGTGGCAAGGTGAGTCCTCCCCCTCCCCTTCCCCTTCCCCTTCCTCTTCCCCTTGTTTTGGAGGAGTTCTAGGCCTTTCCACCCAAACATAATTTCGTTTATAGTTAGATTTTAAATTTTTTATTTTTTTTCCTTTCTAGATTTGCTGCTATTTCTTTCAAAATTTAATTTTATATTCATATATAAATAATTAACTTTGTTATTCAACTCTATATAGATCACTAGCTAATTATTATTCATAATAACTAAACTAACAGCCCGTCCACTTTATAATCTTTCATATTTTATGATCTAATTATTCAAATATAAATAGCTAACTAGTCATATTTAATTTAAATAGCTAATTATTCCAATGTATTACACTAATACCACTTTGAATAAATTGTTCTTGTTCAATACCTTATTGTTCATACTACGGTGTATATATTATTCTTGATCCTCCTTTAAATTTGTATGTATGTAGATTCTTACAATCCACCTCAGAATCAGATTGGGAAGAATGAAGACCACCTACCTAATCATCTTTCTAGCTTACGTTCTTTGTTTCCTCACCTTCTTTGTTTATAGTGGTTTAGGCTGTGACAATTACTGGTCCGGGTATGGACGTTGCGTTGATAAAGAGTGTAATACCTATTGTTTTTCTCAAATCCATCATCCTGGTGGAATGTGCTACACCAACACGTGTTGTATTTGCATGTGTAGATCGATCATGTAATATTATTTAATTAATAAATTAATCCATCACCATTTTAAGGTTTGGACCGTGTTATTAATTGTTTATGGATCATTAATTTGTAACCATTTCGGAATGACTCACCGGAAAAGACTTGTGAATAATAGTCATAGGTCCCCGGTTCGAACCCCGAAATGGTCGCTCTTTATTTACCAATTCAAGGATCATTAATTTGTTAAGTATCATTTGATCTACGCGTCCATTTTGTCAAATACTTTACTGTGCTCATCCTCCCCAATCTATTTACTATGCTCGTTTAATTTGTAATTTAGTTTTTTTAATCATAATTTAAAGAGAACTATAATTATAAGAGTAAATGGTGCCCAATATACCACTTTATTCTTCCCTTTGCAAAAATGTCACTCCCCCCTCTAAAATGTGCTAAATGTCAAAAGGTGCATTTATTTTGCAAAAGTAACAGGTCAAGGTGACCTTTTGTAGTGGGTTAAAAAAATTTGGGCGGGCTTTTGAAATTTTAGAAATATTTGGGCGGGATTTAAGGGATTAGGAAAGGAGAGAGAGAGTTCCAGGTCGGGGCGGTACGAGAGTGACCAGCGAAGAAGAGTCGGGGAAGAAGAGCCGAGCTGCGACGAGGTTGTCCTAATTGGCGGCGCTGGTGGTTCTACGGAGGGCGACGAGGTTGTCCGGCGAAGGCGTCGGTGGTGCTAGGGGTCCTGCGGAGGGTGACGAGGTTGTCCGGATCCAATTGGCGGCGCTGGTGGTTCTACGGAGGGCGACGAGGTTGTCCAGCGAAGGCGTCGGTGGCGCTAGGGGTCCTGCGGAGGGTGGCGAGGTTGTCCGGATCCAGATCCTCTTCCACCACCCTGCCCCTTCCCCTCCTCTAGACATCCCACTCTCGCCGACTCCGAGCCTGACGCCGCCCCACCCCTTCCCCTCCTCTCGACCGCAAATCGGTGAACCTCGACTCCGAATTCAACAATTCTGATACCGAATTGAAGTAGAACGAGAGAGTTTCAAGGTTTCAATGTTGAATCGAATTGAACCTGTCAGATCCGGTCGAGAGGTAGATGGTGAGGCAAGCTTTTAAAAAAAAATAAAAAATGGGTGAATGTGCATTCTTTCATCTTCTTCTAATTGCATCTTTGTTTGAACACTTACTCATTTCTTTGTTTATGTAAATGTTGTGGGAAGTTTCTGAGATTAATAATACCTGACAAGGCTTAGTCTTCCATTGGCTGAGACATCGATTTTATTGGCTAGACAACAGTAGTTATTGGCTAGTAAGTGTAAATCGCATATATTTAGGGTTCGCATCTCAGGCAACCAAGACAGAACCATATACTGTAACTGACGTACATATATGCAAAATAACAAAAACCAACCTTCGGCAACTCAAAGAATGTCATCTATCCTAACTATCCTTGAGGTGGGAAGTTCCTGAGGTAGATGAGACCCGACAAGGATTATTCTTATATTGGCTAAAAGATCGTGGCCACTGGCTAGGCAACAGTAGTTACTGGCTAGTGAGTGTAAATCGTAACTTTTTCTCTTTTTTTAGGCCAAGTGAAATCATGTATTATAGGGTTGTATGGATTTTTTTTTGTGTTTCACCACCTAGTTAGTATTTCTTTTTACTTTGTAACAAGCTTTGAGGACTTCTTCACATTGCCACACCACGCTTGCTTATGTCCTCCAATTCTTCGGGCGAAGGAACTCTCCCCGAGACGGGTACCCGCTTGTCTCCATTATCTTACTCCTCTATGAGCATTGTCCCCTCCTCCATGTCCACATCGACAGCTTGGCCTTTCATCTCCGGAGCAACGATTGTCGGTTCTGCCCAGGTTTTATGTTTTATCTTGCCAGTTGTGTAAATTTTCGTGCCAGATGAATTGTTGTCTTTGCCATCCAAATGGTTATCCATGTCATACTCCAAATTGAGATCAAGATACGATTTAGACCTAACTTTACTTCGAAATATATTTTTTCATAAACATATATAAAGTGGGTGTCTATAGAAAGATAAAATTAAATTAAGTTCAAAAATAAATTTATTTTTTATTTTTAACAAATAAAAATGACCAAAAATTAGTTTAAAACATTTAAAGGGGTCTCCCTCTCTCCTCTTCTCTCTCCCCCTAGGTTACCTTCAACCTGTTGGGAAGGTGGCCAAATTTTTTGCAAAAATGACATTTTGTCATGTCCTTGCAAATTTTCAACCCCTTGGTCATTTTTGCAAAGTTGGCCATGAATTGGTATATTCATGCCAATCATCCTAATTATAATTAGAGAAAATTAATTAATTAGTTTAAATTTCAATGTTTTTTACTTGATCATTTCAGTCTCTCGTGCCGACAACCATCGCCCAAGAATATGAAGAAGATGATGATAATTTTGTACTTTTACATTGGTATTTTTGTTTGGTCAATTATTATTTCCACTAGTTATGGGTGTGATAATTACTGGGTTGGGGTGGGTACATGTATAGATATCAGTTGTTTATTTACACTAGCTAGAGAAGCAAGGTGGATATTGTTTGTCCACCACAGCTTGTTGCATTTGTAAAACTTAAATATATATATTGATCGTTTACCTTCGTCTTTTGAGGTTTGGTTAATTTTATTGTACAAGTATAGAATAATTAATCTAATTAAGAGGGTGTGAACTTTAACTTAACTTCTTTATTGCCGATGTTTACTTGTGTACAAATAAAAAAATATATTGTCTAATAGAAAAGTCGATTGAATAATTTATAATTCTAAGTTCATGCACATATGTGTGTGTATACTTACTCCTTTTTTTTCTGTTCACTTTCTTTATTTTTTTTTAAAAATTATTCATTCGCCACACCATTTGCTTTTCTATTACTCGAAATTATAACTTTATTAAAATAAGATTAAAGATTATTTTGGAGTATGATTGTGTTATTATTGAAATATTAATATTTAATGGGTAAATTTTGTAATAATTATTGAAATGATTAAAATAAAACACCACATTAAAAAAATCCAAATAGATAATTACAATATTTGAAAATTTATCCATTATTTTAGTTAAACATATATATGGAAAATTTATCCAATAATTAAATACGTAACTGAAGTTTTTCAATGTACTGGATCTGCATAAGAAGAAAGAGCTACGTACTCTACTCCGTAAAATAAAGTGACATGGATGGATGGATCATGTTCATGTAGCCTGTAGGTGATCATGATAAAAGTTTATGGTATTTCGGGTCACTAATTATGTAACATATATATAGGGTGGTTTTATGTAAATAGATAGAAATATGGGTTGTAAAGTGTAATTATGACGTTAGAATATATAGGTTGTATTGTATAAAAGCCAAAAGGGGATCGATTCTCAATCTTCTGTAACAATATAAATCTCAGCTCTAAGCCGGTAGAATTAATATAAGATACGGATCGAGTATGTATTTATTTATATGCAAGAGGGCATTTTGTATAACTTAGAAAACTAGAAGGTAGAATTAATTAATATGCACGTTTACACTTTACAAGGGATGGAAATTAAATATGCGGCGAGACAAGGGAAAAGTGCTATGGAATGGAGCCTACCTTACCTTCTTAATTAATTAGATTCCATTTTCTATTTTGGTATATAAAGCTAATACAAGCATGAGTTGGGGGAGAGCATCAAATTAAAGGATGGATGCTGACGATGCCAAATGACTGATTTTTGACAATTCCATTTCACTGCATTAAAGTGATATGATGTATAGTAATTGTAAGTGTTGTGACTTTTTTTTTTTTTTTTACCGTGGGCAAGAAGTGGATCGACAAGCGATCCTGAAGTCATCTGAAGATGACTTGTTAGACTCTACGCCGTAGAACAAACAAAAAGAAAAAAAAACAACAACATAAAACTCCTTAAGTTATAATTAGAGAGACGATTTACAAAAGGAGAGATGTGTTCGAATGATACCCAAATATTCAAAAGGATATGGGGTTTGAAGGTGCCCGAGAGAGTTCGATGTTTTGTGTGGTTAGTTGTCCGTGGGGCAATCCTAACCAATGAGGAGAGAACTCGACGTCACTTTGCTACGGATCCCTGTTGTGGGGTGTGCCCGGGTCAACCGGAAGCTCTTATACACCTTTTTAGGGAATGTAGGGCGATCAATAGCTTGTGGGAGGGTGTGGGGGCTAGAGGTGGCTCAGATTTCTTTACCACACCCTTCGCTGTTTGGATTCGTTGCAATCTAATGTCCACGGATAATATTTCAGATGAGGTGGACTGGCCTAGTCTTTTCGCAATGGCACTTTGGTGGATTTGGAGGTGGCGTAACAATCGTGTTTTCAATAATGGGGATTGCCCTGCTGATCAGGCTCGGTTTATCAAGATGAGAGCCATCGAGTATTCTAAGGCATGGGTTACTGCTGGTAGTAGTAGCCTAGCCAGGGAGAACCGCTGTGTTGCTGTCCAGTGGGAAAAGCCGCCCGTCGAGTGGGTGAAAATCAACTCTGATGGCTCGGTTAATTGCGATGGGGCAGCTGGCGCAGCGGGGGTCATTCGTGATCAGGAAGGAAGGTGGATTGTCGGGTATGTCCGACGGGTTGGCTAGCTGTTGTACTGTTCCCTCGGCTGAGCTTTGAGGTATGCTGGACGGACTACGTTTGGCGTGGGAGAGGGGTTACAAGAAGGTAATCGTGGAGTCTGACTCGAAGCTCGTTGTCACCCTTGTCTTGAGAGGGGTGGAGGATTACCACCCGTTGTCTAGCCTGGTACGGCAGTGCCGGAGCTTTTTATCCCGGGACTGGGAAGTTCAGTTCCGTCATGTCTTCAGGGAAGCGAATTTTGTCGCTGACTCCCTCGCGTCTCTAGCTTTATCTTTTCCGGTTGGGTTTCATGTTATCCTTGTTCCCCCTTTAGATGTAGCGTCTCTGATTGACGAGGACATTAGGGGAAGGGCTACTCCCCGCGTTGTGCCTGTGTAGCCCACTTTCGTTTTCGTCTATTTTAACTGGGACCTAGCCTCCCAAGTTTGCCGACCAAAAAAAGAGAGACGATTTACACATATTTAGTTAAGATTGAAGGGTAAATAATTGTAATAAATTTAGAATTTTTTTTTATAATCTATTTTGTATTGATAATGACAAGTAATTTAATTATATTGAAAATATTTACGTGTGTGTATATATATATGTTTTATTTAGCATATCGATCTTGAGATTTCATAAAAACGATATTATATCGACTATTCATATGAGAAGATGGTACTATTAATATTTACGGAGAAACTAAATACACCACAAATCTGAACGTCGGAATGGACGCGCAGGTTTGGAGTGGGCTACTTAATTAAAAAAACGTACTAACTAATTAAAAATGGTTGCACGTTGGAATTGACGTGCGTTTAAGAATGAGGATTTGCGGTGTATCTAACAACACCCTAATATTTATCATACAATATATCATATGACACAAGGAGTATAATTTTTCCAGTGTAAACAATCCCTACAATGAAACTTCTAGTTGGAATTTTTTTAAATATAAAAACTATATTGAAAGAATAATTAGACAATATTAAAAGAATAATTAGACAATATTAAAAGAATAATTAGACATAAAATATAATTTTAAATTTATATAAAAAAAAACATCCATTCCTAAAAGAAACTACAATATTAAATTAAGACATCATTTTCATACTTGTACGGGCCTTCAAACTTGATTGGACGACCCTGGCCCCGGTTTTAGAATGAAATCACACCCGACTTTATGTGTTAGGCTACTAGTATATGGGACACGACCCCTAATCATTGAATTGAGTCGGACTTTTATAAATTTGTTTTAATGGTTAAATAAATCGGATGATAATATTTGCGCCCATAAATTTTACTATATGCACCACACCTGCGTCTTTTGAATCACACCCCTGCCCGTCTTGAGTTACAAACGTGCAACGCAACAGGAACATAGTGGCTGTGTATGGTCACCCAAATAAACAGGTAAAAATTAAGTAAAAACGTGTTTAATTTTTAAGCAATTAAAATGAGTGTACAGGAGGCCAAAAATATGTAAAAAATGTTTAAAAAAGGAGTTAAAAAATAAGCTCCAAATCAGTGCTTTTTAGGTGTTTATTTGGGTGTTTATTATTCTCTTTATCTTATTTGGTTTGAAAGTACCACAATACTCATGATAATAACCAAATAAACTCCATTTTTACAAATAAATTGTTTTTCTCCCCATACGGAGATGATCTTGTTGTTTAAAAATTTAACTGCTTTTACCATATGTTTATAAATTTTACCATGTTTATAATTTTAGTGAGTTTATTAACACCGCCCTATACAAACCCACTAGTGTATTTAAAAAAAAAAAGATATATAATATATCGGGGCGAATATTTCCACCGCTAATTTTTACTATTTCCACCGCTAATCACCGCATAGGTATGCGGTGGTCTTAATCCACTTTTTCTCAAACCCACCGCATATACATGCGGTGGGTCCGTTGACCGTATACGAACCCACCGCATACCTATGCGGTGGGTTATGACGACCGTATACATTCGGTGGGGTTTTGGCAATTGGAAAGGGTTTGTAGAAGTTATCCAAAACCGTCTCCATAACCCACCGCATATGTATGCGCCTATGCGGTGTGTTATGGCGATGGTTTTGGACCGTTATGGCGACGGTTCAAACCCACTGTATACCTTTGCGGTGGGTTATGACGATGGTTTTGGAGTGTTATGGCGATGGTTTTGGATCTGTATACTTCTTGACCCACCGTAAAGTATTGCGGTGACCCACCGTATACCTATGCGGTGGGATCGTTGACTGTCATTAAACCCAGCGCATATATACCTATGTGGTGATTAGCAGTGGAAATAGTAAAAATTAGCGGTGAAGATATCATAATATATATATTAAAAAAATTTGGTGTAAAAATGACACCCGAAAAAATCAAACATACATGTAGTGGAAGCAATAACATATAAGATTCCGCGGTTTTTTATCCATCAAATCCTTTAACAAAAAACCACGTAGTGTCCACGTAAAAAACGTGGCGATTGTCAAGAATCAAACATGTGGTAGCTAGGAGCCTAGGACAAGAACATAGGTAGTGCGCACATGTTTAATTAGGTATAGAGATGAATTTATTTTACATACATTGAAAGCAGAAGTAATAAGGGGGTCTTGTACACCACACCTGTGGCTATATATAGCTTGTAGAGTGTACATATCAAATACTCCACAAGTGCTCTAACTACCTCTCTCTCTCTCTCTCTCTCTCTCTCTCTCTCTCTCGGTGATCGATCACTTTCCCAGCCTCCATTGTTGCACCTTTGAAGGTTAAGGTACTGATCTCATCTAAACACAAAACCTTATTCAATTGCTAATTATTCAAATGTATTGCACTGATACCACTTTGAATAAATTGTTCTTATTCAATACTCCGTACCTTATTGTTCATACTGCGGTATATATTATTCTTGATCATCCTTTAAATTTGTATATATGTAGTTTCGTACAATCCACCTTAGAATCCGATTGGGATGAATGAAGACCACCTACCTAATCATCTTTCTAACCTACGTTGTTGTTTTCCTCACCTTCTTTGTTTTTAGTGGTTTAGGTTGTGACAATTATTGGTCCGGATATGGACGTTGCGTTGATAAAGATTGTAATAACTATTGTTTTTCTCAAATCCATCGTCCTGGTGAGAAGTGCTTCACTAAGACGTGTTGTATTTGTATTGTGTAGATCGATCCATCATGTAATATTATTTAATAAAATAAATTAATCCATTTCCATTTTAAGGTGTTATAAACTATTTATTAATCATTAATTTGTTAAATATCATTTGATCTACGTGCCCATTTTGTCAAATCCTTTACATTAATGCTCGATCATCCTCCGAAATCTATTTACTATGCATGTTTAATTTGTAATTGGGTCTTTTTTTATCATAATTAAATTAAAGAGAACTGAGATTATAATTAGAGAGAATTAATTAGTTTCACTTGATGATTTCAGTCTCTCGAGCCGGCAATCATCGCCCAAGAATATGAAGAAGATGATGATATTTTTGTACTTTTACATTGTTATTTTTGTTTGGTCAATTATTGTTTCAACTAGTTATGGGTGTGATAATTACTAGGTTGGGGTACGTACATGTATAGATATCAGTTGTAATAAATATTGTTTATTTACACTAGAGAAGCAAGGTGGATATTGTTTCTCCACCACTTGTTGTATTTGTAAAACTTAGATATATATTGATCGCTTACCTTCGTCTTTTGAGGTCTGGTTAATTTTATTGTACAAGTATAATTTTAGAAGAATAATTAATCTAATTCTTTGGAACACCATATATATGTGATTTTTGAGAGCATAAAAAGGTCAAACATAGACATAATTCTAAGTTCATGCACATATATATGCGTGTGTATACGCATACTAACTCTTTTTTTTTTTGTGCTTTTCACTTTCTTTAATTTTTTTTAAAAAAAATGTTAATTTCATTCACAGCCGCCACACCATTTGTTTTTTTATTACTCGAAATTATAACTTTATTAAATTAAGATTAAAGATTATTTTGGAGTATGATAGTGTTATTATTGAAATATTAATATTTAATGGGTAAATTTTGTAATAATGATTGAAATGATTAAAATAAAACATCACATTAAAAAAATCCAAATAGATAATCAAATTACAATATTTGAAAATTTATCCATTATTTTATTTAAATATATATATATATATATGGAAAATTAATTCAATAATTAAATACGTAAATGAAGTTTTTCAATGAATGTATGTACTGGATCTGCATAAGAAAAGAAAGAGCTACTCCGTAAAATAAAGTGACATGGCCGGATGGATCAATCATGGTCCTGTAGGGGATTGAAAATAAATTAAAAGCCGACTTGTTTTTGAATTGGTGAGGCAAATTAATTAATTTGTTGGATCCAGATCCAGTACATATATGTATATTGGGGGTATGAGGTAGAATGGTAGATGATGCATGTGATGTCAAATTAATTAATCGTCAAAGATAGGTGGGGGTATGGGGTATAAGAATTTAAATCAAAAGAGACAAGATAGGTTTTTGATGTGATGGATCGATTCCTTCCGCACCAAATTTATTAATTTAGTTTCCAAATATGGAAAGAAGTTTTCATCAACGGAGTCGAAGGGCATGTGGATCATAATTCATACAATCAAACTGTAGGTTTGTGAATTGTGATATCATGTGATTTCTTTAGGTAACGATTTTAATTGTCATATGTTAAATCAAATTGGAACCAGCTTCCCTTCCCTTCCCTTCCCCACCTTTCTTTATTTCACACAATTTTTTGATTTTACCAATACCTACTACCGGCCCGGACTTGTTTGATTCCAACTGGAATTAATTACCGTACGTAGACAAGCTGGTTCTCTATATAACTCTGATTGGTGGGGGTTTCTTCACCACTGCATCACTTGTACTCATCCGGCCTCTCTTCATCTTTCCGGAGTTCCGCTTCTTCTGGAGTTTAACTGCAACAAGTGGCAAGGTGAGTCCTCCCCCTCCCCTTCCCCTTCCCCTTCCTCTTCCCCTTGTTTTGGAGGAGTTCTAGGCCTTTCCACCCAAACATAATTTCGTTTATAGTTAGATTTTAAATTTTTTATTTTTTTTTCCTTTCTAGATTTGCTGCTATTTCTTTCAAAATTTAATTTTATATTCATATATAAATAATTAACTTTGTTATTCAACTCTATATAGATCACTAGCTAATTATTATTCATAATAACTAAACTAACAGCCCGTCCACTTTATAATCTTTCATATTTTATGATCTAATTATTCAAATATAAATAGCTAACTAGTCATATTTAATTTAAATAGCTAATTATTCCAATGTATTACACTAATACCACTTTGAATAAATTGTTCTTGTTCAATACCTTATTGTTCATACTACGGTGTATATATTATTCTTGATCCTCCTTTAAATTTGTATGTATGTAGATTCTTACAATCCACCTCAGAATCAGATTGGGAAGAATGAAGACCACCTACCTAATCATCTTTCTAGCTTACGTTCTTTGTTTCCTCACCTTCTTTGTTAGAGACATTCAGTAAAGAGATTGGTATTATCTTCTTCATGATGTGAGCAAAGGGGGCATTATAGAGGCATATGACAAACATGAAAATTTTTACCTACTAGCAGGCCTTGTTTGATTCCAACTGGAATTAATTACCGCATGCAAGCTGGTTCTCTATATATAACTGTGATTGTGGGTTTCTTCACCACCGTACGTCATCACACTGCATTACTTGTCCTCTCGGCCCCGTTGTCGGAAGGAGCCACGAGCCCAGGCGCCAACCCCAATTCCGCCCTCCTCCCACCAATGCCATGTATGCACACACACATATGTACATATACACATATATACATATACACACATATATAAAGTGTAACGTCCTCAAATTAATTTGTTTGCATACATATACATATATACGTCATACGTGTATATGTGTATATATACATGTGTGTGTATACATATGTACATGTACATATGTATATATACATATGTACACACACATATGCACATATATACATATACATGTGTACACACACATATGCACATATATACATATACATGTGTACACACACATATGCACATATATACATATGTACACACACATATACATATGTACACACATATATAAAGTGTAACGTTCTCAAATTAATTTGTTTGCATACATATACATATATGTATGTATATGTGTGTGTGTATATATACACATGTACACATATACACATATATACATATGCACACACATATGTACATATGAGATTTTAGCTTAGTATATATACCTAGAGGAATCCAATTTTGAAGGAGGGTGCGACACGTGGCATATCCAGCTTCTACTTTAGTATTGTTTAGGATTATATATATATATATAGATTACTTGTTTAATAAATGTGATTTCCCGCAAAAGATAAAAGTTTTTTTTATTGGATTATTTTATAATTTTTTTACGAGGGACAAGTCCCGTCCCGTCCCGCGAGAGATAAGACCCTTGGAATTCGAAAAAAAATAGTTGAATCCCGTCCTGTAAAAAATACGCGGGACGGGACGCGGGATTACCCCAATCCCGTCCCGTCCCGTCCCATGCCCACCCCTTATAAATACCTTGTAATTGTGGAATGAAATTCATTCAGAAATCAATCAAATACTTTCCTTCTCATACACTCTCTCATTCTCAGGGGCAAACTAACTCAGGTCCTAACACATCTGCGGTAAGTAAACAAGTACTTGTGTTACCTAGCTTCCATCATGTGCACCAGCAAATTAAATTCCTACATGTCTCTAGATTTGAATAAAAGCATGATTTATAAACTAATGATGAGTTCTTAATTTATTTGAGTTAAATCAATTTTCAATAATATAAAATTTTACGATGTGTTATAGTTAGATTGAAATTTTGTTTTCCTTTCTAGATTTGCTGTTATTTCTTTCAAAATTTAATTTTATATTCACATATAAATAATTAACTTTGTTATTCAACTCTATATAGATCACTAATTATCCCACTTTGTAATCTTTCATATTTTATGACCTAATTATTCAAATATAAATAAATAGCTAACTATTCATATTTAATTTAAATAGCTAGTTGTTCAAATGTATTACACTAATACGTACCACTTTGAATAAATCTTATGATCAACACCTTATTGTTCATATGTATTTACGGCCAAATAAATTATTTGTATAAGAAAATATCATCATCATTTTTGGTTCGATCAAATATATATGTGTGTTAATTTATTGTTGATCCTCCTTTAAATTTGTATATATATGGCATGTGGATTCTCACCGTGCCTCAGAAATCAGAATCAGATTGGGAAGAATGAAGACCACCTACCTGATCATCTTTCTAGCTTACGTTGTCTTTTTCCTCACCTTCTTTATTTATAGTGGTTTAGAATGTGATAATTATTGGTCCGGATATGGACGTTGCGTTGATAAAGATTGTAATAACTATTGTTTTTCTCAAATCCATCGTCCTGGTGGAAAATGTTTCACCAAGACGTATTAATGTATTTGTATTGGGTAGATCATGTAATATTATCTAATTGATAAATTAATCGATCTCCGTTTTAAAGTTTGGACCGTGTTATTAATTGTACGTGTGTATACATATGTACATATACACATATATACATATGTACACACACATAAAGTGTAACGTCCTCAAATTAATTTGTTTGCATACATATACATATATGTATGTATATGTGTGTGTATATATACACATATATACATATGCACACACATATGTAGATATGAGATTTTAGCTTATTACACAATCAAAGATGGATTTGACAAATAAGGTTTATATATATAATTGTCTTTTTATCTGAATTATAATGCAAAATTAATTATACATAAAAACGCAAACAAAAACTACATTTTAACTCCAACTTTTACTGAAAATAGATAAAATTGTTTTTTATAATAAAATAGCTTCTCAGATGCGTCCTTAATAAATTTGATTGAAATTGTGATTCTTCACATCTACTTCAACGTACCCCTGGCCCCCTACCCTCCACCACTGTGTCATGTGCTTACTAGTATGGCTAGGTGTGAGGTTGAATGTAAGCCATAGTAGATGTATAAATAGAGGTGATGGATGTATAAGGGACATATCATAATACATGTGAAACCTTACCTCTCAATCTCTATCTCTCTATCTCTCTATCTCCCGTCTGTCTCTTCCTCCTAACTAACTCACCTCCCTCTATCTTCCTCTTCACCCTTCCTATCCCCTTTCTGTTACAGCACCCACGCCACCGACAACCTCCATCCTCCACCAGTACAAGGCACTACATTGGTATCAGAGCTACTTTCCCGGCACGCAAGAAACTCCGATGGCTGACGGCACAAGATCGAAGACGCTGGAGACACAGTTCGCGGAACTCAGGGACGCCATGAGGGACTTTGCAGCTTCAACGCAACAATCCATCGCGGATTCGCAGTCCAGACGGGATGAGCAGAAGAAGATGATTGAGCAACAGGCAAAGCAATTCGAAGAATTCACCAAAGCGCAGCTGGTGCAATTGACAGAGTTGGTGCGTAAACCTCCGTTACGCGAGGACGATCAAGAAAGCACCGACACTGGGGGCCGTCCACCGCCAGTAAGGGAGAAAGATCAGTAGAGAGCAGATGGATCGCTGATGGGATCAGGTCCGCCAGAAAGAGAGATTCATGGCCGACACTCACAGTATCCGAATTGGCATCACCAAGGATCGAACGGGAATTCGGGATTCCAATCAAATGGGGGAGCGGGAAATTCAGGATCTCAATCTTCTTGGTGGAGCGACAGTGTGAGAAGCAACAGATTGCCGAAACTCGATTTCCCCGCCTTTGACGGAAAAAAAACCCAGGAGTTGGATCCGCAAGGCTGAGAAATTCTTCTCCATCTTTGCGATTCCAGAGCTACAGAAAGTGGAGATTGCGGCGATGTATCTCAACGACAAGGCAGATGTATGGCTGCAAGGATACATGCATGATCCATAAACCAAGAGCCAGGTGGGTCGAATTTTGCGATGATCTATGCGCCAGATTTGGGGAAAGGCGCGAGACCGAAATTGTGGCAGAGTTCAATAAACTGGACCAAGGGGATGATCTTGAAGAATATATAGAAAAATTCGAAGACCTTAGAGCAAGTATGCTCTCATTCAATCCTCATTTGACTGAATCCTATTTCATTTCAAGCTTTATCAGTGGATTGAGAGCTGAAATTAGGTCTCTGGTGCAATTGGGGTGTCCATCGTCGATGATGATGGCTTTTGAGCAGTCCAGATTACATTACAGGGCAGTGCAAGCCTTGGTCAAGATTGCGAGAGCACCAGGGAAGCAAGGACTCAGTGGGGGATCAGCCTTCAAACCGTCATGGAGCCGTGATGGTCAGGCCAAGAGCGACACCAGAGAAGGTAACCCTCCACTTAAAACAATTACAAACCAGCGGTCAGATATGAGCCTCAAGAAAACACAGGATTTAAGGAAGGGGCTGTGTTTTAGGTGTGGTGATAAGTACTTTGTGGGTCACAAATGTAAAACTCAAACACTCCATAGCTTGATTGTCCAAGAAACTCAAGATGAGGGTGGGGATAGTTTGTTACCACCTGAATGGGCTGACCAGGATGAGGAGGTTCCTGAGATCTTTGTTCATGCCTTAACTGGTGGGGAATTGGGAACCACTATTAGGGTAAAAGGGCTGATTAGGGGGAAAGAGGTGACCATCCTAATTGATAGTGGGGCTACTCACAGTTTCTTGGATTATGGCGTGGCCAAGACAGCTGGATTCGAGATTGCCAAGACTAGCTTAATGGTTGTCAATACCTTAACTGGCAAGATGTTGAGTGATAAAGTCTGCAAAGGGTGTGAATGGGAAATGCAGGGTAGTAAATATGTGTATGATATTAGACTGCTCAACATGCCTGATAGTGAGATGATTTTGGGAGCAGATTGGTTGGCTGGATTCAACCCCGTGTTGTTCGATTTTTTAGCAGTGCAGATCTCTTTTTTGAAGAATGGCAAGAAGGTTGTGATTAAGGGCATTAAAGAGAGCAGTGAACCATCAGAAGCATGTATCAGGCTTTTATCTGGGAAAGAGCTGTGTAAGTTGATCAACTCTAAGGACCACTTAGTATTGGCAGAGGTTTCACAGGTCTACAGCACTACTGTCTCAAGTAAGGAGTGCATGCCAGAAATAGAAGAAGTTTTGTCTGCTTTCCCTGATGTGTTTGAGGAGCCTAAGGAATTGCCCCCAATCAGAGGTCACGAGCACTCTATTACTCTCAAGGAGGGCACTTCACCCTTAGCTTGTAGGCCCTACAGATATGCTCATTTCCAAAAGGAGGAAATTGAAAAGCAAGTTTCTGAAATGCTCAATACTGGTGTGGTCCAACCAAGTCATAGCCCATTTGCTTCACCTGTGCTCTTGGTCAAAAAGAAGGATGGGAGCTGGAGGATGTGTATTGATTACAGGAGGCTCAATGATGCCACTATTAAAGACAAATTTCCCATCCCCCACATTGAAGACCTCTTGGATGAATTAAGGGGTACATCTGTTTTCTCCAAATTGGATCTGAGATCAGGCTACCATCAGGTGAGGATGATTGAGAAAGATATTGAGAAGACTGCCTTCAGAACTCACCACGACCACTATGAGTTCAAGGTGATGCCATTTGGCCTCACCAATGCACCTGCCACTTTCCAAGCCCTCATGAACTCAGTGTTTCAGGAAGTTTTGAGGAAGTTCGTCTTGGTCTTTTTTGATGATATTTTAATCTACAGCAGTTCAGTGGAAGAGCATGTGCAGCACTTGAATTGGGTAATGCAGTCACTAAGAAAGCATAGATTGTTTGCTAAGCGATCTACGTGTGAGTTTGGGCAAGCACAGGTTGAGTATCTTGGACATATTATCTCAGGTGAAGGGGTTGCAACTGATCCAAAGAAAATTGATGCTATTGTCCAATGGCCCCCTCTTACTTCCCTGAAGGCCTTGAGAGGATTCTTAGGTCTATCTGGCTATTATAGGAGATTTATAAAGGGCTATGGGGGCATTGCAAAGCCTTTAACAGATCTTCTAAAGAAGGATTCCTTCCACTGGTCTGACAGTGCTTCTAATGCATTCATGAAATTGAAAGCATTATTGACCTCCCCACCTGTATTGGGAATGCCAGACTTCTCTAAACAATTTGTGGTTGAAACAGATGCTTGTGACAGTGGCATAGGTGCTGTACTGCTACAAGAGAATAGACCATTGGCCTTCTTGAGTCAAGCATTACATGGCAAGGCCTTGTTATTCTCTACCTATGAAAAGGAACTGTTGGCCATCTTATTAGCAGTTGACAAATGGAGGCATTATTTGGAGCAACAGATGTTTGTCATCCGAACAGATCATCAACCTCTCAAGCATCTTTTGGATCAAAAGCTCACCACACATTTACAAAGAAAGGCTATGAGGAAGTTGCTTGGGTTAACATACTGCATTGCCTATAAAAAAGGTTCTGAAAATAGGGTGGCTGATGCCCTATCTAGGAGAGATGAAGATTTCAAAGGCTCTTGTTTTGCTGTATCAGTTGTGCAACCAGTATGGATGAGTGAAGTAGTGGCCAGCTACGAGAATGATCCTATTGCCCAACAGCTACTTGTGGATGCAGTTTCTGACACCAAGAGTAAGTACAGTGTGAGTAAAGGTGTGTTGAGGGTGGCTAGGTGTGAGGTTGAATGTAAGCCATAATAGATGTATAAATAGAGGTGATGGATGTATAAGGGACATATCATAATACATGTGAAACCTTACCTCTCAATCTCTATCTCTCTATCTCTCTATCTCCCGTCTGTCTCTTCCTCCTAACTAACTCACCTCCCTCTATCTTCCTCTTCACCCTTCCTATCCCCTTTCTATTACAGCACCCACGCCACCGACAACCTCCATCCTCCACCGGTACAAGGCACTACACACTGTTGATGGATCCATGCCCCATTGTACATATATATGTATCCAACAAATTAATTACGGAGTAAAGCTTTTAATTAATTTGTCTCACCAAATAAGTCGGCTTTTATTTTCGATCATGTGCATCATCCATCCGTCCATCCATATCACTTTATTTTTTTTTTTTTTTTTTTTTTTTTGACGCAGAATAAAAATTAGGTTGGGTCGGCCGTAGCAGGACTCCTTCCTAGCGCATCCTTGCGGATGAGAGCACAGAGCTCTGGATCGTCGTCGTAGCAGGCGTCGGCAGGGGAAGCATGTGCACTGCGCGCGAGATAGTCAGCCACTGCATTCGATTCCCTGAAAATATGACGGATAGCTACATAAGAAAAAGACAAAGTATCTAACAGAATATCAGATTGTAGGAGCTCGATATTCCAGGGGCACTTCCAGTCCCCTAGCAGAGCTTTAATAACCAGAAGGTTATCGCCCTCGATCAGGAGGTTACGAATATTCAGCTGTTTAGCCCGAAGGATTCCCATTTTTAGACCGAGGTTCTCGGCAAAAACAACTGAGACATTGATGCACGAGTTTCGCCCCATGGCAACCACTCGGCCGCACCAGTCCCTAATGACGAAACCGTAAGAAGCCGAAATACCCGCTCTTACAGAACCGTCAAAGTTAAGCTTGTAGCAGTCCATCGATGGTTTATCCCAAAGGCCCGAACGACTTCGACCCTTACCCTTGGCTGCGGTTGACGTAAAGCGACAGCCGGGATGGATTACCTTAGGAGGCAAAGGCGTACCTGAAGATGACTCAGCGTCAAGCAGTTTCGATTGTTTCCAACATTGTGTAAAAGTAGTATGGAAAATTTCCATTTCAGTAATGGATACTTTCGTCGTGTGGTCAAAAGCCAGTTGGTTCCTAAAGAACCAGATAGTCCACCACGCACATGCTAGAGGGCCGAAATGTTCCTTGCCCACCACCCGCCGAACCAGGTTTAGGGGAAAGTTTGAGCCCGAGTTGACGGCTAGGTGGGAAAGGCTCGGACAGCGGATGCGAAGAGTCCTAAGTAGGCTGATAGTAACCGGGCATTGAAGAAACATGTGCTTGTCTGATTCGTTTGTAATATCACAAAAGTGACACCCAGATGGTACAGAAACGTGGGACTTTTGTAGGCGTTCCGAAGTAGGGAGGCCATCCCGGGATATTTTCCAAAGAAAATGACGAACCTTCGGCGGAACATCAAGGTTCCATATCCAACCACAATCATAGTCTTGTAACCCCTTGTTGGCTGACAGCATGTTGTTTGCTGAGCTAGTCGAGAACCACCCATTAGTGCTTGGCCCCCAATACACTCGATCCTTCATAGGATTATTAGGCAGTACGATACCAAGCAGAAGCTTGATGTCATCCTGTGAAATGATGTTTGTTAAGCTAGAGAAAAGCAATTCCCTGTTCCATTGCAAGTTTTGGTTGATGAAGTGGGAAACTTTTATGTTTGAAAGGTCATTTGGTATCGGTTGGAGTACCCTGCAAGCCAGCGGTTCATCGCCGGCCCATTTCTGGGACCAGAAGTCAATGGAATTCCCATCACCAACAGACCAATGAAGAGCGCTTTGGAAATGATGTCGGATAGACATAAGGCGTCTCCACTGCCAAGAAGTGTTGCCTTTCGTTTGATAGGTCAGGATGTCATGTTCTTTGAGATATTTTTGGGAGATTAGGCGAACCCAAATATTGTCCGGTTCGGACATAATTTTCCACAACAGCTTCATCTGTAATGCAATGTTCATTGTTTCCGCTTTGTGAATACCCAAACCTCCTTTCAAAGTGTCAGCACAGATTTTGTCCCAACTAATCAGCGGGGGGGCTTTAGAGCTTTTGTTCCAGAAGAATTGTCTGTAAACCTTGTCGAGTTCTTGGTGAATGTGAGACGGTAGTAAAAAAGCTTGCATTAGGAAAACCGGTTTAGCGCACAGATTAGATTTGATAAGAACCTTACGTCCTTCGGACGATAGACTAGACGCCTTCCATTTGGTGAGTTGTTGTTTAGATTTTAGTACTACATCGTTAAAGGTGTCTTTGTTAGTGCGTCCGTTTACGATTGGGCACCCGAGATATTTGTCGAAGTTGTTTGCTTGGGGGATACCCAGGACCGCTATCGTGGCAGTGATAGCTGCTGGTGATGTGTTTGAGGAGGCTTGGAAGCTAGATTTATGTAAATTGACCTTCTGCCCAGAAATAAGGCAGAAACGATCAATAATGGACAGAACTGAAGAGCAGGCTGACTGTGAAGCTTTACAGAAAATGAGGATATCATCAGCGAAAGCTAAAAAAGGAATCTTAATGCCCGGATTACCAAACACTACTCCCAGATCTTTGTTAACCGCACTTTCCTGTTCCAGAGTTCTGGCCAAAACCTCCGAAGCCAAAACGAACAGAAAGGGTGATAGGGGATCGCCCTGCCTTAGTCCCCTAGTGGGCTCAATGAGTGTCGTAGGCTCATCATTCACCAGAACAGAGTAAGACACCGTGGTTACGCACTCTCTGATCCAACTAATAAACTTGTCGTTAAAACCGAACTTGGAAAGAACATTGAAAAGGAAGGACCATTCAACACGGTCATAAGCCTTCTCCATGTCCAGCTTCAAGGCGAGTAAGCCTGCCTTACCCCGTTTCAGCTTGAAGGAGTGGAAAGCCTCATGGGCTATCAGAATGTTATCCTGGATGGACCTGCCTTTCGTAAAGGCGCCTTGTAAGGGATGTATCAATTTTTCAAAAATCTTGGTAAGTCTTGCTGTTATAACCTTAGCTATAATCTTGTAAATGGTGGAGCACAAACTAATGGGGCGGTAGTGGTTAACTGTTGCTGGGTCATCTCGTTTTGGTAGTAACGTTATGAATGTATGGTTAGATTGTCTTAAAAGCGTTCCGCTAGAGAAAAAAGCCTTAACAGCTTTCGTGACAGAGGGCCCTACTGTACTCCAGAACTTTTGGTAGAAACCTGCCGAGAACCCGTCAGGACCCGGTGCTTTGTCCGGGCTCATAGAGAAAACCGCAGTTTTAATTTCTGCGTTTGATACTGGAGCGGTCAGCATGTCGTTTTCTGCTTGTGTTACTTTCGAGGGGATAACCCTTAAGTCCCTGGTAGTGTCCAGATCGCTTCTTAAGGAGGAGCGGAATCTAGCATTGAAGTCCGTTTCAAATTCTTGTTGAATAATATGAAAATCATCAACGACAGCCCCACCCGAAAGGGTGAGTGACTTGATAATTTTCCTTCCCCTTTTGGCCGAGGCGATTTTGTGGAAATATCCAGAGTTGGAGTCATTAAGCCTGGCATGCTTAACTTTAGCCCTTTGGCTCCAGTATCTTCGATGGAAATCGAGCATTCTTTCTCTTTTATTGAGCAGTTGCTTTAGTAATTTTATGTCGTCGTTATTGTAGTTTGACAGAAGCGAAGACTGAAGTTGTAGTAGTTTCTGATCGGTTGTCTTGATTTGATTGTTTATATTGAGGAAGGTTTTCTTGTGCCAACCTTTTGAAAGACGCTTAAGAAGTTTCATTTTTTGGAACAGGCAGTACATGAAGGAGCCCGATGAGTCAAGACGCCATGCCTGAGACACCAGATTCTTATAATCCCGGCGGTTTGCCCATGCTAGCTCAAATTTGAAAGGTCTGTTTTTTGTTTTTGCAGTCCGACTGAAATCTGTCGAGATTGGCGCATGATCAGATCTGGTGAAGGGATGGATCTGAGTTGTAAGTGAGTCAAATATAGTGAGGACGTCTGTGTGAATGAGGAGACGATCCAGTCTCTCAAAGCAGTGGTCAATTCCGTGTTGTTTCCGTTTCCAGGTAAAACGGCCCCCGAAGGAAGGTACTTCGTGTAAAGAAAATCTGTTTTTTAAGTCGGTGAGGCGGGTAAATCTGCCATTTGGCGGACACGCCCCCCCCATCTTCTCCGATGGGGAGCAGATGTCATTGAAATCCCCCATTATACAGTAAGGTATGAGTAAGTTTTGAATATAAAGATCGATTGATTCCCAAAAGGGCCCTTTCCTAACCTCGTCTGGAGGAGCATAAATCACCAGTACGGCAACCTTTCTGTGAGATATAAAGTCCGAGTAGTTGAAGTGTATAAAACGGTTGTTAACCGATATCAGGTCAATAGATCCTTGGCTCGAGGGCAAACCTTTCCATAGCAAGCAGATGCCTCCGGAAAATCCGGCAGCCGGGTCGAAAGCAATGTTAGTGAATCCACATTTCCGCCAGAAATTTTCGGAGGGAACCTTATCTGTTTTGGTTTCCAAAAGAGCTAGAACGTTTATATGATTGTTCTTGCAGAAGATATCAATATTAGTCCAGAAGTTTCTACTGCGAATACCGCAGGAATTCCAAGTACATATATTCATGGGAAACTAATTTTTGTATCCGTTGGTTCATGTATCTGTTGGTTTAGTTTTAAACGATAGTGTTTAGCTTGTAACGGTGACAAACACCAACCGACACTAAGTCTGGCAGCTCTACCCGGGCAAGAGGATCCGACGCCAAACGGCGGAACCAAGATAACGGGGAACCTTGAAAAGCTAGATAATAATGGCAAAACCGTAGCTAAATCATTGGTAATGCAAATGTACGAAATCACCCATGAGAATGAACCAAGCTTGGTGTAGCAGGATATGGTATAAAGTGATTGATCGATCCAAACAAGAAGGCCCATTGAGAGCAATCTAGAGTGTAATTGTAACCTGTGATTGTTGTCAAATGGGTACAATGTTATTATACAATTGGTTATAAAACTTTGCTGGTAGCAAGTTGATTTTAAAACATAATATACAATAATGGAGTGTGACTCCAAATTGGTGCGCCCAGCTAGAGTAGTAATGCAGGACAGCCAACACCCAAGCTCTGAGAGGAAGCAGCAACATTCTTCATGACGCCTGGAGAGGCCAGAGAGCAGCCTAGTAAGGACCGCTAACAGCTGCAAAGCACACCCAAACGCAGCCCCGAGCATGGCTCCCAATAGCCGCCAGCCTACCCGACTTCGCCGAAACAGTCCAGCAAACCTGCAAGGACAGCAAACCAACAGCAAAGACGAGCACAAAGGGGAAGTGCCACAAAAGGGCTGGACAAGAGCAACCACAGTGCAAACAGGAACCAAGATATAATATAACGGGGTGCACTGCCAAAGCAGCTGCACCCAAGGCAAACCAACACAGCATACAAGCCAAAGGAAACAGAAATAAAAACCCAAAGCAAGGAACAAACAGCAGGCACCACGCCACCTGAAGACAGATAAGGGGCGCAACCTGGGAAAATACCAAAAGCCAAAAGACGGGGAGTCAAACCGACAGTGAAAACCGACCCAAAACCAACCGTCTCGGACATCAAAATTATGGTGTATAATCATAAAAAACTAGTTTTTGCGCTTCTTCGGTTGGGATGATGCAGAGTCATCCAAAGTGTTGTTGCCGGGCTGATTCCCGCCAGTGCCCCGATCGCCCGAGGAGCGGATACCCAACTTCTTGAATTTCCGAATTTGAGAGCTAGTCGGGCTCGAATTCTGAATGCCGTAGGAGAGATCAGAAGCAATGACCGGGTGAAAACCAGGAGGAACCACCGGAGCCGCCGGCAGATCAACCTCCATGGCCGGGTTCACAAACACCTGGGGGGTTGCAACAGGCGGGGAATCAGTCGGAGCACCAGCCACCTTGAGATTCTTGCACCAACCAAGAGATTCGTCATCAGAAGCGGGGAGCCCGTGGAGTCCTCCGTCAGCCATCGACGGCATCATCTTAGCCGCGGAAGGTTCGGCATCATTCGGAGGGGTGGCAAACGAAGTCGACATAGACCGAGATTCGGGCACGAAATTAACGGAAACCGTCTTCATACCCGACATATAAGGCTTGTGGCTAGTCTTAGTGTTGGAAGTCTCAGCCGAGACTCCCTTCTTGGACACCTTTGTCCATCCCACCTCCTCAGGCTCAACCCGAGGAAGAGGTGAATCCCAGATCACCACCTCATTGAAAGGCTTGGCAGGGACAACCCGATCCGGACAGTCATCGTAGACGTGATCCACAGCCCCACAAAACCCACAGCCAGTAGGGAAATCCTCATAATACATGCGTAGAGCGAGTGGTTTTCCATCCTCCCCAAGGACCGAGACACCACCACAAAGCTTATTAAACTCAACATTTGCACAGAATCTGGTGTAATCAAGTCTCACCCTTAGGTAAGAAAGCTTATCAAGCCGAATCAGAGAACCCGCATTGAATTCCTTAAGAATCACCGACAGCCCCTCGGCACACATGTATTCAATAGGCAGTTTAGGAATCCTTACCCAGATATCCAGGTGAGTGACATACGCCGTGAGAGGATCGAAAGTGGGATACCACTTCTGGAGAACAAGAATCTGTCCAAACAGATGGTAAGGGCGTTCCACCCACACCCTCTTGAGGTCAGCTGGAGCCGAAAACCGGGCATCGAACCACCCGTCCTCGCGTTCGACAAGCTCGAAGGGACCCACACAACGGCGCCATTCCGCCTTGATCTTAGCTTTGAGAGCAGGAAAGTCAGTATACCCACCAAAGAGAGTGCACAACAGAATGTGCTGGTTCTCAGCAATACTTTTTTTACGAATATCAGCCAAACGAGCAAAATAAGAAGAGCGATCAATGCTAACCGAATGGGGTTCTACTGAAGCCCCAATAATAGGAGCCTCACCACCCATCTTAGCCTTACCCTTAGCCTCCGCCGAGAGAGGAACAGCAGCAGGGGCCGGAGCCGCAGAGGCAACCGGCGCTGCCTGGGCTTGTGTGCCGGAGGCCGGCATGCCAGGAGAGCCATGAGTATCTTGCGTCTCAGATAACGCCTCAAGAAAAGATTTAGAAGCCATGATTGAGAGGAAAGAAGAAGTAATAGAAGCAATTGCACAATCGAGACAGGAATCAGATGTTTTGCAAGCGCTATTAGCGTTAATGGCCTGGTAAAGCCTTAAATAAACAAAAAGCTTGTAGGCATATAGGGTACTCAATTGGGGATTAAGGGTAGCAGAAAAACTTACAGAGATGTTTAATTGCCGATGGGAAGTGACCACAGAGCGGGCAAGAGAGAGGCATCGACTGACCGAAGACACAGAGCAAGAAGGAGGGCGCGACCCCAACAGCCACCCACGCCCCAGCGAGACGCGACAGCTGCCGTCCGGCCAGACCAGACCGATCCCATCCCACATTAAGGCTCTGGAAAAGGGCCTCCCAAACCACTTGAGTGACGGATCTCGCCAACAGTAGCACGAATCAGAGGTTGCCACCTCCCCGAAAGGCACCTTTCGCAGGCTGAGGGAGGCGGAGTATTTGGGGGGGCTGTGTATGGTGAGATGATTCGACAGAATTGGGACAAGTGGTGACGAGGCCAGGCCAGTGGGGGTTAGATCGGGATCAGTCGTCGGCGGTTGCAGTGGAGCGGATCGGCGGACGCCATGGCTGGTGGTGGGCGGCTGGAGGGCCTGAGGGAGAGAGGAAGTGCGGCGCGTCCAAGCGCGTTCTTTTTTTTCCATTCTAGGGTTTCATATTTAAAATAGCTCCTCAGGTTTCCAGTATGAATGAGGTAGTTTGATAAGGGAGGTCCATATCACTTTATTTTAGCTCTTTCTTATGCAGATCCAATGTATATATTTACATTAAACTTCATTTACATATTTAATTAATGGATAAATTTTCCACATGTTTAAATAAAATAATGGATACATTTTCAAATATTGTAATTTGATTATCTATTTGGATTTTTTTAAGGCCTAGTTTGTTAAATATCCAAAAAAATTGCCTTAATTAGGGAAGTGTCCATATATACACACATAACATATGAAAAGATGGGTTTTGGGATACTGAACTTTTCCATATATTATATCATTTCAACTTGTAATTGAAAACTAATCATAGAGTATAGATGGGAACGCTAAATGTACGTATAAGATTCTCTTAGCACTAACAACGAACGGTCCAAGATCCATCAAATCCTTTAACACAAAACCACTGACTTGCACGTAAAAAATGCGGCGATCAACGTCAAGGATCAAACATGTATAGGTAGCTAGGACGGGAACCTAGCTAGTGCACATGTTGAGGTAGCTAGAGAACAATTTACAAATTAAACAATCAGAGCAATATATAGTAGCAGGACCTCCCCAATATAAAAGTGATAAGGCTTGTTTCCAATAGGCATTATAGGTTAGTTTCGGTGCATTTCATTGTTATATAATCATGTTTTAGTGTTAATTAGATTATCATTCATTTTGTGGGAAAGTTCGGAATCTACGCTATTTCGATGGTTTTATGTAGATTCGTAGATCCGAGGCAAAGAACACGAGGAACAGAGCTAAGTAAGGCTAAGGCGAGACTTTGGAGAGCTTAAGGAAGAAGTCCCAAAGAGAATGGAACAACCTAAGGAGCAACGGAGAACGAAATCGAGGTCTAAGAGCGAAAACGAGGGCGAGTCGCGAAAGCTGTCCGCTCGGCGAGCTGAACTTGTAACGCACTTTCCGGAGGCCTCGGATGTCCGATCGACGCATATGAGCATGCGTTGGAAAGCTCTTTCGAAGATCTACGTGATGGTGTTCTGTTGGATTCTCGCTGCCAGCGAATGCCTTTCCGCTGCAGCGAATCAAGTCAGCAACAACATGTGCGAGAAGGTGGCCGGCCTGAGCATGAGTCGCTGCCAGCGAATGGCATCTCGCTGCCAGCGACTGGAGTCAGCGGAAGCATGTCCAGGAGCAGCATGACTCGCTGCCAGCGAAAGGAAACTCGCTGCCAGCGAATGGAGTCGCTGCCAGCGGACGACAGGATTCGCTGCAGCGGATGTAAGCTTTCGCGGCAGCGAATGGAGACTCTCGCGGTAGCGGAAGGGTGGACTCGCGGAAGCGGAATCGAAGAAGCTTGAAAATATTCTAAGGCATGGACATTCGCTGCCAGCGAGTGTGGTAGCGAAAATCCAACAGGAGCTTGATTGACGCCATTCGCTGCCAGCGGAAATTTTCGCTGCCAGCGGAATTTGACGCTGAATTAAATTTGGAAAGTCTATCTTCTATCTAGTTTGTTTAGGAAGTTTCTATCTAATTTATCTATCTTTTACCTTATTTATGGAAGACATTAGGCTTATAAATAGGATGTTATAGGGTTAGTTTTCTAATTAATTCCAAGTAGAGAAATCACCATTGAAGAGAAGAAAGTTTAGGTAAGCCATGTTTGGTTAATTTTGTAGTTTCCGCCTACACTTTCGAGACTTGGTTGGTGGTTTGTGAGTTTCTAATTTAAGTTATTTTTCCTCTATAATTCTTTCAACTTCTTTGTGTGATATTGATTATGCTATTGATGTTATCTTGATTCGCGACCTTGATAATATTGATTTCATGCTAGGACTTAATACTTTCGTATTTGTGTTATTTCCGTAGTAGCACGCATAAGAATGTGGATTCCGTGTTTGAAGCATGATTATGTAGGGAGTTGACATATATCTTAAACATTGATGTACCGTGTCTAATTGGTGTTATTTATATGCTCAAGTTCTTGGGACTATTTGCTATCTCTTTGTTAAATCTTGACCGTGTTAAGGTTGCATTGAGGTGTAAGGGATTAATTGGACTCGTAGGACTTTTAATCTATTTAAACCAAGATGGGAGGAATTCGTAGGAAACGATAATAGCTTGAAAAGGATTCGATGATCAATAAAACCAACCAAAGTCGAGAACTTGTAGGTGGAAACGCTTTTCTTCTATCCTTTATTTGCTTTTGTCAATATTGTTTTCTTTTATTTTCATTCATAAAAATCTTTTCTTTTATATTGATAAATACACAATATTTAGAAATACTTGATTCTCTTGGGTTTGACCCCTTACTTGCATACTATACTAGTTTGTTCGTTTGGGAATTATTTTTGGCGAGGTGAATCAACGACTTTCCCTCCGTCAAAAAGCATATAAACAAGGGGTGTAATAAGTCAAGAAGACTTAGGGTGTGTTTGAGAACGGGATGGATTTTTGGGGATTTGTTGGATTTGAGGGGATGTAGTAGATGGGAAATGGATTTTTGGGATGTAAAAGATGAAAACTCAACACCCAATTTTTTGGGTTTTGTGTTTGGTTGTATTTTTATTTTTTGGTGGATGTAGTGACGGGAGTATACCGAATATATAATAATCAAGGGAATAACTCATCAATATGTATTCAACCAACACAAGCAGACTTTCAAGTCAACACATGACCAAATAACATTTTATTTAAGGTAGCCTAGCATTCTCGTTAAAGCTAAGTAATACCACATGTACTTACCTTTTATTCAAGGTTATAACAGGTACACACCTTCTCCAAAGTTATACTTAAGCATGCACATCACATGACATCTTAGGTGGTAGTCTTATATTATAATACAATAGACATATAACGACCAACAACTCATTGATACTCCCGTTTAATTGCTCCCCCAAACACCAAACCAAATTCATTTTTCCTTCACTTCCCTTCCTAAAAATCTCATCAAATCCCATCATCCAATCTAATTCTACTTTTGTCTACTGTAATCCCACACCAACTAGTCTTATTACCCGCGTCGTACTCGATTTTTTTTTTATAAATTTTATTTATATATAATATTTTTTGTTGATTTAAATAAATTAGTAAGTTACTTTTTATTTATACATAAAGTACTCACATTTTATTTATATATAAAGTATTTTGTAGTGACCTATACCATTAGGGGTTTAGGGTATAAATACCCATAGCTATTGTAATTGTAGTTATCCAAGAATTAATCCAAATTACTCTCTTATCTCTCTCTTTCTCATCTCTATCGACTAACGACGACTCAATATCGACAACGACGATCACACCATTACGAGACCAATCCGAGAGCTGGACTACGGGTCATTACAAATTGGTATCAGAGCAGCTTCTCCGACGAACACACGACGACGACAATGGCGGAGGGGACACGGTCTAAATCAACGGAGCTACAACTTCAAGAACTCAGGGAGGATCTGAAATCGATCGCTGCTTCCACAATGCAATTCGCCAACGATTCACAAATGCACAAAGCGAAACATGCGCGAGAAATGCTGGAAATCAAGAAGGCTATGGAGGAACGAGCCAAGGAATCTTGGGATTTCAGAATGGAAATCGATCGCAGATTGGAGCAGATGACGGAATTGATCAGACATCCTCTTCGGCGAGAGAAATCACCGGAAAAGCCAGATCCAGGCGGACGGGGAAAGGAGCATGATCAAGGATCGGGATCCAACTCAGGAAGCCGGGATGAATGGAAATCTCAACGAGGCACTGAGTATCATAGTCCCAGCACTGATCGTACATTTGATAGGGGAAGCCATGGACAACAGTTTCAATTTGGCAACACAGGCGACAATTTCAGAGAGGAAAATCAATTGAAGCAGGCGATAAATCAATTGAAGCAGGCGGTGGAGACCCATGGCGGGCGGAGCGATATTGATCAAAGATTTAAGACATTGGAGCAGACGACAACGACAACTACAAGTTTTCAAGAAGAATCGAAGATTGAGATTACACAGAGATGTGAGCACAATTTCGAAGTATTGACGGAATTGTTACGTGACCTAGCCGGAAAGGGAACTCTGTCAGCGGCGACGAGTCTTGGTAAGGGAGTCGAAAGCGGACTGGAGACAAAGAACAGCCTCAATAGAACACCGAAGTCTGATTTTCTGACCCCTGACGACAAGAATCAAGAAGAGGTTCAGTTCCATTCCGAGCAGCCAAAGTCGGGCGAAGAGTTCGTAAAGCAAGCAACTGAATCTCCAACATCCTCATTGTCTTGTAATCTGGGAGATAGTCGAGTCATGGACCAATTGAAAGCCATCGCTCAAGGGCGTCCAACAGTTTATCAGGAGACTCACGCAACGCATAACTCAACGCGCGACATCAGCTTCTCCTTTGAAATCGAAGGAGTCGGAGACCCGACAATTGCCTGGGGAATAAGCATCGATTCTAAGCATCCAAAGATTTTCAAGGAATTCAACGCAGAGTTTGATGTTGGAGCCTCAACTCAGGAGCTCGTGAGGGATCTGAAAGAGCATACAAAGGTAATTCGCAATCCTTTAGTTGTGGTTGAATCAGAGGAATTAGATATATTGCCTGAGATTTTGCCTGATTCGATCAAGATTAAGGTGGCTCGTTATGTTGTTAGTTCAATGGAATTGCTAGATGTTCCGATTGCACACCAATTGTTTGGTGAAATGCCTCTTAGAGGTATTAAAATCAATAGGTTTTCAATTCAGTCAGGGAATACACAGTCCTACATGGGTGATAGGTTGACGGTGGAAGCTCACCATAGGTGCCCATATCCAACCATTTTCGACCCGGGTGGTAGCTTACGTCTTCGGGCTGTTGAGATTGGTAATGGGAGAGTAATCGACATGGCATCGACTGATCAGTTTGGTAACAACTTAGTCATGGGTGCTTTGCTAAGTCTCCATGTCTTCAAAGATCACCTTAAGTCCATGCCTTTTGATAGAGGAAGAGATATCACTACTCTTTGGGTCAATCCAGAAGCCATTTGTGTTGTCCAAACTGAGAAACACATACCTGCAGTCACTTTGAATTTTGATCCGGGTGGAGAAATGGCATTCATGTTGTTGTCATGTATGAGTTGTGCTAGTAAAGAAACAGTCTTTACTTGCTCTTGGTGGATCAAAATTGATGCTTCTGTTGCCAAGGGTAGTGGCTTGAGAATTATATGGAGGAGTCAATTGGCAAAATCAGCATATGCTACTGGTGCAGCTATAGATGATCATAGGTTGCTAGTGAAGGTTTTGGTTTTTGATCCAGGCATACCAAAAGGGAAAAAAAAAATTGCTATCAGTCTATCACCTCAATCATTGATGTGCAGTCTTGGAATTGTGATGATAGAACTACATATTCTTGTGCTGGGACGCTGCAAATTGCTTCTTGGTGGGGCTGCCCAGGTGAAAGTTGAGGTGTAAGATGGGCTTGGAGTCCTACCTATTGCAGGAATGGGAAATGCTAGCAATTGATATGATTCTTCTACTGTCAGGAAGGGCAACAAACTAGGGACTATGCTTTACTGGCTATCAAATACAAGGGTTCTTTTGTAGGCCTCAATCCAGCCACTGATTTGGTGAATGCATAGAGTTACACCGGTTAACAAAGGAGCAAAGATCATGAGCCCAAGTCAACCTTTATCCAATCAATGCTATGCTATCAATGGCCTTTGTACTTTACTGTCATAAGCTTTTCCATTAGGGGTTTAGGGTATAAATACCCATAGCTATTGTAATTGTAGTTATCCAAGAATTAATCCAAATTACTCTCTTATCTCTCTCTTTCTCATCTCTATCGACTAACGACGACTCAATATCGACAACGACGATCACACCATTACGAGACCAATCCGAGAGCTGGACTACGGGTCATTACATATTTCTCCCTATTTTATCAAAATCGCAAAGTAAGGTTATTTTTTTTAATAAGATATTGTAATCAATGAAATTATATAAAAGGTGGTATATTGTGAATTTGTGATAGAAGCTCATGAAATAAAATATCATTTAAAAAATGATTAATGTACTATAAATAATGATAATTTATAAACTGTAAGTAGTTTGTTCTAATTAACTTATATGATTTGGCCAAATCAAATTTGTAATAGTAAATTAATCAATATTTACTCATTCTTAAATAGACACTACGTTTATACTACGGAGTAATAAATTATAAACAAGGCCATAAATATTCATTTGCTGGTGCCTGGTGGGGTCAACAGGGGCTGTCCCCAAACTGACCCCATTCGCTTTCTTCTTCCCTTTTCCCTCGTGGCCGCCGCCCGTAGTTGCCGCTTCCTTCTCTCTTGATGCTGACCGCCTTTCTTTTCCTCATCCTCTCGCTCTTTTCAGGTTCGTTTCCATTCCCATTGCCGCCTCTTTGTCATCCTTCTTTAGCCGCTCATCTCCTCTCCTGTTCCTCCTTCCATCTGATTCATTGGATTCTACCCTCCCTTTTTCCTATTCCTTCGGTTCGCTCCCATCTACTCGTGCTATTTGCTCTTCGTTTTAGGTTGTCCGCCTGGTGGTCTCCCTTTGCCCTACTTCAAGGTAAGTTTGTTCCCTCTCTCTCTGTTATTTCCCCTTCCTTCGATTAGGGGGACTGCTGCCCAACTCAATCTCTTCCCCTCTTTCCCTCTATCTAAATTCTAACTTAATTTGCAATTAATTTTGATTTTGAGTTGGTGGTCGATTTGTTATGTTTTCAATTGACATTTTTCAATGTTTTTAATTTGCTTCCTTTCCAACTTGTTAGGGTTTATCAGTTGTCATCCTTTCTAATTTGTTAGGGTTTAGCTTTGTCCAGCAACTGTTCCATTAGAGGAATTTGTCAGTGTTCATCAGTGTTTAGCATCAATTAACCATAATCAGGTAGCTTTGTTCGAGTCCTCTTCACTTGTTGGCGTCTTTGTTTTTTATATTACAATTTCCGAGCAATTTGTTTCCCATATTTCAATTTTAGAGAATTTGTTCGAATTCCTTCTGTTCCTTATTTTTTTCATCCTGGATTTGTTGTTCTTTTGGCCTATCTTCCTCTGTTGTAATTGTATCTTCTTTCAGGATAATTACTCCAATCATCTTCATGTTTTTGCTGAATTTTGGGACAAATTGGAGCTTCTTCTCTCTCCCTATTTCTTTGTTTTTTTGGTTACCAGTTGGCCTTCATTTTGGGGCTATTTGTTTGTCCTTAATAATCTTCTCACTAATCCTTTTGATTTGTCTTGTGCACTGTGATTTCATTTTGGTGTTCTTGCTTCTGAAGTTAATCTAATTTCTGGTTTTCTAATGTGTTAATGTTTGTTGCTTAATCCTAATTTCTATAGTTATTTGCTAGGAATATTTCCCTGCTGTCAGCTGCAGCCTGCAGCCCTTTCCAACCTAATGAGTGCAATGAGATCTCCATGGTTAACTCCAGTAATTTCTCTCTTCCTTATTTCATTTCGGCTATTTGATTTGAATCCCCAGATGAGAGCAATCGAAGAGCATGTTCGGGTGAGCAACTTTTGGTATTTAGGAGGTCTTTCTTTTCTTGTTTTTCTCTTTTCATTTGATTGCATCTCCGGATCCATATTAGGAAGAAGCTTATTTGAGGAGGGTTCAATTAAATCCTAAAACAAGACTGATGTTGACCAGTCAGAACTTAAAAATTTGCCTTTGTTGAATCGATCATTGTTAATTTGTTATATGAAGATGAAGATGTGGGTATATATAGAACTTAAATAAAATGCATGTTGAGCTGCTACCTACATGGATGTGTTCATTCTTATTTGGAGAAGCTGAATAATTCTTTCAAGTTCAGTGGGTTTATCTTTGGTAGTTGTTATTCTCATAAATTATTGTTTCTTGAGTGTCGGGATTTGGAAAATAGGATACGTTAAAGGGGATGTTAAAGGGAAATATTATTGACAGTTTGGCACACGAGACAAGAAGATACCTAATACGAAAGGTGAAACCCACTTCAAAGGAGAAGTTGAGTAACTTCTTATTTGCTCTTGCAATGATTGAATGGTTAAGAGGTAGTTGTTTTAGGTGCTATTAGAGCGTTGTTCATTTTTTTTAGTCTACTGAGTTCTGATAGATTTCTGTTACTATGAGTATTAGAAATGCTTGGAAAACAAAACACTCTCTATGCCATGTTATATCAATTGTGTTGATAGCTGTACACAGATCAACTCCCATGCAATTTGGGATCCTGATTTTGGTCCTCGAGGAGTTTGACAACAGGGATGTTGTCATTGAGATAACCATGTATGTTAACTTTAATAAGATGAAAAATTCTACCTACCTGATATGAAGTATGAACCATAGAGATTTACACATGATAGTATACCTATATGTCCTTCCAATATTCCATTATGCCACATGCTTCTGCACTCAATTCTGTAATGCAATGTAGGAAAGAGAGAAGTCCTGGTTCTCATCCTCATTGAAATCAAGACTTCATTACTTCCTAAACCCAGTATCTATTAAGGTTACCTAGGAGAATATTTTCATTTTCCCTTCTTTTGTTTCCAATAAAATTCTTCTTCATCAAGAACAATCAAACTAGGCTGTTTTATATTTACTTCCAAGGGGTTTTAGTTGGAATTACTTTACATTCTTGCATTTATCATGATAGCTCTTTTATTTCATGATAAAGTTGATGGATGCATTGGTTAAGAACATTTCGCTTTTACCTTTTTATTTTTGTCCTCACTGCTGAATTTGTATTTCCCCCTATTTTTATTCCTGAGCAGAAAGAGGAAGAAATTGTGTTTGCTTATATTTATGAGAAGTCAGTTCCATCTTTGTTGAGGGGCTACAGCGTGACTATCCGTCTTGAGTTTGATCTTTCTGATGATGATTTGTTTTTCCTTTTAGCTCATGACTGAGATGAGTTTAACTGGTAGGCTATTTCTAATGGTTTTCTTCATCTTTAGCTGGGAGGCTGGACAGTTGCTGGCAAGAAAGCTGATGCTGATTACAAACAAAACCGCTTGGTTGCTGATTACAAACAAAACAAACCGCTTGAATAAAATCAGAAAATTTCCTATGGGCTTAGAAGCACTCTCACTGACTCGAGTTTGAACAAAGTATGCGTAGAAAGATTCTTTATCTTGTTTCCACATACAAATTATCCGGATTTTGTCTTAGCTTCTGACTCATTTCGTATGTATTTTCCGTGCTGATTCTATAGGAATTCATTTCAAGTTCCATAACCCTGCTGGGTGAAGGTGAGGTCATGGACCGTATGGATATCGCTGACCCAGATGCTGTCCACGCGCTACGAACTTTCATCCGGAAACAATTAGCGTTTCAGCTGAAAAATGAGTTGTTGAGCAAGGTATGTTGACCTCATTTTCTGGCTTGTTCTAATTTGCCAAATATTAAGAGTTCGTCTAAATTTGAACTCTGCTTTTCATGGGTTATAGTTATAGGTGAAGGAGAACAGAAGCTCAGAAGCATATGAGTTCAATCATCCTAACATGGCCCGTAGCGCCTTGAAAAACACTGCACTAGGTACGTGTAAATTTTTGCGTGGTTTTATGTGGTTATAATGTTATATTTTGGCTTAGCCATTAATCAATTGTTTTTGTCTTGATAGCTTACCTGGCATATCTGAATGAGCCCGAGTTCACTGAACCGGCATTGCTAGAGTACACAGCAGCAACAAACATGACAGAGCAGTTTGCTGCTTTAGCAGCCATAGCTCAGAAACCGGGTCGAGTGCGTGATGAAGTTCTTGCTGACTTCTACAATATATGGCAACACATGTTTTTGGTAAGATATCTCTAATTTACTGCAAGGAAATACCTTTGCATGAATTATAGTGCTGGCCCTATTGTTCGTAGTTGGTTAGCAGTTCAACACCCAAACTTATACCATTAGTAAAATGTTAAGAAACACGAAATTTTAGATAGATCCTTTGTTCAAACATATTTAGTGTTTGTTTGAGCTTACATTACTGTTATTTTATTTATATATTTTTCTACGTTCTTTATAGCACTAAAGTATTTATGGGTGTAAAATCGATAATGCCATAATGGGCTGTTAAATGAAACTTTGCTCATAATGGGTGTTGTTTTCTGTTCCGAAGTGACCTTTATTAATTTTTGTAATTTTCCCTATACCTTACAAAAAATTTTGCTTCCAAAAGTCAAACTCCTAAACATAAAAAAGTTACTCATTAGTGATTCCCTGTACTCCTCCCACCCACGCATCTACTCCTCTATCTACTGTCAACAAGTAACAGCCTAACCCATCATTTTTCCATCGGTGTTTTGCACTTACACTCGATGGAAATCCGATTTTTACAGGCTACACTGATTTCTTTTGCACACTCACTAGGTGTACATTTCATCCCCCTAAAGATCTTCCTATTCCGGGCTCTCCAAGTCGTGTAGTTGGAAGATTGCACTTTTCTGAACTTTTTCTGGCTCCTCAGCAAACCAGCGCAGCCATTCCATGAGGGTAGACAGTCGTATGTCCACCCCCATCCATCTCCAAACTATATGCTGGATTTCCTTTACCAACCTACACTCAAGCCATAGGTGGTCTTCTGAGTTCTGACTCCTCTCCACAGAATATGCAGCTAGCTGCATCTATGCCTTTCCAGTGCTTAACTATGTGCCCGGTTTGCAACCTTTTCCATGCTGCCAGCCACACGACGAAGGACCATCTTTTGCACTAAGCTCGCTTCTATATCATGTCACCCCATCCACAAAACTCACCCTGCTGTCGCACCATGTTGTACACCTTTACTGCTAGAAATTCGTCCTGCTGGGGTCATGATTGCTGCTAAGTCGAGGTCCCCTTGAGTAGAAGACGTTGCTAGCTGTGCCTTCAACTCATCTCGGACAGCCAACAGCGCTTTCCATGCCCACGAATCATCTACTCTTGGGCCAACATCCCACACAGAGTTTCCACGCAGCAGGTTATTAGATGCCCATCACACCCAGATGCAATTTCTTTGCATAACCACGTCCCCAATCAGCTTAGCAAAGACGCACTTATTCCATCCTAGAATCTCCTTTATGTCCAAACCACCCTCCTCATGAGGCCTTGTCACCTCATCCCATGACACAAGGTTTCGACCTCCTCCTTTGCTGCCATTCCAGAGGAAGTTTCTTTGCATTACATTCAACTTATGTATCACCCCTTTGGGTAACAGAATGTCCTGGCTCCAGAATGTAACTATGCCTCCCATTACCGCTTGCAGCAGCTGTAACCTTCCTGCATATGAAAGTTTTCTCGCTGTCCAAGCATGTATGTACTTCCCGAACTTTGCAAACAAATCGTCATACTCATGTATCGCAATCCTCTTAGAGTGGAGAGGCACTCCTAGGTATCGCACTGTTAGCTGTCCTTCACTAAATTCCAGCTTTTGAAGGATCTCTCCTGCAACTGTTCTTTCCACTCCCGCAAAATAAAGGGTACGTGCTCTTGTCTTTGTTTGCACGTAACTCAGACGCCGCAAAGAATCTGTCCAAGCATTCCTTTAGGATTCTCACTGAACTCCTATCCGCTCTACAGAATAATAGTAGGTCGTCTCCTTACACTTGGGATGAAATCTGAATTCTGCGTTAGCCGTGGCTTCCACAAGCATTCGGTTTAACATTTCCATACATAGGACGAATAGATGGGGTGATAGTGGATCCCCCTGCCCTCAGCCCTCGCCTTCCTTTAAAGAAGCCCTCCGGTGCACCATTTATGATTATCGAGAATGAAGTTGTCGTGATACACTCCATGATCATCTCAACAATTCCCCCCTGGGAAGCACAGCTGTTGTAACGTGAATTTCACAAAGTCCCAGCGTATGTAATCATAAGCTTTCCGAAGGTCCACTTTGATCATACACCTCGGCAACACTCTCTTTGTTCCATACCCTCTTATCACCTCAAGTGCCACCGTGTTGTTGTGAGCCAATGAACGACCGGGAACAAAAGCTCCTTCACCAATTTCGGATTTTTCACTTTAGGAAGCAGTGAAATGAAGGTTGCATTCAACTGCTCCAGCACCTTCCTATTTCGGAATATTTCCTTCACTGCAGCACACACATCACCCCCAACTAAACTCCAGCAGCTCTTAAAAAATTGGCTTCCAAACCCATCCGGCCCGGGGTGATTTGTTCGCCCCTATTGCCCAAGCTGATTTTTTTTTTTATCTCTTCATTAGTCGGCATGGCAGTCATTTTCTGAGCATCCTCCTCCTTCAAACTTATTCCCTCTTGGATTGCTGGCATAAACACCTCCTCTGATTCAGCATCAAGCAACGACTGGAAGAACTCTAAAATGTGTGATCTGATTTCATCTTCTTCTTCCATCAGTCGTCCAGTGTTGTCTTCCATAACATGTATTGCATTTCTGGCTCTTCTCTCTGTTACACTTCTATAGAACATGGATGAGGACTCTTCCCCCATAGTGAGCCAATGGAGCTTCGCTCGTTGGGTTACCAACCTGATATGCCTTGCAACATTCTTTCGTAGCCTCTCTTCTGCCTTTTTTTCCAATTCAGTCAGCCCCGCATTCCCTCTGTCAGTCTGTAGCTGTAGCTGCAGCTCATGAAGGCTTTGTTTGTCCAGCTTAATCTGCGTTTGTAACTTGGGGAATCGGTCTCGATCCCATGTCTTCAGATTTTCCTTCACACTCTTCAGTTTACTAGCAAGCTTAAACTCTTTAGAGCCCTCCAAGTCTTGCTCCCACGCACTGCACACAAGTGCAAGAAATTCTGGTTCTTTAGTCCAGAAATTCTTGAATTTGTATGGGTATCTCCTCCTCAATCCTCATAGTAGCGTTTCTGATATTTAAAATTGCCAGAGAGTGGTCTGAGCACCCAGGAGTGTCGAAGTAGGCACTTGTATTCTAATAACTGTCCAGCCATTTGTCCATGTAAGAGTTGCACCCACATATTTCAGGTCTGTCAATCCACATGTTTCCATTGCATCCCTCAACTCCTGAAAAATGTCTCTATTTGGGACCTTGACAGGCCATCTCTCATCCATACTAAGCACACAGTTCACGTCACCCATCACTACCCACAGGCCATCCATAACAGCTTCGATGTTCTGTAGCTGATTCCACATTTCCTCCCTCTCAGCGTTCGTGTTTGCTCCATATACAAAAGACGCATCACACCCAAATTTACCATCTTTTGTCTGTACTGTACAGTGGATAATCTGCCTATTAACAGCTGTAATGTTAACATCCAACACAAAAGGATTCCAAGCTAGCCAAATTCTCCCTCTCTCATTTCCTTGCCCATTCAAGCAGTGAGTCCACCCCTGCATTAATGTCCTCTTACCATCCTCTATGTTAATGTTACTATCCAGCATCTTAGTTTCTAATAATGCTATGAGTGCTATGTCATTATCAAATACATAGGAGGTAATGATGCTATTTTTTTACCGCATCATTTAACCTCCTTACATTCCATGCTGCTATTTGGATTCTATCCATGGACCTGCTTCTTGTGGGTGCTACTCCCACCTTTGGCCTGCCCAACACACTTCTTTTCTCCCATGCCCTTTAGCAGCACCTCTGTTCCCTCTTCTCTATCACTTAGCACACTGAAATAGTGCCTACTCTTACTTCCCAGAGTTACCTTGGATGCACTCCAAGCATCCTGCTCTTTCAATCGAGGTTTAGCAGCCTTTTCCTTTGCCACAGAGGACCATGTTTCATTCTCTGCTGTCACTTTTTCACTGTTTGTAATTTTGCTGTCATAATTTTGCTCCTTGCTCGGCTCTTTTCCTTCTCCATGTCCTTCCTCCTGAATCCTGATCCTTACATTGCTCTTGCGATTGCACTTCAACTGTATGAGTGGCTGCTGTCTCATGACAGATGATATTGCTCTCCTGCGCATTGTTTTCCTTGTCTCCAATGCTCTTTTCAGCATTAGTAATCTGTCTCCAGACCATGTTTCTCCCTCCTGATGCAGTCACAGCTTTCACCCTATTGCATCTTTCCTGCTTATGACCAAATTTGCAACATGTTTTACATATCCAAGGTGTCCATTCAAACACAACCTTCTGCATCTTCTTGCATCCATTCTCATCCTCTAACTCGATTTCCTTTCTCGTAGCCTCTTCTGCTGACACTTCAATCATTAAGTGACCATAAGACAAGACACCCTAGAGCAATTCTCTGTACATTCGTCCATACAGATGGGCTTCCCGATTGCACTTCCCAGCTTGCCCAGTACACGAGGGTAGTAGTAGATAGGGTCCAATTCCGACAAACAGACCCAAAGGGGCACCGTTTCAAAAACTCCCCTGCTAATCTGCATACCTGGCGTCCAAATCTTCACCAGGTTGTCAACAAATGGTTTGCTCTCCAAGCAATGTCGAACATTACAGGAAACGTGGAGAATATCAGGATGTTGCTAAATCATCCTGCATTTGATCCGCGCAATCCAAACAAGGCATGATACAACCACCATCACTTTGCACTTAAATATCATATGATTAATTGAATCAGCTGTGCAACAGGTCTACTCCCTCATCTGAGTGTTCTGTAGATCCCCTGTGAATTTCCACGCCAAAGATGGGTCAGACTGGTTGTTCGTATAGCTTGTCTCGACCAACAAATTTACTATACGAACAACGCAAATTGGAATTGGACCATCTAACAAACCATATTTATTTTTACATATGTTTGAATTGGCCTCAATAGCAGTGTAAACATTTTTTTGGTAAAAGTCTTCACTAAATGGGATGAACTCCCATTAAGATGTTGCACAGTTGCACGGCCCCAACTAGTATTTTAAAATATCGTTTCAATGTGATTGGTTGATATATTTTTTTAATTAAACAAAAACTATTTATTTTAAGCTTGAGGTTAAGAAAAACAAAGGGATTGGTGTGGAATTACTGCAGGCAAAGGTAGAAATGGAAGTTGGTAAGTGTAAACTAATTGAAGAGTTAAAAGAGAGGTTTGAGCTTGAACATGAGAAGAATGAAACTCTTGAGGTGGAAGTGTAGATTTGAGAGATGAGAAGCATGTAGCAGAGGAGCTGAACAACAAGTGTAAGCTTGAATTTTAGAAAAACCAAGGGCTTGGTGTGGAGTCACAGCAAACTGACTATTAATAATAATAACAGGTAACTAAGAGGTAACTGAACGTCAGTACCAAACCCTTGTTTTGGTAGCTATGCCCCATCTATTCATGTAAATATTTTCTACATATGTAAAAAGTGAGTTGCGGTGCTCATGGTTGGGATCTGTTTGCTTTGCTCTTGACGTTGACTTGAATGACATGTATAAATATTTTTTATTAACCTGATCAGCATCCCAACTACATTATCTTTCAACAGAGAGACACTCCCATGCTGCTGATACAAACAAAAAGTGGGATGCTTGGTAAGATATATGGTATGTGGAATTGTACGAATTCATCAGCTTGAGTAATCTTTACTGCTATAAATGTGGGGGAAGGAGGAGACTATCTGGCCGTTCACCAAGGAAAGTTAAAATTGAAGATCTACGGTTAAAAAGGGTTTGAGATTGGGCTAACTATGGTTGTTGCTTAGCAGAAGTCATAATCGAAGATCGACGGCACGACTTTGGCGGCGGCTTTCCACCGTCTTTCCTTTGTTGCCACTGCATTTGTCCTCGTGGCTTACCCTGCTCCTCGTGGGCGTCTTCTACTTCTCTATCCTCATGTGTTGTGCGCGCAAGTGCCTTATCTTTCCTTTTCATTTGTTTCTTCCTTTCTTCGCCGTTATCGCCCTCTTTATCTCCTTCAATGGTCGTCGTTTCTCTCTCGTTCGTCTGCAATTTCAGCGGATTTGGTACTGTATCTTCCGTCCTTTGATTTCATTAGTGTCCACTTCTATCTCTTTCTCTCTTCCTTCTTGATTTTTATCGTTTTGAATGATTTATCCTGTTTATTCTTATTGTCGATAAACCCTAATTCTATGATTCTCTACCGCTGTTAATTTGCCATGTTCTTTATTTGATCGGTTTTGTCAAACCATTGAGCATTTAAATTGCTGCGACAGATAAACACCTGGATCAACAAAGCCAGAAGCTTTCGATTATCTTCCATTTGAGAAACCACACTATGTGGTAATCTATCAATTCAGTTTGAACCAGGTGAGTTTTCTTCTTTATTTGTTTATATAAATTTGTTCTGTTTTTTTTTCCGGTGTCTCTTCATTTCGCTTTTGCTCAAGTTACTTTACTTCAGATAAGATGAGTTTTTAGTTATCAAATATGTCATTCAGAATCGTATGAGATTGATATGAGTTTTTAGTTATCAAATTATATTTATATCAAAAATTATATTGCAAGATAAAACTACCAAGTTGATCTTAGGAGAAATCACGTCTGAAACAATCAATTGATAGCTTATTAAGAGGAGACATGTATGCAGTTAGTATATGCAGCTTTTGCACTAATCACCTTGATATCTTGTGCAGGGATATTGAGAATTCTATATAGATATGCTTATTTCTCTCTTCTCACGTCTGTCGGTATAAACTCTAGACTTTGTACATTATTCTTCACATTATATTCCATTCTGAGGAGACAGCAAGCAAACTTCGAAGTCTATGTTCCACGGTAATTGGCTGAAAAAGGAATCCAGCATAATAGTTACTTCCATATCGAGTGGCTTCTGCCTTTGCCTGGCTGGGTAAGACAATCATGGAAACTCACTGAGGATGAATTACTTTCCCTTTCGGGCTTGGATGGTGTCGTTTTCTTGAGGACTATTTTCTTCAGGTAAATTTTCTTCATTTTCGTCCACGGTTAGGTTTTCAACAACCATGGAAGATTACCTTCTTCACAGTTGCACTTTCATTTGCTTCTTGTGGAGTTTTCGGATACTTTATGTTGCTAGGATTATTGGAGTCTTCATTCTTCCTCCGGTGAATTGATCTGGTGATCAGCTTGAGGAGTTCAACATTGCAATTATATCTAGCGATTCCTTGGACATATTCACAATCTCCAATGTATACAGTGGCTCAAAGAACCATGTAATTCCCTTTTATTTTCTCATGTGAAATTTACTTATTTTGAAGACTAACTACTAGAAAGATTGACACTATGAACCTCATTTGGCTGTTGTGACAGGCTTTGGATTCACTTTTGTGTCGTGTACATAGTCACAGTTTTCGTTTGTTGTCTCTTTTATTATGCAACTTAATCCTTCCAACGATCTTATGTTGAATCATTTTCCTCAATTTACTATTTCTTTCTTGTTGAATATACCAACTGTTTTGATAGGAATACAATTATATTATTTATTTGGTTCAACCCCTTTGTTTCTCATAATAATTTGAAATCATTTCTTCTTCCACCGTGATTTTAGATATTAAGGTTCTGTCTTATTTTGTGTTTGTTTGTTGCAGGTGGGTTCTTCATTGGTTTCTCTTGTCGTCCCTGGGTCAAGGTAATCCTTTGTTTCCTTCAATTCAATCCCTCACCTTTTTGCCTCTCTTATCCTCTTCTTTTATCTCTTGGTGGCCGATTCTCTACTTTTGTGTGATCTTCACCCTTTCATTTGTCTCTTGGTGGCCGGTTCACCCTTTCATTTCTTTTCGATTTAATCCCTGCTTTTTGGTAGAGCTCATTTTTACATTGTTGTAGTTGAATTGAATTTATGTGTGATTTGATTCTTCTTTTGTTGCAGCTGCTTTGTTTCTTGGAGTTGTTCATTAGATGTCATTAATTACTTTTATTTCTTGTTTTGTTTTGGGTTGTGTTTTGCTTTGTGGGTTATGTGGAATCGTGTCTAAAAATTTGAAAGAGGTTTAGTTTTTCCTTCAAGATCAACTGGACCTATTCTCTTTTCCATATGTCAAAAGCAAAATCCACTTTCATTCCCTCTTGCTACATGCTAATCGCATCTCAGTAACAAAGAAGGACAAGCAAACTAAAGCTTTTATTTATGTCTTAAAGTATTCTATTGGTGGTATTGTTAAGGTATTATGTGTGGCTATTATTTTTAAATCCTGAATTTTAGACCCCCCAAAAAAACCTGATTTTGGCTTGAATAACCATCTCAATTTCCTTAAGAGACATTTGAAGTAATCATAAAATTTCAGTTTGATATGAAAAATAAACACTAACATGCATTTAAAAATAGGGCTGTTATATGAGCCGAACAGCTCGGGCTCGGCTCGAAAAAGCTCGACTCGAGCTCGTTCGAAGACGTAAAACAAGCCGAGCTTGAACAGGTTTTTAGGCTCGAACCGAGCCCGAGCCGAGCCCGAGCCGAGCTCGGAAGCTCGTTGTATGAATTTACGAAAATACCCCGGCCCTAGGGTTATGACTTTGTGAGGTATGAGGGTTTAGGTTTAAAATGGGTTGTTCGTTGTCGGCGCATCTCCTCTTTCTCCTGTGCTTCGTTGGTTCGTTCAATCGCCTATCGTCCTTCCTTCCCCCAGGGCTTAGGCGGCGCCGGTGAACAGCAGCACCACCACACGACTCAGTTCGCAGGCGGCGCCGGTGATCTACCTTCCCTCAGTCGCTCCTTCCTTCCTATTGACGTCTATCTCTCTGTGACTGTCTCTACTCTCTCTCCCGACTCCGTCTCCAACTCCTCCCTATCGACGTCTCTCTCGCATTCCACAAACCAGACAACTTTCACTCTCTTCGGCTCTTCCACATAGTTCAACGAATCACAGATCTGAATCATTTGAGATCTCTCGCCCATATCGATCTCACTCGACCGCTTGGTTCTCTCTCGACTCTTGGTGACTCTGGTCTTCGAATCTCGGCGGCTCTGGTTCTCGGTAACTCTGGGATCTCTCCCCCAAGCATCAACTGTGAAAATGAAGTTGTGAAGGTATATTTATCTTTCTCCAGATCTTCAAACCTTTATGTAGAAATAAACCTTAGTTGAAATTTGTTTTACTGTGAAACTCTAGCTTGTATGATTCTTGATTTTGATTGTCATGTTTAATTAGCTTTTAATTTGGTTTTGGAAGTAGATCTGTTGGTGTAAATGCTACTTGATGTTGCCATCCATCTCATCTTCGCTAGATGCAATTTGTAGATTTTGCATTATATTTTCTGTGCATTTTTTTTACATACAAAATCAGATCTACAGTTGAGGCACCTTAATTGATTGTTTGTTTAGGGTTTTCTACTCTGTATTCATTAAAATAAGCATCTGAACTGCTCATGGTAGAGAAATGGAGTTTATGTAATTCTGCACTGCACAAACTTAAAGTTAAAATAAGAATCAATATGACCTTAATTTGCTTTGATTACATTATGAATGTATATGGATTATTTATTGATTCTTTTAGCACTTGTTACTCAGGATTGTGAACTGTCTTGACTTAATTTGTTGTGTCGATTGTGTTCTTTGTGCATCTTTTTTATATGTCACAACTTTAGATATGATTCATTTCATTTTTTAGAATATTTTGGTATAAAATTATGGTTTAAGAACTGGCTAAGAATTCATTTGCTTGTCTTAAAATACTTAGATTTCATTTGCTTCACTTTAGAAAGTGTCACTGTAAAAAACAAACATGAAATTCATTTGCTTGTCTTAAAATACTTAGAATTCATTTGCTTCACTTGAGAAACTGTCACTGTAAATAACAAACATGAAATTCATTTGCTTCACTTGAGAAACTGTCACTGTAAATAACAAACATGAAATTCATTTGCTTGTCTTAAAATACTTGGAATTCATTGCTTCTCTTGATAAATTGTCACTGTAAATAAAAAACATGAAATTCATGATGGTGGATTTGATTTGGGCAGGTGTAAAATCAATGGAGTTAGTGGAAAAGATATCAGAAGGGAAGATTATGCATGGTGACCGAGGAGGGGACAGTTTCGGTTTCGCTCATGAATTATCTTCTGTTGTTATGAGCAGGGCAATGTCTCGCTTGTGTTTTATTTCAAATTTATTCGATGCCATGTATTTCGAACATATTATGAGCTTGTGTATGTAGCATAAACAATATCCATATTTCGAACTTATGTTTTGTACATTTTTATGTGTTATACAGTTTATTTGCATTTGAACAACTCAAACGAGCTTACGAGCCTATCGAGCCCGAACAAACGAGCTTGAGCAACGAGCTCGAACGAGCTCAGGCTTGTTCGTTCGGCTTGATCGAGCCTATCAAGCCGAGCTCGAGTTTAGGATTGGGCTCGCGAGCCGAGCTTGATCACTAAAAAAAGCTCGTATAGATTTTAGGCTCGAGCTCGGCTCGGCTCGTATTCCATTCGAGCCAAGCTTGAACATGTCAAGCTCGGCTCGTTCGGCTCGAATACCACCCCTATTTAAAAATAGGTGGTGTTCAACAAATAATCATAAACACGTTCCATAATACCAAGATCAACAATAAACATACATTGCTGAATGAATCTAATACTCCGTAGCTACTATTGAATGCTAACATATAACAAACTTACAATTAAGTTGAAGAGAGCTAAAAGAGATCCATGAATACTAATAATATATAAGCAATAAATTTAAAGGAATTTTCACTTTCCAGTAATCAATACTCTGAGCAAAATCCGCCACCTCCTGCGCCTCAAAGCTCCTACCTGATCGTTATGTGGAATATGGGATTTGTAAGCCCTTTTTTATTCAAATGTTTCAACAAGGTCACCTAAAAAGATGGTTTTTCCCCTTAAATTAGTTTGGTATGATAAAATCCCTTATTTTGATCGCAACGATTTGCTCTTCGAAGCCGTTTTTTTTCCATCTTAGGTTTGCTTGTGATTCTGATCGGAGAACCAAATTTTAACTAGCTGCCCTCGTTACTTGTCTTCAATCTTTGATTTTGTTTTAGATAACCTTCCTTGACTTGTTCTTAGTTCAATTTATGAAGTGGTCTTTGATTTAAGGTTTTGTAGGTTCCCTATTTTTGTCATGATTCTTAAATTCAGTACCTCGCTTTCTGTTGTGACTAACCTTGTTCTGAGGGAAAATGATTTCCCCATAGATTTCAATGACAGTGTCTGAGAACATGGCGTACTTTTATGGTGATATTCTTTGTTGTTTAATACTATTAGAAATGATAAATCCCAATGGAGCATATAAATCCTAACAACTTGTACTGGAATAGCTTATAGGTGGTCATATATAGATATAATTAGGAGTTACGAAGCAAATTTCTTTCTTCTTCGGCACTGTTGGAGGTTATCCATTATACAACATGTACTGGTGTTTCTAATTATTCAAACCCCCAGAACCAACTTATATATAATGGTAGCTCATTAAAGTGCATTGTCTAAATTGTATTGGAGTGCTCATTCATCTATTTCTTACATTGTGGTGAGTTCTGTGGTGGAGTGTGTTCAAGACATACGTAACGGCCACTCTGTACGTTGCTGCCCCAATCTTTTAAGGGCGTTGATTCCAATCCAAGTCCGGTATGAATCGCACCCCTTTGGTGACCTTTTGTGGCTATGATAAAAAAAAAAAAAAACTTTATAGCTGAGCTTGTAAAATACCATTATAGCTTACAGTTATTCTCTTAAACTCCACTTCAACAAAGTCAGTTTATTTTTACTTATTATATTAGGCCTTACGAGGATACCTCTCATACTTTGATACTCGGGCCTACATGTACTAAATAGAAATGCGAGATGAAATATTATTGTTGTCTCTAATCTCTTGGTTAGATGTGTCATAACATAGTGCTATGGATGATGAACAAAGAATAGCAGACAAGTGTAAAAGTCGAGCTCCTGCCTGTAATTTGACAGATGAATGCATATCTTCTATGACCTATAGATTATGTGGTGCCACCACTTTTTAAGATGGCACAGTTGTAACAAGTCGAATCCTCATGGTCAGATAATCATTATTACATGTAATTATATCCCTACATTATTAGATTTAAATGTATGTAATTATTTCCTTGGTAGATTTAAGCAAGCATACTAGCTATACCGTATACGATGACCATATGTTGCCTCGATCAATTAGTTACTTATAGCCGCCGTGCGTAGCGCGGCCCACCACCTAGTCTTATAAAAGTGACTTGTACTACTTCCGTCACGAGCCAGCTATTTATTTTTATCTAAGATTCTAAATCTAATATATTTGCACTATTATTGTGATTCGCTGTGTTTTGTGAATGTTAGATATGGTTAGCCTTGTTACAAAGAATCCAAATAATAGAATGGTTACTTGGAAGCAACTACCTATTTTGATGCTCTGTAGCCTTTCTTCTCAACGTTTGCTACTTAGGTGGTTATAGTTTGATGTTGCTTCATCATTTGTTTTCCCTTCTTTGATGAACTTCAAACCTGCAATTTGTTTGAGTTCCGGTGCCTAGAACCTAATTCGGTTGCTTTTGGGTCGATTTGCGTCCTCTTTTCTTACTTGGGTTTCAGCTGTTGACATCAATTTACCTTCGATCAACTGTTTCTGCTGATTTCTAGCCTTGTTTTCGTTTCTTTGTGAATTTATTAGGGTGATTATGTCTCAGTTTCACTTTTGTTGTCATGATTTTGTGCTTGATTACCTTTTTTGTTGTTGTTTTTGAATCTCGTGATATGAAGGTGTTGGATAATCTTTTCGCTGCAAGAAGATTTAGAAGATTTTATAAAGGTGGAAAGAATGCATTACTATGGAGAAAACAAGCATGAATCTTGTTTCAGTCCCAAACCTCTTCTGACGAATCTGGTGGCCCATCAAGCATATATGAGTCCAGGGATTTTGACGAATCAGATTGGTTTTCTAGATTAACAAGGTCCAAATCTTGTTTCAGTCCCGAACTTCCTCATTAATTTTGATAGAGATCTACTCAATGTTAAAGTTAAATATCCTACGTTCTTTCATATTTTGGCTCCATAAAATAACTATATATATATGCAAGTAGAAAAAACTACCAAAGTCAGTTCTTAAATGAATGGGGCCCTCTTGTCTTCATGGAATCACAAATTTCTTCTATTAATTATTAATCGAAAGGGAAACTCTAACAAGAACATAGATTTTCGTTTCTTTATCTTCACCATGCTTATATATGGCCTTGTTGTACAGTAAATCATTATTGTAATTTGTAAGATATGCATAAAGCTAATTTAGAAGGGCTCTGCCTCTCTCTAGAATTTTGAGAAATCCCCAAATTGTGTAAACGTCAACTATGGAATTCTTAATTGAAGAACCCAATTGAGAACCCTATCCTCTTCAATCCACCTTCCTTGTGCTTCAATCGATCTTCCGTTTGGTTGATTTTGAGTTCTCGTTCCTCGTTCTCTCCGATTCGATTGTCGTTTAGGGGTTCGGGGTGTGATTCGGTTGTCGATTTGGGGCCCGGGTGTTCGTCGCCGCCTCGGATGGGCCGTTTCTGGACTCGTCGGCGAGTCGATCTCGTCCAAGGTTGTGAGTGTGGGAAGAAAAAAAAAAAATTTGTGCACCCACCCGAAAGGGCTTGAGAAAATCCCGCAAGGGCATCTCGACATTTTGTAGGTGAAAGGTTGTTGACGTTTTGTTTCGAGCAGTTTGCGGCTCTGCTTCCGATGTTTCTAGGAGATCTTCTGCTTGGTTGGGGAGGGCGTTGAGTCTGTAGTCGGGTCTGGCTGGGGTCGTGGTCGTGCGCTCAGGGCGACTCCGTATCCGGGATAGAGTTTCCTTAGAGTTCGTCTGCACTACCCACAGGAGTTAGAGTCCTGCTGTACTACTGGCCCGCGGTGCTACTGTTTGGTGGTGCTTGGTTGCGTTATTCGGTGGCTTCCTCAGCTGTTCGAGTGTTTGGTCTTCTTGGAACATTTGTTATAGTGTTTATTTTTGTTTGGTTCATTACACTTGTTATTTGTATTTCTGTTTTTAGTTTGTTCTATTAGACGGTTCGCCGTCTGCCGACTTTGGTCGGCGTCTCGATAAGTCAGGCCTGTCTGACCATCGAATTTTTACCTAATCAAAAAAAAAAAAAATTAATGCTGGACTTTTCTTCTTTGTTTATTTGTGTTGTGAAGATGACTAGTTAGCTAATTTAAAATACACGACAGAATGCCCAACTTCTTCATCAACAACGAATTGGAAGAATTTAGCTGATTGATTATGGCAAAAAAATTTACTTTTAATTTATATGCTATTCGGGTGGGAAACATAATGATATATAGAAAATGTATGGAGAGGATTAGGGTGAAAAATATTGAATCAAACATAATGATATATAGAGTACGTTTTGCCTCAGCTCCGACACGCCACATGTAGGTATAGAGAAGCCAATAGGGTAGCCAGTGGCGGAGCTGGGGGTGCTCGAGCCCGAGCACCCCCTGGCTCGGAAAAAAAAATACAAAATAATTTTTTTTACATATATATTTAGTATTTTTAAGGTAATATAATACATTTAAATAAAATTTGAAGCAAAAGTGCTATCTAGCTCAAGTGGTAAGTGAATGAAGGGTGAAATTAAGGAGAATCAATCCTACTTCCTTCACTTTTTATTTATTTAACTCTATCATTAATTCTTCTTAGTTTCTCTTTATGTTTTTTGTTTCTATCAACCATTTCATTAAAAAATGTCATATTTATGTGTAAATTATATATTAAACCCTTTTTTCAATATTGGATTATAAATAATTCTTCATCATTTTTATCTATATTTTTTTTGTTTCTCTTCTATTGTTTTGGTTACTCTCAACTATTTAAATACAAAAAAAATCATTAAAAATAACAATTTTAGTGTTTGTTCAATATTTTTTTTACAAAATCTTCTTATCAAGTATACACCAAAAAAAAAAGTAGACCCAAAATTTTACGGAATTTTTTTTAGCACCCCCCTAGCCGAAATCCTGGCTCCGCCACTAAGAGTAGCTGACCGGTTGACGCGTCTTGATCATGTCTTCTCATGTCCGTCTATCCCCGACGACTCGGAGCTTGCTGATCTCATCTATTGGGAAGCTCTTGGCTAGACTGGTTTCCCCTTTCAACCAAATTGTTTCCGTCTAAAAAAAAAAGACACGTTTTTTTTTTGGTTTTAAAATCAGTTTTGGTTGTTGTCTCTTCTTGGATACATATTTATGCGCTTCATCTTCAAATTACAATGTAATCTTCAATGAGGTGATTAGAAACTTGAAAAGCACACTATTACATAACTAATTAATCTCTTACATCGTTATAAATTGTGCAGTACGTTGTGTACGTACTGACTGTTTAAGTTAAAATATACTTTGTCACAAGATAGTCTTTAGCTCATGTGATCAATTGTGTACTCAAAAAGTTTTTATTCTATATGGCCACTTCCACAATGCAGGCCTTAATTTGCAGGTTGCATCACACTCTTGACGGTGTGTTTGGTGTCTCTCAAATGACGCTTAGAGGCTTTCGTTCGAATTTACATGAGAAGGGTTAATCCCTTGTGAGTTATTTTTATTTGTCCAGCGGCCTTTTTGCTTTAGAATATTCTTATAGTATACTGTAATTGATAATTATGACATCTTGTTTTGGTTTGGTAAAAAAGATGTGTATTTTACAGAAACTCACAAGGATTATGTTATGTGGTATGGAATTGTACGTCTATTGGTTAGAAAACGAAAATTGAACATCAGACATCCTGTTTAATTATTATTGATTTTCTACTTTTTAATATTTGTTTGATTTTCTTTGCATGAATGCTAAATTTATGTTTTAGAATAATCAGAAATATAATATTGTCCGAAATGACTCCATTAAAAGAAGATTCTATCTGATTATTTTGGATTAGGAATGACTTTAAATAAAATAAAATTGCTGGGGTTAAAATTTTGGGACCAAATTACTTTCTGTTTTCTTTTGTACACGAGATTCAATCAATCATTTGCTTCTTTATTTTTTTAAGCTTAAATGCGTAAGTTTTTTTTTTAAATGCTCCAATATTATGCTTCACAACTATGTTTGTGAGTTGTGAGTTGTGACTGAGTATGTCAATATGGAACATCTAAATCTTGATTTTTTTTATAACGATTATCAAGCCAGACCAACTTTGTATTTCGTTAATTTATTATCTTTAACAATTAGGTATGTCTCCCGATTATTTTCTTAGGATCTTTTATTATTACTAAATTCATAAAACTTGAAATTAGGGTTTTCAATCGTTTGGTAATTGATTTTAGAAATTTGGATTATTTTGTTTTTATACATTCTATTGTTTTTATTTTATACAATCTATTGTTTTATAGAGTAGTCTATTATAATATAAATTATTTAGAATGAATTTGTATAATTTATTGCTTTTATATAAAATGGAAGATAGCTATGTTTCGAATTGTATGATATTCTATATTGAAAAACAATATGTTAACACTATTAAATCTATGAAAGACATTGATATTTTGAGTCAATCGAAAATCATCGAACACAATTTCGATCGATTATAATTTATTTATAATGGAATTATTTATTATTATAAATATCAACTTGTTATTGAAATATTTGAAGAAAATTATGAGAATTGAATTTTGGCTTTGTAAAATTTGGTCTCTTTAACTAATGGTTTTTCGCTCACCTAACTTTTAGACCTTAGATCCGCCACTGACTAGCTTGGATAACATATTTTTACTGTTGTTACTAAATCGTATACTAGAATGACAATATATATAGCATCATCATATCAACCGAGGGACTTTAATTTGAACCCTTAAATAATCCACATAAAAAAAAAAAAAAATGATAAGGGCCTAAGGTGGAGAGGGCGCCTACATGAGCCCGGAGGACTGGGCCCATACCAGCAAACCCCATGACACGTGCGGGAGGCGTGCGCTTTTGCTGCCCAGAAGACCACGAAATGACGTCGTTTAAAGTCAAATTCCCATGAAAAACTAACAGTGAACGTACTCTTGCTAAAAACTCTTACAGTATTTTAAAAATTATACAGTAGTTTTATAGCTCGGTTCTATTCAAAACCGGGTTGAAAAGATGGTCCTGATAGTTTTTACGGCAATTTTGGTTTTCACCGGAGCTCGTCCCTATTTGTGGTCATGGTGTTGCTTTGGTTATGTTCAAGGTGCAACAATCTAAGTCGGGATTGGCTGGGGTCGAGGCAGTGTGTTCGTGACAACTCCATATCCAAAAGGCACTTCCTTAAAGTTTCAACTTCACTCGCCACAGGAGTTTGAATCTTGTTGTATTGCTGGTCAACGATGCTATCTTGTTGGTGCTTCCTCTTCCTGATAGTTGTCCATGTAGTTTAGCAAGAGTACGTTCACTTTTAGTTTCACAGGTTCAGCCTTTTGTTGCGCATATATTTTTTCAGTTTTGTGTTTCGGTTTGTTTTTTATATCAGGGTAGTAATTAGTCCGTCATTCGATCCGTCGACCTCTCGAAAGATCATATAGTGTGTTACATAATCTTTCGAATATTTTCCTAGATAAAAAAATAAAAAATTGAACAACCGGAAACCTTTTTTAACTGTCAAAGAGTATGGGTTCGTATGGGACGGGGTTAATAAACCGACTAAAATTATAAACAGGGTAAACATTTATAAACTGTTGGTAAAAGTAGTTAAAAATTTATGAAAAAATATAAACTCCGTATGGGACGAAAAACAGTTTATCCGTAAAAAGTGGAGTTTATTTGGTTGTTATTAGGGGTATTGTGGTACTTTCAAACCAAATAAACTATTAAAACCACAAAAAAGCTTCCAAAACAAGCTTTTAAAATAAGCTTCCATTTCAACCAAAATCTCCTAAAAATTGTACCCCATACACAATTTAAGTTTTTAACCGGTTGAAAATTAAATTTTCAACCGATTCAAATTGCACCCATACAGGGCCTATATATTTATTATTTGTAGCATGTTAATTTAATAACCACCGCTCATCAAAACGTAAATATCTTTTAAAAAAAAACATCCATATTATTCAATATGCGTCATTGCTGTGGTTGATATTGCATTACAGTACAAAACATCCATGAGCAAATGTTGGCTCTGTAATAGATAAAGGTGAAGCATCCAAGGTAAGTGATAAACCCTAAATAAGGAAAGGTGATGTACCTACATATATAGTTATATACTAGTATATCCCAAAGTATAAACTCATATATTGTACGTACACTGCGTGTATATACGCATAATACGTCTTAACCCTTAATTAATTTTTGACACAGCATTATATAATATTTAACCATGATTAATTGAGCGATGTAACTTTTAATCGTGATATTATAAAACACAATTGAATTGAAGCCATACTCGGTTTATATGATGCATGTGTGGTGTCTACATATAGTGCTAACTGATCACCAGGTTGATGTTGATCCAACGGATCATCCAGCATTGGTCCTTAAATTCCTGGGTCATTCGGCTTCTGCTCGATTTTGGGTCTCGGATCTAAAACACTGAGTTCACGCCCGAAAAATTATCTTGCGTTTGGGTCAGGTTTTTCGAATCGGGTCATGTTTTGACAGGTTTAGGTTTAAACTCATTATCTCAAGGTAATAAATCATCCTCCTTACCAAATAATTAAGTCAAGCTATTTTTTATTTGTTTTTAAAATTCTTTACTCTTTTTTAAACTTGTTTATCCCTAAAATTAGTAAAAATTAGCAAAAACACGTAAATTTTTTATTTTTATTTGTCTTCTGGACTAGGGGAGTCTTCGGCCACCCCAACTAGCTCCTTTAGATCCACTAATGAATGCACACACACAGACTGAATCTATATATATATACACACCGTAGATTTATCTTGTAGCTTAAACATCTACATTCAAAGATGATATATTGAACGCTTTCGAAAAACAACAATAGAATATTAAATAAAAGCTAGAGACGATATGGAACGATCTTAATTATACAAATGTTCTCAAACATAAGATTGGACGAACTAGAGATTTAATTTAATTGAAAATTGGTCTAAATGATACATATCCTTGCATAATGTATGATGGAATATGGTTCTAAGCGACATTACAACGACAGCAAGTTTTGGTGGTGCAGGTGCCACCATCACGATGGAGTTGAAGCGAACAGTATTGACTACAAGCAGCATTCGCACAAGTTCCATGTCGACTAACCCAATAGTTATCACATTGAGCGCCCGTTAAAATAAAAAGTGAAGTAAGAAAGACGAAGTAATAGAAGATAAACATTATAAAAAATGATGGGCTTATGATGTTCTTCATGTTGAAGACTTGAAGTGTGTATGCGTTGTTGTACGTTCTTAGGTCGATCAAGCCTGCAACAATATAAGAAAAGCGAGGTGATCAGAATGTCGATCGAGAGATCGAGACGATGTACGGTCGATCAAGGTTGTACAAGGGTTAGGGCAAATGATCAAAGAAAATTAAGCTTCTAGCTTACCGTACGCGTTGATTAGCAAACTATGGTATTGTGATAATAACTGGTACATAAGGCACATATATATAGAAGTCATGGATGGGAGGGGGTTTTGAGAATCTCAAGTGGCCGGCCATGGGTTGGTTTCTGATGGGATGATTAATCAGAATGCATGTGCCAAATATCATATCCACTCCATAATTGAATTTGAAGAGATGGGTAGGTTTCTGATGTGACGATTCATCGATGAGATGCATGTGCCAAACTTCATCCGCTCCATAATTGATCGAAGAGAACCAACGGAGGGGAGGGAGTGAGGTCGAGATTGATGTGAATCATCATTCATGTTAAAGGATTCACATGGGAAGCTCCCCATCTTTCTTCATTCCAATTTCAACGGAGATTTTTATTATATAAAAAAAAAAAACATGTGTTTTCAACGCAAACTTCATCTAAATTTTTATTAGAAATAACTATTTTAGCTATTTGCAGTAACTGTTGGAGTTAAAATGCAGTTTTAGTTTGCTTTTTATGGTCTCTCTGACAGTTTTAAATATTTTGATAAATAATTTTAATTGGTAAATATTTTGCCAATCATTATACTTAACTTAATATTTTGAAAAAAAAATTCAGCGAATATTATATTTATAGAATATATATATATATATATATTATATTTTAAATACTCTTCAGTCCTCAACCAATAAAATCCATACATTGCCTTAATATTGTTAAATTTACTACATTTAAAAATATAAACAGTACTCGCTTGCAATTTTACCAAAGTATTATAGAATATTAATATTATTTTATAGAAAATTAAGAAAAATATTATCTTAAAATTGATTATGTGGATTTGGAACTACAAACAAAAAAGATAGAATATATTTAAAAAAATTGGATAAAATCTTTTAAAATATGTCAATATATAACGAAGTATAATAGATAAATGAGTATGATTCTTGGTGGGGATGAATTTGGTACCCTTTAATTATCAATTTGAATATTTGATACTCCCTCCGTTCCAAAATACACGGGCTTTTGATTTTCGGCACGCTTTTTAAGGAGCGAAAAACTCTATAAAATATTATTTTTTAGTTAATTTTTTTTATATAATTTGATACTTATTACTAATAAGTATCGAATTATATAAAAAATTTAATTAAAAAAATAATATTTCATAGAGTTTTTCGTTTTTAAAAAATGTGTCAAAAAGAAAAAACCCATTTATTTTGGAACGGGGTAGTAGTAATTTAGTCGTTCCATTGGTTTTGTTCCAATTCAACTGCCCACCACCACCCTAATGAAAGTGACCACACTAGTTAAATATCCTGTAGTCGAATGAAATGTCACATCGGTGGGTGAACTCAACCTTATGAGGCTTTAATGAAAGTACTGTATTATACTCCCCACCAAAAAAAAAAAGTGTATTACAGTATATAATTCGTCAATTAAAATGCGCAATTATTTTTTGTGTATATGCACGAGAGATAAATTATTTGCATATTTATGGATACTCTCGGCATTCACTTAAGACTATTATGTAAGAATATCAAGCATCTAGTCATAAAAATAAATCAAGTCATATAACTGAACACATTATAAGAAATACGGAGTATTTTTTTAGTCATGCCAGTGTGCGTAAATATTGTATTTCTAAATATATATGAAAAAAATTAATAGGACTAATTACCTTGGAGAATCTTTCTTAAATTTAAATGGCTGATCCACACTTTTTCAGGAGTCGTATTTTTCACTGATGGGTTTCTGCCTCTATCTCTCCGGTATCGAGACGTCGCGTCAGTTCCTCACCCATGTTCTCGCCATTCGTAGTCTTCACCTTTTTTTTTTTTTGACATTAGGCAAGAAGTAGATCGACAAAGCGATCTTGAAGTCATTAACAGATGGCTTGATAACCCTACGCAGAGGGTCGCTGGTCAAAAAGAAAAATTATCTAAGATTACAATTACAAAAATTTAAAATTAAAAATATCTAGAAAGCTAGATTCCTAATCTGGCGGCTTAAACGGCTTAGACGACTTGCATGCAAGCCGAAAAAACAGTAGACTTGACATTGTTGGCTTAGAGAGCAGTGACTTTGCTCGTCAATCATGATGCTTGTGAAGCCTCGGATTGAAAAACTTGACTTGATATTTGAAGGTTGAACAACAAATATCATGGATGTTTTGTAAATAGGTTTTGTTTGAAATTTTAGATTAAAGGGTTGGAAAATAGAAATCGAAGAAGGTTGTTGGCTAGGATATTTGGGCCCCTA